>OX638397.1:10064544-11264544 GCA_951813805.1 Limnephilus auricula
GCATATTTCACCAAAATAAGGTGCATTTTTGTAAGCTTTCTTGAGTCCATATTTAAACATTGTGAGGTTCCATAATACATCATTCTAAGGTGCATTTCCACCATTCTAAATTCCATGTTTCACCATTTTGATGGTGTATATTTTAGCTTTTTGAAGTGCAATTTTCAGCATGTTTGGGTGAATATTTCATCATTGTAATGTGCATTTTTCAGCTTTCTGGGGTGCATATTTCACGCTAATAAGGTGCATTTTTTTAAGCATTTCTTACCATTGTGAGTTTTAATAACACATCATTTTGAGGTGTATATTTCACCTTTCATTGGTGCAATTTTAAGCATTCTCGGGTGCATATTTCACCATTGTAAGGTTTCACAATACACCATTCTGAGTTGCATATTTCCCCATTATGATGTTGCATGTTTCACCTTTATGAAGTGCAATTTTTAGCATGTTGGGGAGAATATTTCACCATTGAAAAGTGCATTTTTCAGCTTTTTGGGGTGCAGAATTCACCATAATAAGGTGCATTTTTTTAAGCATACTCGTGTGCATATTTCAGCATTGTTAGGTTTCGTAATACACTATTCGGAGGTGCATATTTCACCATTTTGATGTTGCATATTTCACCTTTGTGAAGTGCAATTTTTAGCATATTGTGGTAAATATTTCACTAATTTAAGGTGCATTTTTCAGTTTCTGGGGTGCATATTTCATTATAATGAGGTGCATTTTTATGTATTCTCGGGTGCATATTTTTAACCATTATGAACTTAAATTTTAATTTAAGTAACGATAGTACATTGAAAATTAAAACTCTTCAAAACAAAATGTCTAGAAATTGTTACATAGTTAATGCCCAAGAAATACAAAATATTGAATATTTCACCATTATGTGGTGCATTTTTCAGCCTTATGGAATGTATATTTCACCGTAATAAGGTACATTTTGAGGTTCCGTAATACATCGTTCTGAGGAGCATATTTCACCATTTTAATGGTCCTTATTTCACATTTAATAGGTGCAATTTAAGGCATTCTGGGGAGAATATTTCACAAATATAATGTGATTTTTTAGCTTTCTGTGGTGCATATTTCACCTTTTTGATGGTGCATATTTCACCTTTATGTAGTGCAATTTTTAGCATGTTGGCGTGAATATTTCACCATTATATGGTGCATTTTTCAGCTTTCTGGGGTGCATATTTCACTTTAGTAAGGTGAATTTTTAAGCATTCTAGGTGCATATTTCAGCATTGTGAAGTTCAGTAATACACCATTGTGAGGTGCATTTTTCACCATTTTGATGGTACATATTTCACCATTCTGAGATGCATATTTCACCCTTTGATGGTGCATATTTCACTTTTATGAAGTGCAATTTTTGGCAAGTTATAAGTTATTTCACCATTGTAAGGTGCATATTTTAGTTTTCTGTGGTGCATATTTCACCATTTTGAAGGTGCATTTTTCACCTTTATGAATTGTAATTTTTAACATGTTGTCGTGAATATTTTACCATTAGAAGGTGGATTTTTCAGCTTTCTGGAGTGCATAATTCACCATAATAAGGTGAATTTTTTTTTAACATATTTCAGCATGGTGAGGTTTCATAATACAATATTCTGAGGTGCATATTTCACCTTTATGAAGGGCAATTTTTACCATGTTGGTTTAAATATTTCACCATTATAAGGTGCATTTTTAAGCTTTCTGGGGTGCATATTTCACTTTCATAAGGTGCATTTTTAAAGTATTTTTCACCATTGTGAGTTGCTAAAATACACCATTCTGAGGTGCACATTTCACGATTTTGATGTTGCATATTTCGCTTTTATTACGTGCAATTATGAGCATGTTGTGGATAATATTTTACCATTACAAGCTGCATTTTTTAGCTTTCTGGGTGCATATTTCACCATAATAGAGTGCAATTTTTTAAACATTCTCGGGTGCATATTTCAGCATTGTAAGGTTCCATAATACACCATTCTATGTTGCATAATTCCCCTTTATAAAGTGCAATTTTTAGCATGTTGGGGAGAATATTTCACCATTGTAAAGTGCATTTTTCAGCTTTCTGGGGTGCATAATTCACCATAATATGGTGCATTTTTTGGCATTCTCAGGTGCAATTTCAGCATTTTGTGGTTCCATAATACATCATTCTGAGGTGCATTTTTCCCCATTTTGATGTTACATTTTTCAGGATTGTGAGGTTTCATAATACAATATTCTGAGGTGCATATTTCACCATTTTGATGGTGCGTATTTCATCTTAATTAGGTACAAATTCAAGCATTCTAGGGTAAATATTTCACCATTATATGGTGCATTCTGGAATGCATATTTCACCATAAGAATATTAATTTTTCAGCTTTCTGGGGTGTATATTTTACCATAATATGGTGCATTTTTTTAATCATATTCGGGTGCATATTTCACTATTATGAGGTTTTATAATACACTATTCTGAGGTGCATATTTCACCATTATGGTGCATTTTTTTTATCATACTCGTGTGCATATTTCACCATTATGAGGTTTTATAATACACTATTCTGAGGTGCATATTTCACCATTTTGATTGTGCGTATTTCATCTTTAATAGGTGCAAATTTAAGCATTCTGGGGTGAATATTACACCATTATATGGTGCACTTCAGCCTTCTGGAGTACATATTTCACCAAAAGAAGGTGCATTTTGAGGCTCCATAATTCACTATTCTGAGGTGCATATTTCACCATTTTGATGGTGCATATTTCACCGTATAGAAGTGCAATTTTTTGCATGTTGACGTGAATATTTTACCATTATAAGTTGCATTTTTCAGCTTTCTGGATTGCATACTTCACCATAATAAGGTGCATTTCTTAAAGCATTCTCGGGTGCATATTTCAGCATTGTGAGGTTCCATAATACACCATTCTGAGGTGCATTTTTCACCATTTTGATGTTGCATATATCACCTTTATGATTTGCAATTTATAGCATGTTGGGGAGAATATTACACCATTGTATAGTGCATTTTTCAGCATTCTGGGGTGTAGAATTCACCATTATAAGGTGCATTTTTTAAGCATTTTTCACCATTGTGAGTTTCTATAATACACCATACTGAGGTGCATATTTCATCAGTTTGATGGTGCATAATTTATCATTTTGATGGTGCATATTTCACCTTTATGAAGTGCAATTTTAAGCATGTTTGGAAGAGTATTTCACCATTATAAGGTGCATTTTTCAGCTTTCTTGTGTGCATATTTCACCATAATATTGTGCATTTTTTAAACATTCTCAGGTACATATTTCACTAATGTAAGGTTCCATAATACACCTTTCTGTATTGCATATTTCACCATTTGTATGTTGCATATTTCACCTTAATGAATTGCAATTTTTAGCATGTTGGGGAGAATATTTCACCATTGTAAAGTGCATTTTTCAGCTTTCTGGGGTGCAGAATTCACCATTATAAGGTGCATTTTTTTAAGCATACTCTGTGCATATTTCAGCATTGTGAGGTTTCATAATACACTATTCTGTGATGAATATTTCACCATTTTGATGGGGCTTATTTCATCTTTAATAAGTGCAAATTTAAGCATGCTGGGTTAAATGTTTCACCGTAATATTGTGCATTTTTCAGCCTTCTGGAATGCATATTTCACCCAAAAAAGGTGCATTTTGAGGCTCTATAATACACCATTCTGAGTTGCATATTTCACCTTTACCAATTGAAATTTTTAGCATATTGGGATAAATATTTCACCATTACAAGCTGCATTTTAAGTTTTCTGTGGTGCATATTTCACCATAATAAGGTGCATTTTTATAAGCATTCTCGACAGCATATTTCACTAGTAAGAGGTTCCATAATACAATCCGCTTAGGTGCATTTTTCACCATTTTAATGGTACATATTTCACCATTCCGAGGTGCATACTTCACCATTTTGATGGTGCATATTTCACCTTTGTGAATTGCATTTTTTAGCGAGTTGGGTTGAATATTTCACCATTACTAGGTACTTTTTCAGCTTTCTGGGGGTGCATATTTCACTATAATAAGGTGCATTTTTCAGTTTTCTGTGGTGCATTTTTCACCATTTTGATGGTGCATATTTCACCTTTATGAAGTGAAATGTTAAGCAGCTTTCTGGGGGTGCATATTTCACTATAATAAGGTGCATTTTTCAGTTTTCTGTTGTGCATTTTTCACCATTTTGATGGTGCATATTTCACCTTTATGAAGTGAAATTTTAAGCAGGTTGTTTGGATGAATATTTCACCATTATAAGGTGCATTTTTCAGCTTTTTGGGGTGCATAATACACCATAATATGGTGCATTTGTTTTTGCATATTCGCGTGCATTTTTCACGATGGTGAGGTTTCATAATACACTATTCTGAGGTGCATGTTTCACCATTTTGATGGTGCGTATTTCGTCTTTAATAGGTGCAAATTTAAGCATTCTGGGGTGAATATTACATTATTAAATGGTATATTTTTCAGCCTTCTGGAATACATATTTCACCAAAAAAAGGTGCATTTTGAAGCTCCATAATACACCAGCAGAAGTAGGTTTAAAACAAGGTCAAACAATGGCTAGATAACAATCTCCTCATTCTCAACTTACATAAAACCAAATTCATCCGTTTCAGTGCAACACAAGCAGGAAAACCAAAAGAAATACACAACATCATTATACACCACTGTAACGACCGAACCACTTGTAAATGTATAACCTTAGAATGTGTCGATAGTATAAAATATCTTGGAGTAATCATAGACAAATCTCTGAGATGGGGTGAACATATAGACTGGACTTCCACAAAGATCAGAAAACTTACTCATCTATTCATGTCTGTTAGAAATATTATTTGCATAAAAGATCTGAAACAAATGTACCATGCCTTGTGTAACTCATTGCTAGAATATGCATCCTTGGGATGGGGAGGCTGTTCCAAAACATTACTTGATCCCTTAGTAAAAGCACAAAAATCACTTCTAAGGGTCATCCTTAAGAAACCATTTAGGTATCCCAGTGATCTATTATTTAAAGAGATACGAGTTCTTGATGTACGGCAACAGTATATAAGAAAAATTATTTTACATACACAAAAACATCGACAGCACTATTCATCCATTTATCATCTCCACAACACCCGTCATGCAAGAAGGAATCCAGTAGTCCACCCACTACAAACACATCACATGCCCAAAGACAATACTCCTACTTAGGGCCTAAAGTGTTCAACCTCATTCCCGATACATGGAAATTGAAAAGTGCTAGCACTTTGCGTAAATGGATTAGCAATTGGCTTCTGGACATGGGGAGAGTCGAGAGCGAACATATGCTAACATATTGTCACATACCTAAAATGTACTAAATAAGTGTACGTTAATGCAAAAAAAAAAAAAATTTTTATCTTTTAGCAATTGTTTAAAAAGTTAGTAAAAAAAATTATACCATTGATAATATTATGTTAATTCTTATTATAATATCTTCCAAAGGGTTATTTACACTTAAGAGAGATAAGGATCGAAAAGTTACTTTTTATATCAATTTATATATACAATAATTTATAAAATATGTACTAAAACACAATTTGGCTGTCCTGAAACGGGAATCCTTCCCAGTTGGACAGACAAAGGATCATCATGTATTGTATGTTTGTATTATTATATAAATAAATAAATAAATAAATAAATAAAAAAAAACCTTTCTGAGGTGCATATTTCACCATTTTGATGGGTCATATTTCACCTTATTGAAGTGCAATTTTTTGCAGGTATGCGTGAATATTTCACCATTTTTCAGCTTTCTAGGGTGAATATTTCACCATAATGTGGTGCATTTTTTTAAGCATTCTCGTGTGCATATTTCACCAATGTAAGGTTCCATAATACACCATTCTGTGTTGCATATTTCACCATTTTGATTTGCAATTTTTAGCATGTTGGGGAGAATATTTCACCATTGTAAAATGCATTTTTCAGTTTTCTGGGGTGCAGAATTCACCATTATAAGGTGCATTTTTTATGCATTCTCGTGTGTGTATTTCACCATTGAGAGGTTCCATAATACACCAAACTGAGGTGCAATTTTCACCATTTTCATGGTGCATATTTCACCTTTATGATGTACAATTTTTAGCATGTTGGCTTGAATATTTCACCATTATAAGGTTCATTTTTCAGGTTTCTGGGGTGCATGTATCACCATTATATCATGCGATTTTTTAAGCATTCTCGGGTTCATATTTCACTTATGTGAGGTTCCATAATACACCATTATATGGTGCATATTTCACCATTTTGATCGTGCATATTTCACCTGCATGAAATGCAATTTTAAGCATTCTGAGGTGAATATTTTCCAATATAAGGTGCATTTTTCAGCTTTCTGTGGTGCATATTTCACCATAATAAGTTGCATTTTTTTAAGCATTCTCAACGGCATATTTCACCGTGAAGAGGTTCCATTAAGACCATTCTGAGGTGAATTTTTCCCCATTTTTATGGTACATATTTCACCATTCCGAGTTGCATATTTCACTATTCTGAGTTGCATATTTCACCATATTTATGTTGCACATTTCACCTTTATGCAGTGCATTTTTTAGCAAGTTGGGTTGAATATTTCACCATTATGAGGTGCATTTTTCAGCTTTCTGGAGTGCATAATTCACCATAATAAGGTGAATTTTTTTAAGCATTCTCGGGTGCATATTTCATTATTGTGAGGTTCCATAATACATCATTTTGAGGTACATACTTAATCATTTTGATAGTGCTAATTTCACCTTTAATAGGTGCAATTCAAAGCATTTTGTGGTGAATATTTCACTAATTATTAAGTGTATTTTTTAGCTTTCTGTGGTGCATATTTCACCATTTTGAGGGTGCATGTTTTAACTTTATGAAGTGCAATTTTTAGCATGTTGGCGTGAATATTTATCCATTATTAGGTGCATTTTTCAGCTTTCTGGGGTGCATATTTCACTTTAATAAGGTGCATTTTTTAAAACATTTTTACCATTGTGAGTTTCTATAATTCACCATTCTGAGGTGCATATTTCACCATTTTGATGGTTCATATTTCACCACTTTGATGGTGCATATTTCACCTTTATCCACTGGAGCGACAGAGTCATTCAAATATTTTTTCTCGGATTGCTAAAGGATTTAGACTTAATAAATTTTTCCACCAACATTAAAAAAATCACACCTCCGAATTTATAATGGAGACATACAAACTGATTATTGTTCTATGTAGCCAATGAATTCCCCTATCTTTTGTCTTTTACCACATATTTGTATTATTTTTAAAAATAAAAAAATCTTTAACTTTAAAACATTTTAAAGAATCTAGTGAATATTAATTTTGTTATATTTTGAATGTACAATATATTATATAGTCGTTTTGATAAAAAAAATTTTTTGAAAGTTTGACACATTTTGGCAACAAAGCAATCGAGGTTTTCGAAATAGTGTCATAATGTGGCAAAAAGCGCTAGAGTGGTTATAACGGCTTTATTTTACAAAGAGAAAGTAAGCAGAACAGATATTTTTTCGAATAGTGTTCTCCCCGGGAACCATTTATTGGATAACCAACACCTCTGCCATAGGTCACCCGCAGTGGTTCGCTAGGTTTGGTGACTTAGCAGGAATGCCCGGGTTCATGGGGTGAGCTTTGTTTAGGTCTTAGCGGTAGATGATGTGGACATACTGAACCCCAGATTCCTACCCATACCTCATAGAAAAATTAGAAAACCAACACAGGTTAGAAAAATGTTTGCAGTTGGAGTCGGATCTGGGACCAGTAATGCGCAGGGTAGCTGATGCCACGGATGCAAGCCTAACGTTTGCCGATATTGTGAAAAATGGCCCTCAGAAAATGATACCATCAATCAACTGCTCAGGTCTTGGTTGGTACCCCCAAACCAGCTGTATGCATCTTCCCGAAGCTAAATTCTACAAAAGATAGCGAAGACACGAAGCAGCTACTAAAGGATACATTACGACCATCAGAACTCGGAATCCGAGTGACGGGCATTAGGAGAATCAGAAATAAAGGCGTTGTAATACATACTGCAACACAAGAAGATCAGGAAAAAATCCTGAAAACCCCGTGTCTAGCAAACTCGGACACTCTTAGCGCCCGATTACCAACAAAACGGCTTCCGCGGGTTATCTTCTTCAACGTCCCTCGTGACCTAACGGATGAGTGCTTCCTGAAAAGTGCCTTAGCAGGAGCCCAGGACAAAGAAGGCCTAGATTTCACAGTAAAAAGTTGCAAGCTAAGTCATCTGGCTGGCGCTCGAACTGGAACAACTTGCCACCGGGTCTTCGAGGTTCCTGCCCGCATACGTCACGTGCTGGTGCAGCAGGGGAAAGTCTTTGTGGACTGGAATGTGTGCCGTGTTCGGGATTTCATTGGACTTACAGTGTGCTCCAAGTGCCAACTGATCGGACATTGTTTCAAATTTTGCAAGGACCGGCAAAGATGTGGACACTGTGCAGGCGAAGGTCACGCCCGGATAAACTGCCCAAAAGCCGCCGCCGAGCCAGTCTGCGCCACCTGTACCAGGTTTGGGAAGCCCGCTGCACATCCGACTGGAGACAAGGACTCCTGCCCGGCCTACAAGGCTGCCCTTGCCAAGGACTTTGCAACCATTGATTATGGCGTCTAACTACATTGAAGAAGATGAATTATGAAAAAGATGAATTATGGCGTCTAACTACATTGAAGAAGATGAAGAGGTAGATTACGAAAATACTTATAATTTCTGTGATTGGCTAAAGTTTCATAGCAACTACAATATGGAAAATATTAATATTGTTCAGTTGAATATTAGATCAATTTATAAATACTGGGATACTCTGAATGTCTACTTAAATACTTGTTGGAAGCACATTCATGTGTTAATGTTATGTGAAACGGCTATATCATCAAATCTTGTCTGTCTGTATAATATTCCTGGATTTAAATGTTACAACTATTGCCGAACTAAAAAATTGGGAGGAGGTATATTGCTATATGTTCGAGATGAACTCACATTTCAACAGAAATCAATAGAAACAAATCATTTTGAATGTGTGCTTGGCTCTATGACACTTCCAAACAAGAGTATTTTAAACATCATAGAATTATACCGTCCCCCCAACTCTAGTCAACCACAATTTCTTAATGAAATATCTGCCATTCTACATTCTATATGCCCAAATGAAAATGTTTTACTTATAGGAGATATTAACCTAGACTTATTAAATTGTCAAAACCCTATTATTATGGCATATGAAAATATAATGTCGGATAATTATTTAATCAAATGTATTTGTGACGTTACTAGAGAAGATGTTTTAGCAGGAAAAGTTACTCGTACTTGTTTAGACCACATATTGGTCCGATTTAATAGTGGATGTAAAAAAAGCGATTCTCTTTCCTAGTGTGTATGTAATAATATGACTATAGCGGATCATTTTTTAACCGCAGTTAATATTAAATATAGTGCAAGGAAAGAAGTCCCAGAACACGGGGAAAGAATTTCGTTTTTATCGCAAAACAAAATCGACAAAAACATTCATAATTTTAAGTGGCACACCTTGCTCGAGGAAAAAGATTGCAATATGTTATACAGCAAAATTAAAAATAACTTTAAGGATTTATACGAACAAAGTAAAATCGTTATGTATTATAAACACAAAAAAGACCTTTCGCAGTAAAGCCTTGGATAACTTCTAATATTTTAGAAAACATTGAAAAAAAGATTCACTGTACAGAAGATGGAATAATTTTCCTAGCAATCAAATCTTTGAATTAGAATATAAAACTTTCAGAAATAAGGTTACAAAAGAAATTATTAAATGTAAATCTACCTACTTTAACAACAAATTCAAAAATTATTTCGGAAATACAAAGAAAACTTGGGATGAAATAAATAAGTTATAAGGACGCAAGTCCAAAAGTAGTTGCGATGAAATAATCTCGAAATACATGTTAAATACGAATAATGAAGAAACCGTGGCAGATAATTTTGTTTCATATTTTACAAATAGTGTTAGCTCTATGATATATAAATGTGATTATTTAGCATCAACCGTCAGACCGAATGAAGTACAACATAGTATGTACCTACCCAGAGCTACCTGCGAAGAAATCAACATTATTGTTAGCAAATTAAATAATTCAAAGTCACCAGGGATTGACAACATTCGAATGTTTGACATTAAGACACATATTAATATTTTAGGACCTGTTATAACTCATTTTATCAACATAATTTTATCACAAGCAGTGACACCAGATGAACTAAAAAGTAGCATCATTAGGCCAATTTACAAAGGGGGCAAACATACAGATATTCAAAATTATAGGCCAATAAGCATATTGCCAGCCCTTGAAAAAATACTTGAAAAATACATTTCCATAAAACTTAACAAATATTTAGAATCTTTCTCTTTGTTAGATCCCAACGAGTATGGATTTCAAAAGAAAAGAAGTACAGAAATGCTGCTTCAGGAATTTTCGAATCACATAAATTATGAATTAAAATTTAAAAAACATGTGCTGGCTTTATTCATAGATAACTCTAAGGCATTTGATACCATTGATACAAATAAACTATTAGAAACATTGGAGGCAATAGGAATTAGAGGAAAGCTACAAGTTTTATTAAAAAATTTACTAACTGATCGACAAATAAGAAAAAAATTCTTAAAAAATTTAGCAAAAGAAAATTTATCTCAACAGGTGTTGCACAGGGGTTAATTCTAGGGCCAACCCTTTATATTATTTACGTCTCAATTATGAGAAAATTGTTTTCATTTGTTAAACATTTTGTGTATGCAGACGATACGGCACTCGTTATATCGTACGACGACCTGGTTACTGCAATGAACCTTATGCAATATGATTTTATTGCCCTTCTGAAATGGTCGCACGATGCAGGCCTCTTAATAAATTCCAAAAAAACAAAAAGTATGCACATCAGATCTCCACACGCCAGATGTAATGTAATTCCTTCATTGTATACGCACACATTTGACTACATACATAAAAATGTTGCACAGCCCTGTTCATGTGAAACCACTGATTTTGTCAAAAATTATGTATATTTGGGTGTTACTATTGAATGCTACATGAAATGGGATGTACACATTGTTAATGTTTGTAAACGTCTACGAGCTATCGTGGGTAGGATTTATAAAATAAAATATTTCGTGCCCATAAGTACTTAAAAGTTAATTTACTTATCTCTGGCTGAATCCACTACACGTTATGGAATTACTTCTTGGGGACATTCTTTTAAAACTAATATAAGCTATATACAAACATTACAAAACTCCCTTATAAAATTGTTAATCCATAAATATGCCAATCAACACAGAAGTAACATTAAATTAATCTACAAGTCTCTGAATGTTTTACCTGTCAAAGGATTATTGTTTTATAATATTGTAATTCAACATGTTGCATTGTCTGATTCATTGTATAGGGAAAGGGTTTGCCATAATCATTATACAAGATTTACTCACAATGAAGGATTGATGGTTCCGAAATGTACCAATAAATATGATGAAAGAACTTGTAACTATATTAATCAACTACCGATGACAATTAAAAATAATAACATGTATACTGCTAAAGTTAAATATAATCTAAGGAAATGGCTATTGGATAATAATGATTTATACTGATGCCCCACTGAAGTCCTTGTATTACAAAATGGAATTCACATTCCTAGGAAATGGAAAAATAATTACTTTGTAATACCTGACATACCTACCTTTATCTATGAAACTATTGATGTACTTAATGATTATACTAATTTGTTCATACATTTATTTTTACTTATTTATTATGTATAAGGCTTATGCTGCTATTTATGTATGTAAACTTTTCTGTAATTTTACCAACTTATGTATTTAAATTGTATCATGTAATTTTATAAAATGTTGTCTCTATGTCCCTGCTGACAAACTACATAAGTAGTTTAGCGGGTTTAATTGTAAATAAATAAAAAAAATACCTTTTACTTTACTTTTGTTAATAACACACTCCTCACAGTATCTCCAAAGATGACATAAACCCTGAGGGAAATTGTTTGCCTCAGGGCCTCCTGTGTGCAGCTAATGTAAAAAAAGAACAACAAATCGTAAAATGTAAAGTTGGATTTTTTTTAAATGACTTATCAATTATTTAAAATAAATATTACCTATTAATTGATAGTATGATAACCATGAATGCTTTTATGATATGCTATACAATGTTTTTTATAATAAACTAAAAAACAAAATTACTACGTTTAAACCTTAAATTTTCATATACGTTTTTTAGATTTTCACGGCCAACATCGACGGATCTGCCGGATCTGCCCTGATGATGGACACTGCAACGCTGTCCGAAACGTCGGCTAAAGAAGGAGGTAGCACAACACGGCATAACACCCCAAAAACAAACAACGAAAATTAAATTTTCATGTTTCCGGCAACAGAATTTTTTAGGCGAAATTGTTATCTTTTCGCAAAAATCGCAAACAAAAGCGAAATTTGAGTTTTGGGGGTAGTACGCGAATTATAGAATTTTTTACGAGTTGTCCTGAGTATGCAATAGAAAATAGAGCAATGAGTATCTGGTGTTCTATACATTGAAATGGTCCGTTTGGGTAATTGTCGAAATTGACAAATTTGAAAGTGTTTTAAATTTTTATAATATTTGTCCGGTTAGACAAAAAATTGTCGAAATGGAAAAATTTTACCGTGTTATTATAATTAATTATTATTTTCATTGCAATTATTGTCCAGTTGGCCAAAGAAATGGCCAACTGGACAAAGAATTGTCGATTTAACGATATTTTTCAAAAACGATTTGTCTTATTGGACTGTCAAAATGGAAAAAAATTATGTTTTTTTACATAGAAATTATTGTCCGACTGGACAAAGAATTGGCAAAATTGACAAATAAAAAAAAAAAAAGAATTTTGTAAATTTGATTTGTCCGATTGGACAAATTATCAATATGCTCAAATTTGACTGTGACGATTTGACCTTGCAATTATCGTCCCTAATCGGACAATTTTACGATATTCTTCAAATTTATTTTGTCCGGAAGGACAAACAACTGTCAACAAACATAAGCACTGGCATTCATTGCAATTATTGTCCGATTGGACAAATAATTTGGATAATTTTTTATGTCCGCTGTACAAGTACTTTTAATAATATGATTTGTCTAGTTGGACAAACAATTGACAACAAGGGCAAATTTAAATGTGGTTTTTTTTTTTTTTTTGCAATTATTGTCGGATTGGACAAATAATTGTCAAAATTAACAAATTCGACGATGTAATATAATTTTACGATATTATTTAGTAAAATTATAGATGTTAGAGCATCATAAGGTACAATCACAGATGTTAGAGCATCAAGGTACAAAATTATACTTTTTACTTTTCAATACCATCAAATTTGTCCATTTTGACAGTTGTTTGTCCAACCGGACAACAGTTGCAATGTAAAACACCGACATGTGTCCCTTTTGACAGTTGTTTGTCCAATCGGTCAAATCACATTTCAACAATTCTTTGTCCGATTGGACAAACAACTGTCAAAATGGACAAATTTGACGGTGTTTTACATTGCAATTATTGTCCGATTAGACTTGTCAAAATGGACCAATTTGATGGTATTGAAAAGTAAAAAGTATAATTTTGTAACTTATGATGCTTGTGTTAAGTAAAATCGGTCGATCCTAATAAATTAAATAAATTTCATGGTTACAAGCAAAGTAATTGTCTTATTTCATTAAATATGTCAAACCACAATGTGACTATTCTACCAAAATATACACATATATATTTTATTCATGAATATGTATGGACATTATGGATACGGTTATAAGAAGTGAAATGTATTACAAGTTAAGTGTTTATGGATACACAAATGCGTTATTTTATATATATTTTTAAAATACGGTTAAGCCATTGATTGCTGAAAAGTACCAAAAAAGGAACAAACTTTTACTTCAAAATAACACAACTTTTCCCATAAATGAAGCGAGTTTCACCAAAAATATTCCAAAATCTTCAGGTCCTTAGGTATTGAGTACTCTTGGAACTTGAGTACAATTCATAACACCCCCTAATTTCAGGATTTTTTAAATACTTTCCCACTCGCTCATGGCTGCATGTGTATAACACTTGCGAAGTTAAAACGACCCGCAATAAATATTTAAAGCACCATTATCAAATTGTTGAAGTTCTATCGCCCCGATTGCCAGAAGAAACATAATAATTCAGAAGTTTTTTAATTCAAAAACTTTTAATCCCGTTCTCCTTTGGCCGCATTCGTCTACCGTGAAAGTTCGCCGAGCGTATCAAGCAAGACTTTATTAGTTCGTGAAATGTCACCGTTTTGGTCCGAGTTAACCTGCGCTCTTCTGTGCTCCTGTCCCTGGGCTTGTCTCTGTACACTTGTACTCTGTCTGTACAGCCAGCTAAATAGGTTATGTACTTGTACAGGGCGATAAACTATAAATGGCAGATTTAAGGTTAAGCCAACTATGAACTGAAGTAGTCCATGTCACTGAGCACATAAAGTGTCTCAGAGCTAAGAGCTATACAAATTTACCTATGTAACTGAACCGGTGGAAGATAAATAGGGGAACAATGTTGTATTTAGGTAAGTTGGGAGTAAATAACAGAGAAGTATACAACAGATTTACAAACTTATCTGTGTAGGTGGTCAAAAGAGAAACCTGTTTTTGGGTTTTCTTTAAAGCGATGCACTACGAAGTAAACCATATGTTTTTGTACTTTTGAAATTAGCTATCACTTTGTGGTTATCCATTTTATAATTAAATGAAACAATATATCTTAGTTACAACCACTCATTTATTTAGTTACACGCCGACCGGTTTCGGAACAACCGTTCCTTCTTCAGGGCAAACATATAATGATGGCAATTTACAAAATAGTGTGTGGGTACAATTTATCAGTAGGTGTTGTGGTAGGGGTGGGGGCGTGGCTAGGAATTGATGAAGAGTAAGTGGGGACAGAATGGACACCGAATGGGAAGAGACTTAATATTGGGCTATAGGTTAATATTTTTTGTTTATTGATAATCGACTCATTATTTTTAAGGGATTTTTTTTATTTCTAGAGCATCTAAGTTATCTAAGCGTTTTCCTTTATTATTAATGTGAAGAATATTTATCCCTGTATTTTTTTCAAAACTATGGTTATTTTCAATTATATGGTTAGCGAAATCGGAAAAATTATTATTATTAAGACACCTTAAGTGTTCTTTGATTCTAATTTCGAAATTACGCGTTGTTTTCCCGATATAAAATGAGGAACAGTCATTACATTTGAGTTTATATATTTTTGATTTGAAAACTTGAGCGCTTAGATATAGTTTAGATGATTTAATTTTACATTGGGAGCAAAATACATCTTGGCCTTTGCAATAAGCATCGATTCCCTCACCAAACACAAGAGCCTTGTCTCTTTATGGTGAGGAAAGGATATTTTTAATTCATTTGCAACACTGTTAAAACACAACACTTATAACAATAAGATGTATGCTTATTGTAAAAACATAAAAATTTATTATTAATAAACAAAAATAAATACGTTAGATTTTTGGTGTGGATATTGTGATAAACACCATACAACAACCAGATACGAGAGAAGCTTGGCGCTTTGTACATAGTCAAGAGGCCGAAAAGAGCGATTTTCGCTAGTAAGACGTTTTATTTCATTGTCCTAAAAATTTACGTTCATTTGGTTGTAACTTTTAACTTATTTTGTTATTTTTTGTTGTAAAATAATGATATTTGATGCTACTGTAGCGTTTTTTGAAAGCTGTGTTTTAAAGTCTGTGAACAAGATTTCTAAATAGGTCAGTCAGTCTCAAATTTTTACAAGCATTTTTAAATACATTTTTTTGTAATTAATGGAAAGTTTTTTTCAACGATAAATGTTTTGAAGACTTAAAAATTTAGTAAAGTACTATACAGCTAATGAATTAACCTCTATTATACCGTTTGTTTCATATTTGTAGGATTTATAAAAAAAATATTTTAAAAATCGTAAAGTTTGTAACCTCGCGGTTGGCATTTTAATCTGAAAAGCAATCTTAGACATTTAAAATGGCGCATATACAAGCCAGTAATAGCTCCAGTGGAAGGTCAAATTTTCATTAAAAATAGTTTTTTTTGAGAAGGCGCCATTGTGATAAAAACTATTATTTTGCTTACTATGTTGCTTTTAAAAGATCAAATACAGAGATATCGTGTTCACGGTAAAACGCCCTTTTTGAGAATACCTACCGGAGATCGGCTGCAGCAGTTCTAAATATCATTATTTTAAAAACAGAAAAAATGTTATAAAAAAGCTAAAAATAACAAAAGCATGTGTGCAAATTTTGAGGTTAATAAATTAAAAACCTTTCCAGAAAAAAAATCCTTAAACATCGTTTTAATTCGGCGCCCTGACAGCAAATAACCAGAAAGGTTAGAGAAACGTCGCAGTGAATTGAGAATGGCTTATACAAAAGTCGTAAATTTCTAAACCTTTATTTCTAAAATCCTTACCCATTTGCGATTATGCAACCCTTGGCGTTTTCTCGGCTCGCCCGATTCAAACCAGCGCAGCAGTGTTGCAATGGTAGCAATAATATTAATCTAGTGTGACAATGCAATGGGGTGTTCGGGATGAGAAATTGGTCCAGGCGTTTATCTGCATAATGGTAAGATAATACAACATGAAGCTGCGGACTACGAGATAAAATCCTCGCCTCTTTTTAAGATAATATACCGTCCAGAAGGGTGAGAGCTACAATATAAATTTAACGTTCAATGGCGTTGCGATTTTTTTGTTCAGATGTTAAAAGTTTAGTGAATTTTCTCAAGGCGGAATTAAAAAACGTAGTCTTGATATTTATTATTTTTTTTTATTTGGGACACAAACATTTCACATTTAAATAAAGTTAATAAATAAAATCTAAATTATGTTAATTGTACTATTTAAAGGTTTTACTTGGGAATTATTATATTTATATAAGTGAATTTACTGATTTAAAATTGAAAATTAAGAAAAATTACGAAACAAAAGAGAAAATATGGAGAGAGTAGGATGGGGGAGGGTCGATCCAGTCGACATATAATTCCGATAGCGGAAATTCGAATTGCTTTCAAGGACAATAATTCCAAAAATGAGTTAAATATTTCTTCAAACTTCGCAAAATCACTTTGTGGCGTCATTTTTAATTAAATTAAAACAAATAACTTTGTTTAAAACCACTAATATAATCACAATTACCTACATGTTTCAAAACCGATGGTTTCTTCGTCAGGGTAGTAATGACATTAGAAAAATAAAACAAACAAGTATAGACTAAAAAGAACAGATTAAAAAGAACTATGGACAAAAATATTATATTATAGAGAGGTGATTAATTAATTAAAAAATATCGTAAAAAACAATTATTTAAAATTAAATATAAAAATTATTTTAAAAAATATGAAAAATTACATTATATAAATTATCAAAACATAATAAAGATGTTTAAACAACAAAAAAAAAATATTTTAAATATAATTATCTATTAATAAGAAAATAAATTTAAGAGATAGCTATTTTAAAAAAATATTTGTTTATTAATAATATTTAATTTACTATTAACACTTTTTCTAATTTCTAAAATTTCTAAGTTTGCTAATTGTAAATCTGTTGTGTTTGTGTGTAAAATTTTTAACCCTTTATTTATATCAAAATAATGATTTGTTTCTAAAATGTGGTTGGAAAATTCAGAATTATTATTATTATTCAACACCTTAGATGTTCCTTAACTCTAATATTAAAATTTCTAGAAGTCTTTCCAATATAAAAAGTTACAATCATTACAAATCAATTTATAAACTCCAGATTTGTTCAAATAATCACCCTTATCCTTGTTATCTAATATATAATTTTTTAATTTGTTATTTGTGTAAAAGGCTGGGTTAATATTATTTGGCATGTTTTTAATTAATAAATTTGAAGTATTATTATTTAAAAATAATATTTTTCTCCAATTATTATTGTTGTCAATCACATGTCGATAAACATAAGAGTTAATAAACTTTTTCTTATATTTTTTGTTTAACATATTGTCTATTAATTTAGAATTATAACCGTTATTGATTGCAATTTATTTTATAATATTTAATTCAATTTTTTAAAATTAATTAATCACCTCTCTCTATAATATTTTTGTGCATAGTTCTTTTTAATCTGTTCTTTTTAGTCTATACTTGTTTGTTTATTTTTCTAATGTCATTACTACCCTGACGAAGAAACCATGTCGTGGAAATATTACTAGGAAAATGGAAATTTAAAGACGTGCATTCTTAGAGGATTTTTTTACTGACAAATTAAAAATAAATTAAATACTGTTTAATGGTTTTTTATAATAATAATATTCTCAATTATAGGGCAAACCAATTCAGGTTACACGAATTAAAAAATAAATTTTAAAACTTTCTTTTCGCTATCCTGAACAATTAACATTTTGTCCTTCACAGCACTTCTACAGAATGGTGGTAGCATTCGATGAGTATCTATGTATGGTTGTTATAAATGATCGGTAGATCACCTGTGTGACTTTAATGAGTGTGATCTACGACGGACCTGGATATTTTCTGTAGAAAGAGAACATCAGCCGAGCTTCTTCGATCCAATGATAACACTTTAAAGTACGCGGACGAATCTTGGTAATATAAGTAGGACTATAGCTATGGAAATGTAAGTATTATTGGAACACGTTTCAGTATTCGTATTATGTATAAATATATATACATTAACAAAGGTAATAATGTGTGTTAATCAGTTATAATGTAATACTTTCATCTATTACACCCGTTCGCGGTTGATAATGTTAGCTCCATGAGAACGGGACATTTCTTTGACTAGTTTTTGTGTAAGCGCGTATGTCGAACGAGCTATTATTTTTTCTCCATTAAGACTCGCATTAATAAATTAACATTTAAAAAAAATCACATTTTCCTTGCATGCTGTACAAGGTTATTAAAAATATATATTTAAAAATGTTTGCTTATAAAGGCACTTAAAAATATGAATATAGGAATGGTCGATATTATGAATATATTCAAGAATACGAATGGTGGTCTTTTACGAATTTCACAAAGGCCAGACTGTGAGTATCTACTACCATTTACGACTCTGCTTGAATACAATAAAGTAATTTTGAAATACCTTTTCTGTCCATATCCTTGCCATGATAGTTTGATAAATGAGACTTACAGTTTAAAAAATAATATATATTTTCAAATTCAATGTATAAGGAACACTGCGAATATTACAGGGATTTTTCTATTTTATTCATATTACTATATACTTACCCGAAGTATTGTAAACAAATCATTTCACTTGACGCCACTGGTACGTACTGCAGTAAATTTAAAACTCTCAGTGTAAAATGGACTCCTAGCTACGTCACGACTTTCTAGCCTATCACCGCTCTACCCCCTAACCTTGTTAAATACCTTTTCTATGAACCTTGGGCTACGCTTTCATATTCCTGATATTCCCGGGACGGTTCCAATTTACCGGTGCCGGTATAGTAAGTGACCTTGCGTATATTGCCAATCACATCAGCACCGGCATGTCGGTACAGAAGATATCCGGCCGGTACAGCCGCCGTCACTGTACGAAAAGACAAACATTAAAGTATGTACCTACCTTTAACAATTTTTGGTTTGATATAATATTTTTATCCATAAAAAAATCATTAAAACCAAATATCATATTATTAGAATTAAACTACTTTGACAGCCTTACTAAAAAAAACACTCCGCGGCCGTTAAACGGTGTTTTTGTGAATCTTTACCTTTGGCAACGCCGTATTTTACACCGCTAGGTGGTGTGATTGATGCGCCTACGCATTGCCGAAAAAATAGCCGCGTATGCGAACTCTACGAAAAAAAGTCGGTCGCGAATGTGTGTCTGATTAAGATGATCTTTTAGTTAATGATTTCAATCTTTATGACTAATTCGCACTTATATTCATGTACTCAATATATTTGCTATTAATTTGTGTTGTTTTTTGTTAGTTTAATCGCTTGGACACATAGGCTTGTTTTCACGATAATTAAACGTAGGTAGACATAGGAATGACGTATGTCCCGTACCTGAGTTATTAAGTCAAATTGTGGCACTAAAATCGTGTGTTCTAAATTGAACTGTCAGAAAATGGTTCTATAGGTTATATTCAAAAATAATTTGCATTTTAAGATCTTTATTTTATTATAAATTCTTGAAAGTGATGTTTTTTGGTGACTAAAATGTCTAATACATATTTTAGTAAACGTATCAAAGAAATTAATGTCTTAAGATGTGCAAGCAATGTATTCAAACGTGAGTTTTTTTATTGTAAATTTTTGGGAATGAAAAGCGAATTTCAAGATTTTTTATATTTTTTATTGTGTGAAGGAGTAAATAGTGAGGTGACAGTTTTATTTCAAAATCATTAAATAAAAGGACTGTGTTTTTTGAATTTTGAATGTTTCCAAATATTTCAATGTTTTAATAGAAAGTGTTTGGGGTAAGTGAGTTTTTTTTTTCAACTTGATGTTTGAAGCTTAAAATACTACAGTTTTTAAACATTTAAGTGTATTTTAGATAGGAAAATCTGAAAGGTAATTAAATTTTGGTTCTAAAATGGTATTTTTTTTTACGACATCTCAAAAAAAATAAATATATAGGACATTAAAAAAAAAATTCGAAATTTGTTGAAAATTACAAATGGAACAAATATATACAACAGATAAACTACCCTCCTTGGCCGTGTAAGCAATGTACATATCTTTCCATGAACAATTTTTTGTCAGTTCTTAATTAGTAAGGATTCTTCATACATGGTTGTTTGACCATTGTACAAAATTTTCAGAAAGTTTATTAGTAAGGCTGGTAAAATGGCGACGTTGTCAGATCAAAACCATATATTTTGTTTAGTAAGAATTTGAAAAACGAAATGTACAGACTTTACACAACGTGCTACAGAAATACTGTTTAACGGCCGCGGAGTGTTTTTTATAGTAAGGCTGTTAGTATATTATACTATGTAATCATTATTATGCGTGGCAACTCTTTCATCTTCTGGAGGCATTATGAAACTGTGGGTAGTCCAGTTACAGACGACATAGTCATATTACTTATAAATAGATACTCATGATAAAAAACTTATTGCTTTTATTTTTATTACTTATGTCATTTCAACACTCAGGGGTTTCTTTCCAGCATAATTAAGTGTTTTTGAAGTCTCTAATATTTGAAATTAGCAAACATATCGAAGGCTAGCTTTACACTTGTAAGTAAAATTTTCGGCTTATGGAAGTCTTTGACAAGTTTCTCACAGGAGCGTTTACATATGCATCCGACTTATGGGAAAAAATACTTGCAGAAGTTGTTCGGAAGTTCAACTTATGTACGTGCTCAAAGCGATGATAGCGTCTGTTTACATCTGTAAATTCATTTGTAGTAAGATGGCTTCCTGTCAACTACGATTTGCTGCTGTCAAAATTATGCGATTCTGTCAATAAAGAAGAAAAGGCCCAAATAAAGTATTGAAATAGAAGCTGGCTTGAAATAAACAATTCTCCGAGCACTTTTGTTCCGTAAAGCGTGGAAATTAATGAAATCATTTAATTTTCTACAAATTAATGACAGCTTGACAGCAAACGACTCTGAATTCAAATGCGTAATGTTATAATCGGAAACATTGAGATTAGAAAGGATTGGACCAATAATTAAATAGAAGGATTCTCGTTTATCGAAAACTTTTTTCCACATGAAAAATAAATAATATCTCTTCGGTTTTTGGAATCAGAAATGTTTCTTTCGGTTTCCATTAGTTTTTTAGTGCTTATGAAATTAATAATTTCCTATTTAAGTTTTATCTAGTGTTATTTTATATTGTTTTCGGAAGATAATAATGTGAGTACTTATCTAATTAACCTAATCATATTTTAATAAAAATAATAAAAACTAGTTTTGATAGAAAAACTCCTACAAAAACACTTGTCTATTCATTTTTGACATCTCACTCAACGCAATTTGGTACCATTTCTTACGGAATGTCTCTCAACTTATAAAACTGATTTTATAAGCTGTAAGAAGGCTGGAAGTTCACGCGGACACGATTAGACCTGTCAAAAATCTTCCGCAAGAACAACTTCTGTAACTTGCTATAAATTAAGGTAAGTGACTTTTGGTGTCGTTTACATTCGTAATTTCGTCAGAATTCGCTTCCGTGAGTGACTTACGGGAAAAACTTACAAGTGTAAAGCTAGCCTAAGAGTGGTGGGCGGCTTAATTTTTTCAATTATATTAGAATTCTTTAAAAAAAAATCTACAATTTATTTTTTAACATTTAATGCGAACCGCTTGAAAAGTTTTATTGCTTCAGAAAATAATGTGAAAATTCTTGCAAAAAAAAAAAACTATTTCCACAATATTCCACCATCAAAGAGATTTAACTCATTTTCAATTCTTTCAGCACAATGTAGCTACAGCAAAATAGTAGAAATCAACCCTTGTAACGTATTTCTATAGCGTCGCACCAATTACACAGTTATTAATTTTTTTTTATGGAATAGGCAATTCACCCAGTTATTCATTTTCACGTGCATTACCTTGCTCTGCCCACGTGGTCCAGGCTCTATGCTTTGAGCCCGGACAAAGGAGGCTTTATTGCTGATGAATAATTTGAGCGGGAAAGTGAGATGCGAATTAGAAAATGGTGGCGGAAAAGAGGAAGCGGATATGGATTATTAGTTTTCAATGTTGATGTCGCATTGTTAGAGGCCCGGCGAGACGTGAGATTAAAGGCTTGCCGTTGGAGGAAAATGTGACGACTGGATAGATAGAATTATTTTGCGTAGACTTCTTCTGCGAATTTATTTTATTGTGATAAATTAATAAAGTTTATTTTATGAGGAAACACAAATATCGCAGTATCAAAATATGCATTCTGTGAACCTAAAAAGTTTAATTTTATTTGTTTTATAAAAAAATAAAAATGAATGCGTCCAACTTTCACGCGCGGTTGAAGTAAAAATTCTTTACCCCTCAGGGCTTATGTCATGCATCTTTGAAGACGCTGTGTGGAGGGTTTTTAAGGGAAAGGAAGGAGGGGAAGTCCTGGGAAGGAAAAAATTTTGAGGGGTTGGTAGGAATCTGGAGACAAATATGTCCAGGAGTGATGGACGTGTCAAGCCATCCCTCCCACTGCGGTGCAAGGCGATGGGTCGAGAGGGTCCGGCTGGAGAGATCACAAGGTCTCCCTCAACCAATCTCTCCCGATCCAGCCTGCCACGCAGATGGTCGGCAGACGCACCCGCCCCTAAGTCCCAACTCCATGAACACGTGCACCCTTGCTAAGTCACCAAACGTAGCGAACCACTTGGGGTGACCTGAAGCAGAGGTGTTGGTCGTCCAATAAATGGTTCCCGGGGCGGCGGTACTCATACCCGCCTCCCAAATTGTTAATCTAAAAACTAAATAAAAACTCGCTTTTTTTGGGTGGCGGAACATGAATAGTTTGTTGATTTTTTCTTTTATAAATTATCTATAGACGAAGGGGTAAAATTTTCTTGCGATTCAGCTATTTTATATTGTAAACAACACTATTTTTACTATCATAGCTGAAAACAACAGAGAGAAAAAAAGGGTTAATATTCATCGTTAAAAATAATACAAATCAAAAGGTTCATATAAAATCTTTAGTTTAATTATAGAATAATTAAAAAGATAAATAAAAAAAAAACAGTTGAACTAACCTTATAAATTAGTAACAAAAATAAACGGATAACGTCTGACGTTTGAGTTTGCTTGCTTGTTATTCTGTCTTCTCACTCATGGTTGCCATATCTACGAAGTTAATGTGATGAAATATAAATCGAACGTCCGTTTTTGTTACTTCCGTCCAAAAAAGATTTGAGTTACCGCCATAATGCCCCTAAAAAAGTCTTACTTCAATAATAATAAAAGTTGTTGTAATAACAAAACTAATTTAATAGAAAATATAATTAGGTAATAAGACTTGACATGGAACAAAGTGTAATGTAGAAGCTAGAATATAGGTACAAGAATACAATCATTTGTGTGTGTAACCAATAAAACAAATAATAAAGACAAAATTTACTCGTAAAAGTAGTAAAGCGGAGAATTTATATATTTTTTTTAATTAAAAGAGGGAATATTAATAGAATATTTCTTTGTTTTAGATTTTTGATTGAGTTTCTCTAATAATAAATTAAAATAAAACAATTTGAAGTTTCACTCATTAAGTTAAAAATAAAAACAAACAATAACAGTTAATTATTAGAAGAACCATGTTAGTTGCCTTTGAAACTTGCAAAATGTTCAACTCCAAATATATGTATAAGTTCATAATGTTTATTAAGTAGCAAGGCGATGAATTCTAGGATTCGTTAAATTGGGTAATTAGTTTTGAGGTTATTGTAACATTTAAAAGAATCTTTGCTTCGAGTTTGCCTAGCAAGTACATTAATGGAAATTAATATCAACAGTTCAGGGCTGTCAATTAAAAATTTAATAATTTTGAATAAAAATAACACGTCAGTTGACACTCTTTTATCTTATAATATAAAAAGTCTAGTTTTGGTAGGTGAGTTATTATAATTTATATACTGGATTGAAAATATGAAATATAAATGTAAATATAAATTTTAGTAGCTTTTCTAAGGATTGAGAAAGGACTTTGTTGTACAGTGACCGTACGGTTGAATTGTATTCTAATCTGCTTCGTACCAACGAGCAATAGAGATGTATTAACATTGACGTTTTTTATATAAAACCTAGTATTCTCATTGCATCGCTTGTAATTTCATCGATGCATACATTAAACTGTAGACTCTCTAGTGGAATTATACCACCCAGATATAGTATCTGCGATAATCGAAGAAGATTAGCACCATTCATTAAACAGGAAACCTTATGAGGATTTAAACCTTTGTAAAAAACTAATAACCTGGGTTTTACCAATATTTAATTGGAAATCCTTACAGTGCACTACCCTTGCCTTTTGTAATAAATTATTGCTTATTATTATATTGTGTTATTACCAAGTAAACCCCGAAATGATGATTACAATTTGTTATTAGTTTCACAGTAATTGATTTCCCAATCTTTGAGCTACGTGATAAAACGGAGCGCTTCACGTTTGGGTTTCACTGAGAATTTTGAAAACCCGTCGATAGAAAAGTTTATTAATAATTTTAACCTTGGTATTTCATTTCTTTACAATTTCTAATTATTATTATTACACATCAAAAATTCTAATAAATTAAAAATATAAAATTAAATGTTTCAATTTTGGAGGCATTTATTGGATAACCAACACCCGTGCCATAGGGCACCCTAAGTGGTTCGCTAGAGTTGGTGACCTAGCAGGGCTGCCCGCGTTCATGGGTTGAAGTTTGTCTGGGTCTTGGCGGCGAATGCGATTGCCAACCTGCTGCACGCCTGGTGAGAGACTGGTTGATGTAGACCTCTCCAGCAGAACTCTCATCTTGCACCGGAGTGTGAAGGATGGATTCATACGTTTTCCTCTCATAACCACCTCTCATAACTTTTTCCTTCCCAGAACATTCTCCCATTCCTTTCCCTAAAACGACCCACCGCTCAGCATCCCCAAAGACGACATAGGCCTATATTTTATATTTTATTATTTTCATGTGTCACATAATTGATTTAATAAAAAACAATTAATTTTAATATTTCTATTTTTGAAACTGATAATTCGTGGTGGAATTCCATTATAATAGTATAATAAAACAAATTTAAAACTTTTTCCACTTTTAATTTAATGACCGTAACCGGTTTCAGCTTGTCAAAGCCATCTTCAGACTGGTCTGAAGATGGCTTTGACAAGCTGAAACCGGTTACGGTCATTAAATTAAAAGTGGAAAAAGTTTTAAATTTGTTTTATTATGCAATTAATTTTAATTTCTAGCTTTTTTAAGTCTTGATATTTTATACCTTTAAATCAAACCAATTTTAAAATTTAGCTTTATGGTATGTAGTCGATGAGAGTTGTTAATATTATCTTCTTAAACGATAAAAAACTATTCCATTGTTCGTTTAATTTCCACTACACCACTGCCCATTTATTACCTTCCCAGCGGACTCTTTTTAATCATAAGAAGTCCACTTCAAATATGTGTTTTTCCGACAGTTTCCTTGTACACGTATTTTCAAAATTACTTGCGGCATTTATTTATGGACGAATATATTTTACAAATTTTCACCGTAATTTGCACATTATTAAAGGCAGCAGGAAGTGTAGCGATCGTTGTGCAAACACAGGGTTTACAAAATAAAATGTTCTTCCAAACATAATAAAATATAAATTTTATTTAAAGAAATAAAATAATTAATCTGTTTATAACCACGTAATTTAATTTATCAATACCGACCGGTTTCGTTAAACACAATCATCCTCAGAGGCCCTAGCACACTCGCTCGATAACGATCTTTAGGATAACTATCGGTAACTTCTCATCGTTCCCTAGCATGACTACAGATCGCTAACGAATATGTGACAATTCAATATGACTAAGTGTCCTTAACATATTCGACATCAACTGTTGTTTGTACGTTAGCGAGTTGTCCTAGGAATGCATGAGAAGTTACCGATAGTTATCCTGTCGATCGTTATCGAGCGAGTGTGCAAGGGCCTCAGCGGACAAAATTAAACTATTAAAAGAATACATTGTGTGAGCTTATAATATAATATTGTTACCTGACGATACTTATGTTAGGCGAAACCGGTCGGTATTAATAAATTAAATAAGTGTCGTGATTACAAACAAAGTAATTGTTTTATTTTATTAAATATATCAAAGTGACTGTTTTAACCTAAAATAAAAAAATAAAAAATACTTTTTTTCGTTTTCTGTTTTCAGATTCGGTCTTTTCAAGGTGCAAACTCCATTCCTTTAGACAAAATATTTATAATGGTAAATAAAATCTATGAAATACTTTTGCTGCCTATAGACAACCTGATTTTATACGTAGGTACTAGCTAAAGGAACCACCTCGGAAGAGTAATCTCTCATTTTCCCATCGTATTGGACGGTCACACAAGAAAATTCAATAGGTCACGTTTCATTTTTCATACTTTTTCTGGGCTGCGAAGTTAGCGATTTGCAAAATATAAGGAAAAATCGTTACACTACTTAGGCTCAGAAAATACTATAGAAATATTAGAACCAGTGTAAAGAAAATTGCAAAAGTTTTTCTTTCTGAAACATTTAAATTTTTTTATATTATCTCCCACATAATATAAAGTATTCCTTTCAGGGCCTATGTCATCGTTCGGGATGATGTGTGGGGAGTATATTTAGAAAAGGAATGATAGGACGTTCTGGGTATGATAACGGAATGAGGGGTAGGTAGGAATCTAGAGTTCGGTGTGACTTACTTACGATTCCATCCCTCCAAATGTGGCACAACGTGTTGTTCGGAGAGAGTACTGCTGGAGAAATCAAAAGTTTCTCCCTATCTGGCCAACCACTAACTTAGACCTGGACTAACCTCACCCCACGAAGCCAGGCAGACTCACTAAATCATTAAATGTAGCGAACCACTTGGAGTCACCTATGGCAAATATGTGGGTTATCAAATAAATGGTTCCCCGGGCAGCGGTACCCATACCTGCATCCCAAATTAACATAATTTACATTGTGCATATGCTGGTTGAATTTTCTCTACCTAATTGTCCGAAAGAAATACAAAACGCCATTTTTCTTTTGAAATATTATTCAGTATGTGTGAATTATAAATAGTTTTTCGAGTAAGAATTTAATGGTTTCTATATAAAATAGGTAGTAGATACAACTTTTGTATTTAAAAAAAGATAATGGGCTTCTGTGACATTTGAATGATATGTAAACTTTGACATGTCTGTGACAGTTGAGTTCAGCTCAAACAGTTCTAGGACATGTGAAATTTGAAAATGTCACACCAAAACACATCAAAACTCAAAATTTGTAAACTCATTCACGTGGTCCAATTCTTATTATATTCCTATTTTGATCTTTATAACAAATACAACGAAAAAAAATAATGAAATCACAGGTTTAAAAAACAGTAAAACCACTCATAACGTACCTCCCAACGATAACGAGTGACGCAAGGAGAAGTCCCATCTTCATTCACGTGGTCCAATTCTTATTATAATCCTATTTTGATCTTTATAACAAATACAACGAAAAAAAAAATTAAATCACAGGTTTAAAAAACAGTAAAACCACTCATAACGAGTACCTCCCAATGATCGATATTTCGCATAACGAGTGACGCAAGGAGAAGTCCCATCTTCATGTCACTCACTTGTATGCCAGGAATTCCGCGGCAATACGTCAATCTCCAGTTAGTACTTGTTCCGCTAGCACGCTAGTGTCGCATGTGATCACACATTTTTTAAAATTTATTTTTAAAAATGCCCTTCGCGAACATGAATAGTTGAAGTTGGAATATGAATACGGTTTTTCTCCACTAGTTTTTTAAAAACACCGTTTCAGAACATAAATAATTGCAATAGCGACATACGAATGATTTTTGTTCACTGTGCATCAGCGTGTGTTTAGCCAAATGTCCCCTTGAATAGTTGCAGTCGGAACAAGAAAAAGGTTTTTCTCTTCTGTGAGTCACCTTGTGGACTTTTACATGTTCCTTTTGAGAACGTGAATAGTTGTATGTGGAACATGAATATGGGTCTTCTCTACCATGAGTAAACATGTGAGTTTTTAAAGTTTTCTTTCTAGCCCATGAATAATTGCAATCGGAACATGCAAAAGGTTTTCTCCACTATGAGATAGATTCTGTGATTTTAATGATATTCTTTGTAGAACTTGAGTAGTTATTTGAATAAAAGTTTTTAAAAAAAGTAATTTTTTTTGGCATAAAACGCATTATCGAATATTTCGTTGATTTATATGGGAAAAATTGTTACGCTTAACGAGTGTTTTACATAACGAGTAAGATTCTGGAACAAATTATGCTCGTTATAAGAGGTTCCACTGTACAAATTTAAACAAATAATATATTACGTAATTATATCTGGTCTTCTTCTCAGTCACCCTGTAGATTGGCTTTGAGCAGGCTGTTTGCGCAAACACTACGGACGCCGGGGAAATTAAAAATATCTTCCTCGTCTGATGATGCTGCCAGGATACTATAAAGAGGAGGAGTGAGTACATCACCTTTTTGTGCCCGCTCTGTTATTGGGCGGTCCATTAATAATTGCGCTTTAAGAGGCTAGACTTTGAACCACACGCGGAACACATGCGTCTGTCATTCTGTCCCGCTCACAATAAGTTCACGCCACTTATAATACATGCGAATGCGAAATGTGCGAATGAGACAACGCTCAAATTTACCTACAGAAATCGCTCGAAAAGGGGTTTATGGAGAATACACTTTTATACACCGAAACTTTCACGAAATTGAAATTTAAAAAAATATTTATTTTTTAGAAAGACGAAGCTACGTCGGTAGCTTTTTATAATTTTATAATTCTTTATGAGAGTTGAGTTAGCAGCTCTTTTTCCTTAAATAATATTTTTTGATAAATCGTACATTTTTGACAGTGAATGTTTACGTTAATACGAAACGTGTCGAAAATTCGAAAACATACCGACATAGTTTTCACCCTTTAGAAGGCAGTATAAAAAAAAATATATTCATTTTGTGCAATTTTCAATGTAGAAAAGTGTTTTTTCCCGGGCGTCCTTTTTGTATGGGCCGAAAAGCGAAGTCTATCATCTTAACTACTGAATATTACATCCGACCCGTTTCCTGGCATCCTGGTACTCTGGTGCGCGATCGTTTTAGACTAAAATATATCGCAATGAAACGCCACGGGGAAAGCTCGAGTCTTCAATATGAAAAAAATGGAATATCAGAAAACTTTAAACATATTATTATGTAGTTAGTTACACGTAATCAAAAACATTTATTTATTCGAAGCCAAACTAATTTGTTCGTCGATATTCGATTCTAACCTAAAGTAAAACGCATTCGTCCAAACAATGAAATAGTCCAGGGTACCTAGTACGGTCGATCGATAAAGGTTTTATTAATTGTGTCGGTAACTTGTAATCATTGACTGCAGATCACCAACGTACAAACAACAGTTCACGTCAAATAAATTAGTAACACTAGGTAACACTGACACTTAGAATAGAAATTACACAGAACGTGAAAATTATTTATTTATTTATTTATTATTTATTATTAATTTTCAACGCCCTGATGGGCTTTTACATAATAAGTATATAATGCAGTGATATAATATATATAATACAATGTTTAAATAAGAAATATAAACTTATAGCAATGAACATTATAAAAATGGCAGGTATAAAAGTAAGTAAAAAATATTATATTATACTAAAAGAGAAAAAGTAAAAATAAATTAAACTGAAACCAGTTTTTAAATTGAAGATGGCATAAAAATAATAATACATAGTGTAAAATAATATTAGAAATTTACAGATGAGTAATACAAGATAAAGTTTACAAAACAGAAAAACAAAAGAGAGTAACAAGTTTTTACATTATAGATAAATAGAAATAATACAAAAATATGTGCAACAGCTCCCACATTATAAAAATATACTACTTACATCAAAATATTATGGAATCTCGGTAACTCATATTAAACACGTTTGATTTCACATTCTGACATGAATGATTTAATAATTTCATGTTTATATTGTATTAGCGACATATTCCATACATCTATGTGCGAATACATATTTCCCAAGTTTTGAATTCTCTGTAGTGGTATATTGAATTGGGTCCTGGTCGCAGTATTACTACAATAAAATGGTAGTACTGACCTTGTGTGTCTGGCTGGCACGTTAAGATTTATGAGCGATAAGAATTCAGGGCTATCAATTATATTATGCAAGATTTTAAATAGAAATATTAGATCAAAAACAATTCTCCTGTCACTCAAATTTAATAGATTAGATAATCGTAATAGAAAAGAGTAGTTTTTTTGTTCTTTCGGTATTTTTATTTTATAATTTAAAAAGCTTAGGAATTTTTTTGTACTCTTTCTATTGTTTGTAAATGCACGTTATAGTGGGGAGACCATACGGTTGAATTATATTCAACTGTATGGTCTCATAAAAAATGTTGTAGAAATGTTGAAATTGGCATTATCGATAAAACTTTTAGAGATCGATTGTGTTAGATTCTGGTCTAACACCACCATTTGGAATCGAGACGTTGCGTTGGTTGCTTGAAATAGCGCTGTTTTTAGTTTTTAGAGACAAGACCCGAATAACCTGGTGCTACTAAACCTTTCTGTTCCCCATCTACATAATCTGGTTTTAAAACCTTTCATGAGGTCCCTTTAATTTTTTTTAATTCGTTATATAATTTTTTTTATATCCTCTTTAGTAATTTGATCGTAAATGATTTAATCTCTGTAGATGTAGACGATAGTATATCTAAAGGTCTAATTGAGTCCTTCCTTTATGCCAGTTCCATGCTTCACTACGTTTGTTTCAGAACTCTATTACGCACTAGCCTTGCTTAGTTTGATTATTGGGGACGACTGCTTTCCGTCGGTCAATAATTGAATTTCCTGCACTAGCCCTTCTGCCAATGCACTTAAGAGGCTATACTTTGAACGACACGCGGAACACCCGCGTCTGTCATTCTGTCCCGCTCACAATAAGCTCACGCACACTTACAATACATGCGAATGACACACGACAACACTCAAATTTACCTACAGAAATCGCTCGAAAAGGGGTTTATGGAGAATAACTTTTCTACACCAAAACTTTCACGAAATTGAAATTTAAAAAAATATATATTTTTTAGAAAGAAGAAGCTACGTCGGTAGCTTTTTATAATTTTATAATTCTTTATGAGAGTTGAGTTAGCAGCACTTTTTCCTTAAACAATATTTTTTGATAGATCGTACATGTTTGACAGTGAATGTCGTTAATACGAAACGCATCGAAAATTCTAAAACATACCGACATAGTTTTCATCCTCTATAAGGCAGTATAAAAAAAATATATTCATTTTGTGCAATTTTCGATGTAGAAAAGTGTTTTTTCCCGGGCGTCCTTTTTGTATGGGCTGAAAAGCGAAGTCATCGAACATCGAAACCATTCGTTTACAATATACTCATTATTACTTGCTCAATGATTTAACTTTCACAATTTTTATATCACAATGTTATTGTATCCCTTTTTCAAATACCTTGGCTATGTATGTATAAATGTACATTAAACGTATTTAGTATTCATTACATCATTATGCCTACATTCTGCGATCATCCTAGACACGAGAGATAACAGATTTTTGTAGAAAAGGAAAACATGGAGCGTGGAGTTATTAGTTTTATCAGAATAGCTCCTCAACTGCTCTTTACCGCGTAAAACTGTTATCATAGATGATTTCATCACAGTTGATCCCACGACAGTTGCCCTCCCGGCATACTTATATAAAATGCAAGGAAAATATGGTATACCAATTTACGAAAATATCTAAGTGTCCCCGAAGGAATGTGTAGAGGATATATGCCTCCGAAAAACAACAGTTTAAAACAAATTTTCATTCAAATGCACCAAGGATAAAACCACTTCTCTATACAATGTATATGGTAACCGACGAGTTCATAGAAAATCAATTTATCGAAAGCAAATTCATCGACAACGAGATGTTAGGTTACGTTAACTTAGGTTAGGTTAGGTTAGGGTGAACTCGTTTTCGACGAACTCGCGGTGAACCAGTGCATAGATTTAGCGTATAAGTACAAAAATCGAAACTTTATGTACATTCGTTTGACATCCACACCAACTTATTATTAAAAGTATTTTTTAAGATGATTTTCGATCCGGTCAGTGGTTGAGTGGGTATAGTGTTTAAGTCCCACCCAGGCGTTCCGTGTTCGATTCCTCGGCTGGCTAAGTCCTCCATCACAACACAAGCAACATCTTCCGCTTAGTGTGGTGGTAGTAGGAGATTTTCAAATGTTGTTGGGTTATTCGTAACCCGCGAATGTTTGTCTTTATTTTTAAAGAAAAAAAGAAGAAAGAAGAAAAGAGTTATAATTTCAAAATAATTATAGTGTCGGGAAGCCAACTGTCAGGGGACCAACCATCGGGTCCCATTACTGATAGACCCACATATTTTTAACGTACTCACTCGTGCTCAATTTGAAGGAACTATATTGAAGCCGTATTTCTTATTTTAAGTCTTCAACGGTTAAATAATTAATAATATAAGTACCAGGGCCACATAAGGGTGAGTTGGGTGATGTGGAAATGTTTGCCATGCAGATGAGATAGCAGTGCGGTAGTTTTTAATGCATACTTGATATCTGCTTACCTTGCCTCGGAATATTTAACTAACAGGGGATCAGGAACGTACGGAGTGTTTGTAGATCTGAAACAACAATTTAACAAATTGATTAAAATTGTTATGAATATTTTACAGCGGTTCGAGCTTAACCTTTCTGCGGCGCCTCGTGTTTATAGGTCATGTTTTTCGAATATTAGTGTTGTTGGTTTTCATGATATTTAATGTTTAAAAAACGAGTTAAGAACCATTAAAAAAATTAAAAAATTCATGATATCAAAACACATAATATTTAAAACAATAGATCCTAATAATCCTAGATAATTGAATCGATAGATCCTAGAAATAAAGACCCTTCCTTCTGTTGTTTAAATCAGTTGAAAATGAGCGCGTACACCCATTTTATAAAATCAGAAAATAAATCTAAGGAGACTTTTTTTGTATTTCTTGGGCATTAACTATGTACCAATTTCTAGACATTTTGGTTTTAAGGGTTTTAATTTTAAATTTACTATCGTTACTTAAATTTTAATTTTATGAGAGAAGTTTGTGAGACCTTAAATAAATAGAAAAACTGAGGTATTTTTGTCACAAAACACGTTTTCGGATTTATTTTTAATAATTTTAATTTAACTAAAATGTAAATTCTGAAAAATGTGTTTACTAGATATAATCAATTTATGTTTTTTTGTAAAAAAGAGTCAATACGTCCAGAATTTGATTTAAAAAGGACTAATTTCCGATATTCTCTGGTAAAACCCACCATTATAGAACAAAAGACATTTTGTAATTGTAAATATTGAATTGGAAGGATGTTCTAAATTTTGATATTATTTGAATATAAGACAGCACAGCACGTAGGTGAATTTTTTTTAAAAGTATTCATTAGTAAAAAGTTAGTAGCATTGTAGTTATTGAATTCCACTCGTTAGAATTCTTCCAGGCGTTGAGTACTCTTAAAATCTTACATTTACGTCATCGTCACAAGAATTAGATTTGCCAACGATGGTGCGCTAAGCATGATGGGAAGGAGTAATCGCTCGTCTACGGACTCTCTGTGGGCCAGAAGGGAGCACTTCGCTAGCCCGACCAAGCCCGCGGGCCACCAATTGCCGATCGCTGGTATTCGTCATATATAATATATAACGCAAGTTACAAAGCGCACTTGTGAAAATGGCGCTATAAAAATGATTCAAATATTATTCTTATTAAGATCTACTACATCACCACATGGGAGTGGATTTATGGATGAAGGTAAATAAAGGGAAAACATTTTCTAAGAACCGACGAGCAAAACATTATTATTACTGGAAACAGCGGCAATAAAAAGGTATTCGTAGGTACTTCTAAGAAACTATTCAAGAAGCATTTAAATTCCACGACAAGCTTTTCAAACAAAACCAGTTCCATGATTTTTTTGCTTTGAAGCTTCCCCTACTCGAAGTAAATAATTTATTGATCCATCAATTTGAGATTTTTTACGGTGTTTTAGTAATTTCTCTAGACCACAAAACCAAAATCCCTTGGGATTATTGCTAAAAAGCTACGAAAAAACGGAACGATCCACCGGGGCACCATAAGTCGCTGCGGTTCACCATTGAGTTTAAGGGTTCGTCCCTTTTAATACGTAATATAATACAGTACACCTACTGCGTTTGATGTTACCCTTTTATACGCTTTGTTCGCGTTGCCAAGTAAGTGAAGTAAGTCATTGTATGTTTTAGTGTAAGTATGCTTAAGGGTTGTTAGTTGAAACACAACGAGGCATTTATTTATTTATTGTTTCATTACATGTTACGTATTATTGTCTACATTTCAGTCTTTAATTTTACGAGGACAAGCCAAACTTTACATCAAATAATAATTATAATAATCAAAACTCTTCCATCAAATTAATTAAATGTTATTGATAATCGCGTCGCTTATTTCAATTGAGGTTTGTCTTCGCGCGTCATTTACATACATACAAATCATTTACATTTACATTTGTAATAATATCACCAAAGGGTGTACAAACAGATCAATGAAGATTAGATTTTTTTTTTAAGAAAGACAAACATTCCCGGGTTACGAATAACCCAACAACATTTGAAAATCTCCCACTATCACCAAACTAAGCGGAAGAACGCCTGGGTGGGACCCAAACGCGATGCCCACTCAACCACTGACCGGTAATTACATAATATTTGACTTAATACTCATTACATTTAGAACGGCCTATGTTTTACTTTCGTGCTTAATTTAAAATGACTTCTTAATTTATTTGGTAATCAACACCTCTGTCGTAGGTCAATAGGCTTATCCGGGTTCATGGGGTGAGGTTTTTCCGTATCTCAACTGCGAATGCATCTGCCCATCAACTGCGTGGCAGGCCGGATCAGGAGAGACTGGTTGAGGGAGACCTTTTGACCTCCCCAGAAGGACTCTCTCGGAACATCGCATTGCACCGCAGTGGGAGGGATGGAATCATTACCCTTGGACTGGACTTCCTCTCTTTTCTTTCTTTAACAGACCCACCACAGAGCATCCCCAAAGATGACACAGGCCCCGAGGAAATTATTTTCCTCAAGGCCATAATGCTTCGGATATTTTACATTGTACATAATTTAGTTAGCTGTAGTAAATTTGTAAGAGATTAATTTTCGGAGGCTGACCAATTGTTCAGGTAAATACATTTCTACAATGAGCCTACAAGTTTGATACAATGGCTTCATTGTCTGAAAAATCTGAAGCCCTCTTACTATTTTTTATATAATAATTATTTTTGAAGAGTTAACCCTTTGGGTATATCGTCTCCCTTTTGGCGCGGAGAACTGCCCGAGTCGGGGCTCGGAGGCTGACCAATAGTTCAGGTAAATACATTTCTACAATGAGCCTAAAAGTTTGATAAAATGTCTGCATTGTCTGCAAAATCTGTAGCCCTCTTCCTATTTTTTATATAATAATTATAGAGTTAACTCTTTGGGTATATCGTCTCCCTTTTGGCGCGGAGAACTGCCCGAGTCGGGGCTTGGAGGGTTATTTATGAAGACTAACAGCAGTCTACGATTCAGACAGATAAATTGACGAGACAATGGCTAGACATGTCGTTGGCTGTGACGGTAATAAGAGCAGTTTGTTGTTTGTTTTGAATTTATTACAGTGTGTAAGTAGTTACAGAACACTTTTAAAGTTATGTGTACTAAGACACAATAGTTAACATGTGAGACTATGGCATCCTTAATTGAGATGAGGCTGAATGTAGCGGGGGGGAAATGAAATGGGTGTGAGGACGGGTGGGAAGTAACTGAGTATTCAAATTTGGTCATCAAACACGGCTAAAGGCATATCAAGCAACGTTTCAATTTTGGATGGTGGTGGTTCTCCAGGGCGATACTGAGAGTTTGTTCCAGTCTGGAACTTGCTGCAAATATAAGTATGTATTATTTTTTATAATACGTAGAATTTATAAACCTAAATAAACCATCACATTAAAGCACCCTGTTTGGTTAGTAGTTAGAACAACTGAATCTGTCGATTCTACGTCACGCATCGCGGAACCAGTCCACAATGCCCAAATTTGAACCGGTGAACCTCAGTTTTTTTTTAATTGAAAGATTATTAAGGTCCCTGTAATATTAATGATCATTGATTTAAAATTGATCTATGGTATAATTTATAAAGGAAAATTTGAGGTTAATGTCAATCATAACGCAATATTATTTATATGGTAATCTGCTTACTTAATATTACGATACTGTTAAATTTTTGTGATAAAAATTACGAAAATGATTTACAAATGGAAATGATTTAACATTGGCTCTTGAAGAATATATGCATGCAAGACATGACTAGATATAATAAATACATTTTTTTCTCAATAGATTTTGAAAAATTTAAACGCCTTTTTATTTTTAAAACATTGATTCTATCGGCAAATGGGTTACTGCTCATCTATACATTCAGGATATCTTCGGGAATATCAGCGGTGCATCTAATATATTTAATAAATAATCAAGTATAAATATCTCCTGAAATTCAACAAATATCGAATAAGTTACTCTTGGGTCGGTCGATCACTTCGCACAAATCGGTTCAATCACGACCCATGAGTGAATTGATCGGGTGCTTTTGACGCGATCATAGAAAGAGATCCATACTTTTGTAAATTGTCATCTCATCTCATCTCATTTTCTCGGTCTCATTTTCGCGACACAGGAGTAGATATGGTCCGAAATGTACTGAATATACTGGTTGCATACTGGTACCTCAATGCCAACTCATATCAGATTTCGGGTCTCTACCACTCCATACTCATGAGGGCTGACTGAGCTGATAGCTCATAGATATTTTTAAAGTGTCCAGAGGCCCTAGCACACTCGATCGATAACAATCGATAGGATAACTCTCGGTAACTTCTCATCGTTCCCTAGCATGATTACAGATCGCCAACGAATAAGTGACAGTTCACAAAGACTAAGTGTGCTTAACATATTAGACATCAACTGTTGTTTGTACGTTAGCGATGTGCAGTTGTCCTAGGGAACGATGAGAAGTTACCGATAGTTATCCTATCGATCATTATCGATCGAGTGTGCTAGGGCCTCAGATCGATCTTTGGTGATTCAAGATCGGGTCAAAAAGATAAAATCGAGCACGATCGACCCAGGTCTAATAGAAGTATAAAATATATTTTTTAAATTACGAGAAATAAATCCGCTGCAGTATTTTATCCAAGACACTTTGAAATGTGTACAATGTATCAAAAAAGCGCAATAAACACTAAGCACTCAAACATTATTGCAAAATTTATAGACTCGGTGTACGTAAAACAAATTGATATATATTTTACGACATAAGTGCCAATAAAGTGAAACAATAGCTGTATCTAATGAGAACATCTGAACAGTTAGGTTTGCCATTTAATGCGGTCATTTCGCGACTTCTGTTTCCACGGATTCTATTTGCTTATACCCCTCTTTTATGATTGCAGCAATACGAAGCATAAAACGTGTTTGAAAAGGTACTCGTATCTTCTGCTAAATAAAGCGTAAGAATACGATCGTCAAAAGTCATGTTAAATATGTAAAACTTGAGAGACCGTAAAGAATGCCACAAAATACGCTCAATCGAATTTGATGCTTTTTGGTGCATCATTTTCTGTGTCGTTTGAATTGGTTTCTGAGATACGTTTTTAGGATCTGTTTTTATTTAATTTCATACTTTAACGATTGCGGTTACAAATATTCGATAAATAACTTTTTTTTTCAAAAATCGCAATGGAAAAAGTATTCTTTATACTAAATTGTTAATTTCATGTTAATACAATACATCAATATAACTATAATCATTCTTAAGTTCTTATTTAGAACAACTGCTGCGCGGTCAGTTTCGTACAAAACGTAGTTTTGGATTTGAGGCCAAAATACTTAAAAAAACTAAAAAAATATTTTTGTAATCAAAAGGAATGTCAAATCGTTCAAATAGCTTGGACAGGAGCTACTTAATTTTTTTTTTGCTTTTAAATTATGACTTATAGGTAATTAAAGAAATCAGTTTTGATTCATTTTGGGAGCAACTTTATAATTTTTTTGTGAGTAATTTATAATTATTAAAAAAAAGCCTAATCCTTGGTTTTTAATAAAACGAAATATAAAATATAAAATAAACAAATGTTAAAAATCTTTGGATAGTAATTTTAATATATAAACCGCAAGTTTTGGTTCCGACGTAAATAGGTAATTTGTAATTAAAATTTACACTCATTAAAATTCTTTCTAAAAAAAACATTTTTAACTTAATATATCATCATAATTCAAAAAAAATTATAGTAAAATAATTTTTTAAATGATTACATTTACTCGCAATAATTGTCCAAGTTGCCTCTAAAACCGTAAAATATTAAAATCTTTAATAACCTATATTTTATAATTTAAAGCACAAATAAATAAAGCATCACCTGTCCGAGCTAGATATTTGACACACCTTTTGATTATAAAAATAATTTTTCAATTTATCTTTGGTATTTTGGCCTCATATCCAAAACTACGTTTTGCACGAAACCAACCGCGCAGTCGTTCCTCTTAAAGCCTAAAAAAAACGGAGAAGTGAATCTGTGTCTTTTGTGTTATCTTTACGTTAATTCAGCGTTATGAGACAATTTAGAAAGAAATGCCAAATCCGTCGGATATAGGGTTCACGGGTCGAGGTTTGTCTAGGACTTGGCAGCGAATGCGTTTCCCTACCGAAGGGAGGGCCGAATCGGAAGAGACTGGTTGAGAGAGTCTTTTTGACTACTTCAGACGGATTCTCACGATCCATCGCCTCGCACCGAAGATTGAATAAATTCAACTGTCACTCTTGACCTCAGATTCTTATACACCCCTTATAACCTCTTCTTTCCCAGGGCTTTCTCTCCTTACTTTCCATAAAATGACCTACCACACAGCATCCCCAAAGGTGCCATAGGACTTGAGGAATTTTTTTCCTCAAGGCCTCCTGTGTGGAGCTAATGTAAAAATATCGTTTTCTACGATAATACCGAAAATGTGTTACTGTAAAAGCAGTAATAACTATGAAGTTATAAAGAAAATTGCAATTATCTCTATAAAATCTATTGTTAAAAAAGGTAACAAAAAATGATTGACTGTTATTTGAAACTCTAAAACTTAACAATAAATATGAAGACATTTTGAGAATATTTTTCAAATTAAATGTTATTTATTATCGTTTGAAGTTCTGTGAGTTTTGACTTTCCAGGAATCTCATCCTTTGTATATTGTTTCGTATGTCCTCATTTTATTCAGTCGGGGTTATTTCGCAGGGGAAAAATAATATCCAACAGAAGGGGATAATAAAACAATAGTAAGTAAAGTCAAGTGGAATGGAATCATCTCAGACAGCGACCGTAATGTATATGGATACTGTATAAATCTGCAACAGCTTGCCAGCCTGCGCGGTACAGGCGGTTTCCAAATTCCACCCTTTTTAACCAAATTGAATACAACACCAATATTATGAAATTATAGTCACTGTAACAAGATTTAAATTTAATTATTCCGAACGTGAAGTCTTCATGTGTTGTAATACTCTATTTTTTTTTTACATTAACGGATTTATAGAGCGAATTGACTATTTTTTTAAGGAATTACATATTAAATTAAAACAAATAACTTTGTTTAAACCACTAATATAATCACAATTACCTACATGTTTCAAAACCGATGGTTTCTTCGTCAGGGTAGTAATGACATTAAAAAAAATGTCATTACTACCCTGACGAAGAAACCATCGGTTTTGAAACATGTAGGTAATTGTGATTATATTAGTGGTTTAAACAAAGTTATTTGTTTTAATTTAATTCAAAATGACGCCACAAAGTGATTTTGCGAAGTTTGAAGAAAGAATTACATATTGTTCATAGTGCTAATCTATAGATTAGTAGTATTTAAGTATGTCTATATACTTATCGATAGTCCAGCATCCCATCTACAAATCTACAAAAAGTCACCTACCGCCACTGGTATATACCACCTCACTAGGCTGAGCCTGTTCCCAGGTGGCAGAAATTGAAGCTAATTTTGATATTTTAATCTTCAAAGATAAAATAAATTAAATTTTGAACATAAATTTAAAAAGATAAAGCGATTGAAAGCAATAAAAAAAAAGAGAAAGAAGAAAAGTGTAAGAAAAGGTCAACAGGTTAATGTCTAACCAGTATTTAACCCTGTTGATTCCTTCAAGTAGCCTAACCTCATTTTGATAATGCCTTCAGAAGGCGAAAGAGCTGTCACGCGTAATAATAAATTTTACAGCAGCCGTTTTTATAAATTACGGAGTTCTCCAAGGAAGTACACTCGGACCCATCCTGTTTTTACTGTATGTCAATTATTTGTGTCAGTTACATATTAGCGGAGAAGTTATTTTCTTTGCGCATGAATTTTCACTTCTGACTCTTGGACAAGTGTATATAAGAAAGCTACTGAAGGAATCAACAGGGTTAAATACTGGTTAGACATCTAGGTACTTACGATGAAATTTAAAGATTTGAGATTTCTAGATTTAATCGTAGGTACGAATCTAGAAAAAATAATATAGTGCTCCTTAGATAATTTCGATTAACTAATATAAAACAAAAATGTACACTAGGATTTGGAATAGTTGTATTAAGTTGCCAATTGCCATCAATTATCTCAATAAAAAATATAAAAATTATCAGACAACGGTAAAAGCCCCCGCCAAGACAACGAACATTTACAAAAACGGCAGTTTAGGGGCTATTTGCGCGGTCTAGAAAATAGTACAGAATTTATTAAAATAGATTTATTTTATTTAATAACATATTCAAATATAGTTAACTAGCTGTTGCAATTAAATATTTCATTATTTTAATATACTTGACAAAGGAGCAAAGTGCGAGACAAAGCAGGGGGTGGCACGTGAAAATCTACGAAATGCAGTGTTTTGTTTAAACTAGTGTCGATAATTGTCTCAAGGTAAATTGATGTTGCGCGTCAATTATATTCACGAGTACTTATTGATAAACGTTTTTTAAGTGATTTAACATGACTTTTACAAGTCAAAGTGTAATAATTTGAAAAAGTCTTTGAAGAAACTTAAGGAAAAAAAGTTAGAAGAGTTCAGAGTACAAAGTAGAAAGCTTTTTGACATAGCTGCATGCAAATGTAAAGAATTTGTAAGCTGTACTTGTTTGAGAGAAAAAAGTGCCAAAATAGGAAGAAATGTTTTTAGAAGACCAACGTACTAACAGACTAATGGCTTTAGGAAGAGCAGATCTTATCCAGATTAAAAAATTGCTGAATAGAATATTACGTACTCCAAAACAAGAAATCAGGCATAACTCAAAGACACGAATTGAAGAAATTCCCTCTACTTCATATCGGCTAAATAGATCTGAAGTTAGTTCTAATGCCGACCTTCCTTCTTGTTCATCGGCCGCAGATGGTCTTGTCAACTCTGACACATTGACTCATAAGCCTATAAAGCTCACGGATGCCAGTCTTCACTTTGACGACTGTATGCGATAGATACAAGTATCTGACCAAGCTGCAGCAGCTATCGTGTCATCTGTTTTATGTTCTGCTTCTGATGCTGACTCTGGGGCGCAGTCGACTAACGTCGTAGATAGGATGAAACTAAGAAGAATAAGACAGAAAGTACGCGACCAAATTTTAACCAAAGAAAGAATGACAGAAGTTTCTGCATTATATTTCGATGGAAGGAAAGACAAGACGGCTAAAAATGTTTTAAAAGGATCGAAGAGGTTTAGAGTGATTGTACAAGAGGAACAAATTTCGATTATAAAAGAACCAGGTTCTGTTCATGTTGGGTATGTAGTTCCAACATCGGGCAGTGCAAGAAATACTGAAAAAGCTATCCACAGCTTTTCAACGACCGAAAAGATATCACTAGAGGGTTTAATTGCTGTTGGCTGTGATGGAACAAACACAAATACAGGGAAAGTGCGAGGCGCGATTCGTCTTTTGGAAAACAGACTATCTTGACCATTGCAATGGATAATTTGTCTCTTACACGCCAATGAGTTACCATTGAGGTATTTGTTTACCTATTTGGCCCTACTGCAGGACCTAAATCATTTGCAGGTCAAATTGGTAAAGCATTAGAGATATGCGAGACGCTGCCGTTGGCCAATTTTGAGAAGATAGAAGGTGAACTACCTCCACAAATATCCACAGATCTCAGTACAGACCAGAAATATTTTCATGAAACTACTACTGCTGTCATAAATGGATCCTGCTCTCCTGAATTATCATAGAGAAGGCCAGGTAAACTATCCCATGCCCGCTGGTTGACAAGAGCTAATCGCATACTGCGTTTGTACATTTCTACGGAAAATCCACAACAAAATCTTTTGACTTTAGCAACGTTTATCGTAAAATGATACGCTACTGTCTGGTTTGCTATCAAAACACATTCATACTCCAAATATGGGTCAAATCATTTATGGAAGCTCATTAACAGCACTAGATATTTGTCCAACGAGTTGTTAGCGATGGTGGACCCTGTTATTATAATTCGAAACAGTTACTTTGCTCATCCAGAAAACTTGTTGTTGAGTATGATAACAGATTCACGTAAGCACATTCGAGAACTCGCTGCAAGACGCATTTTAAAGGCTCGTCGAGTTAATAAAAATTGTGTTTCGCACGTGTTTGATGTGCCAAAAGTGGACGTAAATGCACGTTCTTACATAGACATGATTGACTGGCAACCAAATATATACGAACCCCCAATACTGATGAATATTTCCGATGACAAGTTTCAAGAGCTTATTGAAAATGGAGAAGATACAGTGTTGGAGTTTATGAGACAGCATTGCCACACCCAGGCTGTGGAAAGATCTGTAAAAGTTGTGACAGAGGCAGCTCTAAGTGTATGCGACAAAAAAAGACGAGAATGATACATAAAATCTAAATTAGCATCTCGAAAGCTCATGCGTTCTCAAAGTTTGAGACGAAAAAGGATTTTTGTTATAAAAAATGATGCCCTTCATACCAGCATAACTTTCTGAACCTGTGTTTTCATTTGAAATAAATGATTTTATTAATTAAAATCTACTTTTATTTTATCATTTAATGCACAACACATTATATTTATTTATTATTTTGTTTATAGGGTGTATAATACAAAACGTCTATTAAATCTTAAAAAACAAAATTTCAAGTCTATGGCGGGAACTCAAGCTGTTGAGCTAGAACTTTCAAATTAAGGAGTTTTATTAACAATTACATAAAGCAACTTTTCCCTGGTATTCCAATTCGAATTTCGAAAAAAAAAAAAATTCATACAAAAGTGATCCACCCTAATGTACACTAAGCTGTAGGCACAGGACAAGACAAAAGAAGGAAGTTTATGTTCAGAAATAAGAACATTCTTAGTGGACGTTAAACATAAAAGTACAATAACGTGGAAACCGAAATCAATAATTTGTCCGAAGAGAAATCACTCTATCAATAACAGTTCATTTTTCGGACTTTCTTCAAAAAAAGTCAGTACCATAATATCATAAAAATGCAAATAAAAAGTCCAAATAATAACGACGACTAGACTGAAAAAATAAATTTTACTGAACCATTATAACCAGCACCGTCTTGAAACGAAAACGGAACGTACAAAAACTTAACAGACAGATGTAATCGGTCGAGTTAAATTAATAAATTAGTAATTCTTGTAAAATGGGTTGTCTTTTTCTGTATTTTCTCAGTTTATTAATTTGAATAATATTCTTACGATATTTTCATGGGAAGTACGGTGAATAAATATTTATTTTAATCTGAGAAAGCCAACCCAAACTCGCAGAAGAAAGCACAGTCACTGCGTTAATCAACAAACTTAATAATTCAATTAAAACACAAAGAGCAAATTTATACACTGAGCATAATAATAAAACTTCAGTTATAATACGCTAAATAAATTATTGCAATGTTGTCTTTTAAAACAACCCCGTGCAAGTATTGTCTGCAGTTGAAAATATAGAGTTTTTAAAATTATAAGCCATTTAAATACTATATGTAAATAAATTCCTACAGACATAAACAACAAAAACTTCACCGCCTGTAAAAATATACATTTGTTGGTAAGTGAAGAGAAAAAACATATTGAACACCCCGCACTGTTACAGTTACTTCTTTCAGAGCAAAGTAGTACTTATACACCGACATACAAAGGGAGTTTGTTTTTTTTTTTAATTTATTTATTTCTGCATTGGTATAACACTCCACTGACGGCCATCTCGCCTAATGATACTTTAATATCAATTTTGGGAGGCGGATATGGGTACCGCCACCCGGGAACCATTTAATGAAAATCAAACACCCCTGTCCTAGATCACCCCAAGTGGTTCGCTGCGTTTGGTGGCTTAGCTGGATGCCTGGGTTAATAGGGTGAGGTTTGTCTGACGGATCGTAAGAGACTGGCTGAGGGAAACTTCTCGACCCATCGCCATGTACCGCAGTGGGAAGAATGGATTCATAAGTCCATTGACATATTGTCCCATAGATTCCTAACTACCCCTCATTTCAACCACTTCCAGAATTGTCTCTCCTTTCTTTTCATAAAATGAATCAGAGAATCCCGTTTATTCTATTTTTTGCACGACCAGGAGTACCCCAAGACTCTAATTTAGGCCCACTCCTCTTTTCCATATTTCAGAAGTAATTCTGCACTCCAGTTTCTTCTTTTCGCAGATAACCTAAACGATTCTTAGAAATACTAACCCTAGAAGACTACAATCGAATCCAGTCAGATACTGATAGAATTATTGACTGAAGTAATTGGAATCGGATTTAGTTCAATGTGTCTGAATGTTTAATTTTGTCATTCACTAGGGTGTGTCATTCCTGGTATTACTGATATACGATTAACGCCCGAAGTTTAAAACGTGTCTCCACCATGAAGGACCTTGGAATCATGTTTGTTAGTAAGCTGACATTTCATGCTTATTTTGAGATGGCTTGCAGAACTTTATTGAGAATGCTGGGCTTTATTCTGCGTACTGCAAGGAATTTTAGAGATACCCGTGTTCTCATAATTCTATTCAATTTCTTAGTAATGAGTAGACTCGAAAGTGGGTCGGAAATTTAAATTCCACACCAAGTAAAATATTTCCTCAATTACAGAGAGAGTTCACAAGAAATTTGTGAGATTTCTCTACATGAGGGAGTATGATTATTATCCGTGGCTCTTTCCTACCGATTTTCTTTTGGGTATGCTTGGAATGAACCATCTACGGGTCAGAAAAGATGTACGTACACATTGCCACACATTTCTTCAGATTGGTTCGTGGATGGTTTGAAAACTCAGCTATCACGGAGAGCATTCATTTCTACGTTCCCGATGGTTATCTTCGTCATCGACGTCATAGACTGTTTTATCTCCCGGCCGCGTATTTACGTTTCCGTGTTCAATACGAGGCAGTACTGCCTCAAACTCAACACGGGTTTGTAATGCCATTTCTCCTTACAAGCCCGTATTCAATACGAGGCACGCGTCCTCCAATCGTTTATAATTACCTTGCGCATTGATTGTGCCCTAAAGATTTTTTTTGTCTGATTGATGGGCAATAAAACGCAATGTATTTAAGTTTTTTTGAAATTATTTTTATAAGGTATTTATAATATGTTTTTAATTAGGTATTTATTATTTATTAACGCCCTAGTGGGCTTTTGCATTAACATTTAGCAATTCTAAGACAACTTAGTGCAAATTATCAAAATACTAATATATTACTTCAATATAATATAGTAGTTCTATAAGCCTCAAATAGTAAGCAAAATAAAGTATATCTAGTATAAAAAAGTAAGCATGTGCTTACAATATTGATTATGTGCGTTATGAACCAATAAAACAGAATAAATAAGAATGTAATTTACGTAGGATAATATAGGATAGAGAATTAATAAAGGATAGAAATAAAACAACATATGTATACAGATGTATACGTTATGTGAGGTAAGCCACATATTTTTTTTTAAATATTTATACAAAATTGCATTAAATATTGATAATAATGAGCCTCCTGCAAAAAAACATTGATTTTAAATTAACTGGAAAGTTGGGAAGACTGGAGGAGAGTCTTTTTGAGAAGAGATAGGAATGAACGTGAGTTTTGAAGAGACCCGTATTGAATGAGGGACGAAACACAGAAGACGTAGAAACAACGCGTTTTCATGAGATTAACGATAACCGTGAATAAATGTTTGGCGCACGTTTGGCGTGTTTCTAGAAACATCTTCTAATAATATAACCGTAAAACAAGGACTGCATTCCCTTCTAATGGCTGTGCTCTAAAGATTTCAATTCATTTCTTAAGTTAGATAGGGGATTCTAACAAGTGGACCGTCCGTTTCTGCACGCAGAGTCAATGTTTTTTTTTTAAATATTTCTATTACACTACGCCGTTCTTCCATGGAGCTACCTTCAAGCGACGCGATCGCCGCCCGTCTGTGTTTTCCATACTACTATTAGTGTTTGAAAACGCCGCTAGGTGCTACACTAGCAAATTTGTTTGACAGGTAGCGGTAGCGTCGCTTGTGAATAGCTACGTGGAAGAACGGCGTAACGCCAAATTTATTTTTTAACGGTTAAACGCTACATTTTATTTTAGAGTGCAAATACGTATATAAAAAAATACGAAGATCTATATTGGTTAAAGTTTAATAAAATATCAACTCATTGGCGCTCAAATATTTTAAAAATTACTAAAAAAGGTTAACAACTACAAAACATTTTTTTAAATATGTTTTATTGTCTATTAATATTTTAAAAATTACTAAAAAAGGTTAACAACTACAAAACATTTTTTTAAATATGCTCAAATATTTTAAAAATTACTAAAAAAGGTTAACAACTACAAAACATTTTTTTTAAATATGTTTTATTGTCTATTAACTTGCGACTGGTAACTAACGCATACAACTACTAATAAATTGTAACTTCTACGCAATTGTTAACTTAGTTTCGTTGAAAGCATCCAATTTATACCTTACGCAAATAAGTTGTTTCTTAGTACTACCAACTAATTAGTTATAACTTATAAGCAAGTTCCAACTACCAAAATACTAACAAATTAAGTCTACTAATTTATACCTATGAGCTAGTAACTTTAATTAAATTCGCCTTGAAAGGGATCTTTGGGAAGTTCATAAGATATAACACAATTGAAAAATATAGGTCTAGTCTAAAGGCTTTAAAATAATCTCAGACCACTTTAAAGCTAGTCTGGATAGACAGTGGTCGATATAAAAAGTAAATTTTTGTTTTATATTCTTTAGGAGAAACGATAAGCAAAGATAAATAAATAAACGTCTTCCAAGGTTGTGTGAGATTCTAGATTTAACATGCGTACATAGCATACAATGGATTTTTTGTACCTATTACATCTTTAGAGATGCTGTGTGAAGGGTTTTTAAAAGAAGTTCTGGGAAAGAAAAAGTGGTCGGTAGGAATCTGGAGATCGGTGTGTACAGGAGAGGCGGTCGTATAAATCCATCCCTTCCACTGCGGTACAAGACGATGTGTCGAGAAATTTAGTCGAAGGTCGAGGGAGATCAGATGGAGAGGTCAAAGGGTCACCCAAACTGGCCTCTACCGATCCGGTCCGCTAAGACGTGGCACTCCTGCTAAGTAACCAAACGTAACGAACTACTTGGGAAGAATTATGACAGATATTTTTTTTCTTGTTTAAATTATAATATTGTTACAGTGATAAACATAGTATGGCAAAAACAAATAATAAATTACACATTTTCAAAGTATTTTACGCCAATTAAGAGAGCTAGCTCTTGAGCTTGGTGTAGGAGTTATTTTATAGTTTTACATTAGTTTACAATAAATATAGTCTTACGTTCTAGGATTGTAACATTTAAAATTATAATATGGCCTGAAATGAACAGTATTTTGATTGGTTATGGTTGTTAAATTTTTGGTTGGTAAATTGGTCTCTTTCTTAAATGACTCCAAATCTATTATTTATTTTACGCCTTCGGGAAGATTATTGATATATTTTAATATTTGTATAAATATTATGGAACTATTAAGTTAAATTAAAATAAAAGACAAAACCCCGAAAGTGGCAAGCTAATGATTGCATAAAATAAAAACATTATATAATAATTCAAATGAAAAAAAAATTAAAGAGTCCTTGAGGCAGATCGCCGCGTCATATGTATCCTTTACCCATTTTTCGTTGAGAACTGAGCCACTCGGATGCACCACTCATTGTATTTTTTTTTTGTCTTTAGATATTTATGTATCTTTACTTGTTTGTCCATTGTTATATTCGTAATTTTCATTTTACGTTTACCCCTTCAAAGAAACTATCGGGTTTCAAATATGTCGATTATTTTGATTAAAGAATAAATAATAATTGGATAATTTTGTATGAAATCTAATTTATTAAGAATTGTTACGCTCTTTCAATTTTTTTACAAAAAGATCTAGCAGGTCGCTTCCGATAAACACATTTTAAATAGAAAGTTCATCATTGGAGGAGATACGACTTTGCACGCGGGCACTATAAATTAAAACACTTTACATTGCAAGATTTTACATTTGCTGCCCCCATCATTGTTCAAATTACATTCATAAGAAGATTAGTGCCAAAAATGGTGATGTATACAAATTTGTTTTCTTTTATTTAATTAAAAAATAATAGAATGCATTTTTTTTAAATAAACAAAACCTACTTGCTGTCTGCTTAATTTACGGGAATATCTACTTGTACTTTCCCATCAAAAAGTCTTTAGTTTCACAAAAGCGTGCCCAAACTAAATTAAAAGCGAAACCAAAAAAAAACAATCACCGAACACAATGACGACAACGGTGGTCTACCACATCCTCGATCCACTGTCATCCTTTCATCCTGGAATCTGAGGAAGTATCATCAGGGCATCCTTTGTCCCGGGACAAAACAATGTCACGGAATATCCCCCCTTTAAATTGTATGATCATTGTTTAATTATAACAATGAAAGACGTATCAACTAACCCTGTAATGTTCCCCTTAGAGCTACGGAATTGAGCACAAATTTATGCCTTGTTTTGAATGAAAATGTACCCATCCAAGGAAATTAGTTAAGAATTCAAGAAAAACAATCATTTATCACAGCTGAGATAACATCTTAAAGTAATGCGATATTTGGTGTGCTATTTTTTATGACTCAGTGCACGGAAATATATTATTTTTATCGCAATTCGTGGGTTCAGATTTGAATATAATTTCTAGAAATATAATGAATTAGGCTTAAATCCCTTTTTCAACTTACATAATTTTTTGGTAATTCCGTGATTTATTATCATCTCACTAGCAGTATTATGGAAACGCTTTATTTTTCCAGGTACATACAGATTTATTATAGTAAAACCAGCAAATTTCATCACGAAGCATTCAAACAGAAAGTACATCTCAACTTGCTTCTCGTAATATTGATGGGTGACAATGAGCATTCTTCTATAACTGACTGGATCTTTAAATACTCTATAATAATATTATTCATTATTAAATGTATGGCTTTTCCAGAAACTATGGAACATATTATATCGGGATGTTCTATATTAGCGCCGTCTGAGTATACATTTAGGCACAATCAGGTTTTAAAAATAATTCAACAAAGTTTGGTAATTAAACATAACTTGATTGACTGTCATAATATAGTACCATATTATGAATACGAACCGAATTCATTTTTAGAAAATAATTTCTTTAAAATTTACTATGATAAAACTATACTACAGACAGACCAATTAGTCACAATAGACCCGATATAGTTTTACATGACAAAATTAAAAAAAATAACTTATATCATTGATGTAGCTATTCCAAATTCCTGAAATATTAAAAAATCTGTTATACAAATTTAAGAAATGAAATGAAATGCATTCGCAGACTACCAAAATATTACTATTTGTTATTTCGGCTACTGGCATTATACCTAGCTCTCTCATTAAAAATTTAGGCATATTAGATTTGTCAAAGAATTTGTATATAAAAATGAAAAAATCAGTCATTTTAAATACATGTAGGATTACGAAAGATTTTTTAAATATTTATATTGAGGGATCTGTAGGATTTATCGGTCAAATTCGGAATCCCACCGAGCCGAACCCTCTGATATGAAAATATCTGGAGTTGGTGAATTATTTTCCCATTTAATAGTTTGGTAGACATGTTGTTCTTGTATTGTTTTGTATTAATTATACTTATATAATACACTTGCATAACGTGGATTTACTAGATGATCATTTATATTTTGACCGGTCAGTGGTTGAGTGGGCATCGCGTTTGGGTCCCACCCAGGCGTTCCGTGTTCGATTCCCCGGCTGGCTAAGTCCTCCATCACAACACAAGCAACATCTTCCGCTTAGTGTGGTGGTAGTAGGAGATTTTCAAATGTTGTTGGGTTATTCGTAACCTGGGAATGATTGTCTTTCTTTTTAAAAAACAAAAAAAAATATGGAAAGGTGTATGAAAGGGTTTAGTTTTTCCTATGGGAAAAACTAAACCCGGACCTGAAAATCTGGTGCGTCAAAAAGAAAAAATCCCCTTTGACTTTGAAGTCTCCGTTCACCTAAAGACTTCATTATTTTTGACATCTATACTGTATTTTGCATGTCCATTGTGGTAATCTTGATTTTCCTTGTCACCAAAGTAATATTCATTTCTCTCTTCCACGTCCACAGCCGGTTGATATCGTCAGTAGAAACGGCTTGCTTATAAGGAGAGTAGGGGAATGATTCCCCCTAACAATTATTGGTATTGTGGAATCGGTTACGCGGTTCATCCACTTCTCGAGGTGTGTAAATTGTGGAGCTGTAATTACTTTAACATTCAAATGAATAGGTCATATAATTGAGCAATTCAGGTGGTCAGCATCTTGGTTTTATCTAGAAACAACAGTTTTAAACTGTCATACCAATATTCATTTAGACTTTTATAAAAAGTCAACAGGTGTTCCATAAAAATAAAATCGGATATATTTATCCGAGACAATATCTAGGTAACAAATACATTCTTTGAATACTTGTTTCCAATAATAAAGGTAGCTGCCAATAATATGGAAAAAAACATTAGTCTAAGATAATATTGTTAATTCTGAAATTTGAAATATGAAGTTGACAATTACGACAGTCTCATATAAGATCGCAGTAGCCCAATTGGTATAGGTGTATGTCCCGGAAAGACGTAAGGTTCTGGGTTCGAGTCCCAGTTGCGACCGTTATCTTTTATTATTTTTCTGCATCTTGTTTATTTTCATATTTAAAAAAATTAGATTAATATCGTTATTTTCTTCTTCAATGATATGTCACACCAATCATTAATTAATTAATCTTCATCATCAGTATTCATTTTGTAGTGCCATTGGATGTTATAAATGCTCCCGTAGCGATTCCTTTTCTGTGTCTTTTTAATGCTTTCATTTGAACGAAGAAAAACCAAAACCAGATACCAGATGTAATCGTAATTGTGGTAATAGTAAAAGCAGATTTGTAAGCTTAATTGATTTCGTGTGTGCAATAATAGACCGGTAAAGAGGAATAATTCAATGTGTCCTAACATTTTTTTATTTGTAAAAGTGCAAATTTCTCTGATACATCAATCTGTCATCCAACTACACATTTAAATCTACCTACCATAATTTGTTATAAAATCGGTAATGCGCCAGGTTGACAATAGCAATGAAAATAATTTATTTTTTTTACTTTGTTGATAGATTGGATTTATGATGGTACATATCTATATGAATCAAGTGAGAGATATACAACACAACAAATGAATACAACCTGCACTTGGCGGTACAATTGAACTGGAATATTTATTCCCATTCATTTGATTTAAAGTTTGGTTCTCACTCCCACGGGCGTGACAGTATCGAGTTTCCAGGAAAACATGATATTATACGAGCATGTCCGTGACACGAGAAAACTTTCATTGTAAGAAGAATCAGGTGACTCTGTGAGCACCGAAGCGAATATTTTATCGACGACGCGACACGTGACGAAATATTCAGTTGGGCGTGCGATTGACTACGATACCCTTTAGAGGGGTGATAATCAACCTTTTTACCGTAGGGCCAATATTCAATTTGTTGGCGGGCCGCAGTGGCCAGCTGTTAAATTTGTAGTTGTTGTTGTCGAAAATCTATTTATATTAATAAAATTTTATTTTTTAAATAATATAATCACAGATCGCAAAAAGAAGGGGCCGCAGGCAATTTAAAAAAAAATTGCAATGCTAAACTAAGGCTGATGAATTTTGTTATTCTGATATTTTGAAGAAAATATAAAAAACAATTTTGAGCAACTGTTAACTTTTGTCATAAAATTATACAAAATTTAGTCAAGTAGTCGCACTTTTGATATTTTATTAAAGGGAAATCCTTAATTTGAATCAAACATAGATCTCAACAAAAGCCACATCACGAAAATTTGTCTTCACAAGAATTAAGAAAAATCGTATTATTTTGACAGCTGATTCAAAACTTTGAAGAAAGGCTGAAGATTTCCGATAAACCTCTTTGCAAATAATATAAACTGTTATATATTTCATACCGAATATTTTTAGATTTTTTTTTCGTCAAGTACTAAAGGCTCGTGGACCGAGGATTGCTCATCACTGCTTTAGTGTTAGAAGAAACGTCCGGGCACAGTGATTTGTTTCACTTACTGAATTGGACGATTTATTACAGTGTTAACAGTAGAAATAAAAGAGAAATTTAATAAACTCCTAAGAAATGATCACGTCTTGTGTGTTTTGTGTTTCTTTGTATTTTGTGTATGTTTTATGGGATGATCCGCGTTTTGAAAGGTACATAAACATTAACAAACCTGTAGCTTAGCATTGTGAAATCGTTACAATATCGGATCGATAGGCATAACTTCCGATGATTTTATATCGATGTTCCGAGCGCAGTTTCACCGTTGATAGCCGAACAGATATTGAAAGAGAATAAATAAGAAATTGATATACGATAGCAGCTCTGAAGACATTTTCTATGAAATGACTACATGAAATTGGCAATGTTAAATTGAAATACTAACCTAAATATCCATTGGTACTAAACGGGCGGTAATTAGTTAAGGAGGTCTTTAGTCATATTTCAACCACTTTAGTTTCTCAAAGATTGAACGGAATAAATTAGTCGCTACATTTCTTCTTTCAATTCTAAAAGCTTCTTTAGTTGAACTCAATTCATTAATATCTACGCCTAACGAAAATTCACAAAGCACTCACTTTTGGGTGAATTGCATATTTGAAAAAAAAAACAATATCCAAATAAATGCATATATTAACTAAATTCATAATTATCAGTTGACCAGCGGCAAAATATCACAATAATGTATAAATCCATAAATGTTTTACCTATTAGAGCTCTTTTTTGGCATAAAATTTGTATGCAACATATCTTAGATAGCCCATACAAAACAATGGTGGATCACGTGTACAATACTAGGCTTACACAAAATGAAGGGTTGATAGTACCTAGATTTTCTAATAAACATGGCCAGAGAACTTTTGAATACATTGTACCACTTATATTTAATATGCTGCCATATGATTTGAAAAAATGTTACTCGACACCTAAATTTGCGCTATTGTTAAAAACATGGCTATTGGAATCAGATTTTCTGTATTGAATGACTGTACCTCTTGCACTTTAAAATTTTTCAGACTTAGTATTCTATTATTTTTTATACTTATTTATGTTTTTATTATGTATTTTATTAAATTGCAATTTTTTTCTTATTGTATTATACTTGAGACATTTAAATTGTACAATGTTTTGTTCACACTGTTTTCCTGCAGACAAGCTACTTGCAGTAGCTTTGCAGGTATATTGTTAACATGAAAAAAAAATCTGTTTTTCTGTAATAAAAAAAAATAGAAAAAAAATCGACATCTTTCAAAATCAACAGTTTCTTCGTCAGGATAATAAGAACATGAATAAAAATAACAAACAAGTACAGACGAAGTTTTTTTAATGATATTTTTAAGTAATTAATCACAACACTCTATAATATTTTTTTCTATTAATTTTGTTGTTTAATTATTTTTATTCGTGTTCTTACTATCCTTCAATAAGCACAAATACAGACAGGTGAAACAAGTCCTGACACGACTATCAGCGCGGACGCAGCAAAATGATACTTCATCGCTCGCAGCTCGAAACCTCTCGAACATGTCCGATCGCAGCGCGAAACCTCCCGAATTTAGTTTCGGGTTCGGCCGTGTCATCCAGCTGAAACCGAAATTCGAAACCCGTTTTTTGCCAAAACTAGGCCGAAAACGAAACCAAAAGTTCGGTCGGACACTAAATGTGAACATCTACAAAATGGATAATCAAAACCCTATCCACACGGTGTTGTTCGCAGCCTGGGGCCTAAATAAATTGCATCATCAGAGCTAAAGCAGCCTGGCTCGTCTTCTGTTTAGCCGCTAGAGAGCAAGTATGTAACGGGAGCACATAAACCACAGAGGTAAACACGTTTCCTTATATCGCAGTAACTTCCTAGAGTAAACAACAAGCACGCGTATCTAATTACCAGGCGCTCAGCTCCGCCGGCGAATGTGACAATGCCACTGCGAGAAGGTGGATGTGGTCTTTTTGTCTCGTCCCGGAAGCGGCCTCAAACAAATGACCCCGTTCTTTTTCTGTTCGCCTGTCACATAATACCCACCTACAAAGACATGTTCTTGCTTGCTCTGAAATTAGCAGAATTTAAGGGAAAATAGCTGAGTTATTCAGATAAAAAGCTAATGTGACACAAACATAAGAAGCTAACTTCGAAATCTGGGAAAAGCGCGATAATATGTAGGGATTATAACGCCAACGTGGGAATTATAAACATGTTTTATAGCTAACACAAGGTAACCTAATTTGCGTTTCGTGAAATTTCAGAGTAAACAGGTTTACGTGAGAATAAAACCAGAAGCTTATATGTCAATCGCTGCGGTAGTGGAAAACGAATCGCCGAAAATAATATTTACGTGAGTAAATATAATAGATTATGTAATATTCTTTTGTTTGTAGGCATTACAGGACAAAGGCAACTTTTTATATGGGCAGCGCACAAATCTTCCGTGATGATAGATTTTCCATTCCCAGTAATCGATATTTATGTATGAACTTTTATTCCAGGGGATTACTAAGTTACTGTTCCATTTAAATGGATAGTGGTTTTTATGTGAATACCGCACAAGAGTACCAACTTCTCCCGCCTGGAGCCAGTGAGACTTCGGCAGCTCATATTTAGTGATCAGATCAGAGATTAGCCAGGCATTTCTGTCAGGTCAATAAGGAACTCCAGTCCAATTTTTTGTATTTTTTAAATAAATAATGACCTTCTAACTTAAATAACTGCATGTTTATTTTTATAGTTAGTTTTAATAGTTTAAATAATTGTCAAAGTTTTAATTTTTCAAGATCCCCCGAAAACCACTACATATGTGGTGTATCGTGTGACGTCATCACGTTCCTAAAGTTTTATTTATTTTTAACAGGTGTTTGTCAATCTGTCAATTTGTATGGAAAATCAAGGGATGAATGATTTTGGATGTTAGAAGTCGACGCGTTTTTTATTCAAGGTTAACCTCTTTCAGTCACTTTTAATATAGAAAAAATTTAATATTAAAAAAACATTAGGTAAAATGTCAACATCTCATCGCTACTATTATTGTATACAAACACATTATTATTCATTGCAAATACAAATGACATCGTAAGCCGAAACAAAATGTCAGATATGGCTTTAACCTCAAAGCGGCCAAATTTACTGTACATTATCAAAAAAAAATTTTACAGCTAACTACGATTTTCACAATCAAGTAATACGATAATTTACTTACTAAGTAGCTTTTATTTCACGAAATTCGGCACTTACATAGTCCGTAATATATTTGCAAAACATGACATTTCGATATTAACTACGAACAAATTTTCAGATTGTCCCTTTTCCGTCATAATTTTAATTGTTAAGAGCCTAAATAATGTTTCAATTAACACAACAACTCTTAAATGTCTAAAACTGTAAATAAATATAAAAGAATAAAAATAAAAGAATAACATCAATTATTGATCATTTCAATATGCTAGCTTCAAGCGAATGGGGTACAGTGTCAGCACCGTGCAATCCAATAATACCAAATTGACAATGTGTTTTTATGACAGGTATAAAAATGGACTTTTTAGTATATTTTTTATAAAATTCTACGTTTAATATTATTTACTAAAACTTATATATTCAGAAATGGCGTTTATTGGTCTATATGAACATAATTTTTTAAAGCCAATTTTAATAATATTTTTCACTGGAGTTCCTTATTAGGGATGCCATAATCTCACTGGGTCCAGACGGGACAGATGGGACTCGTGTGTGCTAACATAAAAAAGGTTGCCTAAATTAGTCACTTAGATTTAACTAGGCATATAGAATAATTACCTGAAGCTAAATCACTTGTTTGTTTTAACTCAATAATTGGTGTGGAGAATTTTGTATACCTTCGAGAATTAATTGTATTTTTGAATTCTTTGATGACTTCATTCCTCGTACTACCTGGAAGGTAAAAACAAAGTAGATATGTACTTCATTAAAATGCACGTAAAATGAAGGGTTATTTGTTACACCCCTAACCTGCACATAACTCACCACGTCTAGCCTTAAATAATGCGAATGGGGTGGATTTCCAAATAATTGATAGGAAAAGTTTTGGAAAACACACGAGTCGTGTCAAAACTTGTCCGGGAGTAATTTAATATAGTGATAAATTTGAACGTTTGTTACTGTCATTAATCAATTCGTCTACATGTGTTTTATTGTCCGACACGTTTTGTGATAATAAAGTGGTTTGTTGATATTAAATTTTTTTTTTTATGAAACTGTCTTATTGAGTTTTGGAAGTATTTTAGTTTTTTTCATTTGTTGTGACACCTGTTTCGGCGTTCATGGCCATTTTCAAACTATGGTTAGGACACGTTGAAATGACTTTGGTTTTTTATTGTTATAAAATTCTTAATTATTGTTTAACAATGACGTGACCACAGTTGACTAATTTAAATGTGATGTATTTGGTTAGGTCTTGTGAATATACTGAGAAGTGGGGCATAATATTAAAAAAAACATTATTTGATTTACGTTAAAATAAAAAAGCATGGAGTTCTGCGAAAAAAACACAAAAACATTTTATAAATTGGTTTAGTGTTACTACCATTTTTTCGTAAGGAAGATCTTTGTGGCGGTTAAATTTTAGGCTCTATAGGGGGTATGAGTTCAATTCCAGACAGAGTAGGTACTGACTTAAATAATCTGACTTATATAATTTAGTATCTACAAGTTTCTCGTCAAGTATGTCCATTACGTTATTATATATAAGTTCTAATTAAAATCTTTCATACGAAACACAATAAATTCGTCTACACCAGTGATGAGCAACCCGCGGCCTGCGAGTTCCTTTCTTCAAATAATAAGATTTTTCTTACATATTCTTAGCCCCTATACCCTATCCCCCGGGACCCGAGAACAGTTTGAAAAAATTGATAATTTGGCGTTCCGACTCCATCTAAAATGTTTGCTCATCACTGGTCAACATAACATTTTCTAGCAATAACTAATTTATTCGATCCATGGTGGTATAAAAAATTCTAAAACATCAATTAAATTCTTGTTCTCCAAATACAATAATGTTAAAATTGCGTGTTTTAGGTATTCTTTGCTTTAACATCAAAATGTTTTGTACACAAATATTTTTATTTTCTTTATGGGCATATAAAACGGAGACCACCAGACCACACAGTGAAGTAAGCAATGTCTATGGAGATTCATCGACAGTCATCCAGAGAAAGACCAAAGAACTCCCTGAAGACTCAATGCTCCAAACTACTACAGAGTAACGGTCTAGATGAAAGCGATACCCAGAACCGAAGAAGTTATATCCTGAGAACGAGAAGAACCGACCCCAACAGCCCAACTAGGCAATGAGTTGGGACAGTGCAAGGAAGAAGAAGAAGAATATTTTTTTCTCTTTACTAATAAATAAGAATAGTTCGTTAATGAAAATACACAGATAACCCTCCCAAAATATATTTTTTATAGCTGTTTTAAAAATAATTGGAAAAAAAAAATATCTAAAAACTCTTACATATCTGTATTTTACCGGATATCCGGTATTGATTGAAAGTTACAGCCACTGAAGAGATTACCCGATAGAAGTGTTTTGTGGGAGTGTCGGCGTGTTCGAAGTAAGCTAATTTTTTTACTACTTATGTTGTTGGTATAAATTAGACATTTTCAAACTTTTATATTTCTTGGGTACTAACTGTGTAACAATTTCTGAACATTTTTAGAAGGGTTTTTCTTTCTACGTACATTTGTTACTTAAATTTAATTTTTGTTCACTGGTTTCGACACATCCGTGTCATTCACTAGCAAATATAAAACTGACTTAAAATTTATGCAAGTACAGAAATGTTTTTTTATTATTTATTGAAAGCATAGTTATAATAAATACATCAATAAAAAAGTCCTGTCTTGTCAGTAGGTGCTTATAATTTAGTAACACACATAATTTACATCTTATATCTTATATCTACAGATAACATTTTTTCATACATTATAACACAATATAAATATTTTTTTTCCGATAGCCAATTTTTCACCATATATTTAACCTTATTCATAGAATGATATTGCTTTATAGTGTTAGGTAATAAATTAAATATCTTCTGTATCTTGTATTCAAACGTTCTCTGTCCGTACTTATTATTAAATTTCGGAATTATTAACCCGTCGTTGAGCGTGAAGCTAGTGCTGTATTTATGTTCTAATTACTCTTTATGCTTAGATGTTAATGTTAAAGTGATGATTTTAAGGGATGGGGAGAACAGTGGGAGGAGTCAACATAACATGGGAACATTGTCTAAAGAGGTGATTTACAGGGTGCTATTTATTCATTTTCAAAGACTGAAATTCTTCCATTAACAGATAACCAATGTAGGCCGAGCCCTTAGAGTCAAAAGGAGTAAATTGCCGATCAGTTTTATAATATCAAATCGATATAGATCACACTTCATGAGATGTGTCACTGAGATTAACAGCGATATTTTCACTGATGAAAGTGCAGTAAATATTAACTTTAGATTCACGTCAAATAGTGTGAACAAAATAGTTATAGCTATTTGAACCAATCAGTTGAAACCCGCCGACACGTTCAACTACACAAACTTGTTCAATGTTCTTCATTCCCCTAAGATTCGAACTCAATGTGAACTTGTGCAACTTGCCTCTGGCTTCCTGTGCCTGGCGATACAAGAGACAGCACGTTATAAATGGAATCATATTTACACTTCTCACGACTGCCGATGAGCGCATGGGTTATTTAAGTTGAGGTGTATGTAGGATGGATTGTATATAAATCAAATAAGCAATTTAGTGTACTTACAAGTTTATTGAAATAATTTTCATCCGATTACATTCTAACCATAATTACAAAATTTATAAAGCACACGTATATGAAAGTGGTAGCGAACGAGGAACGATTTGTGAAGCTGTTGATTCTTCAGCAATTTAGAACAGAATAGTTCCGTTACAATTGTCACGTTGTCACAAAGTCACACAGTCAATACAAATATTTAGTGGTTGCTATTGGCGTGTGAGGAGCCAATATGAATCGCTGATCACAAACGCTTCAAGGAACTGCATCGGGCCGGTAGTACCCGCGCAAAAAGAAGGAGAGATACGACAATTAGAAGGTTGAAGAGAGCAAGCTAATATTAAAAACCAAAAAATTAAAGCGAAAAATGGGAAAATGTTTAATAAAACACGACTCGTTTTTAATAGAGCCTTCCTATTGAACACCTTAAGTAGTATTACTTGACTTGAGGGGTAAACTGGCGAAAGCGTTACGAAAATTACAGCGTTACGAGACGAACGATAGGCGAACGATAATAAATTTAAATTATTTTTGAGGTTCATTCCTCACAACCTAATCGTAACTACACTGCTCAAATCCGTAGTAATGACGTTTGGAATGGGTGCTGGCATTTATGCAATAGTTGTGTTGTTGTTTCTCACATTATAGTCGTTAAAATCTAACTAATAACTAGCACTTTTTCGATTGGAATTTATTGAATTTTTTGCTGCAAATGTTAATAAACGTCGCTCTCTAACTAGAATCCGCATCAAAAAAGGTTTTATTTTAAACTTTGTAAGAATTAAATCAACAATCCCATTCTAAGCGTAATCCCCATAATAAAATTATTCAAATTTTCGTTTGGAGTGCATTGAAACGACTGATTTGTCACGATAATTGGTAACAATCCAAACGAATCTTCAATATAGATTCTTATACACTGATGATTGGAATGGTTTTATTCGATGCCAGAAAGAAAATTAAATTGGATTACTAAAGAAGTATTTACTTCAGTCGTGTGGTCTGAAGCACACTCGTATTTTTTTCATATATATAACTTGTAAAATAACAGAAACAAACGTGTAAATAATAATTTTCGGAGCATACTTTGCGATTTTTTTCTAACGAGGGAATTTTATGTAATTAAAGTTTCGGCTCTACAGATCTTCAGACATTATCTTAAAAAATAATATGTATTTTTTTAAGGACTTAGAAACTTAAAATGTTTTAGGAACATATGTTATAATCTATTAGAATATAATCTATTGACTCTTAATTCGGAAAAAACTAAATTTATACGTTTTAGTGCGACAGAATCGGACCAACCCAAGGAAGCATATAATATTTTTATACACAAATGCACTGACTCAACTGCCTGTAGTTGCTATAAACTAGAATGCGTGGACAGTATAAAATACCTGGGTGTTATATTTGATAAATATCTTAGATGGAACGGACACATAGATTTAGTTACCACAAAGGTTAGAAAGCTTAAGTGCATGTTTATAACAATCAGAAATATACCAAATGAAACCAATAACTTAGTTTGAAACCACTTTATATATTATAATAATATAATACACTTTATATAATATAAAGTGGTTTCAAACTAAGTTATTTGTTTCATTTGGTGTAATGTCAAGCCACCAAGTGTTTGCTTTCTTCGATAATCAGAAATATCTTACGTAAAAAAGAACTTAAACTCATCTACGATGCTATGTGTGGGTCACTTCTAGACTATGCATCCTTAGGTTGGGGTGGGTGTACAAAAACGGTTTTGGACAAATTAGCAAAAGCTCAAAAATCTTTACTAAAGGTAATCCTCAAAAAACCATTAAGATATCACAGCGATGCACTGTTTGAAGAGTTGCAAGTTCTGGATGTTAGACAACTGTACATGAGGAAATTAATTTTAAACACCCATAAACAACGCCACCTCTACCCATCCATTAACCACTCTCACGACACCCGACACTCAAGGAGAAATCCAATTGTACCACTCAAAACCAAAACATCCCTAGCTCAAAGAAACTTGTCATTCTTAGGTCAAAAACTATGCCTGATGCTTGGAAAAAGGAAAGCACACGTGTTCGTAAATTGACGACTACTTGGCTTTATCAATTAGGGAGAAAAGAGAGTGAACTTTTACTACACCAAAATTGAAATCCAGACACAAACCTAAAACAACAACAGAAATTTAAAAAAAAATAATAAAAAATACCAGAAAAACTTACCTTTATGTTCTAATCTTCTGTTTATTTATATGTATGTACCTACCTATTTCTTTTAAATCAGTATGCCAAAAAGCAGCAGATAATTGATATTATTACATTCTATACTCTATACTATACTCTTTGTTATTTATATTTATAAAAATATATGTATCTAGGCTTATACTATGTAATGCAAACATCAATTACCTTTATATTGTAATCCTCTTTTATTAAGAATACATGTATATACCTTAAACTTTATTACCATTCTAAAATCTTTTCCAATAATTGCTTATTTTTTTTTTTTTTTTTTCGAAGAAAACTTCTTCGGAAAGGTTTTCACTTTGTGATGTCATTATTTATTTTAATTAAAAGACAAAATAACTTTGTTTTCATCACTTTTTATTTATACACAATCTACATGTTTCGTGAACGATGTTCACCTCATCAGGAACAAATGTATACTAAACTTAAAAATTAAATATAGATTACATATGGGAGGAAAGGCTAGAAGGAAGGGGAAGGGGTAAGGGTGGGGAAAGTTAATTACAATTAGGAATTTCAAAGTCATTAGCAGGGAAAGACCGGTTAAGTGGGAAAAGGTTCAAAAGAGGGTTTATAAAAATTTTCTGCTTATTTATTATGTCTGCTTTATTATTTACATTTTTTCTAATTTCTAATATCTCTAAATTGTTTATCTGTGATGCCTTATAACCCGTATGTAATACTTTAAGCCCATGGTTTTTGTCAAAATTATGATCATACTTTAATAAAAGATCTGCAAACTCAGATTCACTGTTGCCATTTAATGCCCTGAGATGTTCCTTAACCCTTACTTCAAAGTTTCTATTGGTTCTACCTATATAAAAGTAATTACAATCTTTACAGTTGAGTCTATAAACGCCCGATTTTTTTGTTTTAATTTCGCTATCTTTGTTGTTAAGGATGAATTTTTTTAATTTATTATTTGTATAAAATGCTGGTTGTATAGTACCGGGAATGTTTTTACAAATTATTTTTGACATATCGTTATCAACAAATAGAATTCTACGCCATTGATTATTAATATGTTTGGAAAAAGGGTAGATATATAGTAATTTTTAGATATAGTTATTTTTAGGGTAGATTTATAGTTATTTTATTTCTTTTAACTCTCTTTTATTTTTTATTCATATAATAGGCAATTCAAACACCAGTTACCTTTATTGTGATATATTTAAATCCCTGTTATTAACTATATATATTCCTTTTATAAGATTACTTTTTCAATAACTTTGATAAACAAACAACAGTCATATTCATGCATAATTAGTTATCTCACTTTATTCTTTTTTTTTTCTTGTTCCAGCTTTTATTCATAAAAAATATGTATGTAAGACCACAATTTGCAATGCAAACACCAATTAGCTATTTTGTTTTAATCCTTTGTTTTTAAGTAGATAAAACTTTTATTTATTTTTTTATTATTATTTAATTAATTTTGCTAAGCAAACATCGGTCATCTTCATATTTTAATTGGTTATTTATTTAATTTTATTCTGTCTCTTCTCTTTTTGTTTTCTTCTTCTTATTTTATCAAACACATTTATATATGACTTTTTATTATTATTTTTATATTATTTAAATATCTGTGTTCCATATATCATCCTAATTTGACTGCCCTAAAACGGGATTCTTCCTAGTTGGGCAGCCAAAACATTCAATAAATAATGTATAATATATGTATAGAAAAAGTAAATAAATAAACAAAAAAAAAAAATCTGTAGAAAATCGGAATGGGCCATGTGAAGATTCTTTATTAAAGCGTCGAGAAGCTATTGGAGGCTGCGTCAGATAACGGACGCTGTATAAATATGTCGTTCTTCGGAATTTCGCGATTTTGGTTCTGAGTTTTTTTTTTTTTTAATACAATATCTTTATACTAGAGATGACACAAGCCCTGAGGAAAATTATTTCCCTTCGGGCTTGCCACATCTTAGGAATTGCTGTATGCAGACATTTTTTTTAAGGAAAGGAAGGAGAGGAACATCTGTAAATGAAAAAAAATGAGGGGGTTAATAGGAATCAATAGTTCGGTGTGTCAAGGAGTGACGAACGTCTAAATCCATAACTCTCACTGCGGTGCAGTTGGAGAAATCCCTGCTAAGTCACCAAACGTAGCAAACGATTTGGGGTGACCTATGGCACAGGTTACAGATATACAATAAAGGGTGTCCGGGACGGGCCTACACCCGCCTCCCAAATTAATTTTTAAATTATGTATCATTATGTATAATATTAGTCTAATTCTATAATATGTAGTGTTGTATAAACTTTTCAATTAACTGTTGACGGCCTCCGTGGTGAAGGGGTAAGGATTTCGACCTACTCGCGGGTTCGAATCCTGGCGTGCGCAAGTAATATTTATTTGATTACTTTGTATTATTTTATAAATTATTCATTCAAAAAAATATATAGTATATTTGCGGCGCGTTCCATAGTGGAAGATACTCTCAGTATTGCCCTGGTGTAATACCAGCATTCCGAATTTAAACAGTACTTGAAATGGCTTGAGCCGTGTTTAGTGACCAGATCTGAATAGCCAGTTTCTTTTCCCACTATTTATATATCTATCTATCTATTTATATATTTGTCTGTCTATCTGTTTGTCTGTCTGTCTGTCGGTCTGTCTATGTGTCTATCTCTCTATCTAACTATATATCTATCTATCTATCAATCTGTCTGTGTATCTATCTATCTATCTGTCTATCTATCTATCTATCTATCTTTCTATCTATCTATCTATATGTCTGTCTGTTTGTCTGTCTATCTATCTATCTATCTGTCTATCTATCTATCTATCTATCTATCTATCTATCTATCTTTCTATCTTCGCCTGACTAAATACCCCAATTGGGGAAGCCAAAGTCTCACTGGCTTCAGGCGGGAGCAGTTGGATCCCGATTAATCCGGATGGGTTAAAAAACACTTGTTTTTCTTAAAAACTTCTCACGATACAACCATGCCTTTAACTGTGTATTTTAAATAACACTCCGAAAACGATAATCTATTTCTCATTAATAAGATGGTACGACCATAATAAAAAATAATTACGAGGCTTGTTATGGAATTACTTTATGCTTGACATACCAAGTACTTAAGATTACTCCCGGATAAGGTTATTTGAGTTGTGAGAAATGAATTGCTTATAGGAAGTGGGAACACACAAAGTTATTAGACGGAGGAAACACATTAGCTGGCAAATGATTCCGTCGTCAGTCGTCCCGCATCGTCTCACAGAAATTAGGCACATTATAAGCCCATCTTCGAGATGAAATGTTACAACGCTGTCAGCAGAACGAAGGTTACAATATGAAGATTTGGGACGAGAAATATGTTTATAATACAGGGCTACCAACTGAGACCTAAGGAGTTCGTGTATTAATTAGTTCATTATTTTTTAAAAATTAAGTTTCAACGGACTATAACAGACTCTGACCAATTACTGTATAGTACGTGATAAACTTTAACACCGACCTGATGTTGATACAGAAATCGTCACAATAGGCGAATTTTAGGTCCGAAAAGTGGCACTTCCCGCCACGCCTGTCTCTGTCGCACGTATATGTTTTAACGCATCTTTCTCTTTCGCTTACGGTCATTGTAGAGTCAATAAAGTGACTGTATCTGAGCGAGAATGGATCGTATCAAGTTCATTCTGGTTGGCATTTAAGTTTTAAGTCATTTAAGGCGCGTATGTACACTTGAATAGTAAAAAAATTCAATAACGCTTTTTTATGCGAATACCGCACAAGAGTCCCAACTGCTCCAAATCCTCTGGAGCCAGTGAGACTATGGCATCCCGAAGCCGTGTGTGATTTGAGGCTGAAGGTAGTGGGAAGGGGAAGGAGATGGGATATATGAAGGTTAGGAAGTATGTACCTCATTCTTCAGATTTGGGTCACCAAGCACGCCTTAATCCATTTTAAGCCACAGTTTAATTCTGAACGGTGATCTTGTACGAGGGCGATACTAAGAGTATATTCCACTCTGGAACATGCTGAAAATATATAATATATTATTTTTAATGAATAATTATGATACATTTTTTTTAAAGAAAAACTTTCTTTTTAACTTTTAAAGGTTATTCCCATCAAAATAATCTATATTAAAATATAAACTGGGTTCGAGTCCCAGTTGCGACCAATATTTTTTATTATGTTTCTGGGTCTTGTTAATTTTCATATTTTAATTTAGATTATTATTGTTGTCTTCTTCTTCAATATGTTTATATATTTTTTATACTATTTCATCAAATACAAATTATCTGCTCATACCGGGATTTGAACCCGTGACCTTCGGATTGCTAAGCGAGAGAATTCCCCCTCGACCATAGAGGCCGTTTCTGCTACTATGTTACTTCAACATAAAAGTTAACATGGGTTTTGAAAAAATATGACACGAATTAAAGAGAGATTATTGCATTTGCATGCCTCTTGAACCTCCTTAAGGTTTATGTTGAAACATACAAGATAAATGTTTTTTAGCAGCGCCATAACCCATGTCTGTGCTGAGCCAAAACATTTGTTTTTCCATGTGGTATGCTTTGCAGATCATGGTGCCGCCTATGGTACTAGTTGTTTGGTAGAAATTAGGTAGATTAGATATCTAGTAAAACCAGCCACCATCTAATCAAAGATTTGGATTCAGAAGGGAAGATGAAATTATGACAAAAAATAAAAAAAAATTATTATTACAGAGTTCTCTTTTAGATAGTCAAAATTATTCTCATTTTGGGAGGCGGGAATGGATACTTCTGTTGTGACTTAGAAGGAGTGACCGGCTTCATGAAGTAAGTTTTGCCCAGATCTTGGCGGCGGTAAAGCACTGTGCCACCTAAAGCATGGCAAGAAGGAGCGGGAGACCTTTTGACCTATATATCCTGCGTGGAGAAAATGCAAAAAATGTTCTTCTGGTGAAAGAAAATTATCTCTCTGCAGACTGCAGCCCAAAAAAAAATGTGGAACTGCACTCGTACCAGCCACGTAGATTAAAAAGCCATGAAATGAAGCGTCATCTTGTGCTTCCTTTTCTTCTTCGTGAAATTCACGAAACACTGATATTGACCGGATTTCTATAACGGGATACATCAAACGAGTTTCGGAATGATGTCCATAGTCGCGGAAATTGGAGTTTTATTGAACCCTAATCCCCGTTTATAGGTTCATCAAACATACCAATAAACTTCACACCATCTGGACGCGTCTGAAGATGAACCTTAAATCAACAATTTGGATTATCGATTTGGAACCAGCAATTCAAGGTTAACATTGAAAGATCAAAAAAGTTCAAAAAACATTCCGAAGCACTCATATTTGAAGTCTTACCGAATACTAGAAAATCATGGAGACTTGCTGGCATTCTAGAAATTATAATCAGTAGAAGATATAATAAATGTATCCGACCAAAAACATCTGTTTTTATTCATCACAAACGTATTTTGTATGACTAACACAACACAGGCATAGGCCTAGTTATAGTCGATAATTTAAAAAAAAATGTCAAAAACTGTAACTTTAAAAAAATTATTAATTATAAAATAAAAAAATAAAAAAACGCTGCTGACAATGACTACCTTCTTCTATAAAACATAACTTTCCACTTCATCCAAGACTCAATAACTAACTGAGCAATAATTTTTCGGAAGTACATTCACAAAATACAATAACATATTTTCAGAAGCTGACATCCTACCAAAAGCATATCAGAAAAAAAATAAATCACTACGCCAATTATGAAAAACCTACCCCCGCGGTGCGTAGAATTTTTAGTTATTTGACTGATCTTTTGTCATTATATTGTTGATGCATTATTTTATGACGATAAGCAAAAATTAAATTAAATATAAAAATAAAAATTTACCCTACTTCAAAGTATAAAGTATATAATTTCGCTTTCTCTAAATGTCACTATAAAAATTGTGTTTTTCAACCCAATAAACATGAATCTTATATAAAATATGTGTTTATAACTGTTTATTTCCAAAACAAAGTAAAAAAAAAATATATATATATATATTAAACTTACATATCATGTTTCTACAGTGGGCCAGGAATCAATTCGTCAACTTCCCGACTCAAGGTAATGTTTCTTATAATAGTTAGGTATTACTGTACACTATACGGTGTACAACGTCCTTAAGATGATTTTTCACAATAAAAGCACTATATAAAATACCCAGATTGAATATTATTGTGATTTTGATATTGTCAGGTATTATTAAGAACCATTAACCAGCGGCCCAGAATTCAAAATTCAACTTGCGATCCTGTCTTGTACAGAGCGGTTCCGGTGAGAAAGATTGATTATTCTCCGTACCAACATTTTAACTAATAACTTAATATCCACTTTATTTCATTCAAAATGTGCTTTAATATATACCTGCATTCAAGTAAGCAATAAAAATGCTAAAACGCGTGATGATTAATTTCTTCATATCGTGTACTTATTGTAAGTATTTTTTGATGATAAGTATTTATGGTTTTTGAATAATGTCTAAGCAAAATAAGTGTGTAAAAGAAATAAGAAATGTGATAAAAAAAATAGTTTATAAGACCGCAAATAAATATAAAAACTGAGATATTTTCGTCACCAAACACATACTCGGATTTTTTAAAATGATTTTATTTGAACTAACATTAAAATTCTGAAAACTGGCTTTACTAGATAATGCATTGATTTATTTTACTGTACGATTATATAATTTGAAATGTGTGTTGCATAATACAATATTTCGTTTGAAAATTTAACAAATCTGCCAATTACCAACAATATAACCTTACTATATTAAAAATGAACTCGTTTTTTCAAAATTTAAAAACTGACTTTACCAGATAAAATAACAATCTTTCGAAAACTAATTATGTTTTTTTGGTAAAAAAGAGTCAATACGTCTAAAATTTGATTTAAAAAGGACTAGTTTCCGGTATTCTCTGGTTATACCCACTTAGGTTATTCTTTGTTATTCATATTATATAAATGTTTCATATTATTCTGCTGTGAAAATCTAGTTAGGCATAAAAGGAATAGCTACAAACTTGCTAGTGTTACCGTACCATATAACGAAAAAAAAAACTCGGTCTCTTGCGACCTAATTAACTTTTGTTGACGAACACCGCAGTTACACACAAAATCCCTACATATTTTTTTCATCAAATGCAAATAAAATATAATTTTAATTAGTGTAATGTAAAATCATGCAACGTCTGAAATAATAATACACAGCACAAAGTTAGTAATTTCCATAATATAATAAAGTGCTCGTTTGAAAGGGCAACCCTGTGAAGGGATATGATCTTGAAACAGAATCTCAAAATAGTGACAAGATGAGATAACTCTGGATGTTTTGCCTTACGCCCGACAACATGCTAAGAATTGGGAATCATTTGATGTCCGAGTATTTTACTAGCCGGTTCGATTGGTGCTTACTGCTTTTGCCTGTCGATATGTGAACCAACCGACCTACCTACAACTACGGCTCTTAACAAATTAGCTATAAACAACATAGTCAGCAGGAAAGGTAGAGCTCTCTAATAGCCGGTTCCCACGGGGCGACTTTTGTCGGTCAACTCGACAGTTGAAAGCTAATCGACACGTGTGAACACTTTGTCAACAAAGTTATCAACTTTTTTTGTTGCTAGCGAAAGTTGATAGCCCGTCTACTTTTGTCGTTCAAGTATGACTATCGCCATTTTGGTTTTACTAATCGTTCGAGTTTTACATCGAATCGTCGCGTCTGAACACATGTTTCAAGTCGCTTATCATTTTTAGTTACTCGCGGGAAAAAGTAAACGTCAGGCGTTTCATTTATTCGGTACTATTTCCTACCGTCATGGAATCCGTTTCAACCAAAAAATATCTGAAATGGTCGGACGATTTAATGTTCAGATTTATGGATCTATACCAAAGCCATCCCTGTCTTTCGGATCAAAAACAAGAAGTATACAAAAATAGAATATTATTTTTGAAATGTAAATAATATTATTTTGAAAAAAATTGTGTTGGATGCGCCTAATTCACTCCTTCTCATGATCCATTTTCTCATCCAAGTACGACGTTTTTTATATTTTTTCATAATCTCCAGCTCCTCTCACAGAACATCCGAAATTAGATAGACGCACGCACTAACAATTTCAGTTAACGCCATTTTGAATCTCAAAATCGGTTCAACTTAAATTGAAACGTGGGAACAAAATGTTGCTCAACTTTTTTTGTAAAATAAAAGTTGGTCAACAAAAATCGAAACGTCTGAACGCCCCATAACCCAGTGGTTACTTAACCATTTCAGATATGTGCTCCTGGGGGCGCTCAACGCTTTAAGCGCTCGTAATTTTGCGCAGATAAAAACAGCCTTTGAATCTGAAATAAATAAAATCGACAGCTAATTAAATTTTGTTGTTGATTCAAATCATAAATAAAATTTTTATGATGAATTAAATTAAATTTCAGATTTTTTGTGTGTGTATTCGGAGCGAACTCAAAGCTATTTTAACAAGAATTTGGTTGCAAACAATTTTTTATTTTTATTATAAACACCTGAATGAATAAAATATCTACTTAAAATTTTACGATAAACACACTCAAAATAAGTTCGATATTAAATTTGCAAGTTGCGTTGCTTGTTGAATTGCTCATGATTGTATCGTGCATGCGCCTACTACCCTAACCTTTTTGAATTACCCCATATGACCTATCCCTCGTATGCTCCATATTTATAATAAGTTTGGGTTAGGTTAGTCATAGTTCATTATGGAAAAGGTAAGATAAAATTATTGTATGGATGTTTCGACTTGATTACGACAGCATTGCGCATGTCATTCTTAACCTAACCTAACTTAGCCCAACAGCAATTATCATTTTTTATTGCCCCTTTTTGTCCATCCACACATGTATGCTCGAACTGTAGGTTTATGAGCCGGTATATCAGTCTTTGCTAAGGAGCACATTCCTCGCTTAACTTAAACCGCCGAAATCGGCCGCTTAAGCCGTGGTAAGCCGCAGAATAGTTCCTTTGCTAGACGGTGTAGCACTATTGGCAAAAACACATCCATCATCTGTCAGATTTCGCATTGCTTCGTTTTCGATCTGCTACGTACGGACGCAATAAAATACTTTGGAGGAATAAGTTTACCTATCAACATGGAATTCGAACTTTCTTCGAGTGATGACGATTTAATGTCTCTGTCCACAACACCGTTCCATACCTTGACCGTACTATGAACGTATCAGCGACGAAATAAATACGCTACGCCCTACTATGCCCACTAGAACGTGCTAACACCGTATGATACCCGTACGTAACGGGTTTAGTGACCGTATACACCGGGGTTAGTATCCGTACCATTCCCGTTCAATAGGCGTACGGTTCTAAAAAAAAGAAAAATCGAGGGAGAATACTGGACGTTATTTAAGCAACTTGTCATTCCAATGTAATGAATTATTAAGAAATATAGAAAATATTACCACTAAAAGAATAATATCACTATTAGAACGGGGTTAGAACGGGGATCATACGCGTATGATCCCCGTTCTAACACCGTCGCGTGCCATGCATAGAGCGGACCGGTACCTGCAAAATATTGTCATCCAGAATTCGCCGTCAGTCCGGTCATGGTATGCGACGGTGTTCGCCGGTGACGGGACGGGCTAGTGGGCAGCGTTTCATACTGATCGATACAAAGAATATTTTTTTGCATGCGCCGCTATGGTTACGGTCATGGTTTGGAACGGTGTAGTGGGCAGAGACCATTAAACATCGTTTGACGTTTGATTGTTTGATAATAACCATAAAGTCCATAGATACTTTTATTAATAAATAAAAAAATAAAAAAAAGAAAAGAACATACAAAACAAAATTATTAAATTTCTTATCATTTTATTAAACTTTAGTGAGCAAATAATTTTTGATTTTAAAATGTAAAATTTTCTCCACCAATACTCTTTCATTTATGTTTTATTAGTCATCCAATGTTTGATTCTTTTCATTCATCATAATTTAGTTTTAAAACCCAGGCAAAATTACCTATTGACATTTTACAGATTTACGTAATAGGTACAAAACCATGTAATTTATTTAAAATACCTTACAACTTATATTTAATGTACTGTGTAAATCTTATAAACAAATAAATAAATAGATTGGTTCGGCGTAGAAATGACTAAAATTATCATAGACTAAAGATTTAAAATTTGTCAACTGTAGGATTACAACTAATAAACGGATTGTGTGCTAAGCCATGCTGAGCTCCACATTCCGTCAAAGCCGAGCTTCAGACCAACTGATATACCGACCGATAAAGCGATGAACAATCGATTCACACACTCACAATACGCGTTTTAAAAAATATGTGCCCTCATATTTTAAACATCCATCTACCTGATTTTGGCAAAGATTAATTGTAATTCACTATTTTCGATTAATCTTCTCCACAAATCGGTTTTCATTATAAATGCAAAAAATATGCTTTAGATAAATTGAAGCTTTCCTACAGTTTTCATTGAGGAGAATTAAAATTAAATTGTTAAATAAAAAAGTAAAGGATTAAAAAAATTGTGTATTTTTATTTTTATTATTATTTTGCATATAAGAAACCACTTTTAAAAAATATTATATTATGGCTAAAACTAACAGTTTCCATTTATTAACTTTTTTCCATCTTATAATATTATTCACAAAATAAATAAAAATCGATTTTGCGCTTGATATCGTGATCTTTAGACTCTATTTTCCAATCGATTTTTAATACCTATTACCAATAGAGGTGGCAATATAAAACTGTGAATATTTTCTTTGTGATACTTTATTATCAAATTTCCTACTAGATGTGTGAAATAACTTTACAATAACTGCATACAAAGAAACGTAAAAAAAGCTTTGAAAATTCATATTTCAAATTGAAATAAAGAATATTTTTATATGTCAAACATTTTATATTGCAAAGCATGAGACAGCAATGTACACTTTAAAAAGCAGTCTCTCATACAAGGGATAAAAGAGAACAATAGGAAACATCTCACCACCTCTGGAGATTGGGCACATGAAGCAGATGGGTCCCACTGATCTCAGTTCTGGATGCTGCAATTCTTCTTTGACGTTTCACTTTACTTCTTCGGTTTGTTTTCTGGAGGTGTAGCTCGATTGAAAGGGTGACCATTGTTAGAAACAGTAATGAACAAATGTCAAAACAATATTTTATGCACAGAACACATTACTTTTCACAATATTTAATACAAAATAGCACTGTTTAATTTTGAAACATGCAATATTAAATAATAAAATTGAGCTTTAAACGAATTGGTGGAAAGTTACTAAATGAAAATCGTTTTAACAATTTATTCTACCACACCGTCAAAACCATTATCTTCAAATGAATTGTTTTCTTACCGTAAAAAACATTTATATTATTAACTATCCCGGCATGCGTTGTTATGCTAATTAAATAAATAAATTGTTTCGCCCTTCGTGTCATTTCCCATTCTTTTATTTTTTTTATTTTCTTTAAAAAGGAAGAGAAACATTCCCGGGTTACAAATAACCCAACAACATTTGAAAATCTCCTACTACCACCACACTAAGCGGAAGATATTGCTTATGTTGTGATGGAGGACTTCGCCAGCCAGCCGAGGAATCGAACACGGAACGCCTGGATGGGACCCAAACGCGATGCCCACTCAACCACTGACCGGTCATTCGTCCGCGTTCCCCTTTCGACTCCTCTTCCTCTTCCCCTCCCGCGTCCCCTTCCCTTCCCGCGTCCCCTTTTCCCCTTCCCGCGTTCCCCCTCCCCTCTCCCACTCAACCCCTTTCTGGCGAATTCCCCCCTCACGCATTCCGCTTCCACCTTCTTTGCCTTCCCCTCTACCTCGTCCCCCCTCCCGCGAAACCCACCTCATTAAGTCCCCAACAATTTATAATTACAAATAAGTGTGCAGATAATATAAAAATAAATATTCAAAGAAACGTCTTTATCTCAATGACAATTCGAGTAACAAAATTTTCATTCTTTAGTCGATGAAGGAATATTGAATTGATGGGAATAAGAAAGTCCAAGTAAACACGACAATTTCACATTTAAAAAAATCATTCCTGGACCATTAAAACGGCCACCATCTTCAACGGTATATATGTATAAATAAGTTTACACAGTTTTTTTTCGTTGTTTGTTTTTAGGGTGTTATGCCGTGTTGTGCTACCTCCTTCTTTAGCCGACGTTTCGGACAGCGTTGCAGTGTCTATCATCAGGGCAGATCCGCAACCAATTTCACATCGTCGGATCTGCCGGATCTGCCCTGATGATGGACACTGCAACGCTGTCCGAAACGTCGGCTAAAGAAGGAGGTAGCACAACACGGCATAACACAAAAACAAACAACGAAAATGCTTTTGGCCGTGAAAATCTAAAAACGTAACCAAGTTTACACAGGACTTCGCTATGCTCAATCAATAAAATGGTTCCATGTCAACTCAGAATCAACTCAACTCACCACCTCTTTAAAAAGTCGTTAAAAGCTTGAAATTTTTTTATTTTTAAAAAGACCTTACCCTCACCTAATATAACCTATTTAACCAATTTAAAAAAATATTTTTATCATAAGTCTTAGTGACTTTTCAAAGAAGGTTGAAAAGGTGTTGAGTTGAATTCATTCCGAGTTATTCGGACACCCAATAAAACATAGTTGTTCTTGTGTCATGGTTACCGCAATATTCCTGTATGCATCTAAATACGTACTGTTTTCCTTTCCCGATGCAGCTTTATTTTGGTTCCGTCTGAACACAATCTTACATTACTGCATTGTTGGACATAAAGTAAAGAAAACAGACAGTTAATGGTGGTTGAACCGCGGAACTACAGAACGAAAAACCTCGGGCTGCGGGCTGCGGGCTGCGGCGTCTGACTACAGACGAAAAGAGATACTTCTTCAGATATTCTGCTGCTTTCCTATTTTGCTGTTCTGCTGTTCCTCTGTTCTGATGTTCTACTGTTCTGTTTTCGGTTGATGTTCTGTTCGTGTGCGAGACGTATTTCACTTCGCTTTATTGTTATTTGATGTTCTTTGATATCGATGATTTGATACTGTTAAGACAAAGAATATCAATAATCTGAATGATTTGTAACAGAAACAACTTAGGTATAAACAATCATCAAACTAATTTTGGTTGTCCGTGCTACACGTTAGTTAGCGCTGCGTGATTTTGTTGTCATCTAGCGAACTCAAATTTGATTTGAATAAGTGACATTTTCAATATTGAAACAGTATGTTTGTTTTTTTTTAAATTTTTTATAGTGAATACTTCACAAGAGTCCCAACTGCTCCTGTCTGGAGCTCGTGAGACTTTAGAATCCCCAATTGGGGTATGTTATGCGGCTAAAGGCAAGTGGAAAAGAGAAGGAGACGAGGAAGAGAAAGGTGGAGAAGTACCTGGCTATTCAGATTTAGTCACTAAATATGGCTAAAGCCATTTCAAGCAACGTTTCAATTCTGAATAATGGTCTTACACCAGGCCGATACTAAGAGTATCTTCCACTCTGAAACGTGCCCCAAATATACTATATATTATTTTAAATAATTAATTGTGAAATAACACATAAATTAAATAAAATTTAGTTGCGCATGCCGGGTTCAAACCCGCGGCCTTCGGAATGGGAGTCTAACGCCCTACCGCTGGACTATGCCGGCCGTCGTTTGAACAAATTTAAGCAAAATAGTACCTACCTACTTATAATATAATCTTTAAGGTAACCGAACAGCTTGGAATAATGTAACTTTAACACCTACTTTGAAAAGTCATTAAAGGCGATGATTTTTTTATTGGTTAAGTAGGTTACGTTAGGTGGATTATGGGTTATTATTCAATTTTTTTTTTTCATAATTGGTGTTGAGATGTCACTTTGTTGAGTTGTCGTGGAACCTATATTTTAAAAGAATCTATTTTAATTGTATTGAAAATTATTTAACGACGTAAAAATAATTATTTATGGTGTTAATAGATTTTCAAAACGCTGACAAGAAATTTTAAACAATTAAAAGATATTTGGAATAACTCTAAGGCGGATCTGCTCACTGAGGCAACTGAAAACTGTCAACTGGCAATTGTATTTGTATGACAATGTGATGGCCCGTACACTTCACAATCACTCAAAAACCCGTTGTCAATGGTAACGCAAGCAGTGACTAGCGATTCGCACTGCTAATTGCCGTGGCCGGCCGATGCTAGTTGCCAGCTGCCAGCTGATTGTTTTTCGTCTATGGTTAAACAAGCTTTTTGACCATTCATACATAGAAACCAGCCGGTTTTAGTTTCGTTTCAGTTGCCAGCTGAAAAATTGTGAAAACTTCATGTCAACAGTTTGCAATAGTGGGACAGACAAACAGAATTTTTAATTTACAGTTATGATGCAACTCAAATGATGACAGCCTCATTAAAAATATTTATTTAATAAATGTTTTCGCTTGATGTGTTTGTTGTACAGGATTGAATAATATGAGTTTAAGATTGACTTTTGAAAAAAAAAATATATATGTTTTTGTATGATTCTTTTTTACTCACGTAACGAAACCAGCAGATTTAAGATTAAAAGCTAAACATCTGAAAGAATAATTTTATCAACGAACAATGGTAGCTATCTGTAATATAAATCTAAATTGTATTTTGACATAAAACTTGGGAACAGAAACACTTTAGCGATTAGATTTTCGTAAAGAACGTTTTTCTGCAGATGTCTACGTCACCACCAATATATTCATTGTTTATTTAAAGAAATTTGACGTTTCACGAAATTTGAGGGGCAAGACTCTCGACTCCCTATCCAAAGGTCGCGGATTAGAATTTTATTTGATTAATATCAAAAATAAAGTACAGAATATTTGTGGCAGCACATTCCAGAGTGCAAGATACTCTCAGTATCGCCCTGGTGTAAGACCACCATTCAGAATTAAAACGTTGCTTGAAGACCCAAGATCTGAATAGCCAGGTACTTTCCCACCATCTTCTTCTCCATCTCATTCCCCTCCCTTCTACCTTTAACCTCATAACAATACCCCAATCAATACCCCAATTGGAGATGCCATAGTCTTACTGGCTCCAGACAGGAGCAGTTGGGACCTTTGTGCGGTAAACATATAAAAACAACGAAGCATTTGTCACCTTAAGTTATCGTGATTTGAAGATTCAATCAACAACAAATGTTTTTGCTAATTCTTTAAAATTAGTTTCAATTTTATCAACAAAAAAACTGCGTGAATAATATTTAGGAAACCTACTTATTTGTCGTGTTTATAAAATACATACCCTTTTCTGGGAATCTGGTGAAAGTCAATAGGACAGTCGTTCAATGTCATAGGAATTGCTTCTCTCATAGACAATTTAATGTCACAACAGAACGAGCGATGCGTGCATAATAAATTATATACATTGTACTCGTATTGATCCAACAACATATTATATTAAGTTAAGGTACCTTTCTTTACTTAAGAGGAATAAGAAAGCTGGAAATATTCGACTTCTTACCCCTTGAAAACTCTGCGATAATCAAAAATAATCTTCGCCATAAATGGGTATTTCTAAAAGTTGTTTCTTATATAACTTCATATTTATCTAATAAAAAAACAAATTATTTAGTACTTTACGCTTATTTTTTTTGGAACGTAATTCATAAGTTTATTTTAATTCCATTCTTTGAAAAGGTAGGAAAAGTTTTATGTATCCAAAACATATTATTTCATATTCATAATGTAAACCGATTCGTAGTAAAGATAAAACTTAAACGTGTTTGATCAAGTGTGGAAGAATACTAGATACAATAACTAAGACCTTCAGAAACAATTTTTTTCACATAATATTGTATAAAGAAAAGGTTTTTGAACTACGTTCATTTTTTTCCCGATATTGAGTTGGGTTTCAATTCTTATTAAAGTAAATTTTATATTAACCATTTTACAGAGAAAAAATTAAAGATTTGTATTTTGTAATACCCCATTAGCTTATTTGCAAACAATTCAATTTTGGAGGCGGGTTTGGGTGCCGCCGCCCTGGTAACCATTTATTGGTCAACCAACACCTCTGCTGCAAGCCACCCCAAATGGTTCGCTACGTTTGGTGACATACCAGGGGTGCCCGGGTTCATGGAGTTAGGTTTGTCTGTTATGTTATGCTGGTAGGCCCTGCGGGCAGCGGGCCTTACAGCAGTGCCTTTATAACAAACTTCACGTACGAAGATGGTTTGGCATAATGCGCGGCGTCAAAAATTTACACAAAGTCGAGTTCTTAAAATTCAACCGTACAGTCGATAATTTCATGACGCCAGAGTTTTTAAAAATCTAAACATGTAGAAATTATAAATTAGATATCCATTTTCTATTTGGACACCAAATTGTTCAAATGTGCAAAATGAATGTCCAATTGGACAACAAATTATCCAAATGGACAAAATAAATGTCTAATCAGCAAAAAATTGTCTAACGCGTCAAATTTGTCAAATTGAATGTACCTACGTTTGGACATGTATGTTGTTCATCTTACCATCTTACTTATGCAAGGCCTAGCAGGAGCTTAACCTGATACTCAATTTCGGTTGCCAAGCCAAAATAACTTTAAAAAATAACATATTATTTTCTAATAATAAATTCCGTGATTAAAGTTTTTTCTCGTATGGAATCAAGGGAGCGGCAGAAGGAAAGATTTTACCTGTAAAAATAAGTTTTGTAGGATATGAGCAATTGAAATTTGTTGCGTGGGAGGAGAAGGGGAGTCAATCGCGAGGAATTGGAAAAGAATTCACGACGCAACTTTAAAATTACTTTATTTCACTTTATTATAACTTCTAACTCACCTGGAATCCCGGCAAACTACCTATCATAAAGAAGTTATAAATTGATTCTCGGCAGGCATGCTTCCTAGTTTTTTGGTAGAGTATTACTTTATAAAACTAATACATATCCTGATAGCTTCGCTTGATTGATGTTTTTGAATAAAATGTCTTGATCAATGATTTAAAATGACTAGAAGGATATTAAATAGCTCGAAACTTATTTCGTGTCAGACTTGTACGTACCTACCATATTTACAAGCAAATCAATTTAAATGGGACAAGTTTGAATGTACACCGATAGTAACCGAAAGTTTCAAAAAAGTTTTTAGAAATAACTTGGAACACCAAAATTGGGTGCGTAGCAACATTTTTATCAATTTCATTTAAATTTAGACTCGGTAATGATTCTAAAATTTTATTATTTATGTTTTTTCGTTTCATTCTTCAGATTGATAACAAAAATAAAATTATTTTGTGCGCCAATATACAAATAGTCTCTTTAAAATATTTCATATACATTATATTGATTTATTTTTGGGGTAATGTGCAATGTTGCACTTCCTTCTTCTTTAACCAATGTTTAGGACAGCAATACAATGTCCATCATCTTCTAATGGTGTAATGGACGCAATGGATTTAACTAGTCTAATAAATTTACGTGTACCTACGCATGATACTCGTCTGACTGCGCTATATTATGTTCCCAAATCTGCAAATAATTATTTCGAAAACTCGCCTGTTTAAAAGCTGCACAGACTTGGCAATAAGTATAGTTCAATTATTGATATGTCTATCGTCATCAATCAGTTTCCAAACTATAAATCAGTCTATTAGAATATCTTTAATAGAGCTATAAATTTATTGTATTTGCACATTTAATTGTTATTTTAATTTAGCTGTAGTGTTGTAGTGTTCTACAATACACCCACCATACATATAGGGCCTATTAAAAGTTGCTAAACAGTCGCAAAATGTACTATATATTTTCATGTTTATCCTTACGTTAACAATTACTTTAACAACTTGTATTTCCTACTTATTTTTCTGTACTCTCGTAATTACAATATTTTATCAAAAACATATCAAACTCATTTGTACTTCACAGGATAACCACTTTACATTATTTCTATAAATCTGTTATTTTGCATGAAGTTAGTGTAAAACATTTGCTTTTTTAAATTTAAATTCTTTAAATTCATAAAATTAAATTAAAATCTTAAGATTATTCAAATTGTTTTGTAATGAATATTTATTTAGTTTTATAATGAATATTAATTTTAGAGCTGTGTAAAGCAGTAATGCGTTTTAATATTTTTATTTTTACTTTTTTATTTGTAATATATTTTAGCTATCTGCAGTTCGAAATCTGTTTTTAAAAAAAAAAATCTTTCTCTTTTATTTATATACCTACCTCTTGTTATACGCATTTTTGTTATATTTTCTGTTACCTAAATCTTTTCTTGATATGTTATACACTTAATCATAAAAATTGTATAAACATGTAAAAGCTCATTAGGGCTTTGATGATTAATAGAATTAGATTAATCAGGGAAGATGTGTATTTTGAATATTTTGAATTTTTCTCATTTTCATGAAAATCCCTCATATATAGGTAAATCGGAAATTATACCACTGGTGACTAATGACGTCAACATTACAATATTCAGGAGTACCAACGGGGTGTTTTAATATGATTAACTTTTAAATGACGATTTACTAATTTAACGAATAATAATATTTAGAATTAAATAAATAAAAGGACAATAGTTCCAAAAATGAGCATTTTTTTTTTTCATTTTTCTACGATAATTTCCTCTTTCGATCTGCGTCGTCGAAATGTTTCTAGGAAAATAAGTGCGTATTTAACGACGTGCATTTGAAGAAAAAAAAATTGAAACATTAAAAAAAAAAATTATATTTAATTAATAATTACTAATTTAACGAATAATAATATTTAGAATTAAATAAATAAAAGGACAATAATTCCAAAAATGAGTAAAACATTTCATTTTTCTACGATACTTTCCTCTTTCGATCTGCGTCGTCGAAATGTTTCTAGGAAAATAAGTGCGTATTTATCGACGTGCATTTGAAGAAAAAAAAATTGAAACATTAAAAAAAAAAAATTATATTTAATTAATGAAGACAATATAAGAGAAACTAAATCGAAAATCTGAAACAAAAAATCAGAAAAGGATATTCTATTTCTAATTTCCGAGATCGATAGGTTTACAATAAAACTTATATATTCAGATTCAGCGTTTGGTGATCTATGTGAAAAAAAAATTGTTTAATAAAAATATTTTTCACTGGAATTCCATATTTAAGCATATTCAGATCATTTATTTTTATCAATTTTATCTAATGACTTATCTCAGGATTTAAATATATTATTTAATATAGTTATAAAACAAAATTATTTTCAATTCAATGACAATATCTTCAAACAAAAAGATAGTTTGGCAATGGGTGCTAGTGCCAGCCCTTTGGTCGCGGATATATTTATAAATAATTTGGAAAATTAGATTTTTTTTATTAAAATACGTACATTGTTGGAAAAGATATGCGGATGATGTATTCTGTGTTTGGACAGGTACATTGAGACAACTTAATATTTTTCTTAATTTCTTAAACAAACTCCATAGAAACAAAAAAAATACTCTAGAGATTGGGCAAAATTTGAGTATAAATTCTTTAGATTTAAATTTTTCAATAATCTTAATAATATAAAACAAATTCGGGTTAGTTACACCATTTATAACTCAAGAACGGCTGAACCGATTTTTATGATCTTTGATTTGTTGGATTTGTCTCCGTCCCGATTAACAGAATAACTATTAAAACACCGGAAAAAAAGTCGGGAAAAATAATTATAAAGAAAATTAATTTGTTCATATATTTTGTATGGAACGGCTTTTCAAATAATGTGCATTGGTCGACATAATTTGAATCAATTCGAACTGTCAATGGTGTAGTGTGCCGAACATTTCGTGCTTAGTCAACAGCTCAATTTATTTTTTTGAACAAGAGTGTTGATTTTAACTTAATAAAAAAAAAATATTTCAGCTAATAAATTGAAGACAACATTTATTGATTCTGTGGCGTCACGAAGTTTGCCGGGTCAGCTAGTTAATAATAAATTTTAATTTAATATTTTTCGTAAAGATACATACACAGACATTGTAATTCAAAGCACCTCAAATCATCCACTTTCTCAAAAAATGTCAGCATTCCATTCTATGATTCATAGATTAGTTAATGTACCCCTATCTCTTAATAAATTTTTCAATAGAATTCAATTGGATTATAATAATAATAACTCAACAAATTGCAATCAATAATGGATGTAACACCAAATTAATTGAAAACATTCTTAATAAAAAATACAAGAATAATTTCCTTAAATCCTACATCTATCCTGTACAAAAAAATGATAAAAAGAAAAAATGGAGGAAAATTATGTATTTTAATAAAAAAAATTCTAATTCCTTAACAAAGAATGTACCTTATGAAATTCTTCCTATATTTGATGCAAATAACAAACTTAAAAATTACATAGTAAATAATAAAGATAGAGATTCAAAAATGAAAAATCTCTAATCTATATATTGATTGTGTTTTTTTTTATAAAAACTTTGAGAAACTTCTAAATAAGGATTAAAGAACATTTATGAAATCTTTAAACAGTAACAGTTTCTCGGAGTTTGCCAACCGTTTGTTGGAAACTAGTCACACCTTTAACTTCAATAGTGGAATAGAATTAATAAATTGTAATGTCAATGGCATTCAGTTGGATAAACTAGAAATTTTGGAGATAAGAAAGAGTGTGCATGCGAAATTGAATATTATTAATAATCAAAAATTGTCTTTAAATGACCCAATATTAAACCTATTCCCTTTCTAAATTGTTCCATATTGCCCCTATTCCCCCTACCCATTCTCATCTTTCTATTGTTACCATTGTCTATGTCTATTATTTTTTCATTGACACTATTGTCTATGTCTTTTATTTATAATTAGGCGATCCGCCCACTGAGGCAACTGAAAACTGTCAAATGGCAACTGTCTTTGTATGACAATGTGATGGCCCGCACACTACACAATCGCTCAAACACTTGGTCAATGGTAACGCAAGCGGTGACTTGCGACTTGCACTGCTGATTGCACTGGCCGGCCGTTGCTAGTTGCCACCTGTCAGCTGATTGCTCTTCGACTATGGTTAAACAAGCTTTTCGACCAATCAAGACAGAGAAAACAGCCGGTTTTAGTTGGTTTTCAGTTGCCTCGTCAGCGGAGCTCCTTAGTATTATTAAAACCCTGAAGAAGTGAGCGTTGCTCACGAAACATTTTAATTTTCATAAACAATAAAAGTGGTAAAAACTAAGTATTTTATTAATTTGAATTTAAAAGAATGTTGATATTGTGTATATTTACGATAATAGTTATGATGTATTATGAATAATGTAATGAAGAATAGCTCCATTCCTACGAGTGACTTTTGGCTTTTATTTCTTGGTATTTGAAATACTCGTATGTATAAAACAATATCTGGATGCCTTTTCAACTGATGCATTACACATTTCTCGCTTTGTTTTCTAGAAAACCAACACGTCCATTCTGACTACTATAAGGAAGACATTTGTATCATTATTTTCTTATTGGTTGATAGAAGCCTAGTCTTCTTCCGTAGAAAATAAGAAAAACTCATAGTAAATTCATGTCTCATATTGTTTACGCCAAGAATTTACATAGGACAAGGTCTATTTCTACTAAAATGACAATCACTTGTGGGTAAAGGGAGCTTATGCGATGAGTTCTCTGCTTGTAGTTCACTGGTTTTTTCCGAAACCGTTATAATTATTTTTACCTCGCGTTGCTAAGTTAATGCGAAATACGAGGTACGAATAAGGAAGTCGAGTCCTTTTTTTTATTTTTTTATCAATGTTCACATGCAAACTTTAATATTAGTATTTATTTTTTTTGAAGTTCGTTTTCACAATTAAATCATTATTAAGTCAAAATATATTTTTCACTCAGCTTCACTATTGCGAGTTAACATTGTGCATCGCCACTGTTCTTTGTCTAGTCATGATGCAACTCACCAGGGGCGGATGCGGGGAGCGGGCAACAAGGAATTAAATCATTGCTATAGAATAAATTAATATTCCCAATAAGAAAACAAAATAACTTGCCGGGTTGTCACTTATAAAGTGGCGCAAACACATTTAAATAAAAGTGGTTATATTTACCCAAAACTACATCTACGTTGAAAAAAATTCTGTTAAAAATTAGGAATTACACTAAAAAGACCGCACACAAATAATATAAGATAATATTTAAAAAATGGAAGTATGACATTAATAAATATTACCGATTGTAAATAGATCAACCGGATGAGATTCAAGTCCATGTAATACTAGGGGATATTGGTTCGAGGTGGCCGTTACCGTTTTATTTTCGTTGTCTTTATCTCCTTCATATTTTCGTTAAGAGTTGTTCATATTATCATCTTCAATAATAAGTAGCAGTTCGATGACTTTTTGACTATGCTTGCTTTTCGATTTGGTTTACGCTATTTGATTATTTTTGTTTGTCAAATAAAAGTGTATATTTCGGATAAGCGTATCCCAGTGAATGGGATTAATTCATGTATGTTCGGGAATCACCAATAAAGCGCAACGGTTGTCGAGATAAAAACATAATTTATTTACGTTATCGTGTGGTTTAAAATGAATATTGTATCGGATGATCGGAGTAATTCTGTCAGTGAACTCGACACTAAAGGAGCCCAGCTGTCGATCGTATCATACGTTCGCGACAGTTGCCTTTCTCCTAAGGTACTTCTTAACTCACATCTGTTGAGTTACCTCAAAACTGGGTATAACTACCTATACTAACGCCTTTGGTTGAAAACCTTTAAACTACATACATTATCCTCTGCACCACATGCATATATGACCGTTTTCTTAAATTACTGCTCAAAATTACCTAAATAGTAGGTCTAGATTAACCTTCGAAAATTTTTCGAATTTTGCCGCAGGCATTCACAAAATCTTATAAAATTCACAAAATTTTATAATATTTTTTCAAATTGCGATCGGAAACTTTTGTTTCATAAATGTATACATTTGAATTTTTTATGGTTATCTTTTAGAATTGAATGTATAGCGTGTTGTATTGTCCTTCCAATACCGTTTAGATCATACTTCTCCCTATGAGTAAGGTAGACACAACGATTTCCATGAGACCTATGTGAGCTGGGACAAATATGGTCTCCTGTGATTTAACGGGTTGTGTTGTCTGTAAACACATAATAGGTATCGTCTACACGCAAGATTTATGTTAACAAAATAAGTGTATGTACGTCGAAAAGATATAATTTTTAGTCTGTATGTTTCTCATTAAAATTTACAGGTGCTCAAATAGATGACATAGTACCTACAAAAATTATAATGACGATCGATGAAAGAGATTTATTCAAACGCTTTGATTATTATTTGTAGCAAACAAACTGAAAAGCGCTGAAGAAATAAACAGTCATAACAAACACAAAAATACCTTCAGACTCTTTTAATAAGACTACCTAAGCGCAAGTTTGTTCTGAAAAAAATGATCATTATTTAGCCAAAGGCTGAACATGAAATCTTCGCCTGAAATCGTTTAAAAGACTGATCAAAGGATTCTGCGCCATTTGCAATCGAACCGACTTTATCAAATTATTTATCTCAGCTTATATTATCTGTAAAATTAAAAATAATGTAAGCATATTTTATAAAAGTACACTATATACAGGGTGTTAAGAATCGTACTTGAGTTACTTTAACCAGTGATTTCTGACATTATTTGGAGTAAAAATTGTAAACGAAATTTTGGTCTCGGGTGACTTTTTTGATGAGATTTTTTTTTTTCAAAAATTTTTTCTTCAAAATCAAAAAAAATAAATTCTTCCACATATCGTCGTTGGTCTCTAAGCCAAGTAACAAACCAACCCCTCACCCCGCCCCTAACATCCCAAAAAAAAAAAAAAAAACTGTCACCGGAGACAAAAATTTTATTTACTTATTTTACTTAAAATAATGTCAGGAATCACTGGTTAAAGTAAGTCAAGTACGATGCTTAACATCCTCTATATACTATGAAAAGGTACGAGACGAGCACCCGGATCCCAAGTAAATTTATGAATTGAGTTCAAACGATTTTATATATTATGCTATAACTAAAGAACTATCTAACCATCACGCCGGTTTGGCCGCAGGGGTAGGCAGAGAGGAAGGACCGCCAAACAACTCGGTCTTGGCACACATTCTGGTTAGGCATTATAATATGTTTGTTTTATTTGTTCGAAAAATTAATTAAAATATTTTTTATTTTACATTAATGGTTGTTTGACAGTTCCTGTTAATAACAGAAACACTAATATAGTGTATTGTAGTAACGAAAATTCTCTTTTGGAAACTGTCGTCTTGGAAACTGTCGATTGTTATTATGAAAAATTTCTCTTAATTTTTTTGCTGGATTGGAGCATACATACTTTTTGGATTGTGGATTTATTTCCGAAATGTAATTATTGATTTCGGAACATTTGCTGAACAATTAATATCAAAAATTGGGCTGATGTCCTGTGCCTCAATTTTGGGATAAAAAGGGAGGCCTCCTACACTAGCAGAGAACTACAATCAAAGGTTAGTGTTTCTGTTCTTTTAATAGGAATTGTCCATCAGCCATGTGATATAATTGTTCGCGAAAATTAAATTCACAATCATATATTTTGAGTATTGCACTCAGAGAGATCTGGGACTATTTACACGTCCCAGACTCGCATATTAAAAGCCACATTCTTTGCCTCATTCACATTCATATATCGTCTCATGCATACTCTTCTATTTTTCTGACTCTTGACATGGCCCGACTGAAGTATCTGATTCACTTGATCGTGTCATGTCTTTCTCTTACGTCCCCAACTTCTTATACCATTCACACATGCGTCATATATTCTCCTCTTAAGGTTAAGCTCATTTCTTCGTTCATTCGCTCTACATGCCCAAACCATCTGAGGGTCCCTTTCTTAATTTGAATCATTACGCTTTGCATTCTTTGCGGATTTACACATGATCATACATGGTTTTACCTCACGTACGTCTCAGGGATCTCATTTCAACAGCACTTAGTCTATTTTCATCCCTCCTCTGCCAGTTCCATACCTCACCGCCATATTTTTCTTTTCACTTTCATCAGTGGCGGTTTTCTCTAAAGTGCGGTTGTGCGGTGAACCCCCATTAATAATATGATAAAATAAAACAATCTTGTTGTATAGTAATATAAGCGCATCACAGATAGCTCGACATTAAAATTCCGTCTTTAAAACTCGCGCCACCGAAAAATACGGTTCCTATCTATTCCCATTTTGTGCGCGTTACGATCCGCACACATTTGTCCATACAAAAAATCATAGCCGATACGAATCGCTGTGACGGTAGAATGGAAAAAACTTTAAACCATTGTAAAAACCATTAAACAATTTAAATCCTCTAAAACCATTTTGGTTGTTTAATAATTGTGTCGAGGAGTATCAAGTTATTTAAAAACAATAGTACCTATTTAGGTACCCCCCCCCCCACTAACTTTATTTAATTTGTGTGACAAGAGTAAATTTTGATTAGACAATATATCATTCTTCTCTTGAATTTCTGAACCCTCCGTTAAAAAGACCACGAACCGCCACTGACTTTCATTATAAGCTACACAAAAGTAAAATGTATCCATTTAATTCTCATTGAAATAAAAAGGAAACTACGTCATAAGAGGAAACTTTGAACCTCAGATTATTTTTAATTGTGGTTTTTCAATTTAGCTATTTAACGCCATCAAAAGAAGTGAATTTTAAAAAAACATTACAGTTGGTACATCGATTTGTTAAAGTCATGATGATAATAATTATTATTGAACGGAACACCTGCGCAGCAAAGAAGTGATTAAGGATAGAAAAATGTGAAAACGAGGTTCCCGTGAGACGTGATTGTCAAATTGTTGGAAATAAACGAAGCAACAAGACTCCGATAATGACTACAGGTTTGCAAATACGAAAATAGTACAAAAGCTTCGTCTTTACAACTCAAACAATAACATTTTATTAAAGGGTTATAGAATGTAGAGTAGTAGTACGTGTACTAGATCTATTCACCATCTATTAATAGTGAATAAATAACTAAATTAACTAATTATATAATATTAACTAAACCCCTCAAGTTACACGGAGAAAAATGAACTGTTAAAAACGGGACTGAAGTTCCCACGAACAAACCAACAGTGATTCAATGTTTATTGGCGGTAAAATACGTACGAAATTACGTATACCAACAAATTATTCTTAATGTTCCCGCCAATAAACATTGAAACCCTGCTAATTTGTTCGCAAGAACTTCAGTCCCGTTTTTAGCCGTTCTACGAATAAAATGATCGTATTTTCTATTAAAATGTTCGTTTGTTCTATTAAAATGTTCGTTTTTTCAAATAACATTTTTCTCCGTGTAAGATTTCAAAAGTAGCAAACCATCAAACACTCCCGCTTGGCATTCAATTTGCAATTAATTCGCAGTTTTTAAACGTATCTAAAAATTAAGAAAAATTAAGAACCTACTGTTTTTGAAATCAGGTAAAAGACTGTTTCATACTTTATTATTATACCGGAAAATTAGAAGGTAGGTAGGTACCGCTTCGGGAACCATTTATTGGATAACCAACACCTCTGCCATAGGTTCGGTGGTTCGCTATGTTTGGTGACTTTGTAAGAGTGCTAGGCTTGAAAGGGGGTGAGGTTTGACTAGGTATTGGCGGCGAATGCATTTTTGCACCTATTGGGCCAGATTGGGAGAGGCTGGATGAGGAAGACCTCTTGGCTGCGGTGTTAGTGATAAAACTGTTTCAATCCACTTGAAGCAAATTGGGAAGGTGAAAAAGCTTGAAAGATAGGTACCTCATGAATTGAGTGAAGCAAATCTGAGTTGCATTACTCAACCGGCACGATATTGAAGGCGATTTTAAATCGAATCATTATCTGTGATGAAAAGTGGATCCTGTACGATAATCGGACTCCAAAAAAGTTACTTGTGAGAGTTAGGTGGACCAGTGCTGGTGTCGTTCACTACAGCTTTCTTAAATCTGGCCAGACGATTACGGCAGATGTCTATTGTCAGCAACTGCAAACCATGATGAAAAAGCTAGCTGCTAAATAACCGACACTGGTTAATCGCTCTAGGCCACTGCTGCTTCATGATAACGCTAGACCACACACTGCACAACAGACCGATACCAAATTAGAGGAGCTTCAATTGGATTGTCTAAGACATCCACCGTAATCTCCGGACCTTGCCCCAACAGATTACTATTTTTTTCAAAATTTGGATAACTTCTTGCAAGGGAAAAAATTCAACTCCGATGGGGCAGTCCAAACCGCCTTAAAAGATTATATTGATTCCCGTCCGAATGGTTTTTTTAGTAAAGGGATCGATGAACTACCTATGAGATGGCAAAAGTTCATAGATAGCAATGGTACATACTTTGATTAAATAAATATATTATATTAAATAAATATACATACAAAACGCAAATTTCATATGTAAGGACCTAATATTAATAAATACGTATAAAATTGTTGTTCACAACAGTTTATGAGCTATATAGAAATAGTTTGCACATATGGCGGGTGGTATGATTTTGCCAAGTTCAAATTATTATTTATTATTGTGAAATGAGATTTATATATATTTAAAAATGTTAATAATAGTCAATGTTACTTGTTCGTGTACGTAGGTACATATTGTTGATTTATTAAATACAGGAGTTCGCAACAATATAATTTAGAGTCAATTTTATTAAAAGTCGTTTTCATTTTTCTGCTTTCTAAAGTTTAAATATTTAAAGTGTTCTAAATGAATGCTACATTTAAAATTTTAAAAAAAGTAGACATTTTCTCTGAATTCTTTCAACATTATGAACATGAATTTTGTAGAAGGTCGACTAAACTAGGGAGTTTCTAAACAATTTTATGATTTATTAGGATTCAATTGTTCAAAAGTTTTTGTTTATAATTTGTAAGGTTTCTTACCCTTATTTACAATTTGTTGAATGTGGGCCGTGAAGTCTAGTTTCTCATTCGTTATTATGTCAAGATCTCACATTTCCGTTAATCTTTCTAAATATATTTCATTGTTTATATAATCAAATGGTATGAGTGTTTATATGTACGATATTTTCTCACTGCCCTCTAGCGACAAGTTCGTAGGTTTGATTGAGCTTTCGTTGGCGCGGACTTAATTAGCACATCTGACAAAATGACTCCACCCCAAGGGAGTCAAGGGTAAGCCCCCTTCCGGCCGAACTATTGTAATAAGAGAGAATTATTAACGGAATAATTTAATCACTGTCTCCCCGTTATCCTGTGAAACCTGGAAGCAGTAGAATAAATACATGTATTTTATTTTATTTTCCCCCGGCGTCCTTTGTCGGAGCGTTGTTTAACGCGTCCTCTTTGTTTCACGTTTTAATCTTATTTCCCAGGTATATTTTCCAGGTATATTTCCACTTCTATTAGCATTGTTCGCGGAGTATTTACACTTCGTAAACACCCGGTTGTCTCGGAAGATTTCTGCAAACAGAAAAAACCTGGCCGTTAGTTTTCTCAGACGTAAACAATAATATGAATTTGAATTATTTACGTTGTTAAAGTTTATAACGACAGCTTGCAAAAACATTTCTCAAAAATGCCAAACGCTTTAATTATTTTTACCTGGAACTTCACATTGTTATTAAAAATGATTATATCATATCGTTAGATGATAAAAGAAAACTCTCTTATATTTCAAGATACTCCTCCATTTGTCTCTTCATCGAGCATAATAATATCTTAAATCTACGTAAACTTAATTTACAATTGATGCCAACACATTTATCAAACAAATTCAAAAACAAAAACACCCTTACAACCCAACACACTACCAGAAATATAACTAAGCGACACTACAATGTACCTATACTATATACTACGACAGCACAAATACATTTCATCCATTTAGCTCCTAAAATCTTCAACCTTCTCCCTGTTAACCCCGATAACCTAAAATCCAAATCCAAACTTCTTATTTTCAAAACAAAAATAACGTTATGGATTCTTACATCAGCAAAACATTTCAATCACAATAAGCATACATGTTACGCTCTAACCTCCTAATCTCCCTTCATGCACTATTACTATTCCCTATCCAAATCTTCCTACTTTAAATACGATTTAAAATATCTGAATTGTATAATCTAGTTAATATTATTATGAAGCATATTGTGACGTATAATTTCATTATTTTAACTTCACCTGAATCTATTTCGTTCTATTTTTTCGGCTAATAGAGTCCCCCTCCACGCATCTCTGCGCACTGACACGCGCAGTTCATTCGTAGATGCAGACATGCCCAGTATGTCGTCCCGTTGGAGCGAAAATGCTACCTTAAAAATTTTTTTTTTGCGGCTATTAATCTATTTTCGTGACCATAGTTTATTTATTTTCATCTCACTAATTTATTCTTCCACTTCTTCTACAATCAGCTTGATTAGCTTATTTACTTTATTGCGTTGCAGCCCGTCATGTCCCGACGCGTCGCTTACTAATGAACTCTCCTTGACAGCAGTGCGAACACTTTTTGGTGAGTCAAGTAGCGAGTTACTCGCCACTCGACTTACTACTTGTCAGGTCAGAACAAGGCATTACTGATGATTGGCGTGTTATTAGTATTAAATAAAAAAATTGTGATATATTAAAGAGAAACCTTTAATTAGCAACAAAACTGACTTCGTAATTTGGTGGACGCGCCCTCAGGCCTGTATTCTAGTTGTCCTTATTCGAAACTTACTCGTGACTTTTTGTGAATACCATACCAGCACTAACTACTCTCAAATATACGGAACTAGAGAAACTATGGCACGCCCAGTTGTGGTATGCTGAGTGGCTGAAGGGAGTGGGGGAGGGGGGGGGGGAGAGAAGTTAATAATAAAGGTTGGGGAGTACTTGGCTATTCAGATATGATTAATAAACACGGCCATTATCATTTCTGTATACCTAACAATTATTCGCATCAAAACGCTGCTTTTAGGAGAGTCGATTACGAAACTAAATTAATATCTCATTCGAAATCCACCCCATCTCATATAGCACAAGGGTTGCGAATTCCTCCCTTCTTCGCATCTCATACATTTTCGTCCGCAATATTATTTGACGCCATACATTACGGAACCAGATGTTTACGTTGTCTGCAGTGGAAACCTCTACGCTAACGTTAGCATAGAATACAACTGACTGTATGGTCCTGCCGCCGGTAACTCCGTTGCAACATGTCCCTCTATATCACAAACGTCGCATGTAACAGAAAGAGAGGTTACAACGGAGCCCTCAGGGGGTGTGCTTACATCTATGTATTTTCTATCTGAAGGAGATACTGCACCCTGCATGTGATATAGTGTCTAATCTGTTTTTAATGTGACTCTTATTAAAATAAGAGAGCGTTGTCAATTATCGAAGACAAGAAGATAAAGAGTTGATTTAATTTTATAAACTAAACGTTGCACGCTACGCTGGATGTGTGTACTAGTTTTTATTTTTTAGCCCAACTTGGGATCAGATTAAAACAGATACTTTGTTCGATTTATTTTTGGGCAGTCAGTATGGGGTACATAGGAATATACGTGTAGTTTCAACTTCCTTCAACAGATGTCTTTAGTATAGATAGTTATATATAGTTTTGATGTGTCTCAACAGATGTCAGTTAAGTAGTTAGTACCTTAAAATAGTGGCGACTATCGTCGTCATACATGATAAACAGCTGGGGTCCCGCCGTTGCCGGCTTCTCGGGCATCAGAATTACTTAGAGCGCACAATACGACCAGCCAAACATTCATTGTAAACCTTATGAAAACGTAAATAAAGCAACTTTTGATCTCGAGGGATCTCGATTTTTATTGGAGTTTTCACATATTTCATTAACATTTTTTATTCGCATAATATCAGGAATAATTGGTTAAAGTAAGTTAAGATCGTCCGTAACCATCCTGTATATTGTTTTGGTTCATTAAAAATAATTTCCATATTGTACTGATATTCTTGAATCAAATTTCGATAATGAGAATTTACTTCAGTGAATACAGTTATATTTAAATGAAACAAATTACTTTTGTGTAAACCATCATAATCAATGTTACAATATCTGCATGTTTCAAAACCGATGTTATTATCCTGACGAAGAAACCATCGGTTTTGAAACATGTAGATATTATAACATTGATTATAGTCGTTTACACAAAAGTTTTTTTTTTTTTAATAAAACAAACACTTAGTATTTAACCACGAATATTTATTATTTTATATATCGAGCGGTTTCGCTTCAACCAAGCTTCATCATGATATAATAATAACTAAATACTAAGACAGAGTTGATGGTTATATATAGGTTGAAAGACAGAGGGAGAAAGGATGTTACAAAGGGACATAATTAGACAGAGAAAAAAATTATTTGAAAGAGATACAATTGCTAATTAATAAGTGAAAGGGAGACAGCATTGTTTGTATATTTACTTGGGATTACATATATTATATTATAGTCTCCCTTCCACTTATTAATTAGCAATTGTATGTCTTTCAAATAATTTTGTCTCTGTCTAATTATGTCCCTTTGTAACATCCTTTCTCCCCCAGTCTCTCAACCTATGTATAACTAACAACTCTGTCTTAGTATTTAGTTATTATTATATCCTGATGAAGCTTGGTTGAAGCGAAACCGGTCGATATATAAAATAATAAATATTCGTGGTTTAATACTAAGTGTTTGTTTTATTTTAAAAATATAATGTCTAACCACAAAGTAATTGCTCTTTATGACAAAAGTAATTTGTTTCATTTAAATAAAATTATGACACAAAGTGAATTTGCTAATATTGAGGAAATAATACAACTATATATATTAATATTAAAGATATTACAACACGAACCAATTTCCGGTTCTCTTTTGTAACGTCTTACAATCTATTTAATGATTATAAAAAAACCCACCTTCCATCAACGCCACTGTAGCATCGTTAGAAATGAGATACCCGTCCAGTTCATTCTCACAACGAAACAGAAAAAAGTGATTCTAGAATTTCATCGTAGGTACTTCGTTGTCTTCGTCTTTGTATCGAGTTTAATTTCGGTGCAAGTAATTTATGTTTTTACCAATTAGAGATCGGAGCGTTTGTTTCACTCTGGACAAGGTTGTAAATTCTTAATCTCTTTTATCCCGAAGGCAAAGACAAACCAGAGCAATTGTTGGGAGCTTAATTTGGATATTATGAAACGAGATAAATGTCTAATTGCTGTAGCACAGTTTTAGTTGTTAATTGGCCATTTTATTGTACATTATTTTATCTGATGCACGATTCACGTATTTGTTGTAAATATTATAGCACCTATCAATGTAAACTGTTATTCTATTCTCACGATCAATATACTATATGATAGCCAAGATAAAGATTACCTTAAGATTCAACAATATGGCAATTTTAAATAATCATTTAATACAATTTGAATAAAATAACTCTTTATTGATTATGTAACTTAATTTATAAACCAACCTGAAACTTTCCAAGGAAAAAAAAATCATAAAAAAAAATGCTTAAAAAAATAGTTAAAAACATTTTTATGAAACCCTGAGAAGGTTTCATAAAATGAGTAAGTGGGTTATTTTAATTTAATTTTATTTTATTTTAAAGTTATTTTATTCAAATTCAAAACATCTGTACCCATAGTGGTTGCTACTTGTGAAACTTTAGTCAATAAATCCTACCTACAGAAATATTAATTAATCTTTGTGATTATCATTTTTTTACATAGTATGTATCAAAAATACAATTAATATATTATAGATTTCGAGATATATTAAAGATTTTTTTTATAATTAAATTTGTAAGCGTTTTTTATCGCCTATCAAAAACAATTTTATTTTTCGGAATCTTTTAGAAGTATTTAATTTATTTGGATTTTATTGCAAGTCACGCACACATTCTCCGACCTTCTGAAAGCTTTTAAAAAATGTAACTGCCAATATGCCAGAGTTCTGAATGGTAATGGGTATTAAAAAGATTAATAAATATACAGTTTTCGAAATATTATAATTTCGACTGAATGTTAACACAAAAAAATATTTAAAAATAGCACTCCTTACGTTTTCCGTCTAAAGACTGAACTAAAATTAAACATTTTATTAAACAAATGTGGTATAAATATCATTGCCATCTCACTTTTTCAACCTTTCATATAAAAATATTTAATAAAAAAATTACAAAATGTCCGACTGCAATTTTAGAAAAACTAAAAGCTTTGTAAATTTTTTATTAAATTTTTTCATTAGAAAGGTTGAAAAAGTGAAGTGGCTATGATGTTTATACTACATTTGTTTAATAAACTGTTTAATTTTAGTTCAGTCTTCAGACGAAAAACGTAAGGCGTGCTATTTTTAAATCTTTTTTTGTGTTTGCATTCACTCGAAATAAAGGTGTTTATTAATTTTTTATCACATTTCTCACCACGACAGTAAGAAATACATAAACATTTCTAAGCGACCATTTGAGCTGCTCTTGAAAGCGGACAAATAGAATCTAAGGCTTTTTGTTCGCAAAACCGAAGAAACTGGCCTGAAGGGGTTTAAAAACAATAAATTCTCGGATTACAATAAATGTGACATCTTTTGATTTTTTAATTTATAATTATTGTACAACAGAATATTTTTCCAATTACAGTACAATATCGTCATATCAGCATTTAGCTAGGTGACTCTTCAATAATTGTTTTAAGTCAATTAGAGAAAAGTCAGTTACATCCAAATTCTTTGCAAGTTCACTTAACAGCATCACTTCTCTCGTCATGCTATGCTTTGCCAGGATGTCGGTTTTGCCGTTTGGGACTCTAAATAGGTCACGGTATAGACTTTGGCTGTAGTGGTCAGAGGCCCTAGCACGCTTGCTCTATAACGATCGGTAGGATAACTATCGGTAACTTCTCATCGTTCCCTACGACAACTGCAGACTGCAAACGAATAGGTGACAGTTCACAATGACTAAGTGTCCTTAATATATTCGATATCAACTGTCGTTTGTACGTTTGAGATCTGCGGTTGTCCTAGGGAACGATGAGAAGTTACCGACAATCGGTCGATCGATATGAAGTTACCGACCGACTGTCGGTAACTTCTCATCGTTCCCTAGGACAAATGCAGATCGCAAACGAATATGTGACAGTTCACAATGACTAAGTGTCCTTAATATATTCGATATCAACTGTCGTTTGTACGTTAGCGATGTGCAGTTGTCCCAGGGAACGTTGAGAAGTTACCGATAGTTATCCTACCGATCGTTATAGAGCAAGCGTGCTAGGGCCTCTTGTACATATAAATCACAGCAACCCAAGAGGAATGGGCTGTCGATAAAATTGTTCCAAATTTTGAAAGACCTAAATTTTTTTTTTTTTATATACTAAAGAAAATCATAAGTCTTTAATATTACATAATTCTTTGGCTAATTACAATAAAAATAGTTTTTTTACGAATCAACCCAATTCAATAAAGAAAAACATTTCTCGTGTTTGAATTGGGGAGTAGTGCCATTACAAATAATAATATTTAGACTTCTCACGACATTCATAATAAATAGCAGAAATTGTAAATATTGCATTGTGCAATGATAAAATACGCGTATTTGCACTTAGTTCTTTGCTCTGCTGTGAGCTTTTTTTTTTTTTTTACATTAACTCCACACAGGAGGCCCTGAGGAAAATAATTTCCCTCAGAGCCTATGTCATCTTTGAAGATGCTGTGAGGAGGGTCTTTTTGAGGAGAGGAAGGAGTGAACGTGGGTCTTGAAGAGACCCATGTTATAGGAAGGAGGAAACACAGAGGCCGGCAAATCGTTCCACAGCCGAGCTGTTGAACACAAGAACGAGTCGTAGAAGCGTCCCGTTCTCATGTGACAAATGTCAACCGTGTACATATGTTGGGCGAGCGTTTGGCGTGTTTCCCGACTATGCACCGGTGCCGAGGGGATCAATGAGGCTAGTTCCTCGGAGCATCTTCCATTGAAATACCGGTAGAACAAGGAAAGCATTCCTACCCGACGCCTGTGCTCTAAAGATTGCAATCCGTTTGTTAAGACGGGAGAATCTATCAAACGGACCGCCCGTTTCTGCACAGAGTCGAGGGTGTTTTTCAGGTACTTTGGGGCTCCAGACCAGAGGTGGCTGCCAAATTCAACCGTGGGGCGCACTTGCGATTTGTACAGGGTTAGCAGTTGTGTACTATTAAAGTATCTGCGGGCCCTGTACAGTACGCCCAGTTTCTGAGAGGCTAACTTAACTCTGGCCTCGATGGAGCCCCCATATCTGAGCTGGTCACTTAGAGTTACACCGAGCATATCAATGGAAGACCTGTTCGGAAGAATGCTACCGTTGAAGGAGACTAGATAGTCATTTCGATCCCTTTTAGACGTAATCAGACATGATTGGGTCTTTGATACATTGAATTCGACGAGATTATTCTTACCCCAAGAGAAAACACTCTCGAGGTAAGCGTCCATTCTTTGCTTCAAAGCCCTCCGAGCCATTGGAATTTGTGCACCCTTTGGGGGCTTGTCAAACAAAAAGCTATCATGGACTGTACTGTCATCCGCGTAACAATGAATTGGTGCACATGTCAAAAGGTCATTGATGTGCAACAGAAACAAAGTCGGAGACAGAACCGATCCCTGTGGGACGCCAGCGTTTATCGAATGCGAGGAAGAGGTGAAACCGTCAGCAACCGTCTGAATCGACCTCTCCCTCAAAAAGTCGGCAATCCACCTGCACAAGGATGCGGGAAGTCCGTAAGAAGGCAGTTTGTTGACAAGTCCTCGGTGCCAAACCCGGTCAAAGGCCTTGGAAATGTCCAGCGCAACCGTTTGGGTCTCACCGAAACGTTCCAGGCACCGCCCCCAAACATGCGTCACATGCGCGAGAAGATCACCGCATGAGCGGTTCCGCCGGAATCCGTATTGACGGTCGTTAATAATTTTGTTCTTCTCGAGGTATGTGAGCAGTTTGTCGTTGATCACACGTTCCATCACCTTGGATAGAACTGATGTGATCGCTATGGGACGGTAGTTGGCCGGGTTGGAGCGGTCACCCTTCTTTGGAATAGGATGGATGACCGCTTTTTTCCAACCAGAGGGTACAGAGCCAGAATTCAGGGACATTTTGAAAAGCTTTGTCAAAATCGGAGCTATTTCTGCAGCGCACCTCCGCAATACCAGGGCGGGGATTCCGTCAGGCCCACTAGCTTTATTAACATCAAGCCCTCGTAAAACCTGGAGCACATCCCGATGCCGGATCCTCAGCTTTTTCATATAGAAACCGCAGTGAGGGACCGACGTCGGGACTGCACCCCGATCATCGAGGGTTGAGTTATCCGCAAACATTTTTCCTAATAGGTTAGCCTTTTCGGTGGCGGTATTTGCTAGTGAGCCATCAGGTCTGGTAAGAGGTGGCAGACTGGATTTGCAGAAATTGCGACCTATTGAGCCCGCAAGCGACCAGAAGGCTCTGCTGCCATGCGGGCATGCAGCCAGCTTTTTGCTGATCTGCAGGTCGTGCTCGAACTTTGACCTATTTATGATCTTCTTGCTTTCCTTTGCCAATTTGTTATATGCTGCTCTGTTTTCGGAGGTTCTAGATGTGTTGTAGGCTCGGTAAGCCGCGTTTTTTCGCCGAACTGCTTCGGAGCATTGTCGACTGAACCACGGCTTTGAGCCCACACCAGTTTCTTTAACAGTGGATTGAATGAAGCCATCCATCGCGGATGTAATGACTTCACCAATTTTCTGGGCACATCTTGAGGGATCCGAAGTCCGAAAACAGACAGCTGACCACGGGAAAGCATTGAAATGAGCCCGCAGACCGAACCAGTCTGCTGACCTATAGTGCCACACTTTTCTCTTCAGCCTTTCTTTTGGCGGTCTGAAGTTGACAGGGATTGAGGTCGTCACCAGGCAGTGGTCGGACGATCCTAAAGGCGCTGTACTCGCAAAGCTGCGAATCATGACGAGTGGACTGTATCAAAATAAATGAGGTGGCGTGACACAACTATTGGGATGGTATTTCGGATGCTGGAAGGAATTCTGGCTTACCCTGCTTTCCTAGTCTTTGTTCTTGATAATGATATCACTGGTTATCACTTGCACTAGTGTCCGGTTTAATGCATATTATAGCGCCGAGGGATGATTAATCACACACTGCACAGCACACATAATATCTCTTAAGAGTCGATGTTTAGTAAGGAGAGGTCCAAGCGACCATTGCACAATACAAAAGCAGACTCGTTTGAACACATGTAGTTATTGTTCACACATAGTATTGTCCCCTGGGGGGTAATCAGAAGGGATAGGTAGGTGGAAGGAAGGAAGGTAGGTATATACATGCATAGTTGCGCCAACATTCCGCCCACCTAATTTTAGAATAAAATTAATAACCAAAAAACAGTATAACAACAAAAGTAGCTACGGTACCATGTTATCAATCAAAGAAAATAAAGAAATTATCCTATAATTATATTACTAAATTATAAGATTATCATTGAACGCTAGCACACTGGCTGTCTTCTGTGCAATCATCGAGAAAGAAACGAAGAAAAATAATAGAATGATAAGTAAAATAATATTGTATTAAATTACAATATAAAATACAATTAATAAAATTACAATATAGCACTATACAAAAACACAATATTGTACGAGTGTAATACTCAGCGTAATAGTGCAACCTATTACGGATAGCTCTACGATAAGAACATTGCTGAGTATTGAATTCAGATGAGTTACAATATGTTTTATAACCTAGCTTGACCGCTGGGCGGACAAGACGTCTTTACTTGTTCTAATTGTTCCGATTTGAACAATATCATTTTTCCCGGGATGAACGGCGAGAATTCAATCTTGGCCGGGAGGCTTGTAGGCTTTCGGTTCCTTATGTATGTAGCGACATAATTTGTCATCTGATATTACTTTAAATTAAAGAAAAAAAATAGAAAGATTTGAATATCCCAGTTAGATATTGCTTTGCTGCTACAAAATTATGTCCGCAGTAACGAAGACTCCACAACACAAACCCCGTCGATTTGTGAGTAGGGTTAAGATGCAATAAAAGCATCAGTAGAGAGATCTAACACGATATCATGGTGCAAGGCCTTGGTAGCCATGCAGACCAAGAGGCATAGAAATGCCTTGGTGGTTTTTGCTTCACGACGTTTAAAATATTTTAGCAAAAAATGTCCACCAAAATCGACGCCTACGCGAGAGAAGAGACGATTAGGTCCGACACTAGAGGATAGTAGATCCACCATCATATGTGGATCTGTGATGGCCTTAAACTTGTGGCATGTGAAACATTTTTATAATTGAGATCGAATGACGGTACGACCGGACATGATCCAATATTGCGTTGAATAAGAAATGGGAGAGTACGCGGGCTTACATGAAGATGTGCACGGTGATATTAATTAATTAACAACTCGATTAAATAACTAGGCTTGGGTAGTAAAACGGGATGTTTACTTTCGAATAGGAGTGCAGAATTTGGTGGCATACCGCCCACCCTGAGAATACCTTGGGAATCAATAAAAGGTTGTAACTTTTGAAGGCCAGAAGTACACATTTTGTTGGAAGTTAAAAGTATAAGATCATTATGAAAATAATCTTCTTGTTCGAGTTTAATCATCTTCATGAGCGCGTTGTCAAGTTCTTGAATAATAAGTACCGCATTACTTAGGCTCTGTTTCGCCGTATTGGAAACGTAAACCAGACATTTGTTTTGCACCTAAGTGTCCTAGAAATAACTATCTTCAATTTTGATGATGGGGAATTAATTAATTTAATCTTACTTTACTATAAAATTATAATTAATCTTACTTTACTATAAAAGAAAAGGATTTTATTTCTGCACTAAAAAACTGTAGATTTAAGGGGTTGAATTTCCGGCAATTCACTGATTGGAATAGTTGATGGCCTCACCGAAGGCCAATCCTCAATAGGATTACAGAACTTTGGCAGAACCGAACGCCACGGTGGTTTAGCTGGTTTAATTGGTGGCCTCATCGAAGGCCAATCCTCAACAGGATTACGGAGCCTCGCAAGACTCAAAGCCCACGGTGGCTTTATTGGTGGCCTCACCGAAGGCCAATCCTCGACAGGATCGCGGAGCCTCAGCAGACCCGTCAGCCACGGTGGTTTAGTTGGTGGCCTCACTGAAGGCCAATCCTTGACAGGATTACGGAGCCTCGGCAGACCCGAAGGCCATGGCGGCTTAGTTGGAGGCCTCACAAAGGGCCAATCCTCGACGGGATTACGTAGTCTCGGCAGACTCAAAGCCCATGGCGGCTTAACTGGTGGCCTCGCCGAAGGCCAATCCACGACAGGATTACGGATCCTCAGCAGACCCGAACGCCATGGCAGCTTAATTGGCGGCCTCACCGAAGACCAATCCTCGATAGGATCACGGAGCCTCGGCAGACCCAAAGGCCATGGTTCATGTTTTATAAAATGAGTAGGAAATGTACATAGGGACCCATAGTCCGCAATGTTATCCTCAAAAATAACATGGTTCCATATTGCTCTTGGCATGTTGTCAGGGATCTGAACAACATGGTTCGCAACAAAAGTTTTGAATAAAAGTAGTGGCTTTTGAAGCCAAGATAAGACAATTGTAGTGTCAGCGAAGCGGATAACCTTTTCAATTTGCACGGTAAAAGGTGCTGACGACAATATATTTTTTATATGTTTTGGTAACAGCACGGCTGCATACAATTCTAATCTACGGATTGTTAATGACGTTAAGGGTACGACCTTGAATTCGGCCATCAACAAGTGGCCAGAGTTATTGTTTTGAACGACTAAATAAATCACTGCTGCATAACCTAGTTGGAATGCATCACAAAATTCTACGAGAATACAGTGACTATCTAGGTTCGTATGGTAATATCGTTGAAATCGTAAGGGTTGCAGCGATGGAAGTTGTTTCACAAAGCTGATCCACGTAGATACGATATGTCGTGGTACTTCGGTGATCCGAAGGTTCGAAAATTCCTGGATAATCCTTTTTGTAGTAAGGATTACAGGAAACAACCACCAGATTGACAATATATTCCGCTTTGAATATACTGCCGAATTTGGTATCAAAAGATAATCCACTTTGGGATTCCAAAACACGCGTAACATTTTAACATTCAAAATTTTGTTAAAATTCAATATTGGTTGTAGATATTCAGAATTACATTCGAATAATTCAGAATCTTCCGCTTTGATAATGTCATTGTTAAAATCAGAAGCGACTGACACTTCCTCAATTTTCCAAAATGTTTTCATTATATTATTTAATGACGTATCTGACAATATGAAACATGACGTTGATGATGAATCAATTAATTTACTTTTCCCGAAATTAATATATCCGAAAACTATATTTAAAACACTTGGGTTACCACGAACGATATGTGATAAGGTGAAAAGTGAATGTACTAATCCATTTAACTGAATCTTATATTTCTTTAAAGATAACACAAGCGTTTTGGCACAGCCCTGAGATACGTGGCTATGGCTAATTCGTATAAGTACGTACGCAGTGTGTTTATTTTGCATGTAAACAATAGCGTTACCTAAAGGTACTGGGCACGCATTGTTTACATTTCCGATGAAATAAGTGACTGCAGTCAACGACGTACAAGTAGACAATAATTGACATTCACGAAATATATGTAATCTTAAATAATCAAAACAGCGATTTAGTTGTTTTATCCGGTTTTTCCTTTCAGTAGGAGAAATAGTTAGAAAATTTGCACACTTGTGTATTGGGTGATTTTCTTTACATATAGCACACAAATCTTGAGAAGGATTTGTATTCAATAAGGATTTTAGTGAAACCGATGCCTTTTGTTTATGTATGTTTGTAACAAGTGTTCTAAGAATTCTAGTTTGACTGTGGAGAAATTCAAATAATTGAGATATCTCGGGTAATTGTGTTCTTGCAAATGACGTTTCGAAATGTCGCCTAATGTCTTGATCTAGACAATGTAAGATTACATGAGGAACAAATTTACTAAATAAGTTTTCATAATTCATTGCATTCAAAGCAGATAAATTTTTAGTATTGGAAACAAATGGTGTGATTTTATTCGCGGGTAGATCTAAATTGTTACTATTATTTGTTGATTTTAATTCAATGTCTAAATTCTCATGTTTTCTTTTGGCACATAAAATGTCTGAATATAGGACCTGCATTTGTTCCGAAACTGTGATTATCTCTGAATAATCACCAGCTGTGTTTGATTCTATTAACCGATTTTTAATTTCAATATTCAAGGATTCGATCTCTCCTACCCATTCGGAAATTAAATCACAACGACATAAAAATATTTGCTTTTTCTTTTCATCGGAACTTAAAAAGGGAATTAAGTAATGTGTTGTTTTTATTCTTTGTAAAAAACGATTGCGACGAGCTGTCAATGCTGCAATCTTTTTATCTTCCATTTTGCTAAATTTTAATGTTTTTGTTTTAGAATATAATAATTATTTCATACAATATTATTATTTCGCAAGTACAATATTACTTCGTATAATATTATCACACAGAAAACAACCTATGCAGAAGGCTTCAACCATAAGTTTATATAAGTTTATATAAATTTATATCAAATTTAATGAATTTAAAAATGAATTTAAATGCTAGTCTCATCCGGCTACGATTGGACCAAAATGTACTCGCAAAGCTGCGAATCATGACGAGTGGACTGTATCAAAATAAATGAGGTGGCGTGACACAACTATTGGGATGGTATTTCGGATGCTGGAAGGAATTCTGGCTTACCCTGCTTTCCTAGTCTTTGTTCTTGATAATGATATCACTGGTTATCACTTGCACTAGTGTCCGGTTTAATGCATATTATAGCGCCGAGGGATGATTAATCACACACTGCACAGCACACATAATATCTCTTAAGAGTCGATGTTTAGTAAGGAGAGGTCCAAGCGACCATTGCACAATACAAAAGCAGACTCGTTTGAACACATGTAGTTATTGTTCACACATAGTATTGTCCCCTGGGGGGTAATCAGAAGGGATAGGTAGGTGGAAGGAAGGAAGGTAGGTATATACATGCATAGTTGCGCCAACAGGCGCTGTGACCTCAATCTTGTAACCGTGTGGCACAGTGGTTAAAAATAGGTCTAACAGATTGGAGCGGTGAGTCTGGACATCAGGAACCCTTGTAGGCTCCTGAACCATCTACTCCAATCCGTGGCAAAGGGCAAAGGATTCCGCCTGTCGGCCAGCTGAGTCTGTTGGTCCTGAGAACTTCAACCATGGTTCGTTATGAACGTTGAAGTCCCCCAGAACCACAAACTCAGCCGAAGGGTAGCGGGGCAAGAGGTCATCAATAGTCTCGCTCAAATGTTTGAATAGCTCGGATGTGTCTGATTCGCTAAGGTTCGGTGAGCGGTATAAACACGCGTAGAATCTTGCCGTACTGGCAAGATTGACGCGCACCCACATTACGTCGAATCTGGGTTTTTCCAGATTCAACAGACGCACACAGTTGACGTCAGATCGGCTATAGAGACAGACACCTCCTTTGGGTCTGAACTTGCCAACGAGGGCGTAGCCCGGGCAGTCCAGATAGGAGGCATCTGGAGGCTCAGCTATCTGTGTTTCAGAGAGGAAAAGAAGGTTAGGACGCATTGATAGAAGGTGGTGATGTACATGGTTTAAATTTGTGTGCAGGCCGCGAATGTTGGCAAAATTTACCAACAGTTTAGGCCCGCACCGGGGACGCCTTCTACTCGCCGCTGTCAAGATATTAGTTGTATTCGTTGTGTTGTTCATGATTTTATAATTATAAAGAAAGAAAAAGTAAATATGAGGGGATAAGGAGGTCTGGGAAGGAAAAGGTATGAGGGGTGGGTAGGAAGCTGGGGATCAGAGTGTCCAGGAGTGATAGACGTATGAATCCATCCCACCCACTGCGGTGCAAGGCGATGGGCCGGGAGAGTCCGGCTGGAGAGGTCGCCCAATGCGCCCCAAACGCTGCTGCTGGGTCCCCTCCGGTCACGAACCGGCACAACAGCAACGGCGGGGTTTTTGCACTCGTTGATGGGGCAGCCCACCCTCAGTCGTGAGCCTGAGGGTCGGGCCCCTGTACTACCGAGCGGCCCGGACAGCGGTAGCCGGTTGTAAAGGGTCTCCCTCAACCAGCATCTCCCAATCCGGCCCGCCACGCAGAAGGTGAGCCGACGCACCCGCCACCAAGACCCGGACAAACTTTACCCCATGAACCCGGGCACCCCTGCTAAGTCACCAAACGTAGCGAACCACTTGGGGTGACCTGTGGCAGAGGTGTTGGTCATCCAATTAATGGTTCCCAGGGCGGCGGTACCCATACCCGCCTACCAAAATGATATGAGCTTACCAATTAGAACTGAAACATCCGCGTCGCATCGCTTGCAATAGTTTTATCCATGCTTAGTTGTTATCAGATCTGTATATCTAGACACTTCCATTCCAGTTTAATTTCCTTTAACTTTGCAACAATTCCTAATTAGGGATGACATAGCCCCATCAGCCCCAGTTAGGGCTTCCCTTTTTTGCATTAGTCCCACGCAGGAGGAAAACAATTTCCATCGGGGCCTACGTCAACTTTGGGGATGGTGTGTGGAGGGTTTTTTTAGGGAAAGGAAGAAAAGGGAGTTCTGGGAAAGAAAAAGTTTTAAGGGTGGGTAGGAATCTGGAGGTCAGTGTGTCCAGGAGTGACGGACATAATGAATCCATTCCACTCACTACGGTGCAAGGCGATGGGTCGAGAAGGTCCGGTTTAAGAGGTCAAAAGGCCTCCATTAACCAGCCTCTCCGGTCTCGCCACGTCTCGCTACGCAGCAGGTGGGCAAACACATCCGCCGCCAAGACCTAGACAAACTTTACCCTATGAACCTGAGCACCCCCGCTAAGTCACCAAACGTAGCGAACCACTTGGGGTGACCTATGACAGGGGTGTTGGTTATCCAATAAATGGTTCCCGGGGCGACGGTACCAATACCAGCCTCCAAAAAATTACCTTATCTTTTCATTAGGCATACAAATATTAAATGATATTAAACAACAAATTTCGGCTGTCAGTGCGTGGGTGCGTAATTTAAAATTATATTCCTGCGTAGTGTGTAAAATTATTCAAGTTCAATGAAATTTAAATTTTCATAATTAAAAGTATAGTATAAATAAAACCAGACAAGCGATGTAGATACAAAAATTATTTTATTAATTTATTAATAATTATTTATTTGAAAAGTGTCCGTCTTTTATTTAAATGTTTGACCGATTCTATAATGTCATTGGACAGACGTCATAATTTTTAAACTTTAATTATTTCTTCCTTTGAAACACTGAGTTAAACAATGTTTTGAAAGGCAATGAACCTGAGGCAAATATTTTTTGAACAAATATTTTATGTTTCACAAATCACGCAATATAATTATAATGACGAGGTTTGTTATGTATTTTACAATAGAAATATCGAATGAAATCTACGATCTAAAATTAAAACATAAGTGAGCATCTCCTATCCTTATCCTATATTCACCTTTCTTTCCCCTTCACATAAAATAAATTTTAACATACTTCTTTTTAATTTTTTTTTTATAGTGAAACCTCACAAGAGTCCCAATTGCTCCCTTCTGGAGCCAGTGAGACTATGGCATCCCCAATTGGAGTTTGTTGTGAGGCTGAAGGTAAGTGAGGAAGGGAAGGTTATGGGGAAGAGAAAGGTGGGAAAGTACCTGGCTATTCAGATCTAGTCACTAAACACGGCTAAAGCCATTATTAAGCAACGTTTCAATTTTGAATGGTGGTCTTACACCAGGGCGATACTGAGAGTATCTTCCACTCTGGAACGTGCCGCAAATATAACATATATTATTGTTATTAATTAATTGTGAAATAACACAAATTAATCAAAATAAAATTTATTTGCGCACGCCGGGTTCGAATCCGCGACCTTCCGAATGGGAGTCAAGTGTCTTACCACTCGACCACGGACGGTCGTCAAAAAACTGCACCACTAACCTAAAATACTTTACTTCAATCAACTTAATTAATATACGTATATTAATCGTATTTTATGTATAAGCTGTTTGTTTATTACAAATAAATAATTAAATGTTGTTGTAAAATCAGAAAATTGAGTTTTACTATGTTTTAATGTGATGTGTTGAATGTTGAATAAATTTCACCCCACGCAAACTTACGCGTATCACATAAAAACAAACAAATATCTTCCGTTATATGATTACCTGCATAGTTTAATCAGAATAAAACGTGTCTTGCACCGAACAAACCATGAACAAACTGTAAGCATGTTTTGTTATATTTATGAATTATATTTAGAGGCATATGGCAGGCGGCAATAAACACGTGATTAAAAAGCATCTGCCCAGTTAACTAAACATATCCGTGTAACAACCACTCGCCACTCGCCATGTTAGTATATCGCGCCCTTCGATCAACAAGGTTCTATCTACCATTATATCAAGAAAAAAAACAACAAAGTATACCAAAAAACTTACTTACAGAAAATTAGAAAAATATATGAATTTTATATGTGCTAATTAAACTAAAAAATTCCAAACGGGTCTATATCCACGAACTCAACATTTATAAAAAAATCAGTAATACAGGAACACTGCACAAGACAACGAAATAAATTATAAACTAATATTTTTATTTTTAACTTATTAACTTAAAGAGTTAAACCTCAAATTATAATGTTTTAATTAATGAAGATAATATTAGCGAAAGTCAGTCGAAAATCCGAAACAGAAAAATCAGAAAAAGATACGGATACATCTGGGACTCGAACCCAGGACCTCTGGCAATCCGGATTGGCCCGTATCTTTTTCTGATTTTTCTGTTCCGGATTTTCGATTGACTTTCGCTAATATTATCTTAATTAATTAAAATATTATAATTTGAGGTTTAACTCTTTAAGTTAATAAATTAAAAATAAAAATAACAATATTTCATCCTAGACTTGCAGATAAAGTCAATAGATGTCGCATATTAATAAAAGTGATAAAATTTATCCTGACACTATCTAGAGGACATTCAGTTCGAGTTGAATTTTGCAATCATACATAAAGATAGCAGCCAACAAAAATATGCGTTAAGAAAAATGAAAAATAATGTTGGTGGTTCTCAGTCGAAGTATGATACAGTTAAAAATGACCGAATCGGATAGGGATACGTTGGCCCGGATTGACAGAGGTCCTGGGTTTGAGTCCCAGATGTATCCGTATCTTTTTCTAATTTTTCTGTTTCGGATTTTCGATTGACTTTCGCTAATATTATCTTCATTAATTAAAATATTATAAACTAATATATTTAAGCTTTAAAGTGGTAAAGGAAACATAGGCCATGAGGGTATAAAAATTAATAATCTCCTTCCCGGTAGAGCAGAAAATAGAATAAAAGTCTTTAAAAATGGGGTTAAATTTATTTATTTATATTATTATTGCCCTTACGGCGTTTGCAAACATTAGATATATATGTGTATAATAATGTTTTAACAGTAATCATAAAGAAAACTAATGCTATTTAAATTATATAGAAACTATGCAAAATAATAATAATTTGAGGTTTAACTCTTTAAGTTAATAATTTAATAAGTTAAAAATAAAAATAAAAATATTTCATCCTAGACTTGCAGATAAAGTCAATAGATGTCGCATATTAATAAAAGTGATTAATTTTTAATCTGACACTAATTTAATGTTAACATTGATTATTATTATTAAGATATATTATTTTAACCTTCTTTTAACCATTTTCCCTGATTACTGAGCAAAATTATAGTGTTAATTGTGGAAAAATATTAAAATAAAATGTGTTTTATTATTGTTAGATTATTAAAAATTATTTTAGCTGTAGTAATATTATTATACATGAATTGTGTAGTCAACGCGAAATATTTATATTTATTAACTATAATGAATACTAGATACTAATAGAAAAAGTGAATAGTGCTGAATGCGTTATATAGAATTATCATTTGTTTAAAAACGTTCCATGTAAAAAAAATAAACAATCAATCATCAAATGAGTTCAAACACAATGCAAATATAACCAAGTTACTGCGAGAATATTCTATCTACGTCAAGTAACTAAGTTGACTGAAAAAAAATTGCAAATGGGATACAGTTGTTCCAAACATAAACTTACTAACATCTTTTAAATTTAATACTACTGATATAAAGCAATTTTTGTATATTTCTATTCTGTGTATAATAAGGTGGGTCATTTTACAAAAAGTGCTAATTTCAAATTCTAAGAGCGATAAAAGGGTGCCAAATGGGTTCAAAACGACGTGATTAAAATTTTTAAATTTTCTGATACGATCTTCTTCCTCCGGATTCACTTCAAAATTTTGAAAAAATTAAATTTTAGGGGTTATTTCTAGTGGGTATAAAAGTTACTATGAATCTTTTTAACCATATTTTTTGTTATTTACCATAGCAAATGTAGTATATATTTACGAAATCATTTACAAAAAGTCCCGGTTTTGATTATTGGAGGCGTGAGGTGAGGGCGGGGGGAGCATCGATTGCACTAATACCGGAGAAAAAATGGAGGAATTCCGCCGCAAAAGTAAAGTGCTGTTTGATATTTCGTCTTGCAAATGCAATGATTTCAGTAAATGTGACTATCCTAGATATCAAAAAATACATTTAAAAAAAAAAGTTTCATTACTGACCAACGTACTACAGGAAAATGATAATAAGAAACGTGGATATCGCTTCAACAAAACAAATGAAAACTGCGTTGAAAGGGAAACTTTTGAAGCAAAAATCCTTGTGCCCGTCTAAAAAGGAAAGCATAGGTAAGCCAACTACCTCTACTCGATATTTTTACGTCTTCTGCATCAAATGAATCCGATTGTAGAGATGTTTTCAAACCTAATGACGCTTCAGCAGCAGGATGCGATCAATATTGATCATTCCACGCTGTCTAAAACTTGTGATAGATATGGAGTGTGGATAAGGCAGCGGCAGCCATTGCCTCAGCAGTTCTGTATGACATCTAGTCTAATATTCCAGTTATTGACAAGAGTAAACTTCACAGAGAACGAAAGAAAACAAGAGGAAATATTATGGGCATAACTCATAGTTTTATAAAAACCCCCAATATATTTTGATGGCCGGAAAGATAAAACATTAATTATCAGGGAAAGGGCTGGGACCCAATACAGAGAATAACGCATTGAAGAGAATATTTCATTGATGAAAGTCAGACTCAATATATTTAGGTTTTATTGCACCAAACTCTGGCACGTCGAAAGTTATAAACCATTGCAATGGATAATTTGCTTGCTTCACACGAAAGAGTTACCAATTCGGCATTTGTTCACACATCTTGACGGTAAGACATCTGGACCTCAAACATATTCACGCACAATAGGACTAGCTTTGGAAAACTGTGAAAAAAAGCCTATGGTTCATTTTCAGAAAATTGACGGAGAGTTGCATGAATTATTTACCAAAGACGTGGATACAGATCAGTTATATTTGTATAAAATAGTATCTGCAAGTACGGTGGGGGAATTACCTGAAGATTTATACCACAAATCTCATGGAAAAATGTCTCATGCCAAATAGCTTACGCGTGCTAACCGAATTCTTCGTCTCTTTGTTTCAACGGAAGCTACTTCAGAGAATCTTATTATTTTAGAAACGTTTGTTGTTAAAGTTTGTGCTCCGGCTTGGTTCAGCCTCAAAACTCATCCCACCTGTAAAGATGGAGCACGTCACCTGTGGTAGTTAAACTCAGCGCCTAGATACTTATCAGCTGAACTAAAAACTATAATTGATCCATAGAAAGAAACAGTTAGTTCGCACACCCCGAAAATTTATTGCTTGCAATGTTGACTGACCCTCACAAGCATATCCGAGAATTATCTGCGCGTCGTGTTCTAAAATCACGCAGTAAGAAACTAAGTAAAATAGGGCTGTTCCAACTTCCAAACATAAACCTCGATGCATCATATTATTTGGAAGCAAAATGTAACCGAACCCCCAATATAGAAGAATATATCGGATGAAAATTTTTAATTTTTTGTAGCTCAAGGGGGAGAAGGTAGATTGCCTCTTCTGCATCTGCCATGTCATACTCAAGCAGTTGAAAGAGGTGTATCGACTGTTATTGAAGCCTTGACTACTTTATGTACGAAGTCTGCAAGAGAAGGTCTTATTAAGTTGAAGAGTGAGTCTATCAAAATAATGCCGAAATTTGAGAGTAAGAAGGATTTTGCTGGTATTTGAATACTTTACCTTGAGATAATTTGAATTATATTAATATATGTTTTTAATAAATAATTCTAAAAATTCCTTCTATTTTGCGTTTTATTGAAAAATAGTTAATTTTTACTTGTTTATCTAACATTTTTTTAAGATTTAACAAGGGTGGATTTTTCTCTAATATGTGAAATTTCAAAATCTATCCGGAGGAAGAAGATGATATTCAAATATCATAAAAAAAATTATGTGATTTTTCATCTTCATTTAACACCCTTTTATTACTATTAGACAGATCAAAACAAGAAAAAAAATTTCCCCATACATTCGTGACCCACCTTAGTGTATAATTCAATATAGGGATAAAACCAGATAGAACTTTGTGTCCCTAAGGCATGATATGCCCTCTTGAATATATACTCGAATTCAGCGTACTAATTAACGTTTAATATCCAATTATAATTTATTACCCATTAAATTTGATTCAAACGATAAGCTGCCATGCGCCCTTTTAATCAAAACAAAATATTTAATTTATTTTATTTTGTTTGCGCGTTTTTACGGCTGATTAAGCGCATAATTTTATGTAAATAAAATTTGATCATTGAAAAGGAAGATGATTTTAATAAATCAAATTTTAATATATCTAAATGAAACATGAATCTGGGGATCGAATCCAGGACCTCTGTGTTATAAGACCCGATTAGTTTTGTTTCATGTTTCGTTTAAATTTATAATATTAAATTAAACAAATTACTTTGTGTAAACCACTTTAATCACATAAATATTATAATATCTACATGTTTCAAAACCGATGGTTTCTTCGTCAGGATAATAACACGAAATTGCAAAGATTGAAGAAATTATTAATATTACATTGTTCTTCAATGATTACATATTAAGAGCGATTAACCAGCGGCTGAGATAAAGAGATTGCAACTGTACAGGAAGGTTTAAATGAGAAAGATCGATTATTACCCGTATACATTTTTTTAAATAAATTTTTTTATATCGATTTATTTAATTCAAAACTTGCTTTAATATATACCTACATTCAAGTAAGCAATAAAAATGCTCAAAACGCACGATGATAAATTATTAAATATCATGTATTTCTTGTCACTATTTTTTGATCATAAGTATTTATGATTTTTCACTAATGTCTAAACAAAATAAGTGTGAAATTTTTTTTTAAAAATATTTTAGTTATGTAAGACCTTAAATAAATGGAAAAACTGAGGTATTTTTGTCATAAAACACGTTCTCGGGTTTATTTTTTAATGGTTTTAATTTAACTAAAATTAAAAATCTATAAACTGTGTTAACTACATTATGTATTAATTTATTTTATTGTATGATTGTATTATTTGAAATTTGTGTTGTTTTTTATTTTTATTTTTTAAAAGAAAGACAAACATTCCCGGGTTACGAATAACCCAACAACATTTGAAAATCTCCTACTACCACCACACAAAGCGGAAGATGTTGCTTGTGTTGTGATGGAGGACTCGAACACGAAACGCCTGGGTGGGACCCAAACGCCATGCCCACCCATCCACTGACCGGTCATAGAATCTATCGTTTGAAAATTGAACAAATCTGCCAACGATCAACGGTATAACCGTAGTGTATTAAAAATACAATTAGTTTTTCAAAATGTTAATACTGCGTGTAACAGATAAAATAACAATCTTTTCTAATCAACTAATGTTTTTATTTGTAAAAATAGAGTCAAATCGTCTAGAATTTGATTTAAAAAGGACTAATTTTCGGTATTTTATAGTAATACCCTCTTAAATGCAAGTAACTCCATTAATGGAGGACTGAACGAGGTTGGCGCTAACAAAAAAAATATTTGAAAAAGCGAAGCTAGTAGTTCACCATGGAGTGCTGGTATCATCTACCTTGATGAATTGCAGTGAAGCATAGAACTGGCAAAGGAAGAAAGTAGACTGATTGCTGTAGATACAATAACGATGATAAAATCATAGATGATCGTGAGATATTTAGAGATCCGCAAAGAATTCAAGGCTGATGTAAGCTTACTAAGTAAGATTAAGAAAGAGACGCTCAGATGGTTTGGAGTGGACATATGGAGCGAATGAACGAAGAAAGGATTTTAAGGAAAATATATGACACAAACGTGAATGATATAAGAAGTCGGGGAAGCTGCGGAAGACATGTTGCGATTAAGTGAATCAGATATTTGAGTAGGGCCATGTCAAGAGTCAGAATAATAGAAGAGTACCTATGTACGAGACCAAGTTGTTAAGCGGTCCGACCTAACTGCCTACCCCCGCGGTTTGTTATTCAGTTTGTTAGTTTTACACTTTGATTATAGACATTTATATAATCAAAGGTTTTACATTGCATTGATCCAAGAGACTTAGTAATCATCTGTGAAGATTTTGATATTGATAGTTTATTCGTTTTTGAATGTCGTTGATTCTTTTCATTTTGATTTTTTTTTTGCCATGGAAAAAGATAAGGTTACCGAGATAATTTCTCGTACAGGAAAAAGAAAACCAGGTAAAAGCAATTAGAAGCTTCTATTGGGTAGATCCTCAGAAAGGTAACAAGAGATAATATGTATAAATAAAATTCCTTCCTGGCCAGGAAATAACAATAATTCACCCCGCTAACAAACACGACGGCCAACAAATTAGAACTCGAAAGTTACAAGAAGTAACTCAAAGTTATAATAATTTGTTACGATGATGTGTTTATGAAGTTCCGTGATAAAAAAAATAATATTCCAGTCTGCTGCGTGTTTATCGCCCGTTAAATACCCCAGAACAGGAGCCTATTATTTATTAAGGATCCGTACCTACTTTATAATTGAAAATTATTTTGGAATGATGATGGTTTTGATTGAAAAAGGATAATATAAGGTTGAATACAAGTAGGTTTTAATAGTAACCTTTTGTGTTCTTGCTAATTCTTTAGTATACTAATTTGTGGCTCTTCTGAAATGATTTTTATTCTAACAATTGAAACAAAAAGTTAGTTAGATGCGTTTTTACATTTTCACGGCCAAAAGCATTTTCGTTGTTTGTTTTTGGGATGTTATGCCGTGTTGCGCTACCTCCTTCTTTAGCCGACGTTTCGGACAGCGTTGCAGTGTCCATCATATCATATCAGAGCATATCCGGCAGATCCGACGTTGTCGTCCACATCGTAGATGTACGATTATATAGATTTTTTTCAATGACTGACAAACACAAAATAAAATCAAAAGCCATGTCGATATTGGTTGCCAGGTCCCAGTTGCGACCATTATCTTTTATTATTTTTCTATGTCTTGTTCATTTTTATGTATTAATTTAGATTATTATTGTTATCTTCTTCTTTAATAACAAATTACATTAATGGGAATAACCTTCAAAAGTTCAAAAGATAGTTTATCTTATAAAAAATTGAAAACCTTTAAATTTTATTTGAATAACTCTTGTTATAATAACTTTTGAAGGTTATATATACCATGAATGAATAGTATGTCATTGAAGAAGAAGATAATACTAATAAGCATAAACAAAAATATGAAAGAAAACAAGACAAATAAAAAAAGGTAACGACCGCAACTGTAAGTCGAACCTAAGATCTCTTGTCTAACCGGGACAAAAGCTTTAAAAAACTCGTCCATTGGGACATCTTACTTTTAAGGCATTTTTAATATGAGATGGCCGAGTTGTTTAAGGCGTTTGTCCGGGTAAGACAAGAGTTTTTTTAATTTTTTTTATTAACTCTACACAAGAGGCCCTGAGGAAAATAATTTCCGTCAGGGCCTATGTCATCTTTGAAGATGCTGGGAGAAGGGGCTCTTTGAGCAGAGGAAAGAGTAAACAAGGGTCTTGAAGAGATCCATGTTGTAGGAAGGAGGAAACACAGTGGCCAGCAAATCGTTCCACAGCCGAGCTGTTGAACTCAAGAACGAGTCGTAGAGATCCTGTGTTTGAGTCCCAGTTGCGACCGTTACCTTTTTTATTTTCTGTGATTGATAAGTATATCTTCTTTCTAAATAATGTTTTAGATGATAAAACGAAATATGCCTCGCTTTATCCTCGCGCCAGGATGTAACAGAGTGAAAAATCCTAATATTAATATTTTTTTTAATTTAAAATACGACACTTAAATACTTCTATACAAACTTATGTTAATAATAAACACAACAATATAATTGATCGCCTATTTAACGTGAACACATAATAGGGTTAGACATTAGACAATAAAGCGTGTGAAAGGTTGTAAAAGGGATCAGGATAAATCAAGGATAGGCCCTAAATTTGAATACGTGTTACCGATTCCTTGTGCCAGAATTTACAAATGATTACCATTTTGACGCCCCGTAAACATGCCAAGGGAGGGGGTCCCAAGCAATAATAAGGCATTTGACTTTGAAATAATCACCCTTTGTTTATGGCCGTGTTAACAGCTCGGAGCGGTTCATCTAATAATATTAAATTGTTTATGCAACAACAGGGTCCTTTGTTTAGTTTAGTAATTCATATATTGTGAGATATTTTTTAAGAGTGTTGAGAATACAAGGAAGAGTGTAATTTCTATGCAGGGTATGACAATTCGAAAGACTTATTTTTTTTTACATTAGCTCCACGCAGGATGTTCTGAAGAATATCTGAATTCTGTGTCATCTTTGGAGATGCTGTGTGGAGGGTCTTTTGACGGCCGGTGTGGTCTAGAGGCAAGGCCCTAGACTACCAATCCGAAGGTCACGGGTTCGTACGCAGCGGCGTGCGCAAATAAATTTTATTTGATTAATTTGTGTTGTTTCACAATTAATTGATTTATAAAAATAAATAGTACATTTGCGGCAAGTTCCAGAAAGGAAGATATTCTCAGTATTTGGTGACCAGATCTGAATAACCATGTAATTTCTCACCTTCCTCTTCCCCAATTCCTTCCCCTCCCCCCTACTTTTAGCCTTACAACATACCCCAATTGGATACAAGAGTCTCACTCCTCCTGTTGGAGCAGTTGGGACTTCTGTGTTGTATTCATATAAAAAAAATAAAAGAAGAGGAAGTTCTGGGAAAGAAAAAGGGTGGGTAGGAATTTGGGGGCAATGTGTCCAGGAGTGACGGACGTATGAATCCATCCCTAACTCTGCATTGCAAGGCGATGATGGGTCGAGAAACTTGCTAGGGAGGTCAAAAAGCTTCCCACAATCAGACTCTCTCTTGATCCGGCCCGCCACGCATACGTGGGCAGACACATCCAATGCCAAAATTAATTATCCAAATAAATTGCATAAACCTCACCCCATGAATCCGGGCACCTCTACTAAGTCACCAAACGTAACGAACCACTTTTTATCTTCATGTGACGTAGATTCACCACTTTCCCGCTTGTAGTTAGAGTTTCCGGACACCGTGTATACATTGCTCACACCTTTACCATAAATAAATACAATGTTATTATAACGTGTTTTAATTTGTTATTTTTTAGACAATCAGTCAGCCACGACCCTTGACCAATAAAATGATAAATTAATTCAGTTTATATAAAGGAGATCGATACTGATAATGAGGGCCTGTCGGGAACGGTTGGTAAAAGAATGATTGTGTATTTATTTATAAGGGTCTTGTGTTTATAATGACGTTCAAAGGAACTGTATTATTTCGATGCATTTTGATAGCAGGCTTTGTTTACCCATTAGTGCACTGAAAGCTTCTCAGCAGATATATGAGCTTTTTAATATTACAAGATTTTATAATCGGTTAGTTATTTGTTTTTTTAAAAAAAAAAATATTTTATTTTGGCTGCGCGCGGGTCTCAGGCCTATTTTCATTTAAAAAAAATTCTATTTGTATATTTGAAAATTATAATTTATTATTATTAAAATGTTGGTGACTATTTATAAGGCATCACCCTTTTGCAAAACTAACTACTATTAACACTACAGAATACTTATATTTAATAGGTAGATATATTATAGTACATTACATTAAGATCGTGTATAATGAGAGGAACACTCTTCACCCCAACATAAATCTTCTTATTATTGAATGAAAGCGAAAAATGTTTCTTCTTCTTCATACTTTTTTCCTTAAATATAGTATTATAGATAGCGCCACTTCCATTTGCAAATTGCATGTGAGCGAGTGATAAGTGTGCATATTACGGCAGAAGCTCCGTGGGAAAAGGCACGTTCACGGACGGGTCAAAACGGTTTCCATACAGTGTGGCGTTTGAGATTTACTCGGAGTTGGTTTCCTTAATTTGAACTGTACGGGCATTTTCGTATTAATATACTTCGATGTATGGCTTCCGTCGCCCCATTTATTGGATAATCAACACCTCTGTCGTAGTGGGTGAGAGTTTTCCGGGTCCTGGCGGTGAATGTTACTGCCCACCAACTTAACCTTTAACCTTTTAACCTTTCGAGTAGGACTCTCTCGGAACATCGCCATGCATTGAAGTTGGAAGGATGAATTCATGCGCCTGTCACTCCTGGACTCCCAGATTCCTACCAACCCCTCATATTTTTTTTCCTACTGAACTTCCTCTCCATCTTTCCTACAAAAATCTTCCACATAGCATCCCCAATGATGGCATTGGTCTCAGGGGAAACATTTTCCTTGTGAAAATATGAGTTTCCATAATTTATAATTTTCTTAAAACTTAAACCGTCTTATTTCAAAACGTAAGAAGTTGAAATTATTTTTTAAACCAACAGATTTATGATAAAAATGCAATCAGCAATAAAAATTATTTAAAAAAGAAGAACAAGAAACATTTTCATAATAAAAATTGGCAAGTGGATTTTTGTTGGCATTGATGAATTACATTAACGACCTTATATCATTGTTCGTTATGGAGCATAGAGAGTTCCACCATACAAAACGTTACAATTAACTCCCAACTAAGACAAGTTCTCCTGCTCCGATGAAACCGGTATGCCTGGGGCACTTTATTTGAGGACTTGGAACACCTGCTCTGGGGAGGGGGAGGAGGTTGGGTTTTAATCAGACGAAATACCCTGTAACCTACAGGCATTATAATATTATGCTAGACAGATCAAGAGGAAGTAGTGAGCGTTGGAGTGAAAGATCTTAGTTATAAATTAATCCTTCGTATTGAAGTTATAAGTTATTCTATCCTTGAGAGTGTCCGCCGAATTCGAACATTTTAGAAATTTTAAGGATTAGAACAGTTTTTTTTTTTATTTCGCCCCTTTATTATAAAAAAGTTAATATTTTATCAATGCGATGCCGATTAGAATCAGAAAATTAAATTAAAAAAAAATTATCTACCATACATTTTTCGATGTTACGTAATTTCTTCTTAAAAATATAATTGTAAATTCCCTGTGGGGCACCAATTTTTTTTCTTCTGATCATTATCTTTTTGATTTTGTTTTGTGAAGCTTCGAAATTTTTAATATTGGAAATTTTTTGTCGAAAAATTAAAATTGTTTCCTCTAGTAAAATTGGAAAATGACATAAAAAGCTCGGATTATTTGTCGTGAAATGTGTTGGGAAATTGTATAAATTTTTTCAAGATGAGAATCTTCAAGTTTGGTCAATTTTATTTTTAACACTTTTCTCATCGGGGTGATGTTCGAAATCTTTTGCTACTTTTGTTTACAACAATCCCAAATTGTACATAACATCATTGAGATAACAATATTAACAGATTTGATAATAATTTTATTTATTTAATTTTTACAAGAATTATTTTTCCCACCCCTTATTGCCATTTGTTGGTCTGTATTAAACATAGTTGTCTATGCTTTTGTGTATATTCTTATTTGTCTTAATTCTCAGCATAATTTATATCCTGATGAAGAAACTTTTGGTTCTGAAACATCAAGTACAATTTTTTTTATTAAAACAGTCGTTAAAAAAAAAAAAGATTATTTTCATTGGAGTTTATCAATTTCTTTTACGTGAAAATACCAAATTGTCATTATTTTTCGACACAAGGTAGTATCTAAGTATCTTTATTAATATCATGTCATTGTCCCTAGTCAATAGTTTTTGTCAATAATTTCACAGACCTCACCCCAGCGCGAGCCCCCTTTGTTCCAAGATCTCTTATAATTCCCTCGATCAAATGGCTGACTCTTCACGGCCCAATGTGAACCGCCACTATGAAAATGGATCCAGTGAACCCTCTATTATCAACGGCTATTATATTTCTTTGAAGAATATTTGGCAAATCAAGCGGAATAAGCGATGTTCGACCCCTATTAGGAAGCTAAACGTAGCACTTCCAGCAGACGCCGCTCGCTTCAATGGCTCGCAGCTGGATTTACTAGTCTCAAATTAAGTGTAACTATGATACCAAAAAGCACTCTTAAGTATCAATATGGGATACGTTATGGGTAAAAGAAAATTGGGTGCATAAAAAAAAACTGAAACCAATTTGATGGTATTCGATTATTAATGTAATAAATAATTAACAATCTTAACTCACCTCGTCAAAAACAAATTAACCAAACATTCCGAAAGTACTCAAAAATACGAAAACAAGCGACATAAATTAAAATAATACCCACCAAGTCCAAAACAATAATTACACCTGGGCCACGAAACTTGAAACCAGGGTGATTATGAATCTTTTGCGACAGCCTAACTTACTAGTGTTAAATCGGCCGTATATGACACATTATGACAGTTTTAATGCGGTATTCCATATCACACAATACTGCGCTCATGTTAAAAAATAGCTATCGCCAGAGGGTAAGCGCCTAAGAGTATGGATATTAGAGAGACGGCATGTGTAGTGTGCCCGCGCGCTTCAAGTGTGCCTTTTCGAGAATTTACCCAAACGACTGATGGTTTTTGGCCATTTAAGAGGCTAGACTTTGAACGACACGCAAAACACCGTCTGTCATTCTGTCCCGCTCACAATAAGCTCACGCACACTTACAATACATGCGAATGCGAAATGTGCGAATGAGACAACGCTCAAATTTACCTACAGAAATCGCTCGAAAAGGGGTTTATGGAGAATACACTTTTCTACACCGAAACTTTCAAGAAATTGAAATTCAAAAAAAATATATTTTTTAGAAAGATGAAGCTACGTCGGTAGCTTTTTATAATTTTAAAATTCTTTATGAGAGTTGAGTTAGCAGCACTTTTTACTTAAATAATATTTTTTGATAAATCGTACATGTTTGACAGTGAATGTTTACGTTAATACGAAACGCATCGAAAATTCGAAAACATACCGACATAGTTTTCACCCTCTAGAAGGCATTATAAAAAAATATATTCATTTTGTGCAATTTTCGATGTAGAAAAGTGTTTTTTCCCGGGCGTCCTTTTTGTATGGGCCGAAAAGCGAAGTCTATCGTCTTAATACGTTCCGACATTTTTACGACAGCAGCCATTTTCCATGGTGACAGCCAATGTCAGCCGTATGGGTAAACTTCTCAAAAAGGCACACTTGGAGCGCGCGGGCACACTTCACATGCCGTCTCTCTAATATCCATACTCTTAAGTAAGCGCGTTTAAACATTTGTAATTCAATTGTCATTGCGTACAAACATTAAAATAATCCAACAAACGGATGAACAGATATTTTAGGCTTTTATGTTAGTAGTTGTAATAAGTAATAAATTTATTTATTTTATTTATTTATTTACATTTGATACATTTAAAGCCAAAATAACAAATAATATTACATAATAAGAGAATATATTTAAAATGAATACAAGTGTTATTACGTTGTTTTAGGTCGATATTAGTTCCTAGCTAGGCAGATTGCCTGTTCTAAGGAACCAAAGTGTGTAAAGTGCCAAATGCAATTTAAATTATTATTATTTTTTTTAATTAATACCTATGTACTAAGTTTTTACTAAATGTGCCATTCATAGGTAACCATGTATCGTTTTAAGTCACATTATATAATAGTTTTTCAGACTCCTCCCTACCCAAGCCAATCAACCATTTAGTTATTATTGAACCAATGCAGGACATTTTGCAATTTTTAATATTTAAGTCTGGGGGGATTTTATTGTATAATTTCAATTAGTGTTTTTAAGCAGGTAATTATTCCACACCAACTGACATCAACATACAACAGGCGAAGACAAACCATTTAAAGCCACAGAAAAACACAGAAATTTGACGTACGACGGCAGGCTTTCAATATTTGACAAGTTATACTTTTTTTCTTAATTATCTCATAACGCTGACTTAACTCATAATAAATATACAGAATCACCGTTCCAATATTTTGCGCATAAACTATACAAGAAACAAGACCAAAAATTTTTGTATCAATTTAAAATCGCAACCAAACAATGGATATTCAATAATAAAAGGTTGTACAATAGCCAGTGAACTCATCCAAGTGTAGAATTTGTACGTTAGTCGATGAATAAAATTGTACTAGTAGAACGGTTATATTATGATACCATTAAGTAATGGTAAACCATAGGGAGTGAATTTATTAATTATGCTCATAATCCTGCCTCAATACATGTTCGCCTAGAAACGGAATGTGCCGCAATTATTATTTATTTACTATTTACAATTCAATTATTTATTGGAAAATAATTCATATTAATCAAATATAATTTATTTACCCACGTCGGGATTTTAACACGCGACTCTCGGGTAAATAGTCGAAAGCCTTTCCCCTCGACCGCGAAGGACAGTTGGTGACCAGATCTGAAGAGCCTAGAAATTTCCCACCTTTCCTTCCCATAACCTTACCCTTTCCACTACCTTCAGCAACACACCCATGATGCCATAGTCTCACTGACTCCAAGCGGTTGGTTGCAGTTGGAACTCTTAGGCGGTATTCATATAAAAAAAATATAAAACAATATAACTCATTTGATCGAAAAATTAACTAAAATTGAGATTGACATCCTTTTATTCCCTTCACCAACAATATTAACTTGTTTTACTTAGTAAAACTTTATTTATATATTATATTTCCCGCATATATTCATACCTCTCGAGCAATTTTAACGCCTCATCTATTCAAATACTTGGCACAAATGAATGATTTTTAATACAAAAACAAAAGCTCAACAGGAAAGCTCCAGAAGAGATTTAAACCTTCATCAATGTGATCAGTGAAGTATGCTGACACACTGTTTTCTGGTTCATTGGTCCTAAATGAGCAATTTAATTCATCATCAATATCTGTAAGGGCGGGCGTCTCCTGGACAGAAAGGCTTATTAATGCTTCCACCTCCCCGCCCTTCTGATATCCTGGTACATATTTTTTCATTCGCTTATAAGATTCGACCCAATTTGCCAGTCCTTTTTTTTCGTTACAACCTGTGGGATTATTTATAGGAAATCAATGATTCAGCTGTTTTTATGTTATCAGTTATCATATTAATATTAAGATTAATTATTGCGCAGATAAGACGACATTAAAGTTAATAAAACTTTGAGGAATAAGATTAAATACTGAAAATAATAAAAGGGAACGGTTACAACCAGGAATCGAACCTAGGATCTCTGTCTTATTGGAACTTCACCTCTAACTACTCGGTCATTGTCACCGGATTATTTTTCGATCTCAGAATTAACAATATTATATTCAACTAATTTTCCATATTTTTTTGCTGCTATCTTTTTGTAACATTATAAAGTTCTACACGAATTAATGTGTAACCCACATTGTTTTGATTTTAGATTTTCAGGGCAAAAAGTATTATAGTGATTTATTTTTGGGGTACACCGTGTGTATTATACCGTGTTGCGGTACCTCCTTCTATAACCAAAGTTTCGGACAGCGTTACAAGGTCCATCTTCAGGATAGATGTGTGATCATCTGCTACACATCTACCCCGAAGATTGACACTGTAAGGAGGTAGCGCAACACGGCATAATATCCCAAAAATAAATCACTATTAATCTAGATAGTGTCTAAGATGAATTAATTATTAATTTGAATTTTAATTATAAGGGACACCTATTGACTTTTTATACAAATTTAGAATGAATATTTACAGTTGTTGGATTATTTTTTTTATAGCTTTTGAAAGTTGTTTGCTTGTTCTGTTTCGTGTTTCAATTAGATTTAATGGTAGATAATATTATCTCTCCTTCGATGATCAAATTTTGCATTGAAGGGTATAACTTTCATAATTTATTAAAAACAAAATAATATATTACATTAATGAAACTAATTAAAAAGCTTTGTATATATCGGTTATTGTTATTGGTCAGACGTCTGTAAAATGGAAATTTGAGTTGAGTAAAAGTGTGACCTCTGTCTGGTACAATAGTCAGATTACTTACAAACATCACCAAATCACTTGTAATACAGAACAACTTGTAGTGAATTAAACAAAATGATGATGTTTGCAAAAGATATTTCGAAGTCATACTAATGTACCGGACAGCAGTGTCTCCTGGTGATTTTTTATACTAGATTTGACATGTGTAAAAAATGTTTTATTTATGGTGAGCATTCTAATATTGCTTTCCTCATTCTAATCAACTTGACGTTCGTTGTATTTACATAACCACAGCTAGGTAAAGTCATAAATGATTCTATTATGGTTTCTATGAGTCATTGAAATAGAGATGAGTACTTGAGAAAGGTAGAGATTCCCTTAACTGATATTTTGTCGATGTTAAACATCACCAAACTTGACAGTATGTGATTATTTTAGATACCAACACCATTAAGATTCGATCCAGTTTCGGCCAATTTATGAAATTATTTATAGAAAATCAATAATTCAGCAAAAATAATTTGAAAACAATTTAAAAATAACTATTAACTAGATTAGACGAACTTTAATGTAATTAAAATTTGGTGAAAAAGAAAGGGTGTGAAACCTGGCGATGGTTCATGGAAAAACGCATCTAATAATTTTTGGTTTATTAATAATTTATTTATGGAGAGTATACAGATATATGCAATAGACCCCCTTTTTACACGGAGGGTACATTCCACACAATAACGTGTGAAAATAACAGTATATTGGTTTACTTTAATGATAACTTCGGGATTTCAAAATATAAAATTCTTTATTGTATCTTCATTTTTATATAAAATTCGTAAAAAAGATTACTTACTATCAGTACCATATAATACAAGAACCCATGTTATGCACATTTTGTCTGATGTCGTGAGACTGTGGAATATTTCCTTTCAAATTTTCGGGTTTTCAGGATTTAAACAAAAAATCACTGTGACTGTATGTGAGTTCTTTGTATGACTCTTGGTAACGAGACATACAAGCGGTCAAAAACGTTCACGTTCAAAGTTGCGTTCTACACGGAGAAAAATATTATTAAAAAATACGATAATTTTTTTCGTAAAACGGTTAAAAACGGGATTGAAGTTCTTACGAACAAATTAACAGGGTTTCAATGTTTATTGGCGGGAAAATGTAAGAATACTTTGTTGGTGCACGTACAAAATTAGTTCTAATAATTAATAATAATAATTTATTCGTACATTTTATCGCTAATAAACATTGAAACCCTGTTAATTTGTTCGTAAGAACTTCAGTCCAGTTTTTAACCGTTTTACGAATAAAATTATCGTATTTTAGAATAACTTTTTTCTCCGTGTACGTTTAAATCACTTATTGTAAAATGAATTCCAAATTCATTAGACAGTTGCAAGCCTTCAAGGATTGAATATTGGACCTCCTTCATCATTGTCGATTAGTAAGTACATGAAAAAATGTAGCATCGTATTATTTTGAAACTGTGCAAAACAGGAGTCTTAAAGATTTTTTTTTTAAACTACAGTACCGATGAATTACAGGTAGGGATCACTTGTTTGGGAATTAACCATTTTTACGTTTGTTTTTTTGATAAATTACAACAATTCTAAATTAATTACGAAGTTCCAAATATTATTTAGTATCAATCATCTCGATCTTAATAGTACGTGAATCTTACATACAATACAAACACAAATATTACAAGTGGATTTGTAGTTTAATGTGGGTCACTCTATCTCTTTAAATGTTCATATTTTTAATTTGAATCTGTTTAAAAACTAGCATTAAATCAAATCAACATTGTGCAATTTAAAAATTTCACTACAACACAATATTTTTTTTTTAAGTACCTATATTCTGGTTTCAGAAAGTCTGTACTCACAGTACACAGCAGTAAGTAGTATCACAGCACAGTAAAGGTTTTATTTTTAAATTCTACGCAAACTTTTCCCAAATTGATAGAAGAATTAACTTTACCATGAAAGGAAATTTATATTATCCTAAGTGTTGCCAATATCCTCCAGAATTAGTTCAACCAGCCTTAAAGATATTGTGTTTTGTTGAATCCTTTACCAGGCACGACTAAAGAATAAAAAACTATTCTTGATATTTTGTTTCTTTCTCACAAAGGGGATTATAATAAATTAATGGGAGAAAATTTGGAGATTCCGTTATTTTACGAAGATCTTAAAATAATAATCTCCTAGATGTTGTGTACGCAGCCTTCGTAGTTTTGGTGTAAGGGAATTTTAAAAGCTCGCGCAAAAAGCTTTCAAAGCGCGAAAATATATTGAGCTTTCTTATTTATATGAATAAACAAAGGCTTTGGACCAGGAGCGCAGAGAGAAAAGGAGCGTCTTAATTTGAATAATTGCCAACTAGATATTATTTAATGGTCCCCGCGGAGATAATTCCGGCATTCTTTCCTTTATTTAGATAAACGCACTGCTTCTATATCCGCTATTCTAACCCTTAGGCTGCCTTTACGTAAGCAACTTATGGCCAAAATCCAATGTGCCTATTGCCAGAAGCCACTGCTGAAAAGCAAACACTAAAGCACACATATAATAACATTTTTTAGTTGTTATAAGTATAGTGTTAAATTTCTAGTGTTTAATATTTAGATACATATTAAAATAGTGCAATGAGGAAATTTATAATTAGTTTCTCAGTTAGGTAAATGAACCACATTGTAAACTGTTGATTTCCCTAAAATAAAATAAATAAATATATAAAGAAGAACCACAATAATGAAAATAGACACAGAATAATAACTTTTGTAACTACAAAACAATATAAAATAGAAAATGTACGTTCAAATTAGGAGGCAGAAGAGGGTAGCGCCGCCCCGGGAACCATTTATTGGATAACCAGCCCATCTGCCGTAGATCACCCCAAGAGGTTCGCTACGTCAGTGACTTAGCAGGGGTGCCCGGGTTCATGGGGTAAGGTTTATCTAGGTCTTGGCGGCGGATCTTCTAGACACACTGAACCCCAGATTCCTACCCAACCCTCATACATTTTTCCTTCCCAGAACTTCCTCTCCTTCCTTTCCTTAAAAATACCCTCCACACAGCATCCCCAAAGTTGACATAGGCCCTGAGGGAAATGTAAAAAAAAAAAACATACGTATTTTACACGAAAAATACAATTTGTTGTTCGAAAAAAATGAATCGAAAAGGAGATATTGTAAAAAAAACTGCTATTAGGCGTCATTTTTCCAATATGGCGGCGCGAGCGGCAAACATTCGAGGTGGCAAAGTTGAAAATCAGAAAGAGCACATCAGAATCTATAAAATCACCAAATTTCAAAACTCTCGTAAACTTTCCAAGTAAAACTACAAAATGATTATAAATAGATTAATTAGCTTTCCATAATACATATTTAATGGAATATATTTTTAAAGGTCCCCATAAGGACGCCAACAACTGATATTTTTTAACAGTTCGATGTTCCAAGTATACAAAAAATCTATGCAAAAAAAGCATTTTGGTTCTTCACCTCATTAAAAAAAAGGTGTATTGCAGATTCAGCTACGAAAATTTTTGCTAAACGCCAATTTATAAATTTATATTACAAGCAATACACCACGATTTATCCGTAAATTCTGTACGCATAGTTAGAAAAGTTTCCGGTGAAAGTGAAGGTTGGATTAAAGATTTCCAGTGAATAAAATTCTTTAAATGTTATCTTTGAAATCAATGAAATACCTACAAACAAAAAAGTCCAGTGAAGGCATTTTCGAGTATTTTACTTTGAATTAATTTATGGAGTATTTTAACGTAGAATTTAAAAGATGAATTTTCTTCACAAGAAACCTTAGAAATTTTCTTAACTATTTTTAAAGTCTATTGATAATTCAGAAAATTTCACATGCTTAACGTTTCACTAAATGTTTATCGCGTTGCTGGAATCCGATCGAAAACTTTGCATATCATAATATTATAATTATTTATATTACGTCTGTTCAATATCAACTTGCGTTACAGTCAATATGAAGACAAATATAAACACATTGGTTTATTTAGATATGTTGGCACTAAAACTTGATAGCACTTAGGCATCGATTCCCACTAAACATTAGACGTTTCGATAGCTTTTAGCTCATATTTAAGTTTCAGCGAATTTCTCAAATAGCGATAGATAGGCAATTAGAGGAATTTGATGTACTTTCGATTTCAAACATCATGTCAGTTTGTGATATTAGATTCTAGTATATTTACTATTAAAATATTAAGCCTGGGTATAAACACATTTAATAAATATTTTTTTTTACATATAAGCTCAACACAGGAGGTCCTGAGGAAAAAAATCTTCAGGGCCTACGTCTTCTTCTGAAATGCGGTCTAGAGGGTATTATTTATTAAAGGAAGGAGATCAAATTCTGTGAAAGAAAATTATATGAGGGGTGGGTAGGAATTTGATCAGTGTGATCCAGGAGTGAGGGACTTATGAATGACTTGAGATAATTCTGTTGACTTAGAATTGGTGCCCGGGTCCACGGAGTGTGGTTTATCTGAATCTTGGAGATGCATGCGTCACACAAACTGTATGGAAAGCCGGATTGGAAGAGTCTGTTTGAGGAGATTTTTTGACCTTTCCAGCAGGACTCTTTCGGAATATCGCCTAACATCGCACTGAGAGGAATAGATTTATACATCCATCTCTCCTGAACACACTGACCCCCAGATTCCAACCCACCCCTCATACATTTATTCCTTCTCAGAATTTCCTCTCCTTGCTTTCCTAAAAAGACCTCCACACAGCATCCTCTCAGGTCTCCTGTGTAGAGATAATTTTAGCAATTATTTTAATTCCACTGTTAGTGCGACCGACCAAATAATAATAATAATAAAAATATTTGGCTAATTTACATAGCGCCGTTTTCGCGAAAAATCACCTCAAGGGCGCTGTACAAATAAACTAAGATTTATAATTATAACTAGGACTTGCATCTAAGACTTATTGCTAGTGACTTACGACTAAGACTTATAATTACTGACATAACTAGTGACTTACATTATTACAAATTTACACCTGTGACTTAAAGTTATAGATTCACAACTAACATAGGTACTTATATTTAAAATTAAGTGTTTTGGTTTTTGCCAGGGTTGTCACTGATAACAGTGATAACATTAAAAACCACATAACAAACAAAACTCTGTAAGTATAGGCACAAACAGGTAACGTAGAAGTATTTTACACATACATATTATATTATACATTCTACACATTATATACATATTATATATTACATACACTTTTTAATATTTTTTAGCGCCAGAAGAAGAAGGAAGTTTTTATATAATACATTATAATTTTTGACACGGTTGTAAAAATTAACTTAATGGGTTAGCTAGATTTATAGGCAAGTTTGAATTCGTGGTCATCGGCAATTATTAAAGTATAATTAAACAGTTTAAAAAAAGAAAAATAGTAATGTTTTAATAGAATGACGAATTTATGGAAATGAGTGTCTGAAGAGATGAGTTTTTAGTTTTGATCTGAATTCTTGTTGGGCTTGTTGTGCAACTCAATATATAGATATAAACTTTAATTTATATGCACAATACGCTTAGACGCAATGGGGACAACCAGATTTCTGGAATGAGCTAAATTTTATCTTATCGTGTAAAAAAACGTTTTTTGATTTTTTGATTTTCAAAACTGAAAATTTTATAGACAATATATTTTATATATCTGACGAAATAGTCATGTGATAAATAAGCTTCTTTATCGATCTTCCCCTGCATTGTGCTAACCACTTTTTATGCTTCCAATGTAGCTTTTAACACCTTTTGTTAAACAGACGTGACTCGCCTAATTTTACGAGGGCCCGTTCCATTGTCATTCCAGGGCGACTTTACAACCAGTTACGGTTCCTTTTATAGGCGGCTGGAACGGCACACGTGCATTGATTCCCCCCTTTTTATGCGAGGGTCAAAATCAAGGCTCTTGTATCGCGCATAGTTTATGACACAATAATGATCTTGTCATTATTTTTGGTGTGGCTTATATTTTGTTGGGTTCCAAAACACGTACAGCGTCTTAGAGAAAAGCAACCAAAAATGTACGTATTCTTAGTTTCAATGAAGAAATACCTATGAAGAAATACATTTTAAGTAATTGGTTATAACTAACTATTAAGTCTAAATATTAAGTCTAACAGTTTTATCTGAAATCTAATCAATGGAAACAGCAGGAAAAGCTTCAATTTATATAAAGCATATTTTTTTTAAAGAATAAAAATGTAAACTGATTCATGGCTGTACAAGTGGTTTGTATTCAAGAATTCAAACTCTCCCGTGATTTTTCACGGGTTTGCGCTAATAATATGCTAAACGGCTATGAGACTAGTACTTTATTTCACCACTCACTCTCTTTTACACCTTTTTTATGGATAGTTTTGAAAATACATAACAATAAAATTAATTCTAATTTAGTTTATTCTTTTTAAAACATTACAAAATTTTAGATTTAGTGCTTATTTAAGTAACAAGTTACGTAGTTGTTTTACTACCAAACTACATAGCACATGATAGATATGACTTTGCAAACTGAAAATTGTGGCAGGTATCTATATATTCACAAAAATTTAAAAATTAATTCATCAAATTTTGAAGTTAATTTTCAAGTCTGTAAAGGTTCTATTCTGTTATTGTATCATTATTGGCCAGTTGCTTCACATAACTGACATAGTTGCGAACTTAAAAATTAACTTTGAAATTTGATGAAGTGTCCAAATTCTGTGTACGAATTGACCCATGTATATAAAAACAATAAATAAATTATTGCTGTCATTATTTTCGAAAACATTGATACGTTTTTATCTTCTATTTTCTCCATGATTTATTTACCTAATTTAACCGATTATACCAACTCCAGGGGTTTATTAATTTGTTAATTTAAACAACAAAAAAAACTATTCGAAAATAATGATAATTACTGTGGAATCTTACAAAAAAATTATATTAATAACTTAATCACGACATTTTTCCTTATTACCAGACCACATTAAATATGAAAATATATTTTTACAACTTTAAGTGTGTTTAACGATCTGTTCCTAGGGGTATTGTTAGCCTCTCTTAGTATTCAGATATTTCTTGACAGGTATGTCTTGTTTGAAAAGAGATGCTAAAGAAGGCCGTTTGATATTGTCAGTGTCAAAACCAATGCCAAGCCATATTAAAAAAGCTCGATTATATAAAAAAAATATTTTTTGTGATGTTAAATTTTCGTAAAAGAGAATATCAAAGAGATGAATCACTTAAATATTTTTATACACTCGAGCGGTGTTCGGTTTTTGATTTGGCCATTAGATTTAATTGTTATAATTTCTTTAAATATTCGTATGCAAACATATGAACTGTTCAGGTACTGCGGTTTAAAGCCAATAAATACAACTAGATTTTACTGTTGAACCCATATTTTTAGGTTCTTTAAATGTGGTCCAATTTTGGACCGATATCAATCGCAGAAAAATAAAAGAAGTCCAAATTTGGACCTAAATAACTCTAGTGGCTATAGATATAATTGATTAATCTTTACAAACAAAAATATATATATTATTAAAAGCAATAACTATTAGCCTGAAACACTCATCCACATTGAAAAAATCTCCCGAGAAAAGATACATGCCGCCGACGAGGCTCGAACCCGTGTCCTTCTGATTTCCGGTCAACTGCTTTATCCACGGAGCTACGTCGGATTATATCTTACCCGCCAAATAATTCAATATATACTAGTTTTTCTTTCAACAAATATTGCTGATTACATTTTTTCACCCGCAAACAACCAACTTTAATTTATATGAGGAAGGCATTGTAAGTGCTAAATCGCCCACTAGGTGGCGTCGAGACATATTATGTCTACTTTTTTTGGTGAAATACTTTAACTCGTCAAATATTAATTATTATTTTTTAATTGATAAACTAATGTTTAAGACAAGATTTTTATGCGTAGCAAAAAGGGTAATAATTATCGTAAGCAATAATTATTAAATTATAATCAGTTGACCGGAAATCAGAAGGACACGGGTTGGAGTCCCGCCGACGGCATGTATCTTTTCTCGGGAAATTTTTTCAATGTGGATGAGTGTTTCAGGCTAATAATTATTGCTTATAATAATTGTTACCCTTTGTGCTCTGCATAAATAATCTTGTCTTACACATTAGTTTATCAATTATAAAATTGGAAAAAAATAAATATTTTTTAAATAATTACTGAACGATACTTTACTACTGCGTTGATCATATTCAATGATCGATCAATTATCCCAATTATTATTAATGCCCTGAAAGAACAACAGATACCTAATGACAAGAAAACATTTGTTTCTGTTTTTATTTGGAAATTCTTAAATTCGTTGGTCCGAATATCAAAAGAAGTATTCGCCTCGATTGTCATCGGGTGTATTCAGGCATAATTTTAGTTTAGCATCGGCTCGAGGGTGCGGTACTAACTCCCACTAGAGATGTATTCAATTATGACGGTTAAAAATAACAGCAAGTCAACGCCCAACACTATTACCGAAAATTTGCCTAAACGGTTGGAAATAATTGACTAAAATTTTAGTAATATGTGTTTAGAATGTAATTAAAAAAAATGAAATCGACGATATGTTTTTTCCGCAGTCTTTGCGCATATTAAATTAAAAGAGTGGCTACAATTTCATCTTTCACCGATATTACAATATATGTTATTATGGAATAGCGTCAGAAAAGTTTTACTCTCTAAACTTGGAGTTTACTAAGTGCATGGGAATGCTTATTTTATTTTTATATTTATAAAATAAAAGTAATAATTAATAACCTAGTCTGTTTTAAAATCTACGTAATTTTCATTAAACTCCCCTTTAAATTCGTGTTTTTTGTAGAAAAAAATCTTTGAATTGGACGAGTATAACAACGAATTATCCTACTCGAAAAGAGTTTTATTAAACTCGCCGGGAATAATATATTATAAATATAATGTTATGATTTTGTAATATATTATCTCTAAATAAAAAAAATAAAAATTACATGTGCATACATTATATCACCAAACTAGGAGGCTGCCTGTTTCACGGTGATCAATGGAGTATATGGTTACTTTGTGTGTAAACATATTTTTTTAGTATATAAATTTGTTGAAAATTTGAAATATTATAATATCACGTAGAAAACAAAAAGGACTGAAAGACATGCGTATGGATTAGATTATACCACATAAACACATACATATATATGTATATGACGGCCGGCATAGTCCAGCAGTAGGGCATTAGACTCCCATTCCGAAGGCCGCGGGTTCGAACCCGGCGTGCGCAAATAAATTTTATTTATTTGATTTGTGTTATTTCACAATTAATTATTTAAAATAATAAATGGTGTATTTGCGGCACGTTCCAGAGTGAAAGATACTCTTAGTATCGCCCTGGTGTAAGACCACCATTCAGAATTGAAACGTTGCTTGAAATGGCTTTAACCGTGTTAAGTGACTAGATCTGAGTAGCCAGGTACTTCCTCACCTTCCTCTTCCTCGTCTCCTTCCCTTTCCCACTTACCTTCAGCCGCATAACATTTGGGCATAACACAACAGCCCATTTGGGGATGCCATAGTCTCACTGGTTCCAGACGGGAGCAGTTGGAGCTCTTGTGAGGTATTCACTATGAGAAATAAAAAATATGTATACACATACATACACATAGGTACAACACATCGTCACACAAATACACAATATACAGCAGCTCTGACCTCCAGCTGAGTAGGAAAAGAATGTGTATCTATATGTATGCATCAAAGAGGAAACCGAGTATGAATGAGACAGCCTGATAGTGTATGTACTATTTAAAGCGCAGGACTGTTATGTTTCTCGTTTTTATTAACCAATCTTACGAGCGTTTAACTTCTCATAGACATCCAAAAAATACCAGTTAAATTCTACCTAAAAGAATATTTTTATCCACAACCTAATCAAAAATTTCCTTGGTATTGTTGATAGTTTATTACAAAATAATACTAAACTAATATTATTAGGCTCATTATTTATTAGTTTTGTTAGAATTCGCCTCAACTTCGGCGTTATTTCCAACGGTTATATTCAACTAACAATCGCCGAAGATAGCGGCGTTGACGTTTTTTTTAAATAATTGTTGTTAACCGCCCAGTTCCCCTGCCCCTGCCCCTAGTGTACTACGCGAGCCGAGGAACGAGCGTATGAGGTTTAGAAGGGAGGGAAATATTTCTTCCATTCGAATGGAAATTTAAGGACACTTTAAGAATCACACGCGTGGCTGCGTTTTAGGCGAACCGGATTCCGTAATAGCACTAAAAGAACCTTAAGTGCTTTGAGTGTAAATTGTTCTTTAACTTGTTTGATGGGGAAAATATCGAATGTGACTTATAGCTTAGTAAAATATAATTGTTATTTAATGAAACATTTGTTAATATGTAATGCTTTTTCATTAGCTCATTAGAGGAAAATAATTCCCCTCAGGGCCTACACGGAGAAAAATTTTATTCGAAAAAACGATCATTTTAATAGTAAAAACGGTTAAAAACGAGACTGAAGTTCTTACGAACAAATTAACAGGGTTTCAGTTTTTATTGGCGGGAACATGTAAGAATAATTTGTTGGTAAACGTAATTTCATACGTATACCATCAAATTATTCTTACATTTTCCCGCCAGTAAACATTGAAACACTGTTAATTTGTTCAGTTTGTTTAAATGGATTTGTATAAAAAATACCTCGCAGCAGATAATAAAAAACAAATAAAATTACAAAGGTAAGTTATGAATAACTAAGATGGAATCAGTAATATAATAATCATACATAATAATTCACATTGTCATGTTCTCTCCTTCTAAAATAATCCTTCCATTTCTTCTAGACACTCTCTTCAACCCTAACACACCTCATCCTACGAAATTCAATCTCATCTAAATTAAAATGTCTAAGAACGCTTTTAAAAAAAAACATTTTAAAAACATAGTTTCATGGCAGAAATTATCTATGACGATTCCATTGACATTCGGAAAATAAATAAAATCCACTTGAAATCGTGACCTCTAGACTCTGTTGCCAAGCGATTTTTATAACTGTATCTATTCGTGGCGATATAAGGCACACTAAAAATACAAACATTTTTGGCTGGTGGCTTCTTCTTAAGGTATACGTGATAACAATAACATAAAGGGAACATGGTCAAGTCAAGTAACTTCTTTTTGCGATTTCCAATGTTTTATCCATTCTTAAATCCTTGCGCGTGCCTTTACTATTTCATCGTTTCGTTTTCTACATAAAATCTAATACGAACACAATAACAATATGACTCTTTCCGACTGCAAAGCACTACATGAGAGGAGAATACAGATTTGGTAGTATCTGTATTTCATTGGGGGCTGAATAATAATTTTATTGCTCCAACTTTTTAACAATGGTCCGTTTTCAATAGGTATTTATTTGTAGGCGCTGCTCACCCGCAATCAAATATTGTTATTAGGAGAACAGCAGGAGGCGGGGTGAATTATTTATTCTGGAATCCTAGATGGTCAGAGTGCGAGGCGGTCCGCAGCAGTCGGCATTCGGTAGGTTCTCCTCCACCGGGAGTGCCAGGGTATCAGAAACGGATCGGGTGAACGCCAGAAGTTTGGGGACGGTTATTGCGGCCCAGATGTAGGTAATAACTGATGTCGGTTATTGTGGGTTGGACTTTTGGGGATTGAGATAAGTGCGCAGTTTGTGGACTGGTATTATGCCGGGGCGATTTTACCGCGCCCGATAAAATAAAGAGGGAATAAAATCACCCGACGCGACAATTCGGCCCGACCTTATAAATAATGAATTGAATTGCAAATGTTTATTACGTTGTGCGGGTATCGAAGGGTCAAGCGCCGTATTCGAAAATTATATGGGTAACTCGATCCGCTCATAATCGTAATGCGTTTCACCTAGTTTTAAAAAATCTTTCCCAACCTCTACCCGTCCTCCTCATGTGCTCCTGTTACTGATCCCATTTGTGATGTATATTTTACGGGGTTCTAAGGGTCCCTTTATTTATTCCTCATAAAACGTCAAGTACCCTCGAAACACACGGTGATGTCAGGTGAACATGAAACGAGAATCTACACGAAATCTAGAAAATTAAGTTAACCCTTCAAACGGTTTTATGACAACCTGCTAAGGTATCGTAAAGTCTTCATTACTTGTAACGTTGACTTGTTTTATTACCCGCAGATGTAATTTTCCAGGACCATCTATGTAGAACGTATTATTATGTATTTCAACCTTTTTGTTATGGTCGCATTTGGCAAACCAAATCATTTCATCATTATTTTTTATTTCCTTTTCCTAAACATGGCGTCATAGCAAAGCCACACAATTATTAGGTCCTTACATATGGAATTGGCGTTTTGTATGGGAGGAACATAAAGTCGATTTTTTAAAATATAATATATTTATTTAATCAAAGTATGTACCATTGCTATCCATGCACTTTTGCCATCTCATACGTAGTTCATCGATCCCTTTACTAAAAAAACCATTCGGATGGGAATCAATAAAATCTTTAAAGGCGGTTTGGACTGCCCCATCGGAGTTAAATTTTTTCCCTTGCAAATTACCGAAAAAAATGGTAATCTGTTGGGGCAAGGTCCGAAGAGTACGGTGGATGTCTTAGACATTCCAATTGAAGCTCCTCTAATTTGGTAGCTGTCTGTTGTGCAGTGTGTGGTCTAGTCTTATCATGAAGCAGCAGTGGCCTAGAGCGATTAACCTGCCCCGGTTGTCTAGCAGCTATCTTTTCCATCATGGTTTGCAGTTGCTGACAATAGACAAAACCGCCAATTTCATATGTAAGGACCTAATATATAACTGTCACACTTTTAACACATCCTTTCATTTAGGATTAGTTCTTCGTTTATCTTTAACCTTAACTTGATTGTGTATATTTTAAGATACTCTAACTAAAATTGCTTATTAACAAAGTTCTTCGTATTTATTTACTGTTTTTCAGCTGTAGTATTAAACTAATCTTAATTTTACAAAAACATCGCCTACCGATTGCAACCAATTAGAAAAATATATAAGGTTTTAACTACTGCCGAACTTTTCATTCCTAGAGTTTGTTCCCAAGGCCCACTTTTAAAATCACTTCTTATTTATTAAAGTCAATTCTTTCTTAGTAGGTTAAATTAAATTTTTCCAAGTATTTAATTATCGGGAAACAATATTAACCAATATGTGTAATTTTAAAATTTTTTGTGCATAAAAAATATTTTGCCTAGCATTCTGTTTTAAGCTATGGGTATATAAACAAATACATCGCCAATATTGATAACAATTTAGTAACGTATTACTTATTTTAAATAAATACATAATTTTAAAACCTCTTTACATTGAAAAAGATTCGTTCCAACAAAAACGAAACAAGGAATAATTTCCGAAAGAATAAAAGATAAATTGTTGCCCTTCTTTCACCCATTGTGACTGTCAAGTATTGTGTTATCTAATGTAGATGAGAATAATATTATGCCTTATACTTCATCCGGAGCTCTATCAACACTCTCAGAGATGGAAAACTTATCAGAAGTTGGAGTGAAATATTATCGGAAGAAGAAAGTTCCGCCAAAGCAAATTTATTAGTAGCTTCAATGAACAATTGACCCCCAAATATTAATACCATCGTCGATTGTTACACCTGTAATTGTTCATCTATCAACTTTTTTTTACACTAACTCGACACAGAAGGCACACAGACGGGTCTTGAAGAGACCCATGTTGTAGGAGAAAGGAAACGCAGAGGTCGGCAAATCGCTCCACAGCCGAGATATTGAACTCAAGAACGACTCGCAGAACCGACCCGTTCTCAAGTGACAAATGACAATAGTGTGTATATGTTAGGCGTGCGTTTGGCGTGTTTCCCGACTATGCACCGGTACCAAGGCAATGACGCTAGTTCCTCGGAGCATCTTCCATTGAACTATCGGTGAAAACAGCATACACTGCGCCTGTGCTCTAAGGATTGCAATCCGTTTGTTAAATTAACACGCTGTCGAGAATTGAGGGTTTTCTTTTTCCAGGTATTTTGGGGCCCCAGACCATAGATAGCTGCCGACTTCAACCATGGGGCGCCCTTGTGATTTGTATATTATTAGAAGTTGTATATCTACTATTAAACTATCTGCGGACCAAGTAAATAAAGTACGCCCAGTTTTTCAGTGGCCTCTGGCTTCGATGGAGCCCTTGCACCGTACGTAATAAACGCCTCAGAAAAAAGAGCGGGGAATCATTTCCCTCCGTAAGTAGGAAATGTGTAAAATATACACTTGTACCATAATGCTTAATTAAAGTTACACCCTAAAACCTTTTAATCTTATTGATAAAGGGTGTTAAGGGACGAAATTGACTTAACTTAAACCAGTGATTCCTGACATTATTTGGAGTAAAATATGTAAATGAAATCTTAAACGCCGGTGGCATGTTTAATGTTTTTTTTTCAACCTAAACTTACAAAATCAGTTGGTATTGGACAGTTAGGCTCAGGTGAGGGGTGGGGCGGTTGCTCAGCTGAGTGATTAGTGATGACATGTAGAAGATTTTAGTTCTAATAAAGTTTTAACCACTCGAGCGCTTTTTGCCACATTATGGCACTATTTCCAAAGCCTCGGATTGCCTTGTTGCCAAAATGTGGCAAATTTTCAAAAAATATTTTTTATTAAAACGACTATATAATATATTGTACATTCAAAATATAACAAAAAAATATTCTCCAGATTGTTTAAAAAAATTTAAGGTTAAAGATTTAATTATATTTTTTTTATAAATCCTACAAATATGTAATAATAATAATCCTAAAAATACAAATATAATATAGGGCAATTCATTGGCTATATAGAACTATAATCAGTTTGTATGTCTCCATATTCAAATTCGGAGGTATGATTTTTTTAATGTGGGCGGAAAAATTTCCTTTAGCAATCCGAGAAAAAATATTTTAATTGCTCTGTCGCTCCAGTGGTTAAAGAACAAGAAATGAATAAATGTCACCGAAGACCAAGATTTCATGTACGTCTTTTACTCCAAATCAGGAATCACTTGTTAAAAAAGTAAGACAAGTGCTCCCCTAAAAATCAAATATTTACAGAGTGTTAAGGTAGTACTAGATATACTTTAACCAGTGATTCCCGACATTATTTGGAGTAAAAAATGAAAATGAAATTTTGTTCTTCAGTGTCTTTTTTTATGATTAAAAAAAAAAAATCTTAAAAAAAAACCAAAGTAAATTTTTTTCACTTGACTTCACTGGTTAGCCGAGTAACCGCACTACCACTTACCCCGCCCCAACTGTCCAACACCTACTGTTTTTTTATGTTTTTGTTGGAAAACAAAAAAACATAAAAAATGTCCCCGGAGACAAAAATTTTATTTAAATTTTTTACTTCAAATAATGTCAGGAATCACTGGTTAAAGTAAGTAAAGTAGGTATCTTAAAAACCTGTATGTGTTTATATATTTTTATTTATTTTTATGTGAGAAGGTACAACACTTGAGTCCCAACTGCTCCCAACCGTCTGGAGCCAGTGAGACTATGGCGTCTCCAATTGTATAGGTATTTGGGAGGTATGGAAAAGAGGAAGGTGTATAAATACCTGGCAAACACGGCTACAGTCCGCTACAGCCCTTTTCGTTGTTTGTTTTTGGGGTGTTATGCCGTGTTGCGCTACCTCCTTCTTTAGCCGACGTTTCGGACAGCGTTGCAGTGCCCATCATCACGACAGATCCGGCAGATCCAACGATGTGGAAATCTAAAGACGTATACGGCTACAGCCATTTCAAGCAACGTTTTGATTCTGGAAGGTGGTCTTTCACGAGAGCGATACTGAAAGTATCTATTACTCTGGAACGTGCTGCAAATACACTATAGTATTATTACAGTATATTATATAATTTACTTGTGCACGCCAGACTTTGAATCCGTCACCTCCGGATTCATAACCAAGGATTGCAACAACTCAACCACAGAGGCCGTCAAATAAAACTATTGCAACGCCCACCATTTTGCAATTTTTTCAGACTTTGAGAGCTGTAATATATTTCCTATATATGCCATTCTGTATACAGGGTGTTAAGCATCGTACTTGACTTACTTTAACCATTGATTCCTAACATTATTTGTATCTGTTAAGTAAAAAATGTTAAAAAAAATTTGGTCTCCGGTGAAATTATTAATGTTTTTTTCTACAAAAACATAAAAATCAGTAGGTATTGGGAAGTTAGGGGCGGGGTGAGGGGTTGGTTGGTTACTTGGATTGGTGACCAGAGACGACATGTGGAATTTTTTTTTTTGATTATAAAGAATAAGTTTATGAAAAAAAAATATATCTAAAAAGTCACCGGAGAGCAAAATTTCATGTTCATTTGTTACTCCAAATAATGTCAGGAATCACTGGTTAAAGTACCTATGTCAAGTACGTTACTTAACACCCCGTATTTATGAATATGCTATTCATAAATAGTAGGTAGAGGAAGACTTTGTAGTAGGAAGAGATATTCGTAGTTTTGAAATAAATGATAAGATATGCATATTCCCCTTTAGCAAAGAATCCTTCATATCTCTTACCCGCCTTTGTGCACATATTCTCGCTCTTCTATCAATATCATCCATAGAATTTAGCGACTGATCAAAAGTCAGCCATTCATGGGAGCGCTTTGACTTGCTGTAAAAAAGATGTAATTGACGCGAGGCATTGATGTGAAAATACATGAAAGGGTGGAATCTGAATACACTTTTCAAATTTGCATTCAACTGGTCTCTTTTATTATTTATCCGTAAGAATCTGAAGTAATAAAAAATATCGGAGAAAAATCAACTTAATCTAAAAAATTATGTTTAGGTGGTATTATTTTTCTAAAAATCGATCAATCAATCGGCAAGAAGGGTTTATACTAATTTATATTTCTAAATCAATTTTTTTTTTACAATAACATATATAAATTTGTTTTAGTCCACTTTAATTTTAATTACACTCTACCGGTTTCGGTATTTTAATTACACTCTACCAAAACCGGTAGAGTGTAATTAAAATACCTTTATTTCCTTCCCCATCTCCTTCCCCTCCCCACTACCCTCATCCTCACAACATATCCCAATTGGGGGTGCCATTGTCTCACTAGCTCCAGACAGGAGCAGATTGGACTCTTGTACGGTATTCATTAAAAAAAAAACTTTATAACTTGTGATAGCCACCTCCTTCGTAGATAATAGCGGGGAGCGTTTGTCTAAGGCTTGAATAGGCATTCTTGTACTTGTAAGACTGCAGTGAACAGCTAATAAAAGATTACTATTTATAAATGTAAAAAGGAGTATTAATCGAAATGTAAAATAGTATAAAACAACAGTATACTACAGTGGCGACGAGGTTTTTAAAGAATTTACGCGTGTGAAATCGTGAAATTGAAGCAATTTGAAAATTCTGAGAGAATTTTAACTCTCGCAACAATAAACGGATCGTGGGTGTCTCTGTGAAGTCAAGAATCAACCAGAAATACCAATAATAAAACCAACCGGAGGATTAAGGAGCAGCAGGGAGCTGATCCTGACAATCCGGAAATATCCAAAGCAACAAGGAGCGGCAGGGAGCTGTTCCTGATAACTGCTGGGAGCTGTGAAGGTGCCAGGAGCCATCCAGAGAGCAGGAAGCGGATCTCAGAGCCGGGACTGGACGTGGACGCAGATTAGCAGCTGACGGAGCCACGGGAGGATCATCGGCAGAATTTGAGATAAGGCTTAGAAAAATTTAGAGTAGATTTAATTGCTGTATTTTTTTTTTGTATTAGAATCATGGCTCAAGTAAAACCGTTAGCGACTTTCAGTCACAAGACGGATTCTTTTGGAGTGTTTCGAGCAAGATTGGAGAATTACTTTATCTTATATGATGAAAAGATTACTGCCGAAAAGAAACGAGCTATATTCTTAAACGCTTTGGAGGAAGAAACTTTTAAATTATTAATTGAATTGGTAACGCCTAAAAATATTAATGATGTTACGGTAGAAATTTTATGTGATATTTTAGGTGGGTATTGTGAAAATTTTTCTTCCTTGTATGAAGAAAGATCCAGATTTTATAATGTGATTCATGAATCGGGAGAAAGTGTTAAAGAATTTGCAGCAAGATTGAATTCTTATTTTAAAACACAACAATTTGGTAGGCAGGTATGGGTACCATCACCCTGCAGACCATTCAATGCATAACATCTCTATCATGGGTCACACCAATTGGGTTGCTACGTGTGCCGGATGAGGGAGACTCTTTGACCTCTCCAGGAGAATTCTCCAGATCCATCGCCTTTCACCGCAGTGGAAGGGTTGTATTCATACAGCCGTCTCTCCTGACATTAGAGTTAATATAAAAAAGTTTACTAATTTTAATTTTTCTTAAACTTTTTCTATTATAAGATCAACCCTTTATTTTAATTTTTAATGCTACTTAAAAGTCTAAGGCCCAGTAGTTTTGCTACTAAACCAAAGCAAAGCGGAAATCACGCGTGACGAAGTCATCACAATACCTTTAAGCGCCATTTTGTTTGTTTGTCATTTGAAAGGTTCACGTTAAATGCCGACTCTGACTCGGTTTCAGTTTTTCAAAAAATATTTTGTGCAGAAGAGCACGATTACCATGTAGTTACAAGTTTAAAATTTGATAGAAATCTGAAACACACTCAAAATTGGCGCAACGGGAACCTATCAAATGTCAAAAAACACAAAACAAAAATAACTGATGACAGTTACACGTGAATTACTGCAAAACAAACTGGGCCTTAAAGAATCCTTTGAAACTAATTTCCTTTAAAAAATTATTTTCTGTAAAAATTCTGAAATCGAAACGGCAGTACGTTTTCAAAGAATTATTCTTCCAGTCAACTGACTCAACGTGAAAAACTTAGGTATTATTTCGTGTCTTAGGTTTTCTAAATTTGAAGTTACTCAACTTTTTAAGTATAACTATTTATCTCTTTGAAATTTCCTCGCAGAGGTAATCAAATTTTACAAAGCTGTTAATTTCTAGAAGTTTCATGTTATGTAACTTTTCCAACTGCATTATCACAAGCGACATACAAAATACAATAATGTTGCTACATAACTCCCGACCTATTCAGCGGTGTGATATCGACTGGTTGTTATCGTTACCGGGTGCTAATGTATAGTGTATCCCCTCTCACCAACTAGCTATACTGGCAATTCCGCTGTGACGACATTATCTGCGGAAGTCGATTTCGTGGATCATTTCTTCCCGACGGAAGTTAGAACCGTTTTAGTTGGCATTGTAACTAAAACTCCTTCAAATTGGATGCGATTGTCGTTAATCTTTAGGTGTGAAAATTTATGATTTAACGGCGGAGTGATAGGCGTAGAGGCGTACTAATTGCTTGGCAGAATCCAAGATCTGAAAAGAAAATATGATCAAAGGGCTGTGAAATCGGAGAGACGGTTCTAATATTTATCACTCTTCAGATATATAATTTTATGCCTCGTAAATTACGGATCTGAGAAATGCTTCTTTGATAGATATTTTACAGTTATTTACTACTTGACTGAAACTGCAGATCGCAAACGAATAGGTGACAGTTCACAATGACTAAGTGTCCTTAATATATTCGATATCAACTGTCGTTTGTACGTTAGCGATCTGCAGTTGTCCTAAAAAACGATGAGATGTTACCGACAATCGGTCGGTAATTTTATATCGATCGACCATGCTAGCACCACAGATGAATCCCTCTATCGATTCTCACGTCAAGACTCTAATTTGTTTTTAAAACGAAGCTACTATTAAATGATTCTAAAAGCCCCAGTTTTGAATTCTTGAAAATCATTCACTCTATTTTCAACCCTTTTAAAAATAAACGTACACACTGCACAATCCAATTTAGAGTGGCGTAAATCCGAGCCAGAGCACCGATTGTACCCGGAGATCATGCTCAGCAGGAGTACAGCAGGAGTACAGCAGGAGTACAAAAGTAAATTAGCCGGTGCAGCATTTTCCACACACAATAGCTCGCCCGGAAGGTATTTGGACTCAGCTCAGCTCAGCCAGAATGTCGGAGAGGAGCGCATAAGTGCACAGAGGTATTCATCAAATCACCGGGCACCAGATTGCATTCGACGGTTACTGTATAAAGAAAACAGTAAATAAAGACCTCCTCATATTTATGTTCTCCTGGCCATGTGTATCGGGCTTGCGCGTGTGAACACTGCAACGAAGGCAATTACCAAGGTAACAAACAGTGTATGTTTAAAATAAAGTGTAAATATTAAAACATGCCTTCTTTGATTCAAGTTGATTTATTGTGGAACAGGAGAAAACCTTTCAACTGAGGTGAATTTATTACCATTGAAAATAAACTGGTGGTTTTCAATCAATCTTGTGATTTATTGCGTGCATTTTATCGATATTCCGTCTAACAAATCGAACTCTATTTGAACCAATGCATTTAGTTTAGTAAGTGATTTATTTTATTTATCTCGGAAACCACGGACTATACAGAAAGCAGTCAGTAGTTTTTACAAGTAATTATTTTTCTATTACGATTTAATATAAACAAAATACAATAATCATATACACAATAGTTATAGGTTTGGAATCGATGGAGTGATAAATACATTTTTCTGAAAATAGTTGTGAAGTTAAGATTTTTATTATGTTGAGATGAAAATTCGTTATCGAGGTTGTACAATCTCAAAATTGGCTGTACGCATTAGTTTGTACACAAGAAAATGTACACAATCGTGTAACTAGCCTCTCGCGCGGAGAAAAATGTTATATTAAAATACGATCATTTTATTCGTAAAACGGTTAAAAACAGGACTGAAGTTCTTACGAACAAATTAACAGTGTTTCAATGTTTGTTAGCGGGAAAATGTAAGAATAATTTGTTAGTATACGTACGAAATTACGTACACCAACAAATTATTCTTACATGTTCCCGACAATAAACATTGGAACCCTGTTAACTTGGTCGTAAGAACTTTAGTACCGTTTTTACGAATAAAATGATCGTATTTTAGAATAACATTTTTCGCTAAATCGTTCGCTTTCGGGAACACCTCACATATTTCTCTTAGAAATCTGAGTATCTCCCTTAGGCGATACGCTCATTGAGGCAACAGAAAACTGTCAACTGGCAACTGTCTTTGTATGACAATGTGATGGCCTGCACACTACACAATCACTCAAAAACCCGTTGTCAATGGTAACGCAAGGGGTGACTAGCGACTCGCACTGCTGATTACCGTGGCCGGCCGTTGCTAGTTGCCAGCTGTCAGCTAAGCTTTTTGACCAATCAAGACATAGAAACCAGCCGGTTATAGTTTGGTTTCAGTTGCCTCGTCAGTGGAGCGCCTTACTGTCATGGTGAGAAAGATGATCTTAACTCTAAACGACAACAGAAAGAAAAAAGCACCACGCATTATATTCAAATCTAGAAGTTAAACCACAGAAAAAATAAAATGTGCCATGAAACCAAAGTTTATGATCGCAATTTGTGAAAAAATTATGACACAACGTGATTTTTTATTACCAATTTTTTTATGAGACGATTTAAAATGTAGGTAACTGAAGTTACAGACATTATCGATAAAACATATGTCAATCGACCGTGCTAGATAGCCTGGGGGCTATAGAGTCGATATGAAGTGGAAACTTTAAAGTATTCTTTCACCAAAGAATACAGACTAACGTAGAGATAATTCCAGGTTGTTAGTAACTTGATAAAGTAATTAGGAGTACCATTATTGCTGTTGGTAGTTTTTACTGGAGTAAAGACCACACAGCAAGATTTAAACCCTCGTTAACTAAATGGTACCAAAATGAAACAACCTACAACAAGCCAGGAACAGATTATTTCCGAGAGCATTGAATTCCTTTAAATTATATTGACATTATCGCAGCATTTGTTATTCAATTATGTTCATAAAACTTCCCATGAAATTGTTCAAAACACAGGATGTCTTTACCCATTAAAAACGGATCTTTTGTAAATTTGTCAATAAAAAAACAAGAGGTTTCTGTAGGTAACTGACTGCCTTACGAATTTAGTTAACCAAACTAATTACTAAATAAAGAATATATTTTTTAAACGTCACTATTATAAAACGTTTTGCATTCCAATATGACATAAGAAATGCAAAAAAAAAGATTTTTAAATCACACATATTGGGAAAAGTCAGAAAAGGATTACTGCCGTTATAGAAATTTTAATTTGGGATGTCTGTCATCTAAGATAATATTTTATCCACTGATTCAAATTAGGTATCAATTTTAATTTGTAGACTGCATTAAAATGTTTTTTTTTTTTAAATTTTACTCGGAAATCAATAAGGGCACAGGTAGTAAAAATACACAAATTTTTTTATTATAAGAACATAGGTATATATAAATATTATCAATATAGATTCAGTCGTCAGTGGCTGAGTTAACATCGCGTTTGGGTTCCACCAAGGCATAGTGTGTTCTGTTTCTCGGCGGGATAAGTCCTCGATCTCGATACAAGCAACATTTTTCTACTTACTTTAGTTGTAGTGGGAGATTTTCAAATATAGTTAGTCTTGTTAAAATTTTATATCTGGAGCCAGTGAGACTATGGCATCTCCAGTGGTGGTTTGTTGTGAGGCTGGTGAGGAGATGAGATGGGGAAGAGGAAGATGGGGAAGTACCTGGATATTTAGTTCTGGTCACCAAACACGGCTAAAGTCACGTTTCAGTTTTGAATGGAGATCTTACACCAGGGCGATATTGAGAGGATCTGACGCTCTGGAACGTGCGGCAAATATACTATAATAAAAAAAAAGAAAAAAAAAGTTAATAATTATTGACTTTTTTATTTATTATTTCGGCATGATGTGAATATTTGTTATTGGGTTGTAACCAAATTATTAAAATCTATTGCTTTCTTTAATACATGTAATGTTATTAATCTGTAAATGTTCCTAATAAAATAATAAAAATTAAAAATATCTTTTAAATTAATTAATTGTGAAATAATACAAATCAATCAAATAAAACTTATATGCGCACGCGGGATTGCGATTATTTGTCTTTCTTTAAAAAAAAAACTGGACTAACCGCAGATTGATAATGCCTTCAGAATATGCTTCAGAAGGCGATACAGCTGTCACGCCTATTAATAATCACACGGCAGAACTTGATATCGCATACCCGTAGAAAAGAGTAGTAAGACAAAAGTTTGTGATTTATAAATTTTTTTTTTTTTCTATAAACGTTATTGTGATTATTTATGCCCCACGAAAACCGTAATTAAAATAGATCACCCTATCTCATCTATTTTCGACGGAGGGACTTGTTTCCCCGATCACTCGTTCTCCTGTAAAAAAAATACTTTTCAATGGGATGTGCGAAATATAAAATAAAATTATTTATTTATTTATTTATTTATGTAATACAAACATACAATACAAGATGATCCTTTGTCTGTCCAACTGGGAAGGATTCCCGTTTCAGGACAGCCAAATTGTGTTTTAGTACATATTCTTACAATGGAAAGGAATGGCGATTCTGTCAAGACAAATTTTGAGAACATTAGTAGTTGCATTTGTAGTGACGGGATTGTTTCTTTTTCCTTGAAAGAATCGTCAAGATGTAATTATTTTACCAGGGTCATTTTGGATAACATTAGTAATTTCATACAGAACAGATGAATGGTTTCTTTCGGGAGATAACAAGTCTGAGATTCTTTCCAGGGCATTTTGGAGAACATTTACAATTGCATAGTTAGAATTTCCACATTTATAAGCTAGTATAAAACATAATATTATGAATCCTAAAGTACTATATTTTTTTTTTAAATTCTTAAGATATAGAAATTATACATTACTAAACCAGAATAAATACTGTATGACATATGAATTTCCAATTTATTAATACAGAGGATTTCAAAACATAATTTTTTTAAATGGCTAGACGTTATTTTACAGTAATCGAAAAAAAAAACTGCTCAAAAGATATGTAAATTTAAATTTAAGTATTGAAATAATTAACAATTATGTATTTATTTTGTAAATAAACCTTCTAATTTTCAACAACAACAAACAAAATAAAGGCCGTATCACATCGACCATCACATCTGTTGTAAACTGAACACAGATAATATTAAACTGACTCTAAGTTAGTGCTCTCGATATAGAAAGGTCACGCATATTTAAACCCTGTGTTGTGTTTGTAGCCGTTTCCAACGAGCATTAGTTAGTTACACGATTTGGCGAATGGGCCTCCGACATTCCTTACAAATGAAATACTGCAGCGGTAATGGATTCATTTAAAAACCGTCAAATAACCGGAACGTTTTCAAAATTATTTTAATTACCCGAGAGATGGAACAATAATTTCTGTTTGTGTGGGGCAAAGTGAAGTTAACTCTTGATTTACCTGGTGAAATAAATATATTTTTAAATGAAATTCTATTTATATATATTTTTTATACATCTGGTTTTATATTGGCACAGGTTTTTACTTAAAATTATAGAATCCCATCCTTTTATTAAGGAACTTCTGTAATAAGGCACTTTTTGTAACAAAATTACGAGACCAAACTTCTAGTATCAACATTTCAAAAACAAAACAATTTAGTAAAAAAACAAAGTAATTTTTAAAGAAATATAACAAATACATAATCAAGCAAAAAAAAACATGGTTCGAACAAAATAAAAGTGCACAACTTTTTCTTATAGGCTAAATGTATGAAGAATGAGTTGATGATGAACGTAAGTAAGTCTAAAATAATGGTGTTTGAAAGAGAGAGTACGAAACAGTGTGCAATAAAGTTGTGAATAAGAATACTTGTAGCAAGTTGATGAGTTTGTGTATTTGGGAAGTATATTTACGAGAGATGGGAAGGCCGATAGGGATATTGAAAAAGTGGTAAATGCAGGTAACTAAAATGGTGGACTGAATGCCATTGGCGCCAACAAAAAGCTGTCCAAAGAAGCAAAGCTAGCAGTCCACAATGGAGTACTGGTACCTACCCTGATGTATGGCAGTGAAGCATGGAGCTGGCAGAGAAAGGATGAAAGTAGACTGAATGCTGTAGAAATGAGATCCCTGAGGCGTATGTGTGGTAAAACCATGTATGATCATGTGAGGAATTTGGAGATCTAAAAAGAATACAAGGCCGATGTGAGCGTAATAAGTAAGATTCAGAAAGGGACGCTTAGATGGTTTGGACATTTAGAGCGAATGAATGAAGAAAGGAGTGTAAAGAGAACATATGACGCAAATGTGAATGGTAGAAGAAGTCGAGGACGACGAAGTCGAGGAAGACATGGCGCGATCAAGTTAATCAGATACTTGAGTCGGGCCATGTCAAGAGTCAGAATAATAGAAGAGCATGTATGATAAGATGTATGAATGTGAATGAGGCGAGGAGTGTATGCCAAGACCGAGTTATTTGGCGGTCCGTCCTCTCTGCCTACCCCTGCGGGGAAACAGCGTGATGGTTAGTTAGTTAACTATAATATTAATACCCCGGCGGAGTCCCACGGGCTCCACTAGTCCACGGACTCCACTAGTCCACGGACTCCACTAGTCCACGGACTCCACTTACCAATCGGAGTCCCGCTGATGGAATCACTGACAAACCTTCAAAAAAACGAGTGAGGGAGATGCAAAAATGTAATCATTTTCTTGCCTCTCCCTCACTCGTATTAAAGACATAAGATAGCGCGAGCCAGTATCGTCGCCGTGCCATTTTTGTTGGTCGTCACAGTAATAATACAAGCGCTCAACAACTCTTTTTCGAAATTAGAAAAGTGTAGACTCAGTGAAATCAAGAAATCAGCACATTTGTAGACAATGGTTTCTTGATTTTGATGAATTCGATACACCTCGTTTGTTGATGTCTTCACGAATAAATTATACAATTAAAAATTCATTCATACTATTTATTTCTCAATTTATTTAGATTTTCAATTGATAATATTTAAGTAATTAATTGATTTTCAGAAAGGTGGCTTTAAAACAAATAAGGGAATAATGATCCCATTAAAACAATAATTTTCGAAATCCTGCAAGCTCCCTTGTTCGAAAGTACATTTTCTCGTGCAGAGATTTTCCTAGGAGCGTAATCCCTCTTGAACAAATTGCCCGAGTGCAAAACGAATGTATCAGGAAACTATAAATAAGAAGAAGCGACAGAAACGAGTTTTTCACGTGATTAGGAATACTTCATCTTGTCCGTTCAATCGTGAGCGAGATTAAATTTAATTCAGCCATCGACCCCGAATGGGACTTCAGTTTTATTCGAGAACGCGATCTGACTAAGGAACGCTCATAGGCACTTTTTACGACTTGGTCCAATGTTTTCCAAAAGCATCATGAAATTTTATGGGCTCCTGGTACCGAATCCTTAGATGTGATATTCTTACTATGATGAGATAGTTGTATTTTCGTCTTGTCCCCTTTATGTGCCAAATTTAAACATTCTGATTAAAATTTATCTCGCAGTAAAAGTTTATTATTATTATTATATACTATTCAATTGTTTTTCGCCCTTTTTTATACACTATTTAATTTCAATAAAAGATTGTTGTTTTTGACTTTTGGAAACTATTGATAAGTAAACTAGAAAATACAAATTTCGAGCATTTTGCGAGAATAAAACAACAAATGATATTATTTTTGCGTATTGTATTCTGAATAAATTGTTTGCCATTGAACAAGCAGGTAAAATCAGTGTTTTTTACATTAGCTCTACTCAGGAGGCCATGAAGAAAATAATGTCATCTTTGAGGATGCTGTGTGAAGGAAATTTTTAAGGAAAGAAAGGAGAGGAAGTTCTGGAAAGGAAAAAAGCATGAGGGATGGGTAGGAATCTGGGGTTCAGTCAGTCCAGAACAACCGCCGCCAAGACCTAGACAAATTATACTCCATGAACCCGTGCACCCCTGCTAAGTCACGAACCACTTGGGGTGACCTATGACAGAGGTGTTGGTTACCCAAGAAGCTCTCGCGATCGCAAAACGCGATCAATGACTCTAGTTCCTTGGAGCGTCTTCCATTGAAATACCGATAACATAAAATTCTTATTAATTGATTATTTTTACTCCGAGAAATGTGTGTGGGGGAATTCCATATCAACATGCATTTATAATTATAAAAAAACTTATTTCCACTATATTTTTTAATAGAGCCATTGTTTTCATACCTTATACAGATGTTTTCATTACCTACCCCAACTTTACTTGAAAATTTTCAAGCCTCAAAACTCGTGGTGCAAAATTGGTCAAAATTATATTATGACAAATAAGTCGTTAAGCTTCTTTTTTACGTATGTTCGTTAATATCAGTTCGTTGGATTGTGTTAATTGAATTATAGTAATTTACTTATTAGTTGAGCAAATTAAATAATTAAATCTATGCATTAACTTTAATTATGTGCATTTATTGAATTAAAACCCCCATTCAGAATTAATTATTGTAATTTCAGCAATCCGTAAATTACAAAACCAAAACTAGATAACATTTTGCTGAATTAAATATTGTATCAAACATTATTTGAATTAGGAAAGCAGGCATAGCGGAGTTGTGGGTAGGCAATTATTTGATCCTTTTTATTTGTTAAAAATCCGACTGTTAATATTTAGTAAAGTTTGTCGTAACCGCTGAATCTGTTTTCGATTCGAAATACCTGAAATTCTTACGGAGCTTATTAAAATGTTATTATATTATTTCATGGAACAATTAAGCTAGAAAATTTTATTGTTTAGCAACAAAAAACAAAGAATTTCAAAAATTTTCAAACTGCTTTAACCACTGGAGCGACAGAGCAATTTAAATATTTTTTCTCTGATTGCTAAAGGAAATCTTTCCGCCCACATTAAAAAAATCATACCTCCGAATTTAAATATGGAAACATACAAACTGATTATAGTTCTACGCAGCTAATAAATTCCACTATCTTTTGTTTATTGTCATATATTTGTAGGATTTATAAAAAAAATATAATTAAATCTTTAACCTTAAAACATTTTAAAGAATCTAGAGAATATTTATTTTGTTATATTTTGAATGTACAATATATTATATAGTCGTTTTAATAAATTTTTTTTTTTTTAAATTTGCCATATTTTGGCAACAAAGCAATCCGTGGTTTTGGAAATAGTGCCATAATGTGGCAAAAAGTGCTTGAGATAATGATTACTCGTAAAATAAAAATAATTGTAGTGCATTTAAAAGGATGATAACAATGTTGTGATTAATGTAATTAATCAATTTAGATTATTGACCATTAAAAAATCTTTGACCGGCGCAATATTTAATTTTTGACATTTGAACGGATCCCTTAAACACAACATCCCGACCTGTTTCAGCTCTTTATCAGGTTTTGTGAATCAGGCAATCATAATTTGAACAAAAGTTTTATCGTAGTTAAGGTTGGAGTTATTATAGCGTTTTGCGTTTCCTCTTTCTTTAGCCAATGCTTCTAGAATGCTGTGAGATGTGTGTTTGATGGTTACACAAAAATAAACGCAGAAAATGATATTACTATCAATATTTATTATGCTGAGATTAGCGCTTGCAACACGGCATCGACACCGACACCTAAAAATAAGCTTCACAACAATCTACATATCTGCCCTGATGAAGGACAGCGTAACGCTATCTGAACCGTTAAAGCTAAAGAAGGAAGAAGCGCAACACGGCACAATAACCCAAAATCTAATCACGATAAACGCTGAAGTGTCTTGTGGACCGTTCGAACGTTAAATATTCTAATTCTGCTTCGTTACAGGTTTTCTTTATGAGGCAGGTTATGATAATAATATCATTATTTGTAGAGCTCCGTTTTTTGTGAAAAATCACCTCAACGGCACTGTACAATTTTTCATAATTTCTTAGGCTTATTTTATTACTTGCAAATGGATACTGAAAACCTTTGGCCTTTAAAAGCTTACAAATTCTTATTTGCTTACTTTTAACAACCATTTGATTATTTAAAATTTCAGCTAATGTTATCGTAATGATATGTATATTTATATTTCTGTTATGTGTTGATAATAAACAAACAATAAAAAATATTAAAGACATGGCACTGATCGTCGATTTGACGGTAATCGAATCTAGCGAAAGTTGAAACATTCTTTGACCCTGGCATGCAAAATGGCGGTGCTTAACTGTTCGAAAAAAATTTTTTTTTTTCTTTCTTTGTTATTTATTTTTTGAAATTTTCTCTCAGGGCACTTCAACTATTAAATAATTTAATTTATGTTGTGAAAATACTAATAAAATTAATTAATTTAGCACCCTGCGTCGAAAGAGCACATGTTTGTTTATAACACGATAAATCGATTTGGACGACATCTCCTGCCATCTGGCGATTTGACTTGGGAGCTATACGAGGAATGGCAATAAGAAGTCTAAGGAGCATCGGCATCAGCGATCGATGTGAAGATGGACGCATTTAGATCTGGTCGCAAATGCTGCAAACGGTGTTGTCAAGACAAGACGAATTCTATTTTTGTTAGGTTTGGAACGTTTGATATTTTTACTTACATACATTTGTGTTTACTTGTGCATTTGTAGAGTAGCGCATTCCTATGTATCCATATAATTTTGTTAGGTCCATGAATCGAATAAAACAGTAAGAGATTATGACCTTTGCTTCAAGTATCTCTATTTCAGATTCTAGTATCTCTTATTGTGTCGACACATATCAAACTCCCCTAAGTCCCGTTCAAACATTTTTCAGATAATAACAATTTTTTCTAGTTTCAACTTTTAGCTAGTAAAAAACCTGTGAATATTACTTTATGTAATGAATATTGTACCTGGGAACACAGAAAAATAATAATCAAAATAAATTTCTTGAAGTAAATACGCATTTTCGACGATTTTTTTATGGACTTATGCGCATTTGATATAATACCTATGGACTTAGTTGATATTGAAATAGAAGGCACTGAACTTAGGAGTGTTTGAATTAAAGAAGTAGGACTTTAGTGAGTGAAAAAAATACAAATGGCAACCATGACAGAGTGAAGACGACGTGTGGTTAGCTGTAATGGACTTTGGCTCGTATGATTTGAAGCTTATTTGGGACTTAGGTTGGATTGAAAAAATCTATCAACTTTCACCCTTAATTTATTTGGGAAGCCAAGGACTTTGGTTAGATTGATCTAAAGCAAAAGATTCGTTTTTTTTTGATGAATTGAATTCACAAAAAAACGAAAATGGTTGGTAGTGGACTTTGGCGAGTTTGATATGTATCGATACATTTCAGGTAAAAATATATCTCTATTATACAATGATGTATCTCTATTTCAGATTCTAGTATCTCTATCTCTATTTTGACTCTTATTTTTGACAGTTTTTATATGATACCCAACTGTTCCCATCTCCTCATTACATGTTGTGAGGATGAAGGGAGTGGGGAAATGAAAGAAATGGGAAGAGGGAAGGTCGATAAGTGCCTGAATATTTGATTTGGTCAAAGTTTTATTTCCGGTATTTAGATAGATATTTCTGATATACACCCAGAAATGTGTTTGAAATGTGTCCAAACTGCTCGAGATACTATAACTAAAGGTCGTAATCTCTTACTTATTTATCCCTTTCGTTAAAACAACTTTTAAATATAAATCAGACATAAAGTCTTGGATCATCAACCAAGATAGATCTAACATCAAAGATTATATCAAAACTAGTTCATAAGTTTGCATTTCCAATGGGACGATGCTGATTTTCTTTAATTTTAAATATAAAATTGTGTTGTTTTTTGGATTTTTATTATAAACTGCTCATGTTTTAAACTGGGGGGGCTTATCTGTTCGTATATCGCTTCAGAGGCCCTTGCTTTATAACGATCGGTATGATAACTATCGGTAACTTCTCATCGTTCCCTAGCATGACTACAGATCGCCAACGAATAAGTGACAGTTCACAATGACTAAGTGTCCGACATCAACTGTTGTTTGTACTTTAGCGATGTGCAGTTGTCCTGGTAAACGATGAGAAGTTACCGATAGTTATCCTACCGATCGTTATAAAGCAAGCGTGCTAGGGTCTCAGGTGCGGCCACGGCGTAAGATGTGCACTGTCTATGGTTGATCTGCGCTTAAAGCGCTTAGGTGTGGACGGTCTGAAGGGATTGTATGGAGAGAGATATTTGGCTTGCCATTATCTTTTATAGTTTATAGCTGTGTCTAAACAGGGCTTAATGTTCTGCAATGAAATTATTCGCTATATTTTTGCGAACCAAAGTCAAAACGTTCTGTCCACACTTCGGCACTGTGCGAGTATTCAGTACAATGTGTGGGTACGACTGTAGGTGCTTTACAACAATTAATTAAATGTCATCCGGTCTTCAACTTCGGCTTTCCCAAGCGCTGATCCGTTGCCAATTGAAAGTGAAAAACATTGTCACGTGTCGCACGCTTAAATATAGCCGTAGTACGATGAACTATTTCCTTTATTAACCTTATATAACCCGGTGCTTGGACGTGCGAAGTGCGAAATGACCAGCGGAAAACATCTCGAAATAAATACGCTAATGTAAGAAGTGACGTTTGACAGACTTGTATATTTAACACTTCAAAATATTATATTTATAAAACGTTGGAAAAGAAAAGAAATTGCTAAACCCCGCAGGCCTCGGCCTCAAAATCTTTCTTTCGCAATAAAATCCAAATAAATGGAATATTTCTGAATGCATCCGAAAATAAAAATAAAAAACTGATTTTGAAAGGTGATGTTTTTGATTAAAATTTTTTATTTATAAACAGTTTTAAAAAGGCTCATCTTATGTTTTTTCTAACTTAATTTTTTTTATTTTTTTTATAGAGAAACCTCACAGGAGTCCTAACTGCTCCCTTCTGGAGCCAGTGAGACTATGGCATCTCCAATTGGAGTATGTTGTGAGGCTGAAGGTAAGTCTGGAAGGGAAGGAGATGGGGAGGAGGAAGGTGGGAAAGTACCTGGCTATTCATATCTAGTCACTAAACACGGCTAAAGCCATTATTAAGCAACGTTTCAATTCTGAATGGTGGTCTTACACCAGGGCGATACTGAGAGTATCTTCCACTCTGGAACGTGCCGCAAATATAACATATATTATTTTTATTAATTAATTGTGAAATAACACAAATTAATCAAATAAAATTTATTTGCGCACGCCGGGTTCGAACCCGCGACCATCCGAATGGGAGTCAAGTGTCTTACCACTCGACCACGGACGGTCGTCAATTATTGATAAGGAAAATAACTAAATACACGCACATATTTTATCAGGTAAATGTAATAAACGTTATCGACAACTCAATTTTTTGTCGTTCCATGTAAAAATAGTTAAAATTGCAAAGTTTCATAAAGGTATACATTTGAAATATTTTGTGATTTACTTTTACATATTAATAAAAATCGTGGTGTTTTTTTCTTTATAACACCGTCTAGATCATATTTCTGACATTCATAGTAAGGGAGACACAACGATTTCTATGAGTCCTATATGACTTGTTCCGCAAACAAATTAGGGGGGTTAACATCAGAACTTATTATTATTTACAAAAAAAAAAAAATATGTATATATATTTTAGTTATAGTTTAGTTCTAATAATTATAAGTTTTATCGCACTGGGGCAAAGGGCTGTAAGAAACGAATTTTTAGTAGAAAAAGTGTGAAGATGAATGCAGATAGCAGTCAAAAATGATTTTTATTCATGTAAAAATGCTAGAATGTTACTAGCTTTCGTTGAGTGCTGTAATAGCCTTCAACCGATTATAAATCTCTATAATTTATCGAAAATCTCTAATACATATTACACAATAATTGTAATTTGGGAGGCGGGTATGGGTACAGCTGCCCCTGGAACCGCTTACTGGGTTACCAACACCTGTGCCATAGTTCGTTCGGTTTGGTGACTTAGCAGGGATACGGAGGGTGATGTTTGTTTGGATATGACTGCCCACTAACTGCGTTGCAGGTCGGATTGGGAGAGACTGGTTGAGGGAGACTTTTTGACCTCTCCAAGGGCTCTATCGGAACATCGTCTTACACCGCAGTGGGAGTTATAGATTCATACCCCCAGTTACCGTTTTCCTTCCCAGAACTTCCACTCCTTACTTTTCCTAAAATGACCCTCCAAACATCATCTTTAAAGCATACATTGACCCTGAGGGAAATTATTTTTACTCAGGGCCTCCTGTGTGAAGCAAATTTAAAAAAAGGCAGATTCTCCATTCGCCATGCTTATCTGCCTCAATATACTCACATTACGTGATCATCCAAGCACTGCCATGTTTTAATTATCACTTAACAAATTAGGTTTAAAAATATTGTTTAATTATATGATGTCGTAGGAAAATTAGATAAAATTAAAAATAATATCTTACCGTCAATAATAATTAGGGGTTTTAATAATTGGACAAACACAATCCGAAAAGATCTTCCTATCAAATGACAAATCTGACGGAGTAATTAACTTTTTAACTCACTTATCCCCGGTTCAAAACTCCACGACAACTCCATGTCTGTATATTTATTATGATTACCCGCCATTATACGTGGAAATATCAGCCTTAATTATTCTCCTCCGGTATCAGGGTAGCATAATTGCTAATGGATAGAATTAGTCATCACACACAGACGAGGGCCCGGCCCACCCCACTCGAGACTTGTTTATCGCGCGCTAGTCAAACGAACGGGGAGAGAGGCTTCAAAACACTCGCATCCGCCAGTTTTTGCAAGGGAAAATTACTACAACAACTTTCTGCTCTCCTGTTTATAACTGGATTCAACATTTCACCAGATAATAGTGTACAACTCGTTCCTTGCTAAATGCACCCCCAACGGAATAATCTCATGCATCCCTGTTACATTTTACAAATTGTATAATCCTGTTTATATTTCAACTAGTGGATATGGATAAAAGCACATGTTTAGTGGATGAACGGAGAAAGGAGTATTAGGAGAACATGAAATGACTGGTAGAAGAAGTCGTGGACAATTATTATTATGGTAGATTTCCTCCAGTGGAGAAATTTCGTCGCAGGTAGTGAGCTAAGCTGGGCCCGATATTATGTTGGGTTGACCTAGACATCGTAAGCAGGAATTCACTGTTATAGGTCTTAGTACTAGTTAAAAAAATGCATTTTATGCTTAAAAGACATAGTTAATGAAGACAATATTATCGAAACTCAATTGAAAATCTGGAACAGAAATATCAGAAAAATTACGGGGACATCTGGGACTCGAACCCAGGAATTAAGTTTCCCTAATATTGTCTTTATCAATTGAAATATTACAATTTGAGGTTTAACTCGTTAAGTTAAAAATAATAAATAAATCAAAGATTTAAACTGAGATGTTTCAATGATCGTACCGTTTATATTGCTAGCTCTGTGAAATGTCAGAATTAACTGGGACGCCTGTTCAAAAGAGTCGGGACGACAATAATATTTATATGACTCACATAGTTGTATTTGACTTCTGCTCACCACACTTATTTCAAGCATTTTATGTTTGCATATCATTATTCAAACAGAAATTACTCCTTGGGATCAAGTTGTTAGAATCTTTTATCTTTAACATTACAATTAAAATTCGTAGATCTATATACTTCTTCAAACAAACACGCAATTTCCTAAACCTAAATCTTTTAAAATCTGTTTACTACGCACTATGTCAATCACACATAGAATACGGAATTTTAGCTTGGGGAAATGCTGTTTCTAGTGCCCTAGACCCCATTATTAAAGAACAAAAATTAATCATTAAAATAATTCTTAAACTCCCTCTCACTACCAGCACACGATCTTCAATACTTTCAACGTTATGGACATAAAACAGCTCTTTGCAAAATCCATCTTGATTAATTTACACAAAAACGCTATACCAAACAACACAAGCGGTACACAATACCCGAACCAAAAACAAAGAAATTCTCCAAACTCCTTTTACTAAAACCACCTTTGGACAAAGACATTTTAAATACATAGCTTGCAAACTATACAATACACTACCAGCTACGATTAGACAAACAGAAACAATGACCAAATTCAAAAGCGAAATTAAAAAATGGCTTGCAAGTAAAGGACGTCTCACTATAGCAAACATATGTAAAACCAATTGCACTTAGACAAAAATATCCAATTACGTACGACCTAATAAAAAATAAATAAAATAAAAAACAATAGAATCCCGTCAAATAAACTAACATAATTATCATTTTAATATATATTTCTATCCATTTATTCCATTTCCAATTGATTTTACTATAATATCATTTTAATATATATATATATATGTAATATCATGTATATTTCTATCAATTTATTCCATTTCCAATTCATTTTACTGTAATATCATTTTAATATATGTATGTAATATATGTTTAATAACCTTTCCTGTGATTTGTAAGATCAAACTCTTTAGAGAATTAATTCACACTTCCAATCAACTGCGTTTTATTGTATTGAACCTAAAATGTAATTAACCTTCATATTCAAATAACCATGTGTGTATACAATTTATGTAACTCTACGTCTGTCTCGACACCTAGTGAGATAGGCATTGAAAAAAATAACAAGTAATTATAATATATGTATAGATTAAATAATAAAAAAAATAAAAAAAAGAATATAGCATAGCCTATCTGAATCATTTGAAACAATTTGATTCTAGTCACTTTTAGATTTCTAGATTAGCCACCCAAGTGTCCCACTGCCACATGTTAACAACAGACCTGACAACAACCGATACCCAGCTCAAGAATGTGACATTAGGTCGCCGATCTTATAAATAGTACGTTAAATATATTCCAATCCAAATATACGTGAATCATTTTATCCTGACCGCAGGAAGTGCGATTGTGTGATGTGCCAACTGCCAGCCTGTTTGTTATCTTCAGTACAATAATACAGTCCCCCTGTCGAGTAATAGCACCCAACATCTTGTGACAACATCTCTTGTATTGTTATGCGCTCCTGGTGCGAATTTCAGCCAAGTCATGCTGAAAATCTAACGTTCAACTCTAATAATACCACATCTTCGGCACTCATTTGAGAACAGTCCTGATGATGAAAGGTTTCCAATAATAGCACGGAATCAAATACTTGGCCGAAGAATTCGAAGTATATCGATAAAACAAAATGCTGTGTTCCACTTAAAACAATACTTAACGTCTATGTAATTAATGGGTCACAGGGAAGAAGCTGTTTTTATCACTTACAAATAAATAAAGCTAAGAATGTGCCCACATTATTTCTTTCGAAGATAAAATAGTATGAACATTTATTTGTTTGAAAGAATAAAAAAAACTTTAGCACATGTTTACATATTTCTAAGATTTCGGGAGCAATAGATTTTATTTGAATTTATAGACATAGACCGTGGATAGATAAGATGAGTAATGTAGACATTTTTTGTGTGAAACGTAAAACCGTAATATCTGTGCATGATACTTGGCACTAAATACTAGGATAAATCACTGGATGATATAATCAAAAGCCATCTTACTGGTTATGGTAAATATGAAGAAGTAAATATACAGACGGCCGCAAATCTTGAGATAACAAAATATTGCTTTGTGTTATTTCACAATTAATTGATTAAAAATAATATATAGTATATTTGCTTCTCGTTCCAGGGTGAAAGATACTCTTATTATCGCCCTTGTGTGATACCTTGTGTATTCAGAATTGAAACGTTGCTTGAAATAGATGTAGTTGTCTTTGGTGACCAGGCCTGAATAGCCAGGTACTTCCCCATTTTCCTCTCCCTCATCTACTTCCTGCCCCCACTACTATCAACCTCAGAACTACCCCAATTGGGCATGCTATAATCTCACTGGCTTTTTCTGTAAAAGGATCACACTAGATAACTACGTCATTCACATACATTCCATATTATTTGTATTATAAAATACTGTGTTTATATCATTAATAAATATATATTATAATATATTTATATCATCATTAAATAAATAGTATAAAAACCCCTAAACATGCTACGTAGGTTGATGGCATTCAAGATTCAATTAAATTATAAATAACATTTCTGGTCTTAAATTCAGTTAGACTATCGTTGATATTAATTAGATAATTTATTTAAAATCCTTGATTTCCTCTTTCTAAAAGAATTCCAAGAATTTTTTTAAATCCGAACGCTTTTCTCACGCCTACACAAAAACGCAATTAAAGCATTAATCTTTGTAATTGGTACTTCTATATTTAAACCGTAAAATATGTTTGGAAAAGGCAGATTTCGTGGAGAATTTCACTAAAATTGAAAATCAATTACTGACCCTCTGTACTAACGATCGAATAAGTGTAAAAATATGGGTAGAAAGATAAGATGGAAAGCCACACATCTCTGTCTTGGCTATTAACACACATTCCACAATAAAAAATGTGTTTTTTTCATTTCGCTATAAAATGCGTAGTAAATATTATGATGTGTAGTAGTAGTATGCGAAAGCAAGGATGTAGAGTATTATTAGGTTGGTTATCGAGATAATCTAGGAATTTTTTTTTCTTTTCGTTCGCCCTTTTAGATGATTGCAAATTGAGTGCAATAAGAAATACTTTAAGCTATTAAAGTACCTCCTGAGTCATCATTTGGAATTACTGACATAACGACCTTCAATCAAATTTTAACAATACAGTATTTGGGGAAACTTTACTTATGGGGTACCTATACTATTATTCCTAACCTAACCTAACCTAACCATTTATAATTTCTAACATTTTACTAGGAAAACAATAAGGGGATTAATAATAAAATTAAAAATATATCTAGAAATATTAGTATAAATGTATCGTCTGTAATTGGGCTACACACAGTTTGATAATGCCTTCAGAAGGCGAAACAGCTGTCACGCATATTAATAATTACATAGCAGAACTTGTCTAAAAATAAACTGTTTTTATAAATTAAATCATAATATTATTGAAAATATAAGAAAATTAAAATTAAAATGGAGTTCTACAAATTACACTTGATAAAAATAAATAGGAAGTTTTTGATTTAAACTCAAAATAATTAATTATTTATAATTGAAGAAGAAAATAACAATAATAATCTAATTTTTTATAATATGAAAATGAACAAGACACAGAAAAATAATAAAAGATAATGGTCGCAACTGGGACTCGAACCCAGAACCTTACGTCTTACCGGGACATAAACCTCTACTAATTGGGCCACTGCGATCTATTATGAGACTGTCGTAATTGTCAACTTCATATTTCAAATAATAGATCGCAGTGGCCCAATTGGTAGAGGTGTATGTCCCAGTAAGACTTAAGGTTCTAGGTTCGAGTCCCAGTTGCGACCATTATCTTTTATTATTTTTCTGTGTCTTGTTTATTTTCATATTATAAAAAAATAGATTATTATTGTTATCTTCTTCTTCAATGATATATAACATTGATGGGAATAACCTTCAAAAGTTAAAAAGAGAGTTTTTCTTATAAAAAATAAATTAATTATTTCTTTGTTCAAAGATGGCGGTTATTTAATTAATGAAAAACCCTTTTTGCAAGTAATGCTGTAGGGGGTTTCTCACTATCCTTCTAATAGATTATCCATAATATAACAAATATTATTAAAAATAAAATACTTGCAATAGTTACAAAACTCGGCCAACTTATCCAATAAATACATAGCCACTATTGATAGGTTCGAGTACCGATTAATAAACTCCGACTTAATAAATAAATAAACCGTAAATCGTAAACGGAAAATAAACTTTATAGTATGAATAAGGTATCAGGAGGATAGTGAGAAGCCCCCTAAACCTAATATTGTTAGTTTGCGCCTGTAAATACGCAACATGAGTATGAATAAATATTTTTTCCGCATAAAAACTCTTTGAAGTAAGGCATACAAACACAATAATGAAGAGCTGATTCAATCCAATATTGTATGTGCATAAGGTTTACAAACACAATAATGTATTATATCATTGAAGAAGAAGATAACAATAATAAACTAATTTTTTAAAATATGAAAATGAACAAGACACTGAAAAATAATAAAAGATAATGGTCGCAACTGGGACAAGAACCCAGAACCTTACGTCTTACCGGGACATACACCTCTACCAATTGGGCCACTGCGATCTATTATGAGACTGTTGGAATTGTCAAATTCATATTTCAAATTTCAGAATTAACAATATTATCTACGACTAATGTTTTTTTCCATATTATTATTGGCAGCTACCTTTATTATTGGAAACAAGTATTCAATTAATGTATTTGTTACCTAGATAGTGTAAGGTTCTGGGTTCGTGTTGCGACCATTTTTCTGGGTTCTATATTATTATTGTTCTATATTAGATTAATGGGAATAACCTTCAAAAGTTAAAAAGATAGTTTTTCTTATAAAAAAAACAATAACATATGGTTGATTCGATCCAATATTGTATTTGCTTGCCTTTCTTGGAAGAATTGAGTTTTTTCACAGTTCTGAATGATGGTAAATCCTTCTCAATACAACGAGCTACCATCTAACATATGTTTAATTAAAAAAAGTTTATTTCCTGTTTCGTTTCCACAAACTTAATGTTTCGTTTCTATCACATGTAGCAGAAATTTTAATAATAATTTATTATAGGTATGCATAGATATAAAATTTAAATACAAATAAAACAGAAATAGTTGAGCATCTGAGCTGAGTGCAAGAAATTGCCACCTAGCAAAAAGCCCACCTTCATCGTGGATAACTTATACCTGTAATGAGATGTAGGTGTAAATATATACGGAAAAAATAAATAAATATTTAATTTAGTGGAAAAACTTGTTTAGTTAAACCGCAATAGTAACAAAAAGTCAGAGAAACATCTGAAAAATAAATAGATTGGTACGCATTTAAGACCTATTTTAGTATAGGAATTTCTGGAAAGAAAAAGGATGAATACGAATTTGGGAGTCAGAAATTTGTCAAAGAATGACCGACATATGATTCCATCCCCGCCACTGCGGTGGAAGGCGATGTTCCGAGAGAGTCCTGCTGGAGAGGTCAAAACGTCTCCATCAACCAGTCTCTCCCGATCCGTCCTTGTTTTATCTATCCCAACTACTCCGGTCTGAAGCCAGTGAGACTATGACATCTCTAATTAGAGTATGTTGTGAAGCTGAAATGGAGGGGGGAAGGAGATGGGGAAGAGGATGGTGGGGAAGTACCTGACTATTCAGATCTGGTCACCAAACACGACTAAAGCCATTTAAAGCAACGTTTCAATTCTGAATGGTGGTCTTACACCAGGGCGATATTGAGAGTATCTTCCACTCTGGAACGTGCTAAAAATATACTGCATATATTTATAATTATTTAATTCTGAAATAATACAAATTAATGAAAATAAAATTTAATAAAACAAATAACTTTGTATGAACCACTATTATAAAAAATTTTTAATGTTTAAAAAAAAAAAAAAAAATATTTGCGCACGCCGGGTTCGAACCCCCGACCATCGGATTGGGAGTCAAGAGCCTTACAAGAGCTGCCGAGCAGCAGTTGGTACACATACCAGCCTCCCAAATTGGTGTAACACTGAACAGGCTTTTCATTAATTAAATCTGCATTGGAAATCCTTTCAAAAGCAATGAAATACTAATAAACTATTGTTACTTCATGCACGACGTATGAAGCGGCATGATTTTGAATTCTATTATGAATAAACGTCCAGAACTCTCAAAATATTATGAGTTTCAGCTTGACCGTTCTGCATTATATTTACCGCGCGAGTAGGACATTAAATAGCGCAAATGAACGGCCAGCGGCGGCATAAAACGTTTAATTGTATCGCCTGACTCACAACAATAATATGTTCTGATTAATTTATATAATAATAATATGAGATACTTCTCAGAATTTAATTTGACTAACGAGATAGACAATTATAAAGAACGGTTGTCTATGACTTGCAGACACATCTAGTCAAAGAAAACTGATGTCTATATTAAAATAAAATTTTAAACTTGGAGATATATACACCTCTGTCATAGGCCATTCAAAGTGGTTCGCTAAGTTTATGACTTAGCATATATTCATGGGGTGAAGTTTGTGCGGGTCTTGGCTATAACATATGCCCACCAGCTGCGAGGTGGGAGATCTGGATAGACTGATTGAGGGAGACCTAACCCAGACCTCTCTGGATTCCTGAGGCCCATCACCTTGCCCCAAAGTAGGAGGGGTAGATTCAATCGTCCATCACTTCTGGGTACATCGACCCTGTGATTCCTACCCACCCCTCTTTTCCCGTCCCAGAACATCCTTTCCCTAAAAATATCCTTCACAAAGCATCCCCAAAGATGACATACGCGTTGGAAAACTATCCCATCAATGTTTTATACACATAAATTTTAATCGGATAAACGATGTGGTCGACGAAAATTTGAGAAATTTTATTGAAATACGTAAAAAAAGTGTTAAGTGTTTCAAATTTGCGAAAAACAATGTTTCTGAACCTGGAAGGAAATTGTTTGAATGCGTAGGCATTTCTCCAAGCGAATTTAAAAGTTTTCTTACTGACATCTTTATAATTTGAGGTCAACGTAAGTGAATTTTGGTACAGAGGTACCTTGACACACTATATATTTTTGCTTAATAAAAAACAAACGATTTGCTTATGAAATCGTTTCGCATCATGTCATGCAACTAGATGCTAAACCAGTATTTTCGATTAATCTTTATTACGAATCGGTTTACATCAGGGGTTCCCAAACTTTTCCAAGTCGTGGCACAGTTTATTTATTTATTTATACTGGGTTTTTACAGATGTTCGCACTTACGTGAGAACATCCAATTATAAAAACTCAGTTATTGTACAAATAGAGACATAAAATCACAAAAAATCTACAACTACATACAATTAAATACAGACATACAATTAGAAAAACAGAAAAAACACAAATAAAAACAATAAAAATAAGTAATAAACATAAAATAAAAAATACAAAATTTTATACAAGCTCCTCGAGTAACACATATTACAATAAGAGGCAAGAAACATAGGAATCACGAGAGGCATGCAAAGAGATACAATTGACACAATATAATTAGTTAAACATATTTTTTTGACAGCGCCAGAACTTTTTTTCGAATCCGTACACATTATCGACGAAAATATGTACTTCAGCACACTCTATCTCGTTATATAGTCGACACATCTGGGTCAGAGGGCTAAAGTAGGCTATATTATTTTTAAATGTATTCAGTGAAAAGTGTTATCGCGTCTTAAACAATGGGAATTGGGGACATTCATTTCAAAATTGCTAAGACACAGTGTAGTATCAAGATGGCCGTGAATGATTTTATGTAAACATATTTACTTTACTTATTCCACTTAGAAAATTAGAATTTTCTCACGGAACCCTAGTCATATATTATCTATCTGTGGTAGCTATATTTCATATTTGTACGTCTATGAAGAGAAAATCAGATAAGAAACTAAAACAACTCGTATTTAAAATGATCAAGTACATTTATTGGTAAAAAACTTAGGTGAAAATACAAAGAAAATGCAAATATGATTACAAAAACCTTCCACATACTCTTGAGGTGTGTGTGTTTAGTGCGACGGGTTTTTGTCGCTCGAGAAGTCAATTAGATTTTCTTCTTCTTGCGTAGTTAAAACTTACTTACTTACACCTACTTTGCGGCAACTACTTTTGGAACCTCTGGTTTATAATATTATAAATACAAAAAATGTGCTTTAAATAAATTAAAGCTTTTCCAACCGTTTCCATTGAGTGAAATAAAATAAAATTGTTGATTACATTTTCAAACTTATGCGTAAAAAAAATAATAAAAAAATCATTAGAAATGTATGCACATATACAACTTTTCGAAATATAATGTTATGGCTAAAATTATATGTGGCAGTTTCAATGAGTAACTTTTTCTTTGTTATAAAATTATTCAAAAAATAAATAAAAACCATATTTGCGCTTGAAATCTCTAGACTCCGTTTGCCAAGCGATTTTTATACCAGTTATCTGTATTCGTGGCGATATAAGGCACACTAAGAATACTTATATTTTGGCTTGTGGCTTTCTCTTAAGTTACTTACATCAGTTGAATTTATTTTATTACATATTGGTGTATATTGAGTAGCTACCTAAGTATTTTTTTATTGTATCTGAAAAGTGATAATTCACGTGATAGTTTGGCTACCGGACAACTCAGAATCATGCAACTTCAACACCTCCTTTAAAAAGACATTAAAAGTAATTTAAAAAAAGGTTACGTAAGATTAGGTTATGATATATTCTTCAATTTTTTTCATAACTTTTAATGGGTTTTCAAAGGGGTGTTGAAATTGCGTGATTGTTATGGAACCGATAGTACTTCAATGTAGAAAATGATGCAGACAAACGTAACAATTGGTTCATTGAAAATAAAATATTTATGGAAATGCACAAAAATTTTATTAGCCGAGAATAAATATATAGCCGGTTTATTGTTCATTTGATGGTAAAACGTAAAACATTCTCGAATCATAGCTTCTCTAAAAATTTAGGCTTAAAAAAAAAATGGACGCGTACGTGCAAAAGTACCAGGAATTCAGAAAATTCGACAGGTCTCCGATTGCCGTGAGCATCTCACACTCGCGGTGTTGCATCGGAGAATGCAACCGCGGCTTTTCGACTATCGCGGTATGGAGCCTGAGAAACACCTATTATTCCTGTGGCTCATCACCGCGGGGAATCTATATAGAAAAGCCGCTACAGATGAACTGTTGCATGTGTGAGTGTAGATGGGCATGATAAGCGTGTATGCGTGCGTTACGGGCAAAGCATTAAATTGTACCAAAATCTATACAATTATTTTTTAACCGAAATCGAGAAGAATTAAAAAAAAAAAATTTAAACATTTCTCTGATTCTTGAATGAGAATTTAAATATATTCTCACTTTTTGATTTCTTAATTCCCGTAATAGCGTAAATAATATCGCTAGGGAATTGGATAATTTGAAAATCGTTAGGTGACTATTGGCGGAGACCTGCAGTCTTAAAAGATATAAACATTTTTAATTTTTTTATATTTTGGCAACCCAACACAATAATCTCCCAGAAGGTAATAAACACACACCTGAAGGGATATTCAAATGCAAAAATTAGCTCCGCCAAGAATAGGTAAATTGAAGAATAATTAAAATTATTAAACAGGTAGAAAATTTATTTTCGAAGTGATTTTTGTTGATAAATTTGTAATGGTATTTTAGACAGTCCTGATTTATTAAGCTTAATTACCTTCCACATACCAAAAAGAACTGCTCCATCTGAAATTATTTTTAATTGCGACAATAATATCAAGACTGAGTCATTTAGATTCGCGCTTGTACCCAGATTGCTTGCAGATGGCAATACGTTCTCAGAAGTAGTTGATGTGTTAAACACGGGTGGAATTTAGATACAAACATGCTATAAAAACATACTTCAATGACATATCACATGTTTGTAATAGCCCGTAAAGGCGTATATTATATTAATATAAATAAAATTAAGAAAAATGTAAACCCCCAGCAATAAAACAAAATTGACGCTGTAAATAGTCCTCAAAGAAAAACCGAGAAATATTGCAACTATAAAACTGTGCTAAGCATGTAGTGGGGATTTGAATATACATTAATTTAATACTATAATTTTTTTGAAATAGTCATACATGTACAAAATGACAAAGATGTTATTTAAAAACCATAGATTTGGTTCGATTTTCTGAAGATATTCGTCATAAGGTGAAACCGTTCCGGTCTGAAATGAATTAAAAGTTGAAAATTAGAAATAATTTATTTTTAACTTCAACTTTTTACCTATTGTTTTTGTACATAGTTGTTTTAGTTGTGCATCAAAATAATTTTTTAAGCTATTATTTTATACATATTTTTATTTTTAACTGATTGAGTAAAACCTCAAATTGTATTATTTTAATTAATGGAGACAATATTAGCGAAACTCAATCGAAAATCTGAAACAGAAAAATCTGAAAAAGATATGGATACATCTGGGACTCGAACTAGAACTGAAGACAGAACTCTAGAACTCTACTAACTGAGACAATAAAAATTGTAACACATTAAAAATTCTGTTCACATCTCTCGTTAGAAGTATTCTAGAGTACAACTCTACAATTTGGTCACCTGTCTTTAATAAATCACATTAATACCATTGAAAGAGACCAAAGGAAATTTTTGAGGTGTTTTAATTTTTACTCGGAATTCCTATAGAATTAATAGATTATGATTTTTTATTACATTCATTGAAATTGGTTAAATTAAGTGAAAGGAGAAAAAAAATTGATCTTATATTTTTATATAAAATTGTAAATAATCAGTTGGATGATAGCCCTGACATATTAATGTTGATTCAATTTCTTGTACTTACCATAAGATCAAGGTACCCTAGTATGTATTATTGTGACAATTATACCACAGTCTCAGGATACAATTCAGTAATAAATAGATTACATACTATATGCTAAAATCGCATATGTTTTTAATATGCCTCTTGTAAAGTATAAAGATGTTATAATTAAATACTTTAAAGCCACATATTTAACTTTAGGAGTTTTTTTATGTTTCTTTTCACTGTCTTTCATAAACTTGTTAAAAATGTATTACTTTCATTGATCCCGTAATTTTCCACCTATCAAATTTGTAAAAAAAAATGTATGTATGTGTAAAAAAAAATGTATATAAATGGTACAAGTGCTGTAAATTTCAAATAAGTAAATAAATAATGTGTCCCTATCCGATTCGGTCATATTTAAATGTATCATACTTCGACTGAGAACTACCAACATTATCTTTATTTTCTTAACGTATAGTTTTTTATGCTGCTACCTTTATGCATGATTGCAAGATTCAAGACCCGAACTAAATTTTATCTAGATAGTGTCTTGGATAAAAGAAAAAAATCTTCGTATTCAACTCAAAACCGCCAAAAACTGGACTTCCGTGGTTTATCCTTTAGGTACAGATATTTTAAATCCAACCGGAAATTTCATAAACTGCCCACTCTGGCCGCCACCGCAACGTCCATACTTAAATAACTTAGCGCTATTTTGTTGTTATTCCGAAGAAAGAATAGGCTTTTTATAAACCCTGTCAGTTTTAAACCGAGCGCCGTTCGCGCCAGTCGACCACGCGCCACGTGCGTTCCATTCTAAACTATCAACTCAAACGTTCCGCACAGTTTACGAGCTTTCAAATTCGGTGGTTCAAATTCATAAGCAGAACGTTCGATTGCTTTCAAAATAAACGGAATTCGGAATTCTTTCAAATTTGAAGAAGTAAAATAAACTCTGTTTTTAAAAATAAATGTACGATGATAAAAAAAACTTTTATTGTTTTAAGTGTGTTTTAATAATAATTTCAAGTGAATAATTTTAAAAAATTTAAACCGCATATCATAATATTTATTTTGTGGCCTTTATTAGATCGAGTGGTTTTATACGTAGGTAGCTATTTTATGATATTTTATCTACGTAGTTGTTATGTAAACATGTTTTGTGATGCGCATTTGCGCATGCGCGTTTTCTAATGAGCCCAAAATGGCATGTGCTAAATTGTTGTTACATGGAAATCATTTTTGTTTTTTTTCGTTTTTGTGTGTCGCCAATAAATATGTTTTGATATTAAAGTAATCAATAATTTCTTGCAATAATTCGTACAGGTAGCTACATAGGTCCTTAAAAATTATATTATTACAAACACGATATGCATTCTAATAATATTTCAAATCTACAAAAAAATTAAAACTTTTCTAGGGTTTAAGGCTAGAAGTGCCTATGTCAGTTTTTGGTATTTTGATTTAGGTACCACATAGTACTTAATAATTTATCATTGAAGAAGAAGATAACAATAATAATCTAATTTTTTAAAATATGAAAATAAAGAAGACACAGAAAAATAATAAAATATAACGGTCGAAACTGGGACTCGAACCCAGAAACTTACGTCTTACCGGGACATACACCTCTACCAATTGGACTACTGTGATCTTATATGAGACTGTCGTAATTGTCAACTTCATATTTCAAATTTCAGAATTAACAATATTATCTTAGACTAATGTTTTTTTCCATATTATTGGCAGCTACCTTTATTATTAATAATAATTTATATCGTCCCCTATTTGAATGATTTCAAAACCTAGTCAAGTGTCAAGTCCCCTCAGGGCCTATGTCATCTTTGGGGATGCTGTGTGGAGGGTCTTTTTAGGAAAGGAAGTAGAGGAAGTACTGGGAAGGATAAAGGTATGAGGGGTGGGTAGCAATCTAGGGTCAGTCATATGAATCCATCCTTTCCACTGAGACATTAAAACATCTCCCTCAAACAGTCTCTCCCAATCCAGACGCATTTGCTACAAACGTCACCCCATGAACCAGGACGCCCCTGCTAAGTCACCAAACGTATCGAACCATTTGGGGTGAACTGTGGCAGAGGTGTTGTTATCAATAAATGGTTGCCATTGAGAAAACAATACGCATTTATATTTTCTTTAAACAATCAGTTTCAATTTTGAAAATGGTAGTTAAATTTAAAGCAAATCCTAGTTCTAGAGTTTATTAAAATATAGTATTGTAATTTTGATCATTTTCACCACACAACAAATACTTACATTCATTAGTTACAAAATATCACACCCATATACACAGAAAAATTACATTGCACAGTAAATTTATTTTTTTATTAAATGATTAGATTTTTGTTTATTAAATGGACTCGGTGTATTACGCCACATGGTCAACAGCGGCCAGAAGCAGCGCGTAGAAGTAATCCGTATTATCGCCGCTATGATTTATCCTCTAATAAGGCACGTCCGAATCGGGATAAAGACCGGTCATTGGTCCATTGTGACGAATTAAATATAAATTGATATGAATTGTGGTCGGTCAGCTTAGCGCATGCCCGGACCCTTCCTGGCCCCCTCCCCTCGTGCGGCCCTGGCATCTCGTAAATCCAAACTAGCGTGAAAAATAGCCACATCAAGTGCATTTTTATAAATATATGATACTCGTAAATACGTCTTGATAAAGCGGTTTAAAACGATACGAATCTGTAAGCCAACGTATTTTAAAATTCATTATCTTGTTTTGTTTAAATTTGTGAGTATTCCACAATTATTTTATAATACGACTTGTGCAGACCTGTAAAAAATGGGTAACCTGGACAACTCAAATGTGCAACCTCAACTCTCATTTGAAATGTCATTAAAAGTGATTAAAAAACATGGTTGTTACTTATTATTAGTAGGCGGCTAGGCGGTGGCAAAACGAAGAATTCCATGTTGAAAATTCGCGAAAACATCATTCGGAGATATTGAGGTTTGAAGTTTAGAATTGATTCGGTATTACAAAAAAATATCATTTCAAAAATTCAAATTTCAATATCTCCGAATGATGTTTTTGCGAATTTTCAACATGGAATTCTTCGTTTTGCCACCGCTTAGCCGCCTCCTACTTATTATATAATTTGGGAGGCGGAAATGAGTACTGCCGACCCGGGAACCATTTATTGGATAACCAACACTTCTATAATAGGTCACCCCAAGTGGTTCGCTACGTTTGGTGACTTGGCAGGGGTGCCCGATTTCATGGGGTTAGGTTTGTCTAGGTCTTGGCGATGGATGATCTAGACGCACTGAACTCCAGATTCGTACCCTACCCTCAAACCTTTTTCCTTCCCAGAACTTCCTCTCCTTCCTTTCCTTAAAAATACGCTCCACACAGCATTCCCACACTCCTGGGTGGAGATAGTGTTACGTTAGGTTAGGTTAAGGGTAACGTGACCATTTTCCATTTTTCCCCAAACGTGAACACCGAAAAAAAAGATAGGTTCTTAGTTCTTAGTAATAACAATAAATTTCGAACTTATATAACGCTGTTTCCGCGAAAAATCGTCTCAAGAGCGCTGCACAAAATAGGCTAGAATAAAATTCATCTTGCAGCTTCCAATCCCATGGACGATTGAAATTCTAAACCCCCAATTTAAGAAGACCAGAGATTATTTTACTAATAAACGAAATAGAGCAATACGTTACCGTAAAAAGTTTTCGACTAAAATTAACATGGATTTTCTGAGTGAATTTATTTACTATGTGGGAGGCCAGATCACAACTCGTCTTCATTCTACAACCAGGATTCTTATGGTAGATTCAGACGGGGTCGACGTACGTGCCCATCGCTACGCCTAACAATGGGCTACTTAGCAACCATAGATTTTCAATGAAAATTTATGTTTTAGAATCACATTGGCCACACGCATCGCGACGTGCGATGTCTGTGGCCACTTTCATAGAAAATGTATGGGTTGCTAAGCATTGTTTGGCGTAGCGATGCGTACGTACGTCGTCCAGTCTGAATCTACCTTTATTTGCGCGCTTTTTTAATATTGTTTGTACCTAAATCTACTGCGTGTTCTTTTCGAAAACGGGACATTTTGGCGTCCCGAAGCTGTGTTCGGGGACACCGGGACACGCTGCCTGTAAACGGGACTGTCACGGCGAAAACGGGACGTCTGGTCACATTAGTTATGCGTGTTAAAAAAAAAAAAAATCAACTATTATAACTACTTTTCAGTGGGGTTTTTGGAATGCCACTTTGTTGAGTTGTCGTGGAAACAAAAAATGACAAGATCTTGTGATTTTGAAAGTTTATGTAAAGAACACATCAGAACTAGGACTTGCTGTAGAATGATCAAGATAAAATGTCAAAGAAAATGTATCTATTAATATTATTTTAGATATTCACGGCATTATCGTGATTTATTTTGGAGTATTGTGCCGTCTTGCCTCCCTCTTAAATTTAATATACTATAACGCTCTCCGAAACGTTGGGTGAAGAATGAAGTAATGCAACAAGGCATAATATCCAAAAAATAAATCACGCTTCGACCCCAAAATTAGCTTAATGGCAATTCATTTGGGAGGCGGGAATGGGTACCGCCGCCCCGGGAACCATTTATTGGATAACCAACACCTCTGCCATAGGCACCTCAAGTGGTTCGCTACGTTTGGTGACTTAGAAGGGGTGCCCGGGTTTATGGGGTGAGGTTTGTCTAGATCTTGGCGGCGGATGATCTGGACACACTGAACCCCAGATTCCTACCTAACCCTTATACCCTTTTCCTTCCCAGAACTTCCTTTCCTTAAAAACACCCTCCACACAGCATCCCCAAAGATGACATAGGCCCTGAGGGAAATTATTATACTCAGGGCCTCCTGTATGGAGCTAATGTTAAAAATAAAAAAATAAATTCTCTTTGGACTAATGATGCAATATTGTCTGCAATTATGACCCTTAAGTCCATGTTAAATTCTACGACTAAAAACATAAATATTTTATCATATTTTTTTTTTAACTTAAGGATCATAATTACTGACAATATTGCATCAAGAACAAAATTTCAGTCAGCTACTTTGCGGTGGAAGCGACGATATTTATCTATGAATTTGTAGGGGTATTCTACCTTAAAGCTTTGTCTGGATTCTTGAAATACCATATTTTAAAATGATTAAAAGTTTAGATGATTAAAATACAATATTTATACTGTTAAAATATTGTATTATTTGTAGGTAGGTACTTAATTGCTTATTTGAATTCTTCACCCAATCAGATCGAATTTTGAAAATTACACTTAAATTCAAAGCGTATCCGGGTTCCAGAGTTTATTGAACCAGATTTACAAAGGACAGACACAAACGAAATTGTTATTTTTGACATATATTTTGAAAATGTTTTAGAGCGATAAGCTCCTTGGCTTTGATCCAGGGTTCGCAAGTTCTGGAAAATCGACGTTTGATAATTATAAAGTGATTCAATTTTAATTGATTCCTTTACAGACAAAGAGAGATTGAATAATGTCATAAAAGCAAAATATTATATGTTTAGAAGGATGTCTTGACTGATTACAAGGTCTTTCAATTGATTCACCTTACACACTTTGCCGGTTCTTTAGAGCGCCTCATGATTTATTTTTATTTTTTATTTTATTGTGAATGCCTCAAAAAAGTCCCAACTGCTCCCGTCTGGAGCCAATGAGACTATGGCATCCCCAATCGGGTTATGTTATGAGGCTGAAGGTCAGTGGGAAAGGGAAGGAGACGAGGAAGGGGAAGGTGGGGAAGTACCTGGCTATTCAGATCTAGTCACTAAATACGGGTAAAGCCATTTCAAGCGACGTTTCAATTCTGAATGGTGGTCTTACACCAGGACGATACTAAAAGTATCTTCCACTCTAGAACGTGCCGCAAATATACTATACATTATTTTGAATAATTAATTGTGAAATAACACAAATCAATTAAATAATTTTTATTTGCAAATATTTTGTAATCACAACAATTTAACTTGAAATATATTAAAAAAAAAATTAAAACTGCTAAATATGTGTCACACAAAAAAGCAAGTTGAAAAGAAGTTGATGTAAAAGCTTTGATCAAAAGTAAAAAGTGCAACTTTAAACAACAATCCTTTTTCATGCACACTTTCCTACGTTACCATTGCTTTGCCCTTTAGATTTAAAACCATCAGAATTAATTTTAACGAGTCCGATATTTGATCAGTTATGCGTCAACATACAAAAATGAATAACATAATATTATTATTTGCGGTAGCTGAAAATAGGATTCCGACTCTTGGTTGCCAAGCGTATTTATAACACTATTAATTCTGGTGGCCTCAGCATCGGAAAAAAATCACCCACTAAAATAATACTAAATGATGAAGTCATCTATTTAAAAATTGATATATTCATAACTCTTTATGAAAAGTATTTATTTAATATGTTTGAACATCTCAGGCACAAAAGAATCTCCGCGCTGATATATCAAAATATTTAATAATTTCGTGTAAACACTCTGAGTCTTAAATAAGCAGCAAAACAGATTCCTGTTAACTGGTTCAGAAACATTTCTAAAATACGCAACGTGGAAATGACGCACCACCTTTGAATCTGTGAGCTTCCGCTCATTCATAAGGTGGCTATTAAAAATAAACCGAAAATATGGCATTGAAGTCAAACATGTTTTAAAAATTGCTTTAAAAATATAGCGTCCGACATAAATTGAGCCTTTGAAGTTATTCTACCAAAGTAAACTAACTTTGATAGGCACTCTCGTTTCTTTTTTTTACACTGACTCCACACAGTAGGCCCTGGGGAAAATAATTTTCCTGGGTCATCTTTGGTAATTCTGTGTGAAGGGTATTTTTGTGATCTTATAACATGGGTCTTGAACTGACCAGAACAGAACAGAGAACAGAACAGAGGTGGCCACAGCCTAGATGTTGAACTCGAGAACAAGTCGGAGAAGTTCTTAAGTGGCAAATGTCAACTGTGTACAAATGTTGGATACAAAAAGTATCAAAGAAATCAATGACGCTAATTCCTCGTAATGTATTCTATTGAAATATTGGTAGATCACGGACAGCATTTTCACCCGACGCCTAAATATTGCAAGATGGAGAATCTACCAAACGGACTGCCCGTTTCTGCATGGAGTCAAGGGTTTTTTTTGGTATTTTGGGGCTCCAGATCAGATGTGGCTGATTTAGATTTTTTATGACGTCTCAAACATACTTGTCTATTTATCTGATTCTTGACATGACCCACTCAATTATTTGATTCACTTGATTGTGCAAAGTCTTCCGAGAATCCCTGACTTATTTGTGGATCAGTTTGCGAGCCATTTATTCTTCTGACACTCCTTTCTCTAACTAACTTCTTTCCGCGTTCAGTTCCTCTAACAGTTTATTTTATTACGTGCTAACTTAGTCCCGTGAAAAATCATAAGATATTATAATTATTCCACGATTAGTGAAGCTTCGAAATTTTGAAAATTGGAGTATTTTCCAGATCTAAAGGTCATTGAACGGAGTTACACAGATACCACAATTTTTTTATTATTTTTTATTTATATTATTTATCGCTCATACGTCTTAGGAATCTCATTTTTACTGCAGCCGGTCTGAGTTCATTCTTCTCCTAAAATTTTCATTTTTTCTCAGTCTCATTCTATACATCAGATATGGAGTCAGAACTTTGATTACTATGACAAAGTAAATGTAGGAAAAAAATCTTAGACGTGCTCGTATACAATGTGTGGATTATGTTTTTGGATGTTTAAATATGATTATTTACCATGTGTGTTGTACGAAACTCTCTGATTTTATTTCTCACGTTTTTTTAATTTTGCAATTAATCATTCCAGTGTTTGTTTATATAACTAATAAATCCGAAACTGTCGCTCAGTGGGGTTAGTTTTGTTAAACACCCGTGCTTTAAAGTTCGTGCCAGTTGGAACAGTTCACTAAAGTGTGAAGAGTTTGTTTCTCGTAAGTGTACCAATTAGTGTACTTAAAGTTTCTTATAGTTTTGTTATGCCCGGTGTGAAGGGAGCCAACACAAGTGGGAGAGTGTTTAGTGGGAGGAGGACAGCACTAGAATACTTCGGCAGTATGGGAGAACCAGTTCTAGGACACCAAAGGATTTTTGCAATCCTTATACTGCTCCTCACTGTTAATCCTGCATTCACAGGTAAACTGCTTTAAACTTTTTAATACTAAGTTTTACTTATTCGTTTGAAAACTGACAATTTCCGACTATCTTGTCTTTTGTACACTGCAGAACCCTTTGATAGAAGGATTCTTTTGAACTCATACAAAAGTTATTAATCCTCACATTTATTCAATTAAAATAATATAATTATTTTTTTAAAATTGATAAATTAATGTTTAAGACTAGTTTTTTATGCATTGCACAAAGGGTAACAATTATTATAAGCAATAATTCCTATTAATATTAATTGCCTGAAACATCATCCACATTCAAAAAAACTCCTGAGAAAAGATAAAAATGTAATAAGCAGTAATTGTTGAATGAAACAATACTTTATATTGAATTATTTGGCGGGTAAGAGATAAGCCGACGTAGCTCAGTGGATAGAGCAGTTGTCCGGAAATCAGAAGGACGCGGGTTCGAGTCCCGTCGGCGGCATGTGTATGTTCTAGGGAGATTTTTTTCAATGTGGATAAGTGTTTCAGGCTAATAATTATTGCTTATAATAATTGTTAAAATAATATAGCATATTTTCGCCAATAACGGAAAATACTCTCAGTACAGTATTTTGACTCCTCCCACTAATATCTAATCATTTTTGTACTTGTATAATTTTAAAGTTGAAATATATCCATATTTTTTACAGAACGGAGGAAAACTGTGACAATTAAAAAAAAAAAAATTAAAATTCACTAATACCACCTCATAACTTTTCTTATTGCTTGATATTATGTTTTGCTTATTATTTCCTTGTATTATTTATAACTTACCTTTTTATTACTTTTATTGTACTTTCTTGTTTTTGTATCATTTTATAACTTACCTATGTTTTTATTAGTTTCGATGAATTTTCTTATAAAATTACTAATAGTTTTTTTATAATAATTTTGTAATTTAAATAGATGTAAAAATATATAGTTGTCCTCTCCTAAACACAAGCAACTGCTTTATTAGGAGAGTGATTCAAATGTTATATTTATATTAAGTTGTAAATATTGTAAATCTAAACATGTTTAAATAAATTAAAAAAACATAAAAAATTAAGTTAGTTTTAAGAAAGTTAGTAAATAACACTGAAGTGCCGGAACCAGATGTGCAAATATATAAAATTAAGTAACAAATACACAATGTGAATAAAATTCTTCAAAACATAATTCAGCAAGTTGTCTAATTACCTCTCGGTATATAGTTTATCAATGATTCTTATCATTTCTAGACTGAAAAATAATCAACACTGCCGGACTTCACCGATTCCTAATTCTCCGCAAATCTGCGCAATACATACAAAATTTCACAATATAGACATTTTCAGAAATATCGTATAGATAACGCATACGACCGAAAATTAATTTAAGAGGATACCGGTGATTTTTCCATACAAACGTATTCCCCATTTATCTCTCTGGATTTTAACCGTAGAGAAATTATTTTTTTTACATAAATCTACCACTTATTTGATATGTTACTTTTTATAGAAGTTTTGACCTTCCAAAAATCAATAAAATTGACTGGTTTAAACGCCGTCAAAAGACGTTCAGTATACAAACTAGACATAGAATAGTTTCGTCTTATGTAGTTGGTAAAAAAACAAATTTAAATTCGGTCCCCTTTTGGAGTAGAAAAATGGGGAATACAAAACCTCAATTTTGACGATTTTAGTTTGGTATTAGTAGCCCGGGGTGCATTTGTCCCTTTCGCTCAATATCCGGTGGGGTAAGAGCAACACTGACAGCAACAATTTAATAAAATCTATTATTCAAATTTTTTCAAATTTCAAATTTTTGGTTTCATCTTAAGAGTGCCCATTATTTCGAGAGCATCTCCTATCCTTATCATATATTCGTCATCCTCTCCCCCTCACCTAAAATTAATTTTAAGATACAATAAAACTCTATCTTCAAGCGACATTAACATAAGAGAGTTTTTTGGCTTAATTTCAGTTAACTAAATATATTTTATGCATAAGCTGTTTGTTTCTTATAAATAAATAAATAATTTAGATGCACCCGTCACGATAAAACTTTAAGCTCGCGGATTTTATTTGAACATCTCCTTCCAAACCAATTAATAAATTAACGTTCCAAACTCCAGTTAAATTCTAAACAAATTGACAAAACTCAGAGTGCCTTCGCCTAACAATAATAATGATGTTGACTCAGAACAAACGCAGCACAGTGCTTGTGTTTTTAAGCGACAATTTCCTAATTGCATCTGGTGCAAATGAATTCCTTCAGTTTTATGAAGCATCCAACCTCTCGGCTGGGCGAAACGCTCTACTCTTGGGTTGGACAACTTCGCATTCTCCACCGAGAATAGAAAACAAAGCAATGCTCAAAGTAAATTGGAATCGATTCACTAGTCAAAGCTGTCAAAATCGACCTAATTAAGTTATAACTAATGATTTTGAAGGCGATTATCTGGACATCGGGATTAAACATGTCAAATAATGAGACGAAATTGAAACTGATGATTTAGAAGTTCACAGATTAACGCCGATGGTAGCAAACTTAAATAGAATACATTTTATTTGCATGTAATTATTTTATTTTATGCAAATATCACATAAGATGCCCCCGACAGTTCGTAGCCAGTGGGACTATGTCATCATCAATTGTGGTATTTTGTGAAATTAAATTATGGATATGGGAATAGGAAGGTTTGAAAGTACCTGGATAGTCAGAAGTGGTCACCAAAAATCACTAAAACCATTTTGAACATGCAACTTATTTACCAGACACTTAGAATATATTACTCTTTATTCACGTTTCTACATTTTGGTGTTCTATATGAATTCTAAAGAAACGGTAGAAAGCATCTCAATGTACAAAATTTTATGGGTCATCTTTCTCAGGCCAAAAGCGAACTCTGACGTAAATATACGTAACATAAAGTTTAGAATAAAATAACAAATTTGAAAATCTATCAAATTATATCACGGGGCCCATTTATTGAAAACTAAAAGTCAAAATACCTAAAACCGAAACCCGTGTGACTAACTTCCCGCAAATCAATCCGAGATCTCAAATATAATTTAATTAAAGTAATAAAAAGGCTCGTTATTTCTAGGTATTTAGTTTGACCTTTTTACAATCCATTAACAAAATTAAACCAACTTACCAAATGCCCTAGCAAGACCAAATAAATAATTCAAACCAATCAGCATCAACATCAATCATCATTCACTATTCGCTTTTGATTACAATGGCATAAGAAACCGTCAGATTCACAACAATAATTATTCAAAGCTTTTGTCTCGACAAAACCATAAGTCGAGAATTCCACACGTTCTTCAATACCACTCAAAAAGATCTTACAATTGGTAACAATTAATATTTCAAGTTTTCTTATGTTATTTTAACGACTTTGTCATTAGAATCAGATATGCTCAGCTTCAAAGAGCACCTGTTTCAATACAACAGTTTCTTCTGAACAATGATGAATAAATTACATTTTACATAAGAATATTTTAAAGCATTCATTGTTCCGATACAAAAATCTGTCCCTTTTTGAAGTTTCTGGAGAAATGTAAGTACTTTCTTAAATAATGTATGTTGACATAGTGTATTTGTCATAAAAGAAGATTCATGGAGCATTGCAAAAGCTTTTTATGACCAAAAAATAATAAGCATAATATTATATTGTAGGGTGTATGTAGTTCAGATTCTTAGGATAATTAATAATAATTCTTTATTAAATTCCTTCAAAATAATTCAATATTTTTACAGGACGGACGCCTCCCACGTGAATCTAAATTTGATTATTATGTGGGACTTAAAAATAACAAAATAATTTACCAAACAAAGTAACTAAATAATAAGAACAGTATTTTCCTCCTACGTCTCTCACGAAACAGTTCTTTCCTAGAAAAACAGGCATAGAAAAACATAAAAAAATTTTAACCTTTTTTTTTAAATTTTACCATAAATAATACGTAAATATTTATACAAAATATTATATTTAAGGACATCATCACTGGCCATTATACCTTATCAGAAAAGAGGAGCGCTTGTGCCTGATAAGGAAGCCACGATACTTACATAGGTTGTACGTAAATGTTTGAATATAATATTTAATTTGATTTGATTTGTTAGAATCTGATTGGTTAATAAGCGCAATTCACATTACAGGTATTGTAGTTTTTGGACTTAGTAAATGTAATGTTTTTGCATTTGTGTTGTTTTAAAATTAGGTATAATAAATTTATTGGTTTGAATGGTTCTGTATATTTTTTTCTTTACAAATTTTTATAATGGAAGTTTTCTTTAATATGTCATAGAAATTTGGTACTAAAAATAATTTAAAAACTAATTCTTTTGAGAAAGTCGAATTTTTATAATCAATATTTACATAAAAACAAATTTAAAACAATTTTTTTACACTGTTGCTGAATTGAAATACAGGCCGTGAATGAGGTTCGCAAAGCAGGCTCCAATCTCTAATTTGTTTGAGTGGCCAGCCGAACTCTCTATTTTGGCCACCGTTCCAACTTTTATATCGATTAACCGATTAGAATTTTCAAATTTTAGGTGATAGGAAGGTAAAAATATCGCGAATTTTCGAAATAATTTAATAAACACGAAAACAACCAATATTTAGAAATATTAACATATTAATAAGCACCACATACATTCAAGTACAATAATTGTGTGTATGTGAAAACTAACTAATTAACTAACTAACCATACACCCCGTTACTTCACAAGGTAGGCAGAGAGGACGGGCTGCCAAACAACTCGGTCTTGCCATACATTAATTGCTTTTTTTTCAATAACTCCACACAGAAGGTTCTGAGAAAAAAAACCCTCAAAGGCTTATGTCATCTTTGGGGATGCTGTGAAGCGGTTCTTTTTAGAAAAAGCAAGGAGTAGAAGTTCCGGGAAGAAAGATGCCATTAGGGATGGGAAGGAATCTGAGGGTAAATGAACCCAGGAGTGATCGACGCATGCATCCATCCTTTCTACTATGGGTTGAGTTCGGCTGGAGATGTCTAGGTTAAATCTCCCTCAACCAGTCACTCCCGTTATAATAGGTCTAATGTATAAAAAAGTTCAAAACGGAAATCATTTTAAAAAACCGTGCTTCAGTGAGATAATAATTTTCTGCATTTACCCATCTTTCAATATTTATCAGCCTTCCCATTTCTCTTAAAATGACCTCACATCATCACAAATACACAAACTCATCCCCCCGTTCCAAGTATTGTGTATGTGACAACATTAAACATCGAAAATTGTTTCATGTTGTTCATATAAATTCTAACGAAATTTGAAAGTGTTTTACCTTGCAAATGGATTCTTGGCATTAATGAAAACATAAGGAAGTTGAAGGTAGAAATGATATAATGAATGTGAAATGTCCTTACCTGAATATGTGCTGAAAATCTGACACGATCTAGAAATTCAGGACTTTTATTTGATAAGTCAACTCTTGTCTCTTGTCAACTAAATATGGTAGGTACAAATTTACCACAATAATAATACTTTTCATTCCTTTAAATGGTTTAATTATGCAATTTATAGTTAAGGATTGTATTTTATTTGGCTTCTCGTTTACGGTGTAAAACATTAACAGTTTGATATATGTATTTATATAATACCTATTTTGTTTCGATAACTGCTAAACAAATGTCAATTAATATGTATCAATCCTCCAGCAAATATTAATTTGTTTACAGCGATAAATTTTTTATCATTATTGTTATGCAGTTGTTATAAATGCGTGTTGGTACTTTACAATAAGCGGTCATAACTCACCTTAATGATCGTTGCAAATCGGAAATATTTTGATATGAGATATAAAACGTAATTCGGTATTTCACGGTCGTAATAAAACATGTCGGTGATTAAGAGTGACGTTTCGGTGTCACATTTGCATTCTGTCTGAGAGTCATATTTATCAATACTTAAACTTAACAAAATTAGTTTCCTAACGTGAAAAGCAGTGAAGGGTCGTATTCTCGTCAGCATGAATACTTCGAAAAGAACGTACTTGGATATTAGTTACAATTTACAAAAAAATCATTTTCCCCAAAAGGAAACAAGAATTAGGCGTATTTTTTTCCAAAAAATCCAAAAATGTAAAACCAGTGAAGGGTCGTATTCTCGTCAGCATGAATACTTCGTAAAGAACGGATATTAGTTAAAATTTACAAAAAAAATCATTAAATAACATTTTCCCCAAAAGGAAACAAGAGTTAGGCGTATTTTTTTCCAAAAAATCATAAAAATGTAAAATCAGTGAAGGGTCGTATTCTCGTCAGCATGAATACTTCGAAAAGAACGTACTTGGATATTAGTTAAAATTTACAAAAAAATCATTAAATAACTTTTTCACCAAAAGGAAACAAGAGTTAGGCTTATTTTTTTCCAAAAAATCCAAAATTCATATTTAGGTGGTCACATTACTATTTGAATCCGAAATGTTACGAATCTAAAAATAAGTCGATACGGAAATTAACTTTTATACGTTTTTAACGATAATATCACATTATTCTTTTTTTCCACTCGAGCGATTGGTGTTCATTGTTTGATTTGGCCATTCAATTTAATTAATATCATTCCTCAAAATATTAATATTGAAACATGTAAACTGTTTATTACGTTTACAGCTAATGAATCCACCTAGATTTTACCGCTTAACCCATATTTGTAGGTTTGTTAAATGTGGTCCAATTTTGAACCGATATCAATCGCAGAAAAATAAAAGCGGTCCAAATTTGGACCTAAATCGCTCCAGTGGTTTTGCATTTCGACATACTAGATATTTATATATATATATTTTTTTTTTTACATTAGCTCCACGGGAGGTTATTTTCCTCAGGAGGCCCTGAGGAAAATAATTCCCCTCAGGGCCTATGTCAGCTTTGGAGATGCTGTGTGGAGGATATTTGAGGAAAGGAAGGAAAGGAAGTTCTGGGAAGAAAGGGGTATGAGGGGTGGGTAGAAATCTGGGAGTCGGTGTCTCTAGGAATGTCAAATATATGAATCAAAGGTTTCAAATGAGAGATCAAAAGGTTTCCGAGCATCCGATGCAACCTATGCACCTATGGCAGAGGTGTTGGCTATCCAATATATGGTTCCCGAGGCGGCGGTACCCATACCTGCCTCACAAATTATATATTTAGCATTTAAAAAAAATGAACCTCTTTATTTTATTTGGCAATCACGCCAAAAACCAGTACCTTCCATAAGTTTACACAATTGTTTTTACAATGGATTAAAACAATGATTAGTATTGCGGCGCAGGCTAATATTTTGAGTTCTCTAAGCATAGTAAGTAAAACTTGACAAATATCAATGCATTCAGAAAAAAAAGGTATTATTTTCAAAATATTTTAGATTTGTAAAATACGGCGTTTTCCTCGGTCAAATACTGCCTTTTTAATGTGTTACATTTTTGCCTCTTTTGAGCAACCTAGTACCCCCGTAGTATCTTTTTACTTCCAACACCCCCTTCTACATCTTTGCAAACGCCCCCCGTGAGCCTCCCAGCGCCCCAAAGGGGGCGGTAGCTCCCATTTTCGGAATCACTGCTGTAAAGGAACAAACAAGTGACAAGCCTGAAAATCGAAAACCTTGAATTTTGGGCCTCTTCTGGCAAGTCTTACATATAACCAATTATCACCTTGAAAACGGTTCAGGCGACCCAACCCACATCTCTTTTGTTATATTTTTAATAAAATTGATTTTTTTCAGGGAAATTTCGCTTTTTTTTGTCAAAAGTAACCCCCTAACCATGTTACATAAAATAGTGAAATGTTTTTGCATCTATATCGCCATTCAGTTGGGTTACGTTGTGATGTGGGTTAACGAAGTAACTGATGCAATTTATATTAATACCTATCGATCGTTTTATTAATCAGCTGTATTTCAATATAAACAGAAATTTCACAATTTTTGGCAACCATATTACAAATTTAAATATTTTGAATTTAACGGTATTCAATCACCAACAAAACTATACAATATTTGAGATGGAATCCTTAATTTCCTTTTAAAATTTAAATATATTTTTAATCTGAGTAAATTCAAATTACAATTTAAAAATTTTGAAAAAAAATTTCATAGAAAAAAAATTATATACAAGCTCACTCAAGTAATACATTACAATGATTGGCAAGAGCCATAAGAAACATGAGAGGCTTGCGTAAGAGAGACAATTGACACAATATAATTAGTTAATATTTTTTAACAGCGTCAGAACTTTTTTTCTGAAACCGTGCAATTCATCGATAAGAATATCTACTTCAGCATACTCTATCTTGTTATATAGTCTACACATCTGGGTCAGAGGGCTGAAGTAGGCGATATTATTTTTGAATGTATTAGGTGAAAAATGTTATGGCGTCTTAAACAATGGGAGTTGGGGACATTTATTTCAATATTGCTGAGACATAATGTAATATCAAGATGGCCGTTAATGATTTTATGTAAACATATTAGATCAGTCGATTGCCTTCTAGTTTTAATTTGCTTTGCATTTCTCGTCCCGTGTCCGTGTATCCCGTGATTATAATTTATTTTTCTTTTCAGTTCCTTAGACACTATTCGTGTGTTGTATCTATAAAAACAAGTACATTCAAATATATGGTTTGCTTTGCCGTCAAAAAATTTCTTGTCCCAGAGTATTATTATTCACAATGCTTTCTTTACTTTGCAGTATTTGAATTTATTTCATTTTCTCTTCATTGCAGACAGAAATAATACTTGAATTAAAGCAATTAAAGTGTGGTGATATAATTGTATTATACATTATCTGACATGTTTCTTTATTTACTTTTCTGTTTCTGATTCTTTATAATAATATATGTGTAATTTGCATCTTTTGATTCAAAATAACACTGCAATTTTCTACGAAAAAATATTCTGTATATACGAGTATTTTGCTCTATTTCATTACTCCATCGAAAAATTCCGTTATGAATTTGTTTTGAAACTCTCATCGGAGTGCTCATCACACGCTGTATATAATAAATATCATTCGAAAAAGTGCTGCTTTGATATCAAAATAATAATTACTTTGAAAAACTACCAGGCGTGCATAAAAGTTTGTGGGATTGGCAGCGGAAAAACTCCTTTTACGCGGCACGCTTATGAATGAAAAGTATTAGGGAATTTAGCGCACGGCCGCGTCCCTCCTGAATATGTTCAACTACCGCGGAGTTTTCGCCGTTTATTCTCATGCAACCGCTTCCCGCTTCTGGGCTCCCATTCCAAAAGTGTTATTTTTTCCATTCCACAATGTAACTGTTTCTCTTTCCATCAAAAAAAATCCGTGGAATGTCACAAAGGGAACTGTTTCATAATCAGTCCTAGGACTTGCTAAAATATGCAGTAATTAATTCTATGCACATTTTTTAAAACTTTTTTTTTAACCTATTTAGTTTACAATTTCCATTCATAACATTGTTTTCAACCTCCCTCAGAGTGAGCTTGATTTTGGAACCCAAGAATCATCAATTCCTAAACCAAATATCAAAACTCCTTTTTTTAATATACTCGATTATTTAATTAATCATCAATGCAATATTAAATCATCGAATGTACTGTTAATAAATCTAAAAGAAAAAGACACAAGAATTTAAAAAAAGTTAACTTTCGCCACTTGGGATCGAACCCATGACCTCTGTCTTATCGGAATAGTGTTTTAACCTCCAACCTATTGAAATCTATCTATTTTCCATCATGTTTATCCATCTCATATCTCAATTTTAAGAATACCCAAATAATCTCAACTAATTCTAATAATTTTGGCAGCTATCTTCATATTATAATTACAAAATTCTACCAGAATATATTTCTAATCTAGTTTCATATAGTGTCTTGGACACACTTTTTATTTATTTTAATCCGAGCGATTCAATCAGGTGTTCCGATTTTGGTTCATTATATGGATTGGACATTGTACCTGTTTTGATTTTGGTTCAAATGGATGGGATGTTGAAATTAAAAAAATATATTATTTAAATAGTTCCTGAAAAAACTAAGAATTTTTCTATTTCGATAATTAGCACGCTTGAACACAGGAAATAAAAAAATTATTGGGTCACCACACCAACTAACACATTTAGCAAGTACCTTGCTATTTATACCTACCAAGCTTCCTAGCTAAAGGCATATCAAAGAACGTTTTGATGTTATTATGGTATTTTACAAGGATGATAGATACTAGGAGTACTTTTCAGTCTAGAAAACAAAGTGAATATAAGCTTTTCTTCTTTACGAGGATAATATTAATATTTTAAATTCTGTTAATATAGTAAAATTATGCCTTGTTTTATAGTATTTTACAAAGATGATACTAGGTGTACTTTTCACTAAGTCAATATAAGATTTCCTTCTTTACGAGGAGAATAACCAAGATACATTTCTGGTATACTGGTTATTCCCAATTTGAATACATATTTTGGACAGAGAATTATGGTGCGAAACTTTATATTGCCCTACCAGATGTGCTAGCACGGTCGCTCGATGTGAAGTTACCAACCGATTGTCGGTAACTTCTCATCGTTCCCTAGGACAACTGCAGATCGCTAACGTACAAACGACAGTTGATTTCGAATATATTAAGGACACTTAGTCATTGTGAACTGTCACCTATTCGTTTGCGATCTGCAGTTGTCGTAGGGAACGATGAGAAGTTACCGATAGTTATCCTACCGATCGTTATAGAACAAGCGTGCTAGGGCCTCAGATCTAGTAATAAAATAAAACAATTTAATATATTTTATTTTCTTATAAGAAAAACTCTCTTTTCATCTTTTGAAGGATATTCCCATCAATGTAATATATCTTTGAAGAAGAACAAAACAATAATAATCTAAATTAAAATATGAAAATGAACAAGATTATCCGTGACACTATTTAGGTAACAAATACATTATTTGAATACTTGTTTTCAATGAAAAAAGGTAGCTGCCAATAATGGAAATAACATTAGTCGAAGATAATATTGTTAATTTTGAAATTTTAAATTTGCAGTTGACACATAAGACAGTCTCTTAAAAGATTGCGATGGCTGAATTAGTAAAGCGCCGTCCCGGTAAGACGTGATATCTGGGTCGAGTCCCAGTTGCGACCATTAAGTTTTATTATTTTTCTGTGTCTTGATCGTTTTCATATTTTAATTAAGATTATTATTGTTGTCTTCTTCTTCAATAATATATGTTAAACTAAAGTAAAAACATGGCTGATAGAACATAACCTAATCAACTTGCAAACATTATGAAGATGATGTAAAGACATCTAGATACACAAAAATATAAATACTTCAGGCCGCATCAGAACAGGAAACCATAGTGAGGAGGACTGTAAAAATTGTGATATTGTTCTAATGTTATACATTATTTAAATAAAAACAAATAATAAATTTGTGTACACTACTTATATAATTACAATTATTGACATGTTTCGGAACAAAGGTTTCTTCTTCAGGATAATAATAACATGAATGTGTGATGTAAATAATGGGTCCGACAGGCACAGCTATAAAAGCGCTAGCGTTATTTGGCTTGGCCTACTTCAGCATATCGCTCGTCATACATTCCCATTGGGAATGTACGGCAACCGATATGCCGAAATATGCTAAACCAAATAATGAACACAAAGTTTTTTGTTTTCATTTAATTAAAAATTACGCCAAGAAGTTATTATTATTTTTATCTACATGTCCAATCTGGGAGGCGGGTACGGGCACCGCCACCCTAGGAATCATTTATTGAATAACCAACACCCCCGAATAACCAACACCCGAAGTGGTTCGCTATGTTTGGTGACTTAATGGGGGTACCCGGGTTGATGGATTGAGGTTATGTCAAGGTGTTATCCACCATGGCGGGCCGGATTGTAAGAGACTGGTTGAAGGAGACATTTTAACCTCTTCAGTCGGATTCTTTTGTCATATCGCCTTGCACCGCAGTGGGAGGGATGGTTTATACGTCCGTCACTCCTGGACAGATCAATCCCCAGATTACTATCCACCCTTCAAACCCCTTTCCTTCCCAAACCTTCATCTCGTTCCTACCTTTCCCTAAAAAGTTCCTCCACAACTTCACACAGCATCCTCAAATATGAAATAGGCCTTAAGGGATATCTTTTCTCAGGGTCTCTTGTGTGTAGATAATGTAAAGAATGTTTAAAACATATAAAGAAAAATAAAAAAAAGAAAAATAAACTATAAGGCGATCCGCCCACTGAGGCAACTGAAAACTGTCAACTGGCAACTGTCTTTGTATGACACTGTGTTGGCCCGCACACTACACAATCACTCAAAAACCCGTTGTCAATGGTAATGCAAGCAGTGACTCGCGACTGGCTGGCCATTGCTAGTTGCCAGCTGCCAGCTGATTGTTCTTCGTCTATGGTTAAACAAGCGTTTTGACCAATCAAGACATAGAAACCAGCCGGTTTTAGTTTGGTCTCAGTTGCCTTGTCAGCGGAGCGCCTAAAATTATAACTTGATTTTTTGCTTTAACCTGCTACCTTTGAACCTAAAGTCAGGAACTTACCGTTCTGCCCCAAATTTCGTCAATAAGATAGTTCGTACTCAATCATCATTCATTTAATACCAACAGTTCTTAAAAACCCGTTTTCGCAGCGGACTAAAATGCGGTAAACATTTCAAATAACAAAAAAGTGTTTACTTTAATGAAACGGGCTGCATTTAAATTAAAATTTAAAATAAACTCCCTTGCAACGCAGCCTGAGCAAACCATCGCCACGTCCCATTCCCACTCCCTTTCCCACCGACTGCATTGCGACTATTTCGTTCGGGAAAAGTGTTCAGAAGTATTCGAAGCAAATCTATGCCGAGGACGCCTCGAAGTTTAATTTCGATTTTTGTCAACAGAGCGATGACAGCGCTGCCTGGCGGCGGTGGCTCGAATTATAAATGTCTTCCAAAGTGTTAACACTGGGAATTTTGCGGAGTTGGCGTACGAGAGAGGAAACGCCAAGCCGTAAATCAAAATTATACTTTTTTAATGCCCCGTACGTGAGTTCCCACCGTATTTATGTGCTGTTTCCTTGGATGTATTACGCTATACTTAAAATATACTGCGCTTACTAAAGCATGCTTTTTTTCTGACGTTGTTCAGTTGTATTTCAATATTGTCTGGCGCGTGTAAGCCTTTTAAAGTAATGCCCAAGACTTGAGAATATGGGCGCTGGGAAAAGCATATCAGATAATTGGTTTTCATTTTCATCAAAAAGCTTCTCCAACAAAATTATGGGCTAGTAGCAGTCATGTCATATCCCAACAATGAAAAACGATGTTTCAGGTTTAAAAATACAATGTTTTACCATGTTTTGAAGAATAAAAAACAATGTTTTTCGTAAGCTTTTTATTGAGAATTTATGTAAGAAATTAACGGTGCGTAATTCATCTACTATGCTTTTAATAACAGCAAACAAATAAAGCTTTTATTTTAAAAACTAGCTTCTGCCTGCGATTTCATCTGCGACGGATTAGTACTTATATCTATATAGTAGCCTATTTTCTTTCCCTAGGTCCCATCTATGTTTATACCAAAATTCTTAACCTATTTATTTAAAATATCTATAATTCTTGATTCGATTCACAGTATTAGGCGAGTACTTCAAATAAATTCACAAATTTAAATATTTTATAAAATAGAATTTTGATTTCAGAACAATCATTGTTTTGCAAAATGTCATTCTCAAATTTCGACATTTTCTATTAAACAATAATTTTTATTCATAATATATATTAAAAGTGTCTAGTTTTATAAATTATAGCCTTTATGCTATTCTGATGTATGAGCTACATTATTGTAAAGTTTCATTAACATCCATTTAGTAGTTTTGGCGTGAAAGAGTAACAAACACACATACATCTATACAAACTTTCGCGTTTATAATATTAGTAAGATAAGATTTACCGTACAAGAAAAATAATTTTACTGTCTTTTCATCGTTATCAAGTTTAAATTGCAGAACTCCAAATTTAAAAAAAAGAATTTTATATAATATAACTGTAAAACAAATTAAGTCTTTCCAGATCGATGAAAAGAAGAAGAAAAAAATCTCCCACAATACTATAATATTTTTAGTTAGTGAAGAAACCTACTTAAAGTTGCCTACATAAAAGGCATATTCTTTCCTTTTTATTAATGTAATAATACTCATCAACAACGTTAAATTAGATAAAGAAACAATGTTAAGCCGTCCTGAAGTTCAAGAACTGTATTCCTAAATTCAGGATTTCCTCCAGCGACATGTGCTAAAAAACGTATATCTCTCAAAAGTACAATTTACTAATTTACTTTTGTTGATAGGAAAAAAGCATGCCTAGTTCGACATGGTTTTGTCAAAAAATTAATCGAAAATCCATAATACGACACGCAAATAATTGGAACAAGTCGGACGCCTAAGGATGCATGAGAAAATATATTAATTTGAAAGTCATAAAATAAGTCTCCGTTAGAAACTATAACAAAATTTCGAACTAAAAAATAATGCCAGAAAAGAGTTAGGCGTATTTTTAAATTTTCAAGGGCAGGAAATGCAAACTTTCTTATTACGGGAAGGTTTTTTTATTATTTCTACTTTTTATATTGACGATTTCGTGGTGGAATTCTATTACGATAATATAACTAATTTCTGGATATTATTTATGGCCATCTTCAAACAGCTATAGTTTCTTCTTAAACAATGGTATATTTACACAACAGTTGGAAGGGGGTATCGGGCGTCGAGTGTGAATGCTATTCTTGTTCTATCGGTATTTCAATGGAAGATGATCCCAGGTATGCATCATTAATTCCTTTAGCGCCGATGTACAGTCGGAAACACGCCAAACGCAAGCCCAAAGTATGTATACGGTTGACACGACGGTATACGGCCAGTCACACGAGAACAACTCGTTCTCGAGTTCAACAGCTTGGCTGTGGAACGATTTGCCTCTGTGTTTCCTCCCTTAACACGGCTCTCTTCAAGACCCAGAATCAATATTTTCTTTTAAAAAAAGAACCTGCACTTAGCATCCCCAAAGATTACAAAAGCCCTGAGGGAAATTATTTTCCTCAGAGCCTCCTTATGTGGAGTTAATGTAAAAAAGGAGGTAGTAAACAATTATTTTAATATACACGGAGATAAATGTTATTTGAAAACAACGATTATTTCAATAGTAAAAACGGTAAAAAACGGGACTAATGTTCTTACGAACAAATTAACAGTGTTTCAATGTTTATTTCCGGGAAAAAATAAGCATAATTTGTTGATGTACGTACGAAATTACGTATACCAACAAATTATTCTTACATGTTGCGGCCAATAAACATTGCAACCCTGTCAATTTGTTCGTAAGAACTTTAGTCCCGTTTTTAACCGTTTTTACTATTGATTTTTTTTTATTTTTTACATTAGGTCCATACAGGAAGCCTTGAGGAAAATAATTTCCCTCAGGGCCTATGTCATCTTTGGGGATGCTGTGTGGAGGGTATTTTTAAGGAAAGGAAGGAGAGGAAGTTCTGGGAACCCCGTGAACCCGGGCACCCCTGCTAAGTCACCAAACGTAGCGAACCACTTGGGGTGACCTATGGCAGAGGTGTTGGTTATCCAATAAATGGTTCCCGGGGCGGCGGTACCAATTCCCGCCTCCCAAATTGAAATGATCGTTTTTTCAAATAACATTTTTCTCCGTGTAATTATATGGATTTTCTCAACTTGGTTGCTATATAAAGAAGCTCATGTTTGATATCTGAATTACTAACCTCCCTCCCCAAATATTGTGTATATATATGAGGAAAAATTTTGCCAGTCTGAAGATGTCCAGAAATAAAAAAAAAATTCCAAATTATTTCAATAAAGTATTAGGTTTGTTATGAAACTTCTGATAAATGTTAAATATTTTTTTAAGAACTCAAGCTATGATTATACTTTAAAGAGTGTTTGTTGTTTATGCTTCAAACTACGATTCAAATAAACTTTAATGTTATTTAATTCATTTTTCTTTTTAAACAATACACAAATACTATCTTCCAAATAGGCCGATTATATTGTGAAACGCACGCATTAATCCTAATGAATTTCGTGGAAGGCCGCGCCAAGTTTCGCAATACATATTTTTAAATATCGCATTTAATATTTCCCTTTCTTAAGACAAAATGCAATAATTTCACGCTCAAATTCCTTCACACCTGTCAAAACGAACAATAACTGCAATTATTTTATTCTCACACAATAGAGACATTGCTTATATCTCACACAATACTTGCCAGAAACGAGAGCTGTTCGTTCTCAAATCAAGTTGTCAATTATATCCCCGGGAAGACACGGGGCGACCAGTACACAGATGTCAATAGTTTTCTAGGACAAAACAAATACTCGTTACTCCTCTCGACTATACATCCCTGCTAACTCTCTACACTCTCTACTCCTCGTTTCCCCACCACTTGCTTTGCCAAACAGTGCCAAGTGTTTGTCCTAGATTTTTTAACTGTCTGTGTATCTTCCCGACTTGACATTTGTGTGTATCTTTTACTACGTGTTCCTATTTTTACAATCCCAGTAGATTAAACCTCTTCTATTGGGGGCCATAAATTCTGGATTTCTAAACGTCTTCCCGCAAACGATTTTTCAGCGATATAAAGTTGAATAGAGTTATCAACTTGCTAAACGTGTACGGTGTGATATTACCAGTGGCTTAAGCCGCAGATACACATGCTGTTAAATCTCCAAAGGAATTCGCATACTAGTAGCTCGGATGCCATTCAATCGCATGGCATTACAAGCAACATCATCCACTTAGTATGGTAGTAGTAGGAGATTTTAAAATGTTGTTATTCGTAACCCGAGAATGTTTGTCTTTCTATCAAAAAAAATAAGATTTTGGAGACGGAGGGAGTGGCAGAGGTATGCCAATAGCTAGCAGAGTAACTACGTGCGTGCGCTTTTTTGTTACTTTTTGCAAGTTGATGTTTTGCGATCAAAATACTAGGTGGGGCCATGAAAAGGCTCTGAACTACAGTGCACTTTCGCTACCAGTGCTTGTGGAAAACAGGTTCGCCGCACTTCAAAAATAAAATCGTACTTTGTTTTGTTGTTTCTTCTGGGAACCCCTTCTCAACCAACTACGCAATTAGATGACTAGAGATGTGTGATGCCTGTATTTAGTACGTGTATACTAAGCTTTAAGCTCGCGGGTAGATAGCATGCTAGCTACTCGCCAAAAGCATGCTTTTTTACTGGCAAGTGTATCCGTGGCTTTAGCAATAGTCTGAGCAAACTAGACAGCTGCCTGGAGGTCGGAGTATTAGAGGGGTGCAAGTCAATAAAATTATCATAAAACAATTTTGTATCTTGATACGGAAAGCTAGCCGACACTTATTTGCGATATTACAAATTAATAATTTACCATTTAATCGTTTCCCCCTTCTAACGACCATGCTCCCGGTTGTAAATGAGAAAGAGAAGGTTAGGATGTTAGAAATGGATGTCTTAGGAATTAATCAAGGAAAAAACTTTTATTTTTAAATCTAACATTATGTTTTCAGTAATTCTATGTGCTAGAATCGAACCCTGCACCTGTACACATGTATGTATCAATTACCCAAGAAATCAAACATTACCATTTGGTACATAAATCTAGTCGGTACACCATCACATCTCCATAGTCCCCATGATTTAGCTGGCAAATATTCTGTCGGAAATAATATATCTTCTGGATTAAGAGGTGACAAATATATGGTGGCCATACTCACCGGCCACAACCGAAGAGATTAGCAAATAGAATTGTATTATCGTCATATCGGTGTCTCCGAAGTAAGATCAATTTTATCTTACTTATGTGATTTTTTTTAATGACTATTATAGATACCATGAACACAGACATAGTATAATGGTATATTCACAGTCATCCTCACTAGGAATTTCTATTCGGAGGCGGACTTTTCAGCCAGCGGTCTCAATTTACTCATCTTCAAGATTGTTGACTTCTTATAAGTTGATTTCTCGATATTTATGTCATCGTCTTCAGGTTTGTTGACTTTCCCATCTTCATATATGTTTAAGATGAGGAAGTATCTATTTAAAAAAATTGTATTGGTGTAAATTCATGATTTTCAAAATTTTTTCATGTTCATAAGAGATAAACATTGTTTATTAATCAAAATTTATTTAAAACGAAAGTAGTACAAAGTATTTCATATTGAAATTTAATGCCATTGAAAGGGCATTATATAATTTTAAGTATGAAATTTATGTTTTTTTGGCCAATCTGGCCAAAAGATTGGTTTCATTTTGAGATGGTAGATTTGAAGTTTTTGTCCTTGATGTGCTTGCCCGTAAGGTGAAGAGAAGAGCATTTTTTTTAAATATCTCTACATGAATTTCACTTTTTCTTTCTTGATTGAATGAATTATAAATTATGTGGAATCTTGGAACTGGGAATTAATCCACTTGTTGACATCCGATAGAGCTGAAACTTGGCAGATAGAACCTTTATCGCTGACAATGCATTATATCTACTTTTGGATGCAATCACGCACACACATGCGAACATAAAATCAATTTTTTGAAATTTGAAGATAGTCTTAATGGACGAAATAAATATCGGCCTTATCAACACCGGATTTGTCCCAGTTTGTAGCACGGTTGATACCCTGAGTAGGAAGGTTCAAACCTTAGACAAAACCAATTTTGAAAGTTTTAAAAATGGACGTATTATAGGAAAAAAACTTTGTTGTTTACTAGTTGCTTATTTAGTAGGTATAATAATTGATCATCTCCCAAAGTTTATTCAATTTACCCCCAAACACCTTACAATCACACCCATCGGTCTGTCTGGAGCCTAGAAGTAGAAATATCTTACGTAAATTGGCGATTTTAAATCTCAATTTATAATAAGTTTTCTTTCAGATCGCACTTCTAGATATTTCCCATACATTGGCGGGCACTCTAATCCCAGTGCACTTGCACCGAGGAGCCGATTAATTAAGTCCCCTACAAGATTATTCGCGCTCGGATGAACCTGATAAAGGAAAATTGATTTGGAATTCAATCAGTCTATTGGTTTATAATCAAATACCCTTGAGTTTATAACTACGAGCTTACATCGCTGCAGGTGATATATAGGTAGTATTTGAATTCGATGATGCGTTGTAATGTTTATGGTGAAAAAAAATATTAATGCAAAATATTGCATTATCGTCACATTTATGAAGTGAAACTTCTTTACGCACGCTTGACTTGGGCGGTAAACTGGCGAATGCTTGACGAGAGCGTTACGAAAAGGCGTTATAAGCGTTAAGCGGGCGACAAACGCGAAGTTCATATCAAAAATATACTTATACCACAGTAGCGCTCGCCATACAACCCTATACTAACCTGCCAGACGTAAAAAAAACATGTGTTATAAGCGTGGTTTGAATCTTTGCCAATCGGCGTTATTTTTCGTGATCGCTACGATCGCGTTATCAGAAAAGTTATGCGACCCCCCTTCGCCGTAAACAGGAGAGGGGGTCATTTTGAATACACGTGGCATGCATGGAGCTGTCAAGTTGACATATGCAGTACAAAGAAATGATATTCTCTCGACCGCTTCCGATTTCAACTGACCCCTTCTCCTGCCGTAGGAAGAAATATTTTATAACGTAGTGTGTCAGTAGAAAAAATACTTTTTAACACTGTATCTTTGTATGTGAGCTTCGAGTCTGTACCGTGCTTAAGGCGACTGTAGGAGCAAGAGGGAGCAGTGTGTCCACACATTTTCTTTCTCTCTTCCTCTCATAGCCAGTGCATGAAATATCTCAGTCAGTATTTTGAAATTAAAATTGTGCGTTCTAGTGCCTTCACGCAGTGACGCGCCAAACGCGGGGAGAGCGGACGTCGATGTTATTATATGTTTTATAATAGATGCAACATTATTATAAAATAATGTCAATATTGATCCCCATATGGGAAATATTTAGTCAGGTTGAGATGACCCAGGTGAAATCAGAGAAAGCTGTGCAAATTTTATGACGCTGGAGGTCGCCGTTTGAAAGTTTTAGTCGGTTCGGGCAAACAGATTTCCGCTTTATAGTTATGATAAATGGCGGGAAGCATCTCACACTAAAACTGCTCCCTTGACTATGTTTTGATGGAGAAATGGGACCATTTGAATCTAGGGCATTAAATCTAATGCTTCAGGGTTGCCAATTTGATAAATATACATTTTGTATAATATTATTAGTAGCAAGAAGTTCTCTCCCCGAGAGCTAGAGCTGAGTTCACATTGCATTGAATTTGAGATAATAATGAAACTGCTTACATTTTTTTATTTTGTTTGATTTACTTATTTTTTATTTTAACTTTTATTTATTTTTTATTTTCTGGCAAAATTTTCGTGGCCGTGTAATGAAAATCACGGATCTACGGTCGCGGGATAGCATTTCGATGTGTACAATTAAAATGTATTTAATTATGTAATACGTGTAATTTAACATTTAATTCAATTTAAATAATATTAAGTATTATTACCATATTGTGCTGCCTCCTTATTGAACTAATGTTTCGGACAGTATTACAGGGTTCACTCTATAAATCGGATGATGGTCACCGAAAGGCTGTCAGAAACGTTGGCTCAAGGAGGAGGTAGCGCGACACGGCATAATACCCCCAAAATAAGTCACGAAAATACTTTTGCCGTGAAAATCTAAAATCATATCCAATTAAAAGTATATTTGTGGCACTTTTCAGAGTGGAAGATACTCTCGGCATCGGCATCGCCCTGGTTAAACACCACCATATTAAATCGTAATGTTGCTTGTAATGGCTTTAGCCGTGATTGGTGACCAGATCTGAATAGCCCGATACTTCCAAACTACCTGTTTCCCGTCTCCCTCCCCTACCGCTTACTTCAGTCTACAATTGGGGATTCCTTAATCTTGGTACTAGTTTTGAAATTTTGAGACTATGGAGTTAAATAGCCCCCCTCCCTTCGTACAGAGAAAATCTTTTTTTTTCGCATTCAAAAAAGCAAATTACTTCGGCGATATGATTTTTTTTTTTTTTTTTATGGAATAGGCAATTCACCCTAAGAAGAGTGCTTTGTGATGATTTTTATTTTAATTTTAGACATAATATTATAAAATAATATTTGTTACCCTTTGTGCTATGCATAAAAAATGTCGTCTTAAACATTAGTTTATCGATTAAAAAATAATCAATATTCGATGAGTTGAAGTATTTCACCAAAACAAGGGAAAGACATAATATGTCTCGACGCCACCTAGTGAGAGAGTTAGCACTTACATGCCTTTCTCATATAAAAAATAAAGTTGGTTGTTAGTTTGCAGGTGATAAAATGTAATAAGCGATATTATAAATTATTTCATTTATCTTTGCTTACTTTTAATGTGAATAGTGTTTCTCCGAATGGGCAAATACATATTGTATGGAAAGTGAGAAAATGAAGCGAGTCATCCTTTTAAAATTGAATTTAAATTTTGGTTTATTTCTGCTGCAAGCGGATAACAGTTGAATTGAACTAGGAAATTACCGCTCGAACTTTATGCCCGGAGATAAAAATCCTGGTCTGTTTTCTTTTAACAGATCGGAATCTTTCATAAAAAATTTAAGGCACTCGTCAAACCGAACAGGACAAGTAATTTTTATTATTTTTTAAATGACACAAAGCAAAATAATGTTCTGCTTCTCAAGTCGGTTCCTCATTGCTAAGAATCGTGACCTAATCCAATTTCCATGGTGAATAAGGCTCCTCCATTCCTCGCGGTCCTGCGGTGCGTGGAGAGCCAAGGACACCCTAGTACCAGATGCCAGTGATTCTTGGTCACTCCAGCGCATTAATGACCTTCCTCTGCTTCTCCTGCCTCCCACTTTGCCAGGGACTAACAATTTCTCCAAGTTGGACTACTCAGTTTGGTGAGCAACGTGTCCAAAGTATCTTAAGGTATGTTGTAGACAGATAGTTAAACTCGAAATAAATAGTGTAGGTATTTACTCCTATAACCAACATGTTTCGTAAGCAATACTTACTTCTTCGGGGTTCACTTGTAAGTACACCCTGAAGAAGTAAGTAAGAATTGCTTGCAAAACATATTGGTTTTTTAAACAATAAACGTGGTTAAAACTAAATAATCTATTAATTTCGAATAAAAATGGTGCCATAAATTAAGTTTGCTGTATTTGAAGAAAAGATTATTATAAGTTTATTGTGATTGGCTAGCTCTTCCAGAATAGACACATAAATACCCACTGAAGTAAACTTATGACAGCCAAATAAATGAAGATTAAGAAAGGGACCCTCAGATGGTTTGGGCATGTAGAACGAATCAACGAATAAAGGAGTGTAAGGAGAATATATGACAAAAATGAGAATGGAAGAAGAAGTTTTAGACGCCCGAGAAAGACAAGGTACTATCAAGTGAACCAGATACTTGAGTAGGGTAAGGTAGATACATGTCAAAAGTCGGAATAATAGAAGAGCATGTATGAGAAGATGTATGAATGTGAATGAAGCTAGAAATGTATGCCAAGACCGAGTTGTTTGATGGGGAAACGGCGTGATGGTTAGTTAGTAAGTTAGTTAGTCAAACAAAGGAAAAACCTCGTGCTAGATTCTATCAAAATGTTGCATATTTTAAAACGTAAAACCTTGATTCTATAATTTAGCAAAAGTGAAAAAAGTCTTAAAATAAAAGTATGCAGGATGATTTCTTAGATATTAGAGGCTGACTTGATTCAGTGTCCTGGCTGGACTTCCACACGTCAATGACGTATCGTTACCGTAAACGCGTTCTTCGTGGCTGTAGGCTATATATTTATTAATTTAAAAGGCACCACTGGTCGCTGAGACCAGAGCCGAGAGCGGAGGGCTATTTTATCTTTAAAAAGGCCTTGGAGTATTAAAAATACTGTATTGGGTAATCAAGGATATCAATGACAATACGGTATTCATAATGTGCAAGATGTTAGCGAATATTTATTACAAACGAGTTCTTTAGTTATAGATTAATAGTTGCGTTCTGGCGAGTCAGATCTCTTAGTGAATAATTGTAATTTCCAAATTCCCAGTTAACCTGGTCGTACGGGGGCTAGTCATCCTGTGGTGGTCTTCAAAATTACATGAGCACTCTGGCTCGTGTATAGTTTATAGGCAGGATTGCCTCAAGGTCCAGAAAGATATGCCAATAATAATGCAAAACGCGAGTTACGCGTGTGGCATTCGGTTTCAAGAAAACTTGTTTCTCGCCGTTTGAATTTTCAGCGAAAGCCAATAATAAGAAAATCACTTTTCTTAAATGTTAATTCAACATAATGTGAATTTCTAATATCCCCATTTACTTTAACGAATGATTTTACATTTTTTTTTGATCGATAGGTCACGCTTGACCATCGATGAGGGTTCTGCCTTCAAAGAAGCCTGACCAACAAGTGATAAGCTTTTGTTTTAATCCTTAAATTTTTTATTTTTTTCTCTCAGTGAATAAAAGAAAATCGCTGAATTTCTATATTTAAAAAGAAACCGTAAACTAACAATAGGCAATTATTTTTTAATGAAGTTCTTGTCTAATGTTGTTGTGATAATCAATTATAAATACAATTGAATCAATGATATCACATCAATATTTAGTCATCTTGTCGATTTTAACACACGTAATATTTATGACCGCAGCCTTCAAATAAAGTACTGTGTTAACATGGTATTTTTTATGTCTAATTTACGTGATATAATAACTTATTAGTCACCCAACAAAAGAAAAGAAAAACACTATCCTTAGTTTGTAGACTGTGCAGAGCTCCAAATTCTATCTGGTTTTGTATGTAAATTTTTATAATTCAACCAGTTCTTTTCTCAGTAGGCAAAGCAGTTGAAATAATAAAAAAAGTCGTAGATTAAACTAAAGCAAATTGTTATTTTTGCTGTCTTCACTAATAAGTGGTTTTGCGTTTAGAGCCGAGACTAGATTGTCGTAGTATTAAAGCTTTATTTTTTGAGATAGCTAATAAAGTCACAGTTTACTTTCTTTTGTGTCCGCCCACAACATGAATATAAGCGTTAAAAGTGTTTTGTGTACCAAATTAATTAAGAGCGGGCTTCAGGGTGTTAAGGGGGACTTTAGCGTGATGGTTTTTTTTTCTTTAGTTTGCTGAAATAAATATTGAAGGAAAGGCGTTTCCTGAAAATTTGCATGCAAATTTAATTCATTCTCTCTACCGACAAGTTGGGCGGCAGAAAAGATCGAATTTGAAAAACTCTGAGTTTTTAGAGAAAGGTTCTACTCGCTTAGTACTTACTGCCTTCGCTAGATATATTAAAAATAATCTCAAGTACCGATTGATAATAATAATTGTGCATAGGTAATCTAATCATTATAAAGATATCCTGGCTTCTGTAATGGTGCATTGGATGAAAAAAAAAAATTAAATTTAATAATAAAATATAATTGTGATTTTGTCAATAATACTATTTAATCTGAAGAATAAAATAAATAAAAAAAAACGTATGAGGAACTTTGTTGATTTGTGGGTTAAAATTAAAATGGCTTTGATAAACGTCGCTGAGCATCTAGTATGTTTCGGCATTTGCGATGTAATAAGGACCGCGGGCTACTATTCCAAACCAAGGTTCGTAGAAAATGTATTTGATAAAGTTAGCTCATAGGGGGGTAGAGCAGTGATTGGCTAAACGGCCGTGACGTAGCTAGAAGTGCATTTTCCACTTAGGGATTTGAATTAACTGCATTACAAATGACGTCATGCGACTATGAATGCATTTTAATTTATTTATTTTATAATTCATTGGTAAAATTATACTAATTTTTATAACTAAATGTAATGTTCGGAATAAAAGGGAACCCCAGAAATATTTCCAGTGTTACTTTGGCATTGATGAGGTAGAATCTCGGTTATTAGCGCCTTGCATATATTTCCTTTGAGGACATTCCAATTTTCAATTTGAAAGCCTCATTTAGCAAATTGTCATGACCCAGGTGTGCTAGCACGGTCGCTCGATATGAAGTTACCGACCGATTGTCGGTAACTTCTCATCGTTCCCTAGGACAACTGCAGATCTCAAACGTACAAACGACAGTTGATATCGAATATATTAAGGACACTTAGTCATTGTGACCTGTCACCTATTCATTTGCGATCTGCAGTTGTCGTAGGGAACGATGAGAAGTTACCGATAGTTATCCTATCGATCGTTATAGAGCAAGCGTGCTAGGGCCTCAGGATAAGACAGGAAAAGTGTTGATAATAAATGTATTCATATAAAGAGTGGCACATGGTGGTAGATAATCTAAGTAACGCTTTGGTGAAAGTCGTAAAATCCCATTATTCGGAATCGAAGCATTGCTTAAAATGGTTTTAGCCGTTTTCGTTGTTTGTTTTTGGGGTGTTATGCCGTGTCGCACTACCTCCTTCTTTATCCGTCGGATCTGCCAGATCTGCCCTGATGATGGACACTGCAACGCTGTCCGAAACGTCGGCTGAAGAAGGAGGTAGCGCAACACGGCATAACACCCCAAAAACAAACAACGAAAATGCTTTTAGCCGTGAAAATCTAAAAACGTATCTGGTTTTAGCCGTATTCTGTGACCATATATGAAAGGCCAGGTACCTTCCCACCTTCAATTTCCTTCCCCTTTACAAACTGAACTCTTTTCGTCACAGCTAAATGTAATAAATACAGGCGAAATAGTTGTCACGAGTAATAAAAAGTTTATAGCAGAACTTACAATGAATAATAAATCAACTTACATTGACTAATAATTAAAATGGAGTTCTAGAAATTATGCCTTATGAAATAAATAAGCTAAATATTTTATTCACTTTAGGTAACTGATTATTGTAAGATAATAAAAAGAACAGAAAGAAATTAAATAGAATTGTCCTTCAAGCAAAAGATTATTTTATTGTACGTAAGCACGCAACAGCATTTTTTTTCATAATAAGGACAGTAATATCACACCTTTCTTAAAAAAATACCATGATGGGTATCGAAATAAAATATTCGAAAACTTTTCAGTAATTTAACCAAACTCTGAATAAAATTTGTAATTTTTGAGTTATGAATAATAAAATGTAATCTCTACTGTTTTCGAATTATATTTTTTTTATTTTCTTTAAAAACTCGTTTGGTGAAGTAAGCTAAACAGCTGTTAGATCAGGACCTAATTAGACCGTTACACTTAGTGGTAGATATCCATGCTATCGTCATCCGGAATCGAAGCTACTTCAAATGGCTTTTTGCGTGCTTGGTGACCAGATTTAAATATTAAGGTACTTATCAACCTTCCTCTCTTAACTTTTCCCTTCCCCACTCCCGTAAGCCTTACAACACACCTACTCCAGTTGGAGATGCTGTATTGGTTTCGGACAGTTAAGAGCAATAAGAATTGTGGTATTAAAATAGATATATCGACGGTACTGGCGTGCTAGCATGGTCAATCGATATGAAGTTACCGACCGATTGTCGGTAACTTCTCATCGTTCCCTAGGAAGTTCCCACTGAAGATCGCAAACGAATAGGTGACAGTTCACAATGACTAACTGTCCTTTATATATTCGATATCAAATGTTGTTTGTACGTTTGCGATTGTCCTAGGCAACGATGAGAAGTTACCGAAAATTGTCCTACCGATCCTTATCAATCGACCATGCTAGCACGCCAATGGAGAACAATGTCGAATGCTCGATTTTGTAGTATTGCAGTAGAGTTTCTTTAAGTTTCTTTTATGCGCTTTTACTATTTTTGAGAACAAGAAATATACTTATATTTTGCACTTTATTAAAAATTCTGAAAATAAAAACTTTATCAACAAAATAAGCCAATAAATAAGTTAACGAAACGGTTTTCAAATTTTAGCAGTATCGACATTATTCTTCGGGACCGTCCATATACTCGTATTTATAGGTTATATTTAAATGTGTATTATAAATGTGTATTTTCAAGAAATAAAAAACTTAATACGATGACTGCATGTACTGTCGAAAATATTAATATGCATGATTTCTATTAACAAAACAGACTGACACTTCCGGATTAAATGCATTTGCGGAGAAATTTAGCATTTCCGAATGCCGTTGCATTTTTGCAATGCGGAGATAATTCTCAAAGGTTTATTATTTTAAATGAGGTTCGTTTCGCTGTAAGTTTGTTTACATCTGTGAGTCATACTGTAGCTGTCCTGTTAGTGTTAGCAAAACCAGGCCAACTCAATTCACAATGCACAATGCACGTGCTGCGAAAATGGAAATTATATTTCATCTCGGTTAATGCTTTATTTCACTAGGCATTTTTGTTTATTTCTACTCAAGCTGCTTTTTTATGCAAGATGATTGTTTACTGTAGTCTGTTTTGTTGGATAAATGGTTGAGGATCTTATTGAGAACACTTTCATTAATATTTTATAATGAAAATTTATTCACGACTTGCTGGATCAGACTTAGACACAGAGAGAGCGTACACCATAGACATAATGATCACAAGTACTTTCCACTAGTGATATGACCTACTTTACAGTAGTGATGTGACATTGTCCACACTAAAATATCACCTATCTTGTGGAGGATATTCATCGAGATGTGAATTTTAGATAGAATACAGTGGAAGACAAAGGAGGATGAGTGGACATCCGTTTATCAAATGTTTGGTGGTCTACTTCTAAGCCAACTTTTTAAGGCCCAACCTGTGCATCATGTGGATACAATGCCTGTGGGAGCACTTCATCCTATTGATGTAGAACAAGAATTTACGAGGTAGTCAGAACCCAGGCTGTCTCTCAATTGGGTGTTGGATCATGTTCGACACTCTAGTTTCCGTCCATATTCTGGAGTTAAGTTATTCGGAGGAGTCTCTCTCCTTTCATCCAGAAGTTTCCTGGACTATATATCGCATGCATTGTGAGAGATCACACTATCGTGAAAAATGTGACTAGACAACTTAACAAAGTGCAACTTCATTTATCCTATGAAAAGTCATTAAAAGTGATACTTTTTTAAATAGGTAACGTTAGGTTAAGTTATTATATCACTTTTAATAACTTTCAAAGGGGTGTTGAAACTTTGTTGAGATGTCTTGGAACCGTGCAAATGTACCGTGTATGTAAAGTATGTGATTGATCGGATCTTTTTGCAGTTTTTGCGAGTTACCGTCATATTGCTCTTAGTCCAACGAAAAGATAAAATTATGTACGTGCGTTATGGGTGTATCAGTGTGGCTAAAGTAAGCTAATTTTCAATTTAAATCTTCAAATTATATTCCTCGTACACAAAAAATTATAAAAAAAACCCAGACAATACATTGGCACTAGAAAGGTATCTATTACACGATTGTGACGATTAGTACTACTTAATAATTATAATCATTTTTAAACAATATACCAGACAAGAGATTGCTTATTATCTCGGTTTCGTTTTTATTTACATAGTGTGGTGTACTATTGCCTTCTCTGGTGAATAATTGAACTCGGATGATAAGAAGTTTAAATGATACTTCGGTTCGTCAGGTAAAGATTCGTGTTTATTATCGTCTTATTTACAATGAATATTTAACTTAACATAACGTTCGTTCTAATTGATTATCTTGTTAACAACCTGCAGCAGATGAAATGGCCACTGAAGGTGCCCACCTGTCGATCGGATATCATCGGTTACCTTCGTAACCGTTTGGGTATTGGACTCGAACGGGGGACAGTTATCTCTCTCATGTAGTACAACTTTTCTCACCTCTGTTGAGACACATTAAAACTACATAACTATTGAGACACATTAAGATTACCTATACTATCAACATCTGAAACTACATACTTCTCACATACACTACAAATGTGTTAAAAGCGGTTGATTTTTTCCTTGTTTCAACTTATGCTCGAAGATGTTTTATTTTTCCTGTTTATTTTCCTGCACCATATCCTGATTTCAAATTAAATATTTTTGATGAATTTAATATTTATTGAAGCAAAGTTTTTTGCTAATCTGAATTCAGAATTAACTTTGTAGTAATCATAAAAAATCAATTACAGGTTCAAAACAGCCTAATATCACCAGAATCCAATTTATTTTATTGACTTGGAAAAGGTATACTTAATTAGCATAAATTTTCGTGAAACTTCGATTTAAATCTGTATCACATTAAATAATAATAGAATTTCAGAGATTTATAACGTCGGAGCAGGTGTTTTAAATTCGAAATGGAATAGCGAAGAAATAAAATTAAACTCCCTTCAGTGCGATAAAACGAATTAAGGGAATCTTCGATGAATAAATAAATAAATAAACAGGGATAATCAACAATGAAAATATATATTAAAATCTGATAAAATCTCATAAAGTCGCCATGTTGTTATGGATATGCTGGAAAAAAGTGCCCGGGCATCAGAAGTTGGGACGGGTCTGATAAGTGATTTCAACGAAGCCTTTGCATTAACGCTATAAATTTTTATATGATTCAGTTATCCGCTTGGTGTGAGATTGAATTTGAATTTATATTGCTACCCGCTACCTCCCCCGTCTCACCAGGGAGGCAGAACATCTAGGGAGTGTTTCTATTTATCAGGAAATAAATATATCGACGGAATTTCATTGCTACGATTCTCATTATGTGGAATTGAAGTTGGTATGGTAGGTAGTTAGTAGAGGCTGTTTCAATTAAACTGGTACATGAGAACATTGTATAAATGGTGTTTAAAATCGATTATCATCATCATTATACTTATACACTGTACAATTAGGTTTATTTTGGCAATCTATCCAAAAACTAATTTTCTACTACGATACTTAAATACTAGTCACACTTAAACATAACCACTTAAACATCTCAGAACAGAAACATACAATATTACCCACCCACAGTTTCACCTTCTCAAACCTACCTTACACACAACATAATAAAAGTTCATTATGTGTAAATGTTAATAATTAGGTTAACACTATTAATATTATCTTACTAATATTATAAAGGTAAAAGTTTGTATGAATGTATGTTCCTCTTTAAATCGAAATTTAATGAAAGGATTTTAATGAAACTTTACAATAATATAGCTCATACATCAGAATAACATATAGGCTATAATTTATGAAGCTAGCTATTTATTTTCAATATATTGAAAATAATAATTATAGTTTAATAGAAAACGTCAAAATTTGAGAATGACATTTTGCAAAACAATGATTGTTAAATTAAAATTCTATTTTGGAAAATATTTATGTTACTGAATTTATTTGAAGTATTCGCCTAATACTTTGAATCGAATCAAGAATTATACATATTTTAAACAAATAAGTTAATAGTTTTGGTATAAACGTAGATGGGACCTAGGAAAAGAAAATAGATTACTCGAAGTACTAATCCTACGCAGACCAAGTCGCGGGCAGAAGCTTGTATAGAAATAAATAAAAAATTTCAATCGAATAATAACTTCTAGAAACACCAACAATAAAAAGGAAAGATGGAATATTTTACAAAAACGGATAAACTGTGTAATAGATGCCTCTATCAGGAACGGAATACAATAATATACGTAATATTTTATATTAGGAGACGTTTACGATCATTCTATAAATATTTCAATTCTTCTGTCAGATAGAGACATTTTGGTCTGCCAGCCAATCTAGGGCCTCAGACGTCGACCTGTGGACCATATAAATACCGCGGAAGCGGGTAATGAATTGGGCATTGAATCGTTGACTCACACATCGCCGACTTTTTAAGATCGCACATATGCATCATGTGGGCAAAATGACTGCAGAACAACCTCACCGTATTTTTTTTTATTTTTTATAGAGGAACATAGAACTGAGAACAGGGAGAACAGACTGTCTCTCAGTGACGGCTGGCGTGGTCGAGGGGTAAGGTTTTCGACGCCCAATCCAAAGGTTGCGGCTTCGAACCCGGCGTGTGGCAATTAATTTATTTTAATTAATTTGTGTTATTTTACAATAAATTAATTAAAAAATAATATGTAGTATATTTACGCCACATTCCAGAGTGGAAGATACCCTCAGTATCGCCCTGGTGTAAAATCATTATTCAGAATAAAAATGAGCTTGAAATGAGCTTGAAATGGCTTTATCCGTGTTTGGTAACCATATCTGAAAAACCTTCCCCACCTTTCTCTTTCCATATCCTTCCCATCCCCACTACCTTCAGCCTTACAAAATACCCCAATCAGAGATGCCATAGTCTCACTAGCTCCAGACGGGAGCAGTTGGGACTCTTTTGAGGTATTCATATAAAACAAAAAAAAACTGGGGTCTTGAATCAGACGATAATTTCTCACGTCAGCCGATTGCCACTCAAGTTTTTACCTTTCTTGGCTATCTAACACTCAGGGAATTCAAAAAGGCGTTGCAAAAAAGCGCAATACCTTTGCAATATTTATTAAATGCCAAAAATAAATAGACTTCTCACACCTTCACGAGACAAACGAGTTCCAAACGTTTGTAGGTACGTGGTTGACAATTGCCGTACGACCGTACATGATGGATCGCATTATGTAATTGTGCACTATTTTCCTTCAATAAGTGACAACATATGCCTTGTAACCTCCAGGCTTTCTGCATGAATAATTTTTATTTTATTTCGATTAACACAAACAAATAATAGATTTGAATCATCCTGTGAACACATAAAGTACCTACAGTCTTGTTTCTTTTTATAAAGATCCCTTCAATGAAAATTTAAAGCTTTGTTTATAATGAACCAAATGAAATTATTAGTAAAGCAGTTAAGTAGATTAAAAATGAAGTTATTTGATTAAAGTAAACTGGCAGCCAATAATATTTTAGAAATCTGTAAATAACCCTATTAGGAATATTTGTAATATTCCTAATAGGGTTATTTACAGATTTCACAAATTACAAAAAAGCAGATTTTTACATAATTTATGTTTAACAATTATTATAAGCAATAATTATTAGCCTGAAACACTCATCCATATTGAAAAAATCTTCCGAGAAAAGATAGATATCGCCGACGGGATCGAACCCGCACCCTTTTGATTGCCGGTCAAGTGCTCTACCATTAAGCTACGGCGGGTTACCTCCTACCCGCCAAATGATTCAATATATAAGTAGTGTTTCATTCAACAATTACCGCTTATTACATTTTTTCACCTGCAAGCGATCACAATAATCACGATGAATAAAAAATTATCACTACTTCAAGGTGGTAAATATTGTAAATTTATTTAATGTTTGATACATTTAGATAGTGTTAACAATTACTACATTAATGAAATTGCAATTGAGTAAATGAAGGTTTAGTTATTACTGGGTAGATAGTAGTAGTGAAATAACTAAAATAATAATAAGCTAAATAAAATATTAAACATAGACTATATATTATGTATATTTAGTACAGAGAAATAGTAAACAGAATACTCAATAAAAAATAATAAAAATTAACTACAATTTTTTTGGTTCAAATATTTACCATAACGCAATAATAGCTAAATGACCTTCTAGCCATAGTAAGAGTAACTATTGGAATTTTATGTTTGGACGGCCGGCGTAGTCCAGCGGTAGCGCGTTAGACTCCCATTCCGAAGGCCGCGGGTTCGAAATTTTATTTAATTGATTTGTGTTTTTTTACAATTAATTATTGAAGATAATATATAGTATATTTGCGGCACGTTCCAGAGTGGAAGATACTCTTAGTATCGCCCTGGTGTAAGACCACCATTCAGAATTGAAATGTGGCTTGAAATGGCTTTAGCCGTGTTTAGTGACTAGATCTGAATAGCCAGGTATTTCCCCACCTTCCTCTTCCTCGTCTCCTTCCCTTTCCCACTTACCTTCAGCCTCATAATATACCCCAATTGGGGATGCCATAATCTCACTGGCTCCAGACAGGAGCAGTGGGACTCTTGTGAGGTATTCACTATAAAAATTAAAATAAAATGAATGACAGATTAAATATCCATATACTTTCGAAATTCATATTTTCACAAACATTATCCAAATGATGTTTTATTTGAACTAAAAAAAAATAATCTGAGTACTCCATAACACAACATAAATTTTCCACCAGGGCAATAAGCCAAAATGGTGATTCTCATTTTGAACACATCTTTTGGACAGATAAATATTAAATTTGACCCTACGATACAATAGACAGTATAGACTACACATATTAAGCTCTACTAAGTCAAACAAAAAATAAAAATAATGGAAATTAATAAATTTAAAAACAAAGTAGAAACATGGCTGACAGAACTGAGTGATAATCATCTTACAAACATTATGAAGACAATATAAATAAAACTAGAAACCTAATATATAAATAACTTCAGGGCTCCACAGAACAGGAAACCCTAGTAACATAAGATTCGAATAGTAATACCGAATAAATTGATTCTCAAGAGACTGCGCAGACATTTCTATTCAAAATGATTAACGTTAATTTCCATCCAACCAATACAACGCCATCTAGCTTTCAAGTCAGAGACAGAGTGACGCAATGTCTCTCTGAGTGACACGTTGTAGTTGCTGTCTCCAGTAGTAAGTGTCATCTCTTGTTTTGTATTCTCATGACTAATTCTGTGAATTATAACTCGATAATTTGAACGTTGGTACCTCCAATGCAGCAAACTTAGAATTCAATCCCCTATTGTCATGGGTATTTTTGGATATATATATATATATATATATGATTTACATTACGTAAATGATGGATATTGTCGATTAGTTTTGAAAAATCGCTGAAATTTATATGGGATACAAAACTTTTTTAGACATCAAAAAAAGCATTATTTCCCCTATTTTGACGAACATTTGACCCAAATTTGTATTTATATGAACCAACCGAATATTCTACACCAAATTAAATGTTTTCGACGTAACCCGTCATTGCAAAAAGGGTCAATATTTAATAATTTCTACTTTAATCTTAGCAAACTCACTTTGTGGCATCATTTTTAACTAAAAGAAAACAAATAAGTTTGTGTACACCACTCATATAATCACAATTATCAACATGTTTCGAGACCAAAGGTTTCTTCGTCGGGATAATAAGAAAATAAATCTGGGGTTCCTAAAATAATTTGTAACGATTGTAACTTTTTTTACATACGGAAGATTTTAGAAATTTTATTACTAGAGTTAACCGCTTGGGCACATAAGCTAGTTTTCACGACAATTTAAGGTAGGTAGACATAGGAATGACGTACGCCCCGGACCTGGGTTATTTAACTCTACTAATAAAAAAGGAACATCTAAGGTATTTAAATAATCATAAAGATTCTGAATTTACCAATCACATTTAAGAAACAAATCATTCTCTTGATATAAATAAAGGGTAAAAAATTTTACACACAACCACAACAGATTTACAATTAGCAAATATAGAATTAGAAAAAGTGTTAATAGTAAATTAAATATTATTAATAAGCAAATATATTTTTTAATAGCCATCTTTTTAATGAAATAATTTATTTTTCTTATTTAAACCACCTGATTATGTTATGTTAATTTAAAATTAGTTTAATTTATAATGTCATGTTTACATATTATTCTAAAATAATTTTTATGTTTCATTTTATATATTGTTTTCTATGATATTTTTAAGTTATTAATCACCACACTAGTTATAATATTTTTGTGTATAGTTCTTATTTTTCTGTACTTGTTTTTTATTTTGTTATTTTTATTCATGTTTTTATTGGTGTACAAAAAGTTATTTGTTTTCATTTAATTTAATAATTTCAATTGTTGATCTATTTTATTTGAGATCTTAAATTATTAGGTTTCCGCTGGGGAAATAGTATTAACATGATTATGAAAACAGTTGCAGAAGAACTTCAACCACCGCTACCAGTGAACCGACACTTGATACCCCGACACTTGGCCCCCCGAAAATATAATTATTATGAAATTATTCACCAATTTCATAACTAAAATCGACTTCAAAAATACCTTTATTCACAAATTGGTCAAATGAATTTATTTATAATCAATTTTACTTAAAAGCTGGTATAAAGAGTACAGATAAGTAGTTTCTTCCTTGATGCATTTGAATGACGATATGTTTTATACCTGTGTTATTCGGCGGTAAATCCTCCCTGCACACCCCTTCGGGTACACTTATTTATTTTTAAATGTGATGTGTGTAAGTAAGTTTTAGTTTGACCACCACAACACGGACATGTGCCTAGCACGGTGGTCGAAAAAACCACAATTCGTGTAACAAACAAAATTTGATTTAATCATAATATTTTAATGAATGAAGTTAATATTAGCGAAAGTTAATATTTAAAGTTAATATTAGCGATTTTCGATTGACTTTCGCTAATATTAACATCATTAATTAAAATATTATAATTTGAGGTTTAACTCTTTAAGTTAAAAAGTTAAAAATAAAAATATTTGATTTAATCAATGAATAACGAAAACTTAAAGAAAAAAAACTTTGTTATATGTAAGTAGGTGTTCCATAAACCGACTATATATTGTACGTATCAACTGTCGTGGAACCACATCTACCATATGAACGGATTACTTTTAGATAACGATCTCTTTTTCATTGGTTTAACATTAATTTGTAATATTTTTAAGCTGCATTAAAAGCTTTCAATTTGGTAGCCGCCTCAGGAACTATTTGTTGGATAACCAACACCTCTGCCGTAGGTCACCCCATGTGAATCGCAACGTTTTGTGACTGAGTAGGGGTTCCGGGTTCATAGAGCGAGGGGTGTTCAGGTCTTGGCAGCGGAAACTCCACACCAGTTGCTCTCTGTCAACTCATCAGCTTGCACCGCAGCAGGAGGATTCATCAGTTCGTTACTCCTGGATACGCTGACCTCTAGGTTCCTACCCAATCCTCATACATTTTTCCTCACTTTCTTTTCTTATAATGACCCTTCATACAACATCTCCATAGTTATTAAAAATAGTGTGAAATTAGCGTCTAAATAAAATTAAAAGTCAATAATTATTGTGAAATTCTTTTGAACAGAATGAAGAAGGGAAGCTTGGGGCCTTCTTAACATTTCTTAGACTCTTCATTTCTTCTCTCGGAATACTTTGCACTTCTTGTCCGGAGCATATGAAAGAGATACGGATTCTACAAGTTTGAAGAACAATGAAGGAAAAGCAATTAGAGAGAAAGCAGCATTTTCTAGTTTCTGAGACGTTAATTTGAATACTGAAAAGAGATATGTTTAAGTAGTTCAAATTGAACTGTGAATTAAACGGCTTTGTCCAACTTGATTATATGATTTGAAATCCATTAAAGAAATCCATTTACTTCGAGATAAAATGATTCTGTTCCTAAAAGAATTGAATTTTTTTTTATTGAGAGGAGTTTTATTTCAATTTAAATTTACAAAATCTTTTGTATAAATTCGAGCAATTCCTTCTTATTTCTATTTTTGTTATCTATCGCAAGAGATTTTTTTAGTACTGAATACAAAATTAATAATGAACTCTTAATAAATTTGCAGACTAAAACAAACAATGTGTCGGTTGTTTTAGTTTCTCAGTAAAATAATAATAATCTCAGTGATAAACGCGACTTTCGATAATTTAAATAGTTAAAGAGAAAATTCATTCAATTCCACAATTTTTTTATATTCATTAAGTCATTGGATATCTTTTCAGATGTTTTTAAAGCAATTCTCACTCTCTTGAATCATTGGAAAATTCTTGGAATTTTTAGCAATTTCCATTTGCAAATGTATTCTAGTAAATATTATTGCATTCAGTAGCTATTCTCAGTTGTTTTCTAGTAGTGATATTTAAAAATAGCTAGTTAACCAACTTCAATAAATTTAATTAAGGTGTTCTATTGAAAAGTAATTTAATTAAGGTTGGGCTTCTTTTAATTATTATATAGAATACGGACTTGATTTTCAGTTTCTGTTTCCCAATTAATTATATTTTCCATTACTTGTTAGTGAATCCTTCTTGATTGGTTCTGTAGCTTCTCGTTAATTATGAACTATTTACATATTTATACCCAAAATTGTATTTCATGTATTTTTTTTAAACATTTACAGAATGTTAACAATTGTTACATTAATGAAATTAGCATTGAGATTTACAGTCAGATTTGAAATGTTCACAGGATGCGTTAATCAATGTTTAGGTGTTACTAGGTGAAGATGCTACTAGTGAAATAACAGATATAATAATAAGTTAAATAATATATAAAACACAGTAAGTATACAGTACAGAGCAAACGAAGAAAGATAGAAACAAAAGAAAAAAAATGTAATTATATATATTTTTAGTTCAAATACTTCCATTTGCCATGACGTCGTATTAGCTTATAGCTAATAAAAACATGACCTAATCAGACATAAACATTACCTTTCAGAGTTGAGCCTTCTTTGCGTAATGATCTGCGTGTTCGGCTTTATAACGAAAAGTTGGTGCACAAAGCTTTTTTTAGAGTTTTAAATTTTTTTAATGTAGTATCGTTTTATTGATTGTTAATTTGTATGATTTTTTTAAAATACTTTTTAACTGCTGTGAGGATTACTATAAAATAATATAATCATTAGATGACACCTACAAACATAGGTTTTGAACCTATAATCCAGTAGAAACTCAAGGTACAAAATAAATGTTCCTTTTCTCATTTGAAAATTTTTTATTAATTTCAGATTATAATTACATCTTTATAATTAAAAGTAGGTAAGGAATTAAAATTTACTCGAACGTATTTGCCACATTATGGCACTATTTCCAAAACCACGAATTGCTTTGTTGCCAAAATGTGGAAAATTTTGAAATTTTTATTTTTATTAAAACGACTTTATAATATATTGTTTATAAAGTTTATAAGTTTTATCTTCTTCTTCTACAGTGCAAGGAAGAAGAAGAAGAAGACTTTATAATATATTGTACATTCAAAACGTAACAAAATAAATATTCCCTAGATTCTTTAAAATGTTTTAAGGTTAAAGATTTAATTATATTTGTTTTATAAAACCTACACATATATGATAATAGAAAAAAGATAGGGGAATTCATTGACTGCATAGAATTGTAATCAGTTTGTATGTCTCCATAATAACATTCGGATGTATGATTTTTTTAATGTGGGCGGAAAAATTTCCTTTAGCAATCTGAGAAAAAATATTTAAATTGCTCTCTCGCACCAGTGGATAAGAACGCTGAAAAATTAAGCTTAATCATGATTATTGTAATAGTATGTAATAAAATATTCTGTTAATTTAAACATCGAATCTCTTAAAGAATTTTTATTTTACGAAGTCAAAAGTAAACCGTTGAGAATAATGTGAGAAAGTTTGGCAGACTCCTATTCCCCGACACGGTAAAGAAGGACGTCTTATCCCGGCGTCTTAATTTTGATTCAATTAAATTTCATATCCGTTTAATCCGGTTTTGAAACTTTGGAGATTCAATTACCAGAGGATTTGCATAATCCGTGTCCTTCCTTACCTGTCCCGCGGTTCGGGAGCTTTTTTTTGGAATATTTTTTAAGGCACATTCGTTCAGCATCTGAAAAAATGCGGTAAGAGTTTCAGTTACAATTAATAATTGAAAACCGGAGACTTTAATAATTCTTCAGCCCTTTCCAGGAAGTATATATATCGACACTTTGATTGGACTGGGTTCTAACTTCCCTTTACCTTATTCTGAGTTGCCACAGCCTACATTTATTTAAACATCATATTTTTCTGTCTTGTTTTTATGTTTTGTGGTTTTCAACTACATTTACATAATACCATTCCAAGATTAATTGAAACGTGGCCCTGGAAATAGCAATTTAAACATGCAGTTAGAATCTTATGCAATAAATTATGATGCCCCAGCAGGTTACATATGGTTCTATCTGCACGTTTCGGGTTTGTTTTAAAATGGAAATTACATGTTTTTAAAAAATATTATCCTATAAAATATGCTAAACTGAAATACTTTAAACAAGATTAAACCTTAAAATCAGAAAGTGTTAAAATATTATGAAAAATGGTCTTTGAAAACTTTGACACCTCAGAACATGGTAAGGCGAAGTTAGAACCTTATCCAACTAAAGAAACACCCTCCTCGTAAAAATGATTAACTGTCAGATACAATCCAAATGGCATTTTCAGAAGGTTCAAAATGTTTTTACAACCAAAAAAAATAGATGGAAGTTTTAAAAACTTGACGATAGCTCTTTGTCATACAAATATCTATGGAAATACAACACAGATGGATCTAAAAATTATTTCGGTTATAGAAACCAGCAAATGAAATGGTTTTGCATTCAAAAGTGATTTAAAAAAAAAAATTACAGTTAGAACTTTGTGCAACTAAGATTAGATATTGCAAGCGCCGGAAAGCTTGAGTAGATTTTTTAAATCGGAATAGATAACATCGTGGTTTTATTTTAAGTAATGAACTTCAGTTTATGGAAAAATAATTATTTTAACTGAAATGCAGGAATGGAGCTTTCACATTGTCATTATTTTTCATTGCTTTTACAATTCATGAACAATTTTAAACGACTCTTTGTCATGCACCCCATGTAATGTAATGCGATATTTTGTGTAATGCACGAAACCGATTTTATTCCATTAAAGGAAGGTTTTAATTATTAATGGATTACGAGGTTTAAATGCAGTAGCGCAGGTAAAAACTCTCCAAACTCCCGAACAGATAGTAATCTTACCATTTTTTTTTTGAAAAGTTTTAACTTTATATGTACTTTAGTTTTCTAAATTTTTAGTTATGTACTTTGGTCACTTAAATTTTTATTTTTTGACTATGTTCCCATGTGATATTGACTCCTCCCACTGTTGTCCCCCTCCCCCAAAATCACCCCTCACACTACCCCCACCTAATAATATATAATTCATTTCTGTACTTGTTTTTAAGCAGCGATTCATGACCATATTTGGAGTAAAAAATGTAGATTTCCGATGTCATTTTGATGTCCGATGATATTTTATTTCAATTAAAAACAACAATAAATATTTCCACTACAAATCGAGATTGGATAGTTGGGTACAGCCTAGCGGGTCACGTGATGCGCACTCTCTTTTCAGCAGAACGGTAACATAGGAAACAGTTTTTTTTCCAGTTTCCACCACAGTTTGTTACTCTGTCTCCTTTATTACCGTGCTGTTTGAACGAAAGGTAGAGGGTATCGCGTTGCCCTCTAGTATGTACCCAACTATCTAGAGTGTAGTAGCAAGGTGTAGTGGAAAGTATATATATTTATTTTAATTAAAGAAAAAATATTACCGGACAGCAAAAAGACAGCTACGTTTTTAATTCCAAATATGCTCAAGAATCGCAAAATGCTGTTTCACCCTACAAGTAGATGTATTTAAAGTATTGGTTTTAAATACATTAAAAGCAAAATCGTCAAAATCCCGGGACTGTGGAGATGATATTTTGCAAAAGAAAATTCCATTTCTTCAATTCATTTTTCTGAAAGGACGGCTCGATATTTCCTGGAATCCGACTGCATTTTTAATTATGTTGATTTTTTTGTTTTTAATTTGGACATCATATTATTTCTAATGCCATTAAAAACATGGCCTTGCAAACTACATTTTCCGATATTTAATATTCTTCCCTCTTTTCAAGTGCCAGTTGTTTCTTGAAGAGTCTAAAAGGATTTAGATGACTGTATTATTTCCTACTGTGCCTTTAATAATTGCTCGATTCGGTAACTGTATTGTAAATTTGAGTATACACGGGTCATAATACATTTTTTTTATGTCAATAATAAATCATCCCTTTTCTTGGGTATGTGCATAATGTACATGAGGTATGTATGGAGACAAGGCGGCCGCTGTGAACATTGGAAATAATAATATCGGAGTGGGGCCTGCTGCAGTCCCGGAACCCGTCGGACCCGGACTAAAATATCGCCGATTAAGTGCACATGCTTCAGGTTTAGCAATCTTTACGATATTCCCAAGGAAAACAAATGGCCAGGGCGTATTTCAAAGCCAAGATTTTAGTCCGTGTGACTTTGTTAGTGTAAGTTTGTATGTATGTGTGTGTATATGTACGTATGTGTATGTAAGAGAGAGGCGACAAAATGATTTTTAAACATCTGCTGACCGTTCTAGTAAACGGAAAACATAACTTTTGAAGCATTGACTCATTTTTTCCTTTGAAATTATTTAGAACAGAAAAACAAAATGCTGATTAAATTTGGGAAACGGGAATGGATACCATTTACTGGATAACCAACACCCCTGCCATGTGTCACCCAAGTGTTTGCTTCGTTTGGTGACTTAGCAAGACTGCCTGGGTTCTTGGGGTGAGGTTTTTTCAGGTCTAGGTGGCGGATGTCTTAGCCTATTCCCTACGCGGCGGGCCGGATCAGAAATTAATAGGTAAGGGACACCTTTTGAAGTCTCCACTCTCTCGACTCATCTTCCATCACTCCTGGACACATTGACCCCAGATTCCTACCCACTTCTCATACCTTCTTCCTTCTCAGGACTTTCTCACCTTCCTTTCTACAAACTACTCAGGGACGGATTACTGACTACAATGGGGAGCTAATTTAAAAAAAAAAGATTTATGCTTAATGACCATAAATGATGACTTATTAGTATTCTAATTTTAGTTTTTAATTGATACGAGGTGTGTGTTCCAAATCCCAATATCTTTACATTTGATCTCACACCAAATGCACAAGAAAGCTGGTGATATCCGCGTAATTATTAACATTTGGATATGGATTTGTACTCTCTCGTGCCAAAACAACAATTTGCTTTACAATACAACTTAAAATAGCTTAAGCATGGTTTGGAGACTAGTTATGAATATATCAAAACACACCATTCTTTTGTTTTTCCCCTTCCCTAACTTTCCATCCTACTTCCATAAACCTCAAAAAATCAAAAAATTGGGGAGGCTGTAATTCAACTATCTTGGCGCGGTTGGAACAGTAGAGCAAAATTTCATGGAAAAACACAGCACAAGCATAAGCTGACCAAATTTTGAAGTGAATGACATTTGTAGATAGTGAATGGCATTTCGTTGACTGATGATTTTTTTTTCAATTAAAAACAATAAAACGAATTTTTCGATCACCCTGCTACATATGGCAACGGAACTTTGTCTTGTCCGTAGGCTGCTGCTGGAATAAGACGGACTACTACCAGTACACAACTGCCCAGTGGCGAATAGAAAAATTTCATCTACATATTTACTTCAAATATTGTCAGCAATCGCTGATTTAAAACCTTCACATATGTACTGACAGACACTGAATATTATATATAATCCGGATTACGTAGCTGTTTTTATAGAAGACAATTAAAGAAAATCTTTTTTAGTTACATTAAACACGTATTGAAATTCTGTAAAACTTATAACAAACAATGAAGGAATCAACCAATAAATTACAGTAAAAACAATTATTCTGAATTAATTCCCATAGTGTTCTGAATAAGGGTGGCGCGAGCGTCTTAAATTAGAATTCCTGCCGCGATAACGTCTCCGTACGGACCACCTCCCGCGTGGACATTTCCCGTACTGCAAGTGGAAAGGAAATGCTTCAACACGTGTTTAACATATCCTGTACGAGTGGGTACACGTGTGGAAAATTCCAATATAATTGGTTCTGAGTATTATCTGTGGTACTAGGTTCTCACTAGGTTCTCTGTGGTACTAGGTTGTAAAATTTACGAGGGTGCAATGTGTGGGTTGTTTGAATACACGATCATATAAATCGATACCTTATTAAATTTTTTTGTTTTCTATAATATATGCAAAATAAGATATGTTTTTTTCAGTAGATTATTGTATTACTTATAATGTTATGTGGGTAACTTCCAACGAAAAGCATGATAATGGACGAAAGGTTTAATTGCCATTTGCATTTGAGTGTTTTTTCTCAAAATTTTGTAAATGGTATAAATGATTATATTATATTGGTTTTCTTCCAAATTTAAAAAAATAAAATATGATGATCTACATAGCTTTGCAGAAAGCATTATCGGCTTAGACTCAAAGCTTTCGGGTTCAAATTTTATTTTATTTAATATAGATTTTTTATTTATTTATTAATTAAATAAAAATTTTGGAAAAAAATCTTTTTATAGCTTTGAAATTTAAAAAAAAATAAGTCTCGTGATGTTTCTCTCAGTTTTTCCGGGCTGAGAGATACGTTTATACGTTGCACGAAATAACTTTACGTGCGAATATATTTGCATGATATGCAAAATATTTTTTCTGTGCCAATAATTCCGGTACTACCTACCACATTTGCATTCACCTATTTCTCTTTTTCACACATATATGAATCAAAATATATAAATATGTTCTTTTTTTTTCGACTAATGTTTTTTCCGTATTATTGGCAGATACCTTTATTCATTGGAAACAAATATTCAAAGAATGTATTTGCTAGATAGTGTCTCGGATAATTTATTTTTAAAATAAAGATAAAGATATTTATTTTTAAAATAAAGATAATAAAATAAGATAAATATAATAAGCGATAATTGTTGAATGAAACACTAGGTATATATTGAGTCATTTGGCGGGTAGGAGGTATCCCGCCGTAGCTTAATGGTAGAGCTCCTGTCCGGCAAACAGAGGGGTGCGGGTTCGAGTCCCGTCGGCGACATATATCTTTTCTCGGGAGAGGTTTCAATATTGATGAGTGTTTCAGGCTAATAATTATTGCTTATAATAATTGTTATAATTTATTTTTCTTTATTTATATAATATTTTCGTATCCATTTTTTTACATGCTTATCGACTATCACATTAGACACACGCCCGTATTATGGTAGTCGAAATCGACATACATATTTAATATCACATATTTAAAATAACCTTACCTGTATGTGAGAAATTCCTGTATGATATTTTTATGTACAATATTTTAAAAGTATCGCCTAGGAGCGATTGCGTATATTGATTGGCATTTGCAATGTAAAAACTGTTTTGTGATTTTTCCTTTTTCTTTTATTTGGTATTTATTAATTTATTTTGAATTACACGCCCAAATGGGCTTCTACATGTTGTGTTTTTATTTCGAATAAACATATAAATGGGCATCAAAATATAAAAACAAATCAATGTAATGTATTTTCTATCTACCATGCATATTATGTTCACTAATTATATATCTTGCAATAAATTATGTAAAATATAAAATAATATAAAAATCCATTACGGCGTTTATGATAAATAAATAATAAAATGAAAATGAATAATTTTTCCTTTAGCGAAAGTCTGTTTCTCGGGAATTGCGTGAAATAAAGGTTTATTATTTATTACACGAGAAAGGTTTTTCTTTATTGAATTGGGTAGATTTGTTAAAAAACTATTTTTATTGTAATTAGCCAAAGAATTATGTAATTATTAGACTTATGATTTTCTTTTGTAAATAAAAAAAAAAAAAAAAAAAAATATTTTATGTGAGAATGTTTATCATAGGGTACATCTATAATACTAAATTTTGAGATCATTATTAAGGAAATATTCAAATGCTCACCATAAACTAAATATTATTTACACGTGTCTTAATTATTGAAAATGATATGTTATAACATTTACTTATTGAAAATGATATGATATAACATTTACTTATTGAAAATGATATGATATAACATTTACTTATTGAAAATGATATGATATAACATTTACTTATTGAAAATGATATGATATAACATTTACTTATTGAAAATGATATGATATAACACCCGGAGGCGTAACGGTCCGGTAAATAAATATATAAATTTTTAATATGAAATTGACCCAGAAAACATAAATATATTGTTTAAGTCACTACAAGTTTTTCTGCATTATAATTGACTTAATGGTGTTTATGAGTAATGTGAGTAATGTAACAGATAGAGAGTACACTTTTCAATATAACTGCATGCTCAATTCCAGCGCACTTGAAGTGAAACCACACAAAACTGCGCTATACAAATGTAATTTTATTATTATTTATTAGTTTCGATTCTTCTGAGATGTCTGTCTAATCAACCGGACGATATATATCTTTTTTCATTTCCCCATTCCATTTAAATCTGTTTCTTAGAATAAAAATCAGAAAAATATCTTCATACTTTGAATTTCCATTACTTTGTCCACGTGGAGTATTCCCTTACATCTCGGGTAAGAATTTAGCTAGTAATCAGCTTGCCACGTGCGGCGGTCGGTATGAAGAAGAGGAAGAAGTAAACACGTGTGCCAAATGCACCAGCACGTACGAGTATATTTCCCACGCTGAAAATATTTCCCGTTGGTCAAGCGGAGCTAATAATAAACTGACCGTAATTTCGGAATTTGTTGCCGTTCATTTCTCGGTGATTTACATAACGATATTTATGTATTCTGAAATCCCTGCGTAATACACAAAATGAAATATATAAAAAGAAATACTTATTTCTTATGAACCGACGATAATCACGCTTTGCGATTCCACTTTTAATGAAACGATACTTTTTTGCTATACTCGTATAATGGCTCCATATAGGAGTATATGAGAAAAATTATTTCCCTCATGGCCTGTCGTCTTTAATTTTTAAATTTTAAATATCTTCAAAGTATTACATTGTTTACCTAATTATTAACATTTGTACATAATATATTTGAACTTTTATTATGTTATGGGTAGGTTTGAGAAGGTGAACCCCTCATAGGAGAACCTGTGCTGAGGTGTTTACGTGGTTATTTTTAAATATCACAGGTATTTATGTGTTGTAGTAGAAAGTTAGTTTTTTTTTCTTAAATTTTAGTGGTTATTGTAAATTAACTACTCAGAAAAAATATATATATTGTAAGTATGTGTAGAGTTGGCAAATTCTCGAAAACCTGTTTATTTATTTTACACTTTTTATAGTTTGGTTTGTTATTATGTTTTGAATAAATAAATATCTTGATTTTTGATGCCGGCTGTGAAATGTTTTTTTGTGAATGTTTGTAGATGTATTTGAAGTTAGTAGTTGTTTCAGAGTAATGGCCATACGTTTAAAAAGTTAGGTTGCGTAATATTGAAAGTATCTTTGTCCGTGTATGGTGTGTGTTATCGGTTTTTGGTTGAATTGGAATTTGAAGTTTGTGTTGGAGGAGGTGTAGTAGTGCAAATTTGGCATAAAGTTGTCTTATTGACATGACTTGTAAAGTTTTTTAAATTTTGCTTGAATCTGTATCGAATGGTACTTTCAGAATGAGTTCAATTATCGCCTTTTGAATTTTTTTAAATTGGATTAATTGCTATGTTTGTAGCACTTCCCCAAGTTAGTATTCCATATGTGGCAATGGATTGACAAAGTACAAACATATGGATCTGAGTTTTGTTAATGGGAATATATTTTTAATGAACTTCATTAGGTGCTTGAAAGTTATATTGTCAATCCAGCGTAAATGTGTATCAATAATTTATGTTGAAGGTTTTCTTAAGAAAAGGAAGAAGAGGAAGATCTGAGAAAGAAAAATATACGAGGTGTGGGTAGGAGTCTGGGTGTCCAGGACGTAAAAATCCATCACTACCATTGCGTGCACGATAGCCCTGCTGAAAAGGTGAAAACGTCTCACTCAACCAGTCTCTCCAAATTCGGCCACACATTGCATGTGGGCATACGCGTTCGCCGCAAAGACCTATACAATTCACACCCATGAATCCGGCACCCCTACTAAGTCTCCATACATAGCGAACCCTTTGGGGTTCCGCAGACCTTTGCCGTAAGTAATTCACTCACTACAACTCTTAACCTACCAACTAACTTTCGTTTATCCAATAAGGTATCCGGGGGGCGGCACCCAGCCCACCTCCCAAATAGACGTAACAAACATGACAGCCAACCAGGATTTGCTTCAATATAGACCGGGTTGCTGGCAATTAAATTATTGAAAGTATTTAACAAATTTGGATGCCTTTTTCTCGTCCACCCGGTATGTTTCGTAAACAACATAGATGTTTTTTACAACCGTGATTTTTTACAAATTATTTTATCAATTACCTACTCAAGAAATTTTCCCACATTTCCAATTTGTAAGCATTTCTAATAAATATCATATGCAAATGAGACCCTGACACTGGTTTGTTGGTAGGTATGTCGGCTTTGGTTAGATCTGAGATACGAGTGTGCTTTCCTTATAGCTAAAAAAAAACTTTATTTTTTCTTCAGACATGCTATTCAACATTATATTTTGTTGGTAACATGTGAAGCTCAGAAAAAAATACCACATTGAGCAATCATATCTCAGATCTGTCCAAAACGGAAATACAGAGTTGTTGCCTGGGTGGTCTCAAACGATAATATCGCAAGAACTTGTGTATTCACTGCGAAAAATTGTTAAATATATGTAATTTCGTATGTTTTGGGCACAAAACGATAATTGTTTCTTCCGCTCGTATTTACGAAGATATTAATGTAACCCGAAATGACAGTAAATAAATAATAATAATAATCCGATTCACCAAACTTCGGTCATGAAAAATGTCGTCTTCTTACTGAAGTTAACATAGTGGTCAATGGATTTTCATGCCCTTTGTCATTTATCCTCATTCTACGCTGTCTTACTGGAACTCTTCCCCTAGAAATCTTCCCCTTTGGGACTATTCTCGTAACCTCACATTTGGTCACCTCTTTATTGCATCACCTGTTTCAAGGTTCTAACTGACATTTGTTAACAAAAAAAAATTGTTGTATTCCGTAGTTTCTACGAGGCGTAATTGTAGTTCGTCACTTTAGTTGGATAGGGTTCTATCTTCGCCTTGACGAGTTTTAGGGTATCAAAGTTTGTATAGTCGATTTCTCGTAATCTATTTACCGATTTCTGATTTTGAGGTTCAATCTTATATAAATAATTTTTGTTTAACATGTTTTAAAGGAATTTTTTTATAGGATTATTGTACGGAAATACAGTTAGAACCTTACGCAATGAATAATCATGCCCTAGTTTTTCCATATGGTCCTATATGCAAGATTAAGAATGCTCTAAAATTGTATACAACCTATTTAAATATTTTACTTTGCATGTTAAATTATGCAATATTCAACCTCAAAATCAGAAAATATAGGTTACGAGAAATCTTTCACACTTCGTATCTCATAAGGTAAGGTTAAGTTAGAACCCTGTCCAACCAAAGTGACGATTGTTGTCATAAGAATACAGACTTCAGTTTAATGATAGAAGTCATCAGCTCCCATTCGCAGTTGACCTGATTCAAAACTTTGGAAGGAATCCCATTTTAGCTTGTACAATTTTCTGGAGTTGGTATAGATGGCTGTTTTAATTGCTTAGAGCGGTAGTCTCTTAAGCAAAAATAGACTCACTTGGATCAAAACTTCGCAAGGAGAGGCAAAGATGAAAGTGAATTTTAAGACCATAATAAAGCTATTATAAATCATATTCATGTGAATGGTAGAAGAAGACATAGCACGATCAAGTGACTGATATATTTGAGTCGGGACATGTCAAGAGTCAGAATAATAGAAGAATATGAATGAGAAGATGTATGAATGTGAATGAGGCAAGAAGTGTATGCCAAGACCGAGTTGATTAGCGCTCCGTCCTCTCTGCCTACCCTTGAGGGGAAACGGCGTGATGGTTAGTTCGTTAGTTAGTTATATTTCTTTTAAATGAGTTCAACCCGAGGTTAACGTAATATAAGCATTTTTAACAAACATGACATATTATCAAGTTAAACATCTCTACAGTACTAATATCACACCGACTAAAAAAATAATATCAAGTCATACGCAAGCACTAACATTATAAATTTGTGTGCTTAAACCTAAAAAAATGCTATTTCTAAAAAAATATATTTATTTATCTGAATTAGGTACCTATACATATAGTTTTAGCAACACTTACAAACTGCCGGGGCTCATGAATTGCGGCATTAATGATGTGTCAAATGATTGTTAATTATTAATCTGCCAACATCCCATGTCTAATTGCTAACCGAGATGACTAATAATAATTATATAAAAACATTGTTTTAACGCATGATTTGTCACACCGTGAGAATACAGAATCGAAAAGCCTGTAAAATTTCAAATGACTCACTGTTGTTAATTAAAAGATCGTCTCGTTAAGTTTATTAAAGGTTTAAGCAAACATTTCAGTCGGTTAGTTGAGAATTCGATATCTACGGCACTGGTAAATCTGTCCCATTATTATAATCAAAATAATAGTTCGTAACCATAAATAATTAAATAATAAAGTAACCATAACCATAACCACAAATGATTAGCAAAATCAAAGAAACTATTACTGTTTAAACGCCTCATGTGCTCCTGTATCCGTATTAATATTATTATTGTGTATAAGGCCGTGGGTTCATTGTGCTATTTCCCATTTTAACTTATTACTTTGAGTTTGATTCCTAGTCCCATAATGGTCCTCTCCAATCATTTTTGCTTCCCCGAAGGCCCCAAGAGGGAAGAGTCCACCAAGGTGCCCTCAGCTCTTCTTTCTACCTTATTGGTAGGCGAGTATAAGTTTCGACAGCCTGGTAACCATTTATTAGGTAAACAACACTTAGGTGTTGACTTAGCATGGGTGCCTTTATGGAGTGAGGCCATGCCAGTGAGGCATACTATGCGGCCGGCCTGATCGGAAAACAGTAGTTGAGGGAGACCTAGCTTTGACCTCTTCAGCCTGACTTTCTCGACCTACCGATGTGGGAGGGATGGATTCGTAATCCGTCACTCCTGGTCACATTAAACCTCATTCACATTACATTTCACGTAACAGTTATAACTGAACTTCAATTACGTAAATACGACAGCAATGTGAACAAAATGACAATAATATGAAATATTTAAACAGCATTAAAAATATTGAATGATGTGTAATAAATTATTAACATTATTTTGAAATTTATAATTATTGCATAATTAAAACTATATGGCTTCCTGGGCATTCAATCAAAAAGAATTATGTGTGCAATCAGATGAAACGCGTCCACCATTTCCCCAATTAACTTGATTCGTTCTGTGCAAGTGATATTTCCGATAGCTTATTTATGAAATTAAATATTTACAGAGCGATCCATCACGTATTCGCTGAAAAACCAAAAACCGCACACTCCAGGGGCATTCAATCAGCGGATTTATAGGCTCCGGTCCAGCGGACACGAAACCAGGGGTTAACAATGTTGATTTTAATAGTGGATAAAAGGTTGGACAGAAAACCAATCTATGCGATGATTAAAAGCGTGAATTTATTATACCTATTTTGATTCATGCTTATCGAGATTTTCCATATTTAGCCAACGTTTCGGACAGCGTTACTGTGTCCTTCATCCGGGCTGGTAAGGAAGGAAGGAGGAAGCGTAACACTGAATAATAAACCACATAATAATCACAACATGTTTTAATCTTGGCATTCGACATCAGAAAAGGATATTCCGTGTTTATATTTAACAATAGGTAATTATTTTTTTGCATCTCCACACAGGAGGCCCTGAGGAAAAAATACCTCAGAGTTTATGTCATATTTTGGGGATGCTGTGTGGACAATCTTTTTAGGAAAAGTACGGAAAGGAAGTTCTGAGAAGAAAAAAAGGTATGAGGGGTGGGTAGGAACCTGGGAGTCAATTTCTAGGAGTGATAGACATATGAATTAATCGCCCTAAGGCGATGGGATTAGGGCGATGGGACGAAAGATGGAGAGATAAAAAGGTATCACTATAACGAGTCTCTTCAAATCCGGCCCGCTACATAGTATTTGGCAGACGCATCCGCCGCCAAGACCTGTAAAAGAACAGGTGTGAGGGTTGATTGAATCTGAGGGTATGAATATATCTAGGATGACGGATGTTCGAATTCATCCCTCCAACTGTGGTTCAAGGCGAAGGGTCGAGAGAGTCCTGCTGGAGAGGTAAAAAGGTCTCCCTCAACCAGTCTCTCCCGAGGCGGCCCGCCACACAACGGTGAACAGACGCATCCGCCGCAACGACCTGGATAATCCACGCCCCGTGATCCAGAGCACTAATTGTGCGATCTGTGTATACTTGACACTGCAGACCAAATTATATCAAACCTTTAATTTTTGTTATTTATTTTTGGGATGTTATGCCGTGTTACGCTACCCCCTTCTTTAGCCAAGTTTTCGGACAACGTTGCAATGTCCATCGTAACACATCTGCCCTGGCTTGACGTTAGCTAAAGAAGGAGGTAGCTTAAAACGGCATAACATCCCAAAAAAAAAAAAAAATTTTGGCTGTGATTGAAATGATATTTATCAAACCCTTAATTGTTTATTCGTTTGATTAATAAAAAAAAATATGAAAATCATTATTTTAATTTAATTGATTAATAATATAATGCCTGTTTTCTCACCTCGCCATTTTTATGAAGTGATTATTATTTTATACAGGTCGATCAAAAGTATAATGGGTCCATTAATTTATTCATTAGGAACATTCTTATGGCGGGGGCCTAAATGTGCCAAGTCATATTTCATTTGTACACGAAGCCGCGTATAAATTTGTCGACGGCCATTTATCAGCGAAATATGGCGCCTGTTCTGTCTATTAATAATTTATATACATTTTCCCGGTGCCGAACTTACTTCCTCGCCCTCGTTATATACATACGAAAAATGTCGATGACCCAAATGTAATAATATCTAAACATTTCGTATGGGGAGTGGCGAACGACTTTCGCTTATTTTCGGATATTCTTGTTTGTTTTTGAAATTGCGTCCTTCGCGTATTTTTTCGAGATTTAAAATGTCGGTGAGAGAAGAGAAAATAATATTTTCACGCAGAGAAAGAAAGATTAATTTGAATGAGTGGGTTAGAAAGGTAAAAAGAAATTACTTGTGGCAGAAAATGTTTTCAATTTTGTGCTATTTATTTTTACATTATAAATTAGGCCTCGAGGAAAATAATTTTCCTCATTGCCTATGTCATCTTTGGGGATGCGGTGTGGAGGGTAATTTTTAGGAAAATTAAGGACTTATAATTCTGGGAAGGAAAAAAAGTTATGAGGTCAATCTACAACACATTTGGAATCGATTTTGTAGCATAACCTTTTTTTATGAGTTTTACGTTTTAGAGTAAATTGAATCCAAAGTTGGAATTTAGTCTTTGTGGGGGTTAATAATTTAATTCCAGAGATAGCTCGTTCGGAAGTCATCGACATTCGTCCTCTGCCTTCTCACTCATCTTGTTTGAAAATGAAAAAGACAGAAGATACCATAACTATGATCTTACGTACCGGGGTCTGGCTGGGTCTAGTACAAATGATGTTTAATGTATTTTTATTGTGTCGAAGCGTAGAGACAGCTCAATTAAAAATCGGAAATAAAAAAAAATCGAAATGCTCAGATTAAAAAAATTTCAATTATATAGGTTCTCTATTTATTACTTATATTATTAGACTCATCAGTTCATCGCCTGTACTATGATTTTCCGGAAAACGTATATCCAGAAATTTTCTAATACCGTAACAAAATGATTATTTTGTTTTCAACGGTTTTGAATCCTGTCAAAGTCAGGCGTATTTGGTGAAATCTTTAATATTTAAATAAAAAATCAATGTTTTGGCGAAGATTTCCAAGTATCCGTGTTATTTACAGTTATAATGGGTTTCAAGAAAAATCTCAATGTCCGCCGGAGAAAGAAGTACAAAACGTTCATGAAATCCAATCAGCGAGTTACATCGCCCTTAAATTGCCAATTTAAAAAGTAACACGTTTTCAAACAGACGACAATCAATTTATTTTTACGTTTTATATCTTCCCGGCACCTCCTATCTCTTCCTATACACTGAGAGAGATGGAAAAAATCCAAAGCGTAATTCTGAGACCGCTTGACATTTGGAAAAATAATTGACAGGCTGTCAGAAGATTTAGGCGATAACAAATGGAGTAAAATATTTCACTGGGAACGCTTTGGGGTACGTTTGTAACAAGGGGTCATATTATCAGCGGGTTCTGAGGTGCGAACGAGGTCCCGAATCATCCGAGCGCTAACCGTCAACACTCTGGTCTCGGAATTTATTCGAACACACAGAACGAGTTAATCGTTTGAATTTACGAAATATGATTCTAAAAGCTTTAAAAAAAACTCAACGATGTTTTTTGATAATTTAATTTAAAAAATCTAGGCTTTTTGAAGCGCAGACTGAAAGGTCTGATTAGGTATACATTCGTGTGGGCCGCAACAGTATGGCGAAAAAAAAATTGTCTTTTTTCCATAAGCGCTACCGATAAAAAGTTGTCTTATGTGTTAAAAGTTAATAAAAAATTTAAAAAAAAAAAATATATTATCATCCTAAGGTTCCACCAAGCGATCGAAAAATGAGTAAAAAACATTTTTCGTGAATTATTCCAAAGTAGTTAGGTAATGAAAGATTAACAATTACAATATTCATTGTAACAATTTATTTACTTTTAAAAGCTTCATCACATTAAGAATTACAGTCATAATTATTACACCAATTATGAAGAATTAAATCTGATCAATTATTCTGGTATTAAATCACGTTTTGTTTCAATTTTTGGCATATTTTTTCTGGAGTTTATGGTTTTGGTGATAAGGCCTTCCCTATTCTTCTTGCCACACACTTTCGAATATGCTTCAGTCACAACCTTCACACAACGTTCTACCGCTTATGTGTGACAGGGAAATCTGTCAAATTTGACCAAAATGTAGCCGACATTTTCCAAAATGGGAGGATATGTAATTGGCGTATCTTGCCAAGATAACAAATCAATGTAGGATTGTGCATTAAAATTCAATTTCGGTACTTTAAATTTTCAGTGTTCCGTCCGGGATTAACTCTCTAGCTTTCAATAAAAGCCTTATTCCAAGCTCTTTGATGGTAGGCGATTCATCGATTATCATTGGTAACAGTGAATTTTCAGGATGAGCGTAGTAAGCGTTTTGCTGTATCACAGGATTAATTATTACTTTTAATCCGTCCGGAAGATAGCGCGAATAGTTTTTCAAAAGTATGCCTCGTACGATCTTTGCACGATCCATGTAGTTTTATGTCAAACCACATAGCGATGTATGCCATCATGATAAACATAGCTAATATGACCAAAATTTGTGATGGCGTTGGGCTTCCAATATGCCCGCAGTCGTAGGATACGACTCGCTGTGGTAAGCCACCGTGCTTGCGACATCACTTCTGGGTTTCTTCTGGCAATATCAGAATGACAACGTCCGCTGAAAACTGCTTTTAAAATATCAAGCAAGTATTTTTGATCAATGCTTAAAACCGAAAACAGGACGTCTATCGAATAGTACACATCAATTTTTGAAAAAGATTGCACCGGCAAATTATGGCAATTATGAAGATTCTAACCTAAGTGGCCGGCAAAACCACGAGGTCCAGTGGTTGATTTAATAACCAAATGGCGTAAAGCAGCTCGTTGCAATGAAGAAGGCACATCAGACTTAGGGGTAATGTGTGTCAAGGAATGAGAGCCTGGTTCCACGATTAACGATACGTGTTCTTCAACCACCGTGCTGATATAATAGTTATGTCCTTTCTTATATTAACTAAAGTCTTGTCCTTTCGACTATCAAAAAATAATCCACTTATTTTATGCCAAGACTTTGCTTTCATGAGTGCAAATCTGGGACGCAGATGTGCGTGACGCAGTCTATTTTGGCCTATAATATTATCCTGCGTGATTACGTTAAAATCATTTAAGACGGTAGAAGCGATTGCTGCTCCAGCTCGATCCGATATCCTGAACCTGTCACAGATCTTGGAGAGAACTGTTAAAGACGGAAATAGCTGGTTGTAAGAAAGGCTGTGATATTAGTGATGTTTAAGTGGTCTACTTGATTTTGCGACCGGAGAAAATGATTTTGATGTTGAGGTGGAATGATACAGTTTCTACAAATTCTAAAGCTTCTTAAAACACCTGTTCATTTAATTTGGTAAGATCTTTTCTCTTTCTTTTCATTGACTTTTGTGACCTCTCCCCTCGAGAGCAGTTGGTCGACCAACTCAAATACAGAACGGCCAGTATTGCGCGGTGCCCTTATAGCGGGAGGGGTCGGGGATTGCGGGCGGACGTGCTTTAGTCCCATATTACTACAAAAATAATTAATGTTAGTTACATCTACCGAACCTATATACTTCATTACACTAGTTCTCATAAATTAACATCATTCAACTGTTCCAGAATATTTTAAAAAGAGACTGAAAACATGGGAATATTTCGATATTTTCTCATACTTCAAAGGGCAGGTGGAGCCTTAGGATATTTTTTGTTTTCTTTTTAAACTATATTTTTTTGATGTTTTAGATACATAGACAACTTTTCATCACTAGCGTCAAAAGGAATTCTGAAGAAGAAAAAATCGGCCCACCCTAGTATACATAGCGCGGTTGTGGCCAAGCGCTTGTCAAACGCGCGTTGACGGCTGTGCGCTTCGAGTACATTCTAATTGCACGCCTTCGGGTATTGAGGACCCACGTTGGCCGAAACGGAGAATGATTATTTCGATACAAATATTGATCTGATATTGACGAAATCCAAAATAATACTAACTGTACGCTGTGTTAGCTATAGCTAACAGCTATCGCGCGTTTAGGCAACGACGGGTTAGAATTTAATCGTTAAAATTTTATCTGTTACAGTTTCAATTGATTAACTTTGTTTCTTTCAATAAAAACCACTTTTGTGCTTCGGCTCGTGACCTCTAAGACTGCGTTTGCCAAGCGATTTGTATGCCTGTTTCCTATATTCGTGGTGTTACAAGGCACACTAGGAATACATAAATTGGTTTGCGGCCTCCTCTTAATCATATCTAGTGAATGTTTATTATTTTTTATACTTATTCAAAAACCAATCATGGAATAAAATTAATTACAAATTATCGCAACGTAAACCTCATCAGTGTTGCTAGGATAAAGTGCTCAAACTCTCCATCTAAACGACCGTCCGTGGTCGAGTGGTAAGACACTTGACTCCCATTCGGAAGGTCGCGGGTTCGAACACGGCGTGCGCAAATAAATTTTATTCGTGTTATTTCACAATAATTAATAAAAATAATATATGTTATATTTGCGGCACGTTCCAGAGTACTCTCAGTATTGCCCTGGTGTAAGACCACTATTCCGAATTGAAACGTTGCTTAATAATGGCTTTAGCCGTGTTTAGTGACTAGATCTGAATAGCCAGGTACTTTCCTACCTTCCTCTTCCCCATATCCTTCCCTTCCCCACTTAACTTCAGCCTCACAACATACTCCAATTGGGGATGCCATAGTCTCACTGGCTCCAGAAGGGAGCAGTTGGGACTCTTGTGAGGTTTCTCTATAAAAAAAAACTCTCTAACTCAAGTAAACCAATAACTTTGATAGTTGAATGTTTGAACTGATGAACTAATGAACGCCTTAAAAATTGCCATTTTTCACTTGAAATACCCATTTGTCAGCAAATAGATAATTCAGGAATAATATTCCTCTTGGGAAGAAGTGTGGGATGACGGATGTGATATTCAGTAATAAAATTTAGATAAAACCGAAATGAAATCACTCTCTTACTGATGTCGATCTTCCGATGATTTGATGGATGCGTTAACAAACGATGATTTAATGAAGAAATCAATTATAGCTATGATGAGGAGTCATGACAATAATAAGATACAAATATTATTTTCAGGAGGTTCACTTGCACATCATGCCTAATTTATACCTCTGCCATAGGTCAGACCCAAGAGGTTCGCTACGGTGCCGGGTTCATTGGGTGAGGTTTGTCTAGGTCTTGGTGGTGGATGTGTCTGCCCCCTTGCTGCGTGGCGGGCCGGATCGAGAGAAACTGGTTGAGGGAGGTCTTTTGACCTCTCCAACCGGACTCTCTCGACTCATCGCCTTTCACCGCAGTTGGACGGATGGATTCGTATGTGTTCCTGCACACACAGATACCCCTCTCATACCTTTTTTCTTCCCACACTGAGAAAAATGTTATTCGAAAAAACGATCATTTTAATAGTAAAAACGGTTAAAAACGGGACTGAAGTTCTCGTGAACAAATTAACCGGGTTTCAATGTTTATTAGCGGGAACATGTAAAAATAATTGGTCGGTATACGTAATTTCGTACGTATACCAACAAATTATTCTTACATTTTCACGCCAATAAACATTGAAACACTGTTAGTTTGTTCGTAAGAACTTCAGTCCGTTTTTAACCGTTTTTACTATTAGAATGATCGTTTTTTCGAATAAAATTTTTCTCCGTGCACACCTTTCTCTCTTTTCTTTGCTTAAAAAGTACAAATGCACAATATTTTTATCCTGTTTACGGATGAACAAAAAATTCACTTTCTATTCAATGCACAGTCCTATCCTAACTAATATTATTAATGCGAAAGTGTATTTGTTTGTTCTTCTGCCATGTAGCAACGGAGCCACCAATCGACATGATTTTTTGCATAGCGATAGTAAGAGAACTGGGAAGTGACAAAAATACTTTCAGCCAGGAAAAATATTTCGTTCTCGCGGAAAAAATGTTTGTACACAGTAATTTCTACCTAAAACCATGCTAAAGAAGTCACGGTTAAAAGATGGTAATTTTTTAAATTTTTTATCAAAAAACTTTATGGATAACCATGTTTTTCAAACCAGTTTAATACGTAATTATGCTTAAAAAAGTTAACTATTTTGTTAACTTTTTCTACGGTAATCAAATACACTCTTTCATATCATTTCGCCTTATATGCCTTTCCACAGGTTGGCGCAAAAGTTGTCACCTGATGTTTTTTGGCTGTAATTATTTTTATAAATAAAAAAAAAATATTTTGCTTTTGGTTTATGTTTAACTGATGTCTTAATTTTTTTTCATTAAGTCGAAAAAATAATATCGGCTAAGTGGCCGCCCCCAGAATTGTGACCAAATGGGCCCAATTTAGTGCATTTTCCATGACTCTTCCGGCGATGGGTTATCGATTCTTGACGGATATTCTTTTAAGGGCTTCAAGAGTTTGAAACGTTTTAAAATTTACTCGTTATTTCAAGAAACTCTACAAAAAGAAGTCTTGAACGGTTAAATCAGGCGATCTTGCCAGCTAGTGCAACTTACCAAACCAGAATTTTGGTGATTTGCATTGGCCGGTTTCAATCAAATAAACATTTTCCCGCTTTCTTGAGGGGTATAGCGATTCATGGTTAATTTATGTGTATTTTGTATCTGTTTACTTCAGAAATATTAAAGCATAACTGACATTTTCTACTATTTGAAAAAATTTTGGTATATTCCGATAGGGTGATGACTTTTGCGCCGCCTTGAACGAGACGTAGGAAACTACGCGGACTCCTGTTATAAAAAATAAGGAATACCTTCTTGTAAAACATACCTTTCAAAAATACAAATAGGTACCGAATACAATTAAATTGACTGTGAGGAATTTGACTCAACGTTTGTGCTTTTATCAAATTCTCGCGTTTTGTTAAATCAATATAAATACATCAATCAATCATTTGTCCATCATTACGAGATGCTGTGATTTATCGAAAAAATATAAACACTCATAAGAATCCTCGTGAAAGTTTCCCGATGTACGCATATTTATAATTAACTCCTACACGAAACTAACATCCGTAAAAATATAGTTTTATTTAGACGTTGTTATAAAAATATTTATTCAAAACAATCTTGCAAAAAAATCTTGCTAAAAAATCTTGTAATTGTTTGTTGTCAAATCAGAAATATTGTTTTGTTTTTAAATTTCCCGATTCATATTATGTTATCTTCCATATCCTTTTAGCAGTTGAGTTGGGATCGCGTTTTCGTTTTTTTTTCAGTCGGTCCCATCCAGGCCTCGTGTAATTAATTCCTCGGCTGGTTAGGCCTCCGTCACGACGCAAGCAACATTTTCCTCTTTTTTTGTTGGTAGTTGGAGATTTTTCAAATATTTTTTGGTTGTTCGTGAACTGGAAATAATTGTCTTTCTTTAATTTTTGTTTTTATCTAAAAACGTAAGAATTCACAAGGTATTGGACAGGTTAAAGCGAAGAGAGAGGTCGAGAGGTTACTCGGCAGAATGACTGGTAACGACATGTGAAACATTTTTTTGATTGTTTAAAAAAAAGGCATCAAAAAGTCACCGGAGACCGAAATTTCATATCAAACTTTTACTCCGAAGAATATCAGGAATCACTGGTTAAAGTAATTCAAGTACTATATATATTATATATACGCATTTTCAGAGTTATTCGATTAAGACTTAGTTTACAATTAAAATAGTTTTCGTATGGTTTGTCTGTTAATGTGAGGAAAAAAAACTAATTATATAAATTTACAAATGAACAGCTTAGTAAAGCATTAATTTTATTATTTTTGTCTTTGAATAATAAGACGTAGAATGCTGAATAATTCGTTGAATGTTATTTTTTCCATTCATTAATAATAATAAGTCAACAAACGTAAATAAACGAAAGGAAAAGGAAAATAAACAGTTTGCAGGAAAATACTTCCGAGGAATTAATAACAGTAACCCGGGAAATAATCTGAGAAAACATTTAGGTAAGGCTTAGCAACAATAATTAGGAAACAGATTTATTTTCGGAATTATATTTCTCCAGGCTTGTTATTTTATATGGATAAATCAATATTTGGCTTATTTTACGGTCAGTTGTTTCACAGAAAAAAATTCTGTTTTTTGTACAGTTTTTTGATGCCATTGGATTGTAAAGATATAATAATATTTGTTGTTAATATTTAATTGATATTTCAAAGATATATCGATTTCATGATAGCTAAAAATATTTGCCTTAACCTAGAAAATCCATATTGGTAAAACTGTTCTGTGGTGCAGCCTAGAAACTTCCTTTTTTTATGGCGAATTAAATAAAAAGTATAGTTTATAGATAAAATTTGTTTTTGGACAATGATCACAACCAGAGATTTTAAACTTCTAAAAAATCAACAAAACAGCGTATTTTATAAAGGGCAAAAACTTTTTAATAACCTACCAAATGCCGTAAAGGAAGCTTCAAGCCTTTGCAATTTTCGTAGGACATGTGCTTTATAATGTCACAAATATTTTTTTATTTGAATATGAACATAATCTTTGTAGATGTACCTGTAGCTCTTAAATTATATTTTTTCTACTAGATCTATGAAAATAATTGCTTAAATCATAATAAATTCAAAAACAAAAATACAAACAATAAATCATCACATTCGGTTGAAAATGCGATGATGCCGAACCCTCTGATATGAAAATATCTGGAGACGGTGAATTATATTCCCATTTAATAGTTTGGTAGATTAACGTGTTGTTCTTGTATTGTTTTGTATTAATTATACTTATATAATACACTTGCATGACGTGGATTTACTAGATGATCATTTATATGGAAAAGTGTATGTTTTTTTGTCAAATCATAAATATTGTTGTGTTTTTAATTTTTCAGATTCGTAAATGTTAATTCCATATATGTTAACTTCCATATCCTTTCACCGGCTGAGTTGGTATCGCGTTTGGCTCCATCACGACACAGCAACATTTTCCTCTTTTTGTGTTGGTAGTTGGAGATTGAAAAAATATTTTTTAGTTATTCGTCTACCGGAAATGATTGTCTTTCATTAACTTTTTTTTAAACTATAAACGTCAAAAATCACTAGGCATTGGACAGATAGGGGCGGGGCAAGAGGTCGAGAGGTTACTCGGCAGAATGACTGGTAACGACATGTGAAAGATTTTTTTGATTGTTTAAAAAAAAGGCATCAAAAAGACACCGGAGACCAAAATTTCATATCAAACTTTTACTCCAAATAACATCAGGAATCACTGTTTAAAGTAATTCAACTACTATATATATATACACGCATTTTCAGAGTTATTCGATTAAGACTTAGTTTACAAATAAAATAGTTTTCGAATGGTTTGTCTGTTAATTCAGTCTGTTAATTTCAGTTGTTCTTGTAAATCTGGTGAAAAAAAATCATCGCATTCGGTTGAAAATAGTTCGATTTTTTGTGGACATGGAGGAAAGCTTAGAGGAGCTTCAGAAATCGGTTGAACAGTGGGCGTCACCTTACTGATGTTTCTTTTAAACTCGTATACGTGATTTAAAGCTGATTTGAAATTATGTTCTTTCATTAGGAAAAAATAAATTTGCTCTATATAGAACATTTATTTATGCATACGAAAGCTGGTAGTAATTTGAACTCTATATTAAAATATTATATATTATTTAGCTGAAGAGTAATAAAAATATAACGTAGTAAATATTATCTTTGTCAAAATGGAATCTAAAACCTTCAAATTCATTACTTATAAGTACAGGATTTAACAACACGTACCTGAAGGATTGGGCACAGCGATATTTGAACATATTTCTGAGCATTTTTGGAGTAAAAATGTAATTGTCATTTTGACGACGGGACTGCTAGAACGAGACGCAGTGAGACCCATGTTGACTGCGTCAAACTACTAAATGACATATACATTTTTTACTCCAAATATGCCCAGAAATCGCTGGTAAAAATCCTTCGTGTAATCACATACATCCTGCATATCACTATCTTCTAATACTCGCTCACTGTAAATGGTACACCTTTAAGTAGAATTTTCAACGTTCTAATATAAATTACATATTATTTAGTGCACCTCGTGAATCCCCACTTAGCTTAATAATTATTGATGGTTCTGTAATAATTCATACAAATATTATTATTGTTTGCAATTATTGAAACACACGCAGCCTACTAATTAATGGCTCAGCATACATACATGTTCTCGCCATAAATAATACTTATGGTTTATTAGGTCATAATCCTTTGTCTAAGGATATTTATTACAGGTGCTGTTATGATTGTATTTAGATTTGATTAAGATATGGTTAGATTTCTTACATATCTATACACATGACTAGAATCACGTCGTTTTATCGCAGTGGTAGGTAGAGGATGGACTGCCAACAAAACAACTTTTCTAATTTTCTGAAGTACCCCGACTCAAATGTTTGATTATTTTTGGTTACTAAATCTTTCTCAGCCGTCTTCGATTTCTTCTTCCAATCATTTCAAGACACTTAATCTACTTACACTTCTTTCTCAGTTCATCTGCTCTACATATTATATGTGTAAACTAACTAATTTTAGACATGACCCTTTTTCTATTCATGTTCATTACGTTTACATTAACCTCGTATTATTGTTCTTTAAGTTTACATCGACCATGCTTTCTTTATCCATTACGCTTACATCAGCTATGCATTTTGTTAATTTCGCTTACACCAACGAAGCATTATGTTTCGATACCCGTACACCAGCCATGCATCCCAGTTCATTACGCATACATCAGTCATGTACTATTTTTCATCACGCGTACAGCAATTCATTATTATTCATTACGCTTACATCATTCATGCATTCCTTCTGGATCTCCACATTTTTTGAAGTAAATACTTCTTTACGCACGCTTGACTTGGGGGGTAATCTGGCGAATGTGTAACGGAAATTGAAATGCGTTGCGAGGCGAACGGGCTCACTGCAGAATCAAGAGAGAGCAGTGCGCGCGCACATTTTCTTTCTCTCTTCTTCTCATAGCCAGTGCATGAAATATTTCAGTCAGTATTTTGAAATACCAGTGACGCGCCAAACGAGGGGGGGGAGCGGAAGTTGACGCGCACGGCAATAAATATTTGTAGAAAATTAATATATGTATATGTCTTATACATTTAAACACATATATAGATAGAATATAATAAAGAAGTATTTACTTCAGTCTTGTGGTCTAAAGCACACTCGTTTTTTTAAAATATGGCTAGTTTTAATAAACCCAGGATTTAGTATACTTTAATTCTTCCTCAATTAGTTACATACCTTACTGTCAAAAATTTGGGCTGGCATAAGCTTTTCACTGCAGAATATTAATTTTTGTGGTCTTTTTTGACAACTCTTTACTAACGACTACCACTTTATTTACAACGATATTTATGTCATCGCTAGTCATATGTTTAATATCAAATAATATGCACCTACCTACATTATACACACAAGTATTTCCAAAGTTAGGGAATGCTGTAAGCATTTGCATATTTAAAAGGCAAAGTTCAAAGCAATTCTTAACTTATCTTGAGATGACAAAATTTAAGTTTCGAGAATTTTAACTGAAAGTTCCGCCGCTTACCTGGAAAGTTTTATCAAAACTTATAAATTTCAGAAGGTGCGCCGGCCTTTTTCTGTGAAAAAAGTTACAGGAACGTCTTGTAAAAATAGGATAATTAAAGCTTAGAGTTACAAGTCTCAGGTAAAATAACTGTTGAATAAATAATATTATGAATACTAAGAAATTGCGATACTAATGAAAAATATTTACATATTTCAAAGTCGAAAACCACACCTATTTAAACTTCATAAAAGGAACGATTCTATCTTCGTCAAGATTTTAAAAATTACTAGCGTAGGCCTGGGAGAAACTGTTATACAAAATAATTTAAGGATTTGTGAAGCAAATATAAAAAAAAATATTTTAATAATGTAATGTTTTAGGAATCACTTAAAGGTTAGAAATGAAACAATTTTTTTTTTTTTTTTTTACTGAACAAGTTTAAAATTTTATTGACACCGAAATAATATCTACAACCCAAGGAATTTAATTTCTCCCCAACGGAACGTGTGTTTCTTTCTAGGTGGTTTGATGCAGAAGAGACCAATAATTAGCTTTACAAACAATATATTAATTTCAGTTCTGTTGGGAGGGATGAAAGGTGCCTGCTATCTATCTTAATAATCTTAAACTATTTATTAAAAATCTTATGTTAAGTTCTGACCTAGATTTAAACCTTAATTTCGGACAAACACAATAAAACAAGTCGAGTGGTAAGAGACTTGACTTCCAATTGGAAGGTCGCGGGTTCGAACCCGGCGTGTGCAAATAAATTTTATTCGATTAATTTGTGTTATTTCACAATTAATTAATAAAAATAATATATATACTATATTTGCGGCACGTTCCAGAGTGGAAGATACTCTCAGTATCGCCCTGGTGTAAGACCACCATTCAAAATTGAAAGGTTGCTTAATAATGGCTTTAGCCGTGTTTAGTGACTAGATCTGAATAGCCAGGTACTTCCCCACCTTCCTCTTCCCCATCTCCTTCCCTTCCCCACTTACCTTCAGCCTCACAGCATACCCCAATTGTGGATGCCATAGTCTCACTGGCTCCAGACGGGAGCAGTTGGGACTCTTGTGAGATATTCTCTATAAAAAAAAACTTATTTCCACTTTAATATAACGGCATACAGAGCTCCGGGTCACAAATGCCCCTTTCTCTTTCACCGTGAGTTTAAATAATGGTTGTAGAAATAAACACAAAAAAATAGTGTAAGAAAAAATAGATCTTCAGACTGGTACAAATTATTCTTAACCTACGGTTTATATACAGATTATATGAGGGAGGAGGGATAGGGGTGGTCTACAAGGATTTTATTCAATTATATGGGTTTTCTTACATTTGTTACTAAGTCGTCTATGACTGTCGAATTTATAATTATTTTGGTTAGTCCTAGTAGGCCTAATTACCTGAGGTTAGTAGCTCACTTTAGTATAATATGTTTGAGGAATACTACTCTACCTACTAGGAAGATCCAAAATAATTAGCAGTAATTCGACAGTCAAAGACGACTTAGCAGCAAATGTAAGAAAACCATGTGATTGAATAAAATCCTTGGAGACCACCACTTTCCTCCTTCTCTCTTATGTTATGTATGTAAAGGAAATGTATTCCCTCTAATTTTGAATTGTGTAATGTCAGTTAGAATGAAAATGTCAATTGTCATTTGTTTTATTATTTAATTATTTTATTATAAAATTAGCTGACCCGGCAAACTTCGTACCGCCTCAGAATCAATAAATGTTGTGTTTAATTTATTAGCTTTTCGAATTGATTCAAATTATGTCGACCAACGCACATTATTTGAAAAGCCGTTCCATACAAAATATATGAAAAAAAATATTTTCTTTATAATTATTTGTTCCGTGATTTTTCCGATGTTTTAATAAATATTCTGTTAATCGGGACGGAGACAAATCCAACAAATTAAAGATCATAAAAATCGGTCCAGCCGTTCTTGAGTTATAAATGGTGTAGCTAACCCGACTTTGTTTTATATATTAAGAAGATTAAGATATTAGTTGGTTTGTTAGAAGAAACCATAAAAATTAAATTGATATAATAAAAATAAATACCGTTTATTTGTAACACAATTAACAACGCAAGTGTTTTATTTATCAATGAATTGAAAGGAATTGAAAATCCATATTATATTAAGTATATAAACCGTACGTTAAGAATAATTTGTATCAGTCTGAAGATGGCTTTAACAAGCTGAAACCAGTTACGGCCAAATAAATTAAAGTGGAAATAAGTTTTATATTTATTTATTATATTATTAATTATTACAAAGGAATTCGACCACGAATTATCAGTTTCGAAAATAGAAATATTGTAAACATATCCATGTATTTACTTCAGGATCATTGTCTTTCTAAAGAAGGAATTTACCTATTGAATGGTGGTAAACTTGAAAAATGACGACTTCATTAATCCAAACATATCATAAAAATACGAGATAGACGTGTTGTTTTCAGTATTATTGGAATAATTTTTTTAATGATATTGAAGTTTATACTCATCAATGTAATTCTTGATTATCATTGAAAAAGAAGATAATAAATGAAACATGAAACATAGCAAATCACAAAAATACAGGTATGGTTATCTACCGCCGTCTCGGGAACCATTTTTTGGATGGGACACTTTGACCAGATTCTTACCCACCATATAACCTACCCAAATTCCTACCCATTATACCTTTTTACTTTCCAGAAGTTTCTCACCTTCTTTTACCTAAAAAGCCCCTTCACACAGTATCCAAAATAAGTTCATAATTATTTTTCAAATTTTACCAAATAATATATGGTTTAAAACTACAGAGATGGGCAGATACTGTACTTTTAGCTACATGTCATGGATCTGAACAGTGTTCTAGACTCCTTCAACGGACGAACAAATCTTTCATTGACATTCTCTGTGTAACCTTAAGCGGCCAGCTCAAGCACTGAGGCTTCACCAAAGCCGAAGTAAAGTAAGTCTCCCAGAAGCTGGGCATATTATAGGTACAGAGCTTGCAGATACAACTACGTATAATCTTAAGTGAGCCCATATCTTAAGTTTGACTCGTACCGGTGCTCTCTCCTACCGACGTTTTTTTTAAATTTTTTTATAGTGAATACCTCACAAGTGAGACTATGGAATCCCCAATTGGGGTATGTTATGAGGCTGAAGGTAAGTGGGGAAGGGAAGGAGACGAGGAAGAGGAAGGTGGGAAAGTACCTGGCTATTCAGATCTAGTCACTAAACACGGCTAAATCCATTTCAAGCGACGTTTCAATTCTGAATGGTGGTCTTACACCAGGGCGATACTAAGAGTATCTTCCACTCTGGGACGTGCCGCAAATATACTATATATTATTTTAAATAATTCATTGTGAAATAACACACATCAATTAAATTAAATTTATTTGCGCACGCCGGGTTCGAACCCGCGGCCTTCGGAATGGGAGTCTAACGCTCTACCGCTGGACTACGCCGGCCGTCAAAAGTTTGGATATTGCTTTGAATGATTCTTGATAAAACAGTAATTATGGCTTTTCACAACAAGCATATAATGTATTTTTATTACACTTCAAATTCTTAAAATAATAATAAAATGATATATTGTATAGTTCCGTGTTAGTGAAAAATTTCCTCAAGGGCATTGTACAAATATAGATTCGGTGTACCAATGATATTATACTAATGACAAGTGTAGGACAGCCAGGAGGCTAATATCAGCTACTTTGTTAAGCCATTCGTACGTAAAGATACTTACAAGCGACCCTGCCATTACCTGCCATACTATTTTGCTAGTAGGTATACGTCATGGGTTTGATGTGGGTTGTACGCTACTGACAGTACTGATAGCGCGCTACGCGAGTACGCGTTTGCATCTGCATCTACTTACTACACATTTTTGTCCCGGAGGAAAAAAATCCCCTCTGGGCCCTCAAGATCTGGGAAGGAAAAAAGGTATAAGGGATGGGTAGGAATCTGGGGTTAATTTGTTTAGGAGTGACAGATGTATGAATCCATCCCTCACACTACGGTGCAAGGTGATATTCCGACAGAATCTTGCTGAAGAGGTCAAGACGTCATTCTGAACCAGTCTGTGACGCGGTTGGTGGGCAGACGCATCCGCTGTCTAGACCTGGAAAAACGTTACTTTTATGAACCCGGGCACCTCTGCTAGGTAACCAAATGTAGAACATTAAAAAAAAATTATCACAATCCGATTCATCCTTTCCGAAACTATACTTCTATTGGTGAAAACTTACGCGTGGTATGTAAAAGAAAATGAATGGACTGCATCAATTTCTCTTATATCTCACGTCTCTTAAAATCTAGTATACTATTTCCTATAGCCACTGGAGCGATTTAGGTCCAAATTTAGTCCGCTTTTATTTTTCTGCGATTGATATCGGTCCAAAATTGGACCACATTTAACGAACTTAAAAATATGAGTTAAACAGTGAAAATTAGGTGAATTTCTTGACTTTAAACAGCAGTAAACAGTTTATATGTTTGCATACTAATATTTTAAGGAATTATATCAATTAAATCTAATGGTATTAGATATGAAATTAAACAATTTTTTTCCACTTTGTTCCACTTGTTTATTTACACCAGGACCGGTTTCGTCCTACTACGGACATTTTCAGACTGGTAGTTGAATTTCTTATGCTACGGAATTTATACAAACTTAGGCAGGGGCGCACAACATTGTCTCTATATGATGAATGTTTCTATTTTGTTAATTTAAGGTATTATCAGTTATTTTGTTAAGTTAAGATACATGAATGATGATACATAGTAAAAGGTTATTTGTAATTGACATGAATCTATATGAATTTATATAATTGAAAAGGTTTGTGATCACTGATATTTTATTTTGGTAATTTTGGGATATTCCCTCCTTGTTGCTTAGGGCTTAATTAACAAATATTGATAGCACTATGGTAATTATTGTTATTAGGGTTCTCCATACATTTGGGTTTTTACATTTTTTTTAATTACATACTTAAATTACACCACTGCTCTCTGAAGTAAAATTATTCTAAGTGAATTATAATGGATATATTAATGGTGATTGAGCATTATGTTCCAACTGTTTATTCATGACATATTTAAGATCTATTTACAAGTGGAACAAAGTGAAAAAAATTGTTTAATTTCATATCTAATACAATGGAATTCCACCATGAATTAACAGTTAAAAAACTAGACTCATTTAAATCTAATGGCCCAAACAAAAATCGAACAACCCAAGTGGTTAGAAACATTCTCAAAGTTGGCACGAGGTAAACCATAATGCCTTTTTTTTCAAGTTAAACATTTATAGTAAGTTTATTTCTTATTGTTATGATTGATTAAATCCTTTAAGACACACAATCGGCCGTAAACGCAGCCAGCTGTTTCTTCAAAGCGGCGCACTTGTCACGCTTGGTACACGACATAATACACAGAGCAGAATACACTACTCCTTCTTCTACCAGCTTCATACACACTCTCTCCTGGAATCTGTACTCAGCAGGGGCACATGTGCCGCCATAAATAAAAGCCAGCCCTTTGAAATATTGCGGAATAATTTTCCTTGGCGAAATTTCACAAACGAATGAAGTATTGTCCCGACAGCGCGGGATGTACAAAGGATGACTGTCAGGGAATAAGTCAAGCCCTTTGGATGGCCCGCTTCTTCCTGCGGGATTTTAAAATCTCTTATTTTCGCTTGAAAAACAACAATTTTACATCCACCTTGCGTAACATGTTATACCGCTTCTGAATTTTAAATGCAAACATTTCAAAAGTTTTCACGAAGCACACAGTAATGAATAAAAATTATGTTTAATTTATTAGGTACAAATTTTGTTTTAATCACTGTGTATCTTACTAATCTTATCTTACTAATATTATAAACGCGAGAGTTTGTATGGATGTATGTATGTTTGTAACTCTTTAAATCGTAATTTAATGAATGGATTTTAATAAAACTTTACAATAATATAGCTCATACATCAGAATACCATATAGGCTATAATTTATAAAGCTAGCTATTTATTTTCATTATATTGAAAATAATAATTATAGTTTATAGAAAACTTCAAAATATGAGAATGACATTTTGCAAAACCATGGTTATTAAATCAAAATTCTATTTTGGAAAATATTTCAATTAGTAAATTTATTTGAAGTACTCGCCTAATACTTTGAATCGAATCAATAATTATACATATTTTAAATAAATAGGTTAATAATTTTGCTATAAATGTAGATGGGACCTAGGAAAAGAAAATAGATTACTCGAAGTACTAATCCTACGCAGACGAAGTCGCGGGCAGAAGCTTGTATTATAATAAATACTGTCATAAAGTCAATGTTTTTTTTTTTACCTATTCTGATTAAGAAACTTTTTGGTTTTGAAACACGTCGATATATTTTTTTAAATATTTGTTCAAGCTAAGTTCGTTTTTTAAATTCAATATAAAATGATGCCACAAGGTGAATTTGCAATTTTGATTTATTGATAATGATTTATTCAGATTTTACACGCATTTGAATACTACTTCTACTTAAGAAGCATATAAAAAAATATTTTTTCCTACTTATGCAGATTTTTATTGGGAATAGATGTTATAAATATCAATATATATGTAATAAAAAATTTAAACATAAAAAAGATATTATCTTTATGAGGTTGTTTTGTTAATTTTGAAGGGAATTTTGACTCCACACTAACCTATTGTCGGTATTATGCTGGTGAGAAAATTGTGTAATTCCTATTTCTGTAACGTCAAGTCGTAATTTCTAAACCACATCTTTCAACAACTAGAAACAATTTCTTTCATTAGAAATAAAGCGCATAAGTTTGTACGATGTTAACCGCAAAAAGCTAAAAAAAACATTATGCCATATGTTATTACAACACATGCCAAGTGTAATGAAATATTTTCATAAAATACGCTAAAACACTACCGCCAAGTACACATGCATGTTAATATCAAACCTACAGGGTGTATCAACACGTACTCGATGGATTTTTATATTAGGAGTAAAAATTAAAAAGTCATCTTGCTGTCCGATGAAATTATTTTTCAATTAAAAAAACACGTGGCACGCACTATGTTTCGTCCGTACGGTGCTTCTTTAATGAGACGGAGTGTGTATCACGACAAAAAAATTACAATATGACTATGCTTATATGCTCAGAAATCGCTGTTTAAAATCATTTTTGTACGTAATGAGAATAAGCAAAGATACCCCCCCCCCTATCCTGTGGGTTTATGTATCGCATTATTTATGTAAGATTGGTAATCCCGATTTTATACCGATTTATAACATATATGTTGGTTTTAGTTTTTGGATACGTTCAGAAATATTCAATTTATTTGGATTTTATTATGAATTTGAGAAAAATTTGTGAATTTGATAAACGAGTGGTTACTTAGTGACCACACGACTGAAGTAAAATTTCTTTAGCTCCATCCATGTATATATTTTATACATATAAACTTTATATATATATTATATATGTTTATATGTATAAAATATATATATATATTATATATGTTTATATGTATAAAACACATATATATATATATATATATATAGATACATATATTAATTTTCTACAAATATTTAATTTAAATTTATTATCGTTCTCGCCCGATCACACTTTTCGTAACGCTCTCGACACGCATTCGCCAGCTTACTAGTGTGCGTAAAGAATTTTACTTCAAAAAATATCTGTTCATTTCTAATACTAACATTTGAAAGCATAGTTCATCACCTTTAAAAATCTATTTTTAGTTTTTGGATACATTCAGAAATATTCAATTTATTTCTATTTTATTACAAAGCGAAAATTTTCTGACCTTCTGACAGAATATGCCCGAGGGGTCAAGTCACCACTTGTAAAAGCCCACAAGAGCATCAGTGAATAACATAAAATGCTCCCTTCTAAACATAAAAGTAATAAAAAAGTTTTTGTATTTATTAAAAGTGCAGTCTCTGTCTTCAACAATGCTTTGATATTATTGTTTCGTAGTTCATAGCCGAGTAAATAAAGAGAAACTCTCGTAAAGAATATAAAATTTAATGAAGTCTTGTTTAAAAACAAAGAAATCAGCCGGCGTTCTCCAATTTACTTCCGCCCTTACAAAGCTCGGGCGAAAGTAGAAAGTATGGCGTCCATAAAATATTTAAAGGGTAAACAATTTTGTAACGTTTGGGGTTCTTGTTTTAATTTTACAGATTTGTTTTCTATTTAATATTAATGGACCTAATTGTAAAAACGTGCCGAGACGGACCGGGAAAATGGAATGCTGAATCTTGTATTGCCAGAATGAGGTTAGACAGTGTTTGAGTTCATTGTTATTTTTGTTAGAAAACCAAGGCTCTTTGAATAATTAAAATGCTTTTCAATAAACAGTTCGTACGTGGTTTTGATACCACTATTAACCACATAGGGACTTATTAATAAACGGGTTTTATATTATACACATCAGATAAACAACCAATATTGTATGGTATATGTTTAGCAGTTTATCAGCTGTGTAAAATTTAAAACACATTTATTAGCAAGTGGCAAAATATTTGTGTAAAGTCTGCCAAGTTTGACTGAAGTATTTATGCAAGTGGAATTCAGCCGATATCTAAAATAATTATTCATTAATTAAATATACTAACTTCGATTGTGACTCTCTCTGAAAACTTCAGTTAAAACAAATCTATAATAGTTATATTTAGATATGTTACTTTTGTTATTAATAACAATTTATTATTTGTCATCATTTTAAAAAATGGAAGTGTTTTGAGAATTCAGACAAGCGATGAAGTGCCTAACTATAATATAATAATTTTAACAGAAAATTATTTTAACTGCCATTTTCAAAATTGAAACTGAAGTATTGAGAAATCAGACTATCCCCTTTGATTTGTTCTTTTTCGATGAGACGCGAAGCGAAAAATCTGTATCCATTTTTCATGCTTCCAATTCATCCTATTTGACCATCAATGCTAATTCTCTAACATTTAACGACTGAAAACTACCAAATCCGGTCTCCGCGTACTTCTAGTTACTCACATGATATTATGGAAAAAGATAATAGTACACCACTGCGCCTCTATGACTATTTCGTGAATTTTCAGTGAATCTCTGAACTGACGTGTCAAGAATTTAGACAAGCGTTAGAGTACATTTTCGTGAACATTTTTTCTTGATTAATTCTGCAGTAATTGTAATTGTTCAACTACGTTCTATACATAAACTTTCAGCTTCACAAATCTCTGCTCACAAATAAATTTGGAAAAAATCTTAAAACAAAAACAAAACGAAAAAAATAAAATTCATGTTATTATCCTGACGAAGAAACCATCGATTTTGAAACATCTAGATATTATAACATTGATTATAATGGTTTACACAAAAGTAATTTGTTTTATTTAAACAAAATAAAGAGTTTTTATCATGAACTGCATTTTTAACAGGGTCCTTCCTATGGATGTCTCGATGCTCCAAATATTTGGCTATCGAGGCAGCCCATAAAGACTTCATGATTAGTCTCGTCGTTTAAACATTTTGTAAGTTTTCTATTTCAATATATTGCAAGTACAGTAGGTGTGAATTAAGGATTGATTATGGCAGGTGTGATGGTTGACCAATAAAGTGGCGGTACCCGCACCTGCCTCCCAAATTTAATAGCCCTAGTGGTGAGTGACACGAATAGTTAGTAGATAATGGAGTTGAGTAGATTCAATAGGAACACGGACGTACATAACTTTTAACATTTGAGGGAAAATTGTTCAGTAATTTAAAAAGCATAAGAATGCCATTAATAGTTATCCGGATAGAAAGTATCATTTAAAAGTTGTCTGTATATTGAAATCAATTATTTTAATTTAGGTTGTAAAGCACGGTTATGAGAATATTTTCAGTCAACATCTCTGAAAGCAAAGACGCAGGTACGCATCATCTCTCTCCCTCTCTTGAAAATTATGATAATAAAAATAGCATCAACGTGTCTGGTATAGTCTGGTTATTTATTTGGTCTAAATAATATGATGAACCTTGGATATTTGAACGAAATCAAGAGGTATAAAATTGAAAAGCTATATTATGATATTCCCTTTCCAATTGGATTTATTTAAAACTGAGTCTGGAGTAATCTATTTTCTTTTCCTAGGTCCCACCTACGTTTTTACCAAAATTCTTAACCTGTTTATTTAAAAAATGTATAATTTTTTATTCGTATTAGGCGAGTACTTCAAATGAATTCACTAATTTAAATATTTTCTAAAATGGAATTTTGATAAAATACAATCATTGTTTTGTAAAATGTCATTCATAAGTTTTGACATTTTCTATTAAACAATTATTATTATTTTCAATATACTGAAAATAAATAGCTAGTATTTTTATTTTTATTTTTAACTTTTTTTTTTTTACCTTAAAGAGTTAAACCTCAAATTATAATATTTTAATTAATGAAGATAATATTAGCGAAAGTCAATCGAAAATCCGAAACAGAAAAATCATAAAAAGATATGGATATACATCTGGGACTCGAGCGCGTCGGCCCGGATTGCCGGAGGACCTGGGTTCGAGTCCCAGATGTATCCATATCTTTTTCTGATTTTTCTGTTTCGGATTTTCGATTGACTTTCGCTAATATTATCTTCATTAATTAAAATATTATAAATAGCTAGCTTTATAAATTATAGCCTATATGTTGTTCTGATGTATGAGCTATATTATTGTAAAGTTTCATTAAAATCCATTCAGTAAATTTTGCGTGAAAAATTAACAAACATACATACATCCATACAAACATTCGCATTTATAATATTAGTAAGATTTATCATTAAGTTTAACTCGATAATTGAATAAATTGTATACATAATTACAAGAACGGTCTTAAAATCGTTTTTACGAAATTTTAATGTGATTATGTAGTATTTCGTGTAATATTAATCTCCCTCTTGTTAAAATATTGTAATTTTTTTTTTTTTGTAAGTATATTTTCAATTTGGGAGGCGGGTATGGGTACCGCCGCCCCGGGAACCATTTATTGGACGACCAACACCTCTGTGGTCATAGGTCACCCCAAGTGGTTCGCTACGTTTGGTCACTTAGCAGGGGTGCCCGGGTTCATGGGGTTAGGTTTGTCAGGGACTTGGGGGCAGATGCGTCTGCCGACCGTCTGCATGGCAGGCCGGATCGGGAGAGGCTGGTTAAGGGAGACCTTTTGATCTCTCCAGCCGGACCTTCTCGACCCATCGCCTTGCACCGCAGTGGGAGGGATGGCTTCACACGTCCTTCACTCCTGGACATATTTATCCCCAGATTTCTACCCACCCCTCAAACCTTTTTCCTTCCCAAGATTTCCTCTCCTTCCTTTCCCTTCAAAAACCCTCCACACAGCATCTTCAAAGATGACATAGGCCCTGAGGGAATTTTTCCCGTGTGGAGCTAATGTAAAAAAAAAAAAAAATTGTGTTTTAATTTTTAGACACATATTACTAGTATATTGAGGAAATCTATTATTAGTTTCTCAGTTATGAAAATTACGCATGTATAGAACCACATTATAAACTGTTGATTTCCCTAAAATAAAAAAAAATTAAATGATAATATCATTTAATTTATAATATGTAATTTTTATTATGCGTGATAATAATTACATAGCAAAAGCTTGTTTATAAATAAACAGTTTTTATAAATTAAGCTGCATTCCAGGAGAAATCCTAAATTGTATCTGAGCATTGACCTTTTCGGCAATAGAACCAATCATAAAGAATTAAATGAATAAATATTGTAAAAAGTCAAGTTTTTTATGGTACAATTATTTGAAATTATTTTTAAGTTCTATAAGTTTCTAACAGATGGCGGTTTGAGTTAAGTTATTGACACTACCTTTGATTATCTAGGTTAGGTAACCATCCATAGATGGCGTTGGGTTTCTTTAGCTACAGCAACGCGTGACCGTGACAGCTAATATATATATTTGAATTGTTTGTACATTGAGTATGCAAATAAATAAGTGCATAAAAAAACTAATAGATAATATATGGCATCAAAAGGGCAGGAGAAATATGCAGTAATTAAATCGGACGAAATTGAAATTGTTAATTATTTATTTCTTAGGAGTTTTAAATTATTAGTATGTACGTACATCTTAGTGTTTGAGTTTTTCCTCTTTTTGGCCACAGAGTGTGCAATCTGAGAAGAAATCATTATTATTTATACGTTTTCGGATGGTTCCACCATTCCACGCTAATTTCGGCAATACTTCTTGCCTAAAATACACTTTGAGAGCATTCTGGACCGCGAATCGTCGTGTTTCTTTTGCCGTTTCGGCACCAAGATGACATGTGATGGCAAGATGTCATTTATGGGACCACCAGTATTCCAAATTCACTGGCGCCACAATATTTAATGAAGTTTCAAATGGAGTGGTGGTTTCTCAGAATTCTTAACTACGGAAGTGTGTATTGTGTACGATAGGGATTAATCTAGATAGAGATTTCCGCTTTCATTAAAACTTTCTACAATTAAGAGTAAAACAAAATAACAATATCATAAAAATTAAAAGCTATAAATATGTTTTTTATTGAATCACGTCATGTCAAGAGTCAGCGTAACAGAAAAATATGTATAAATAAATATGATGTATAATATGATAAATGCGTAGAAAAATATGATGTACGAATGTGAATGAGGCAAGGAATGAGTGCCAATACCGATTTGTTTGGCGGTTTGTTCTCTCCGCCTATCTATGCGGGGAAACGGCGTAATGGTTAGGTAGTTAGTTTAAATAATAAAAAATGTAAATAGTTGTTAATGAAGAATCACCGTGATAACCGTCAATTGTCAGGCCATCAGGGGGGACTCCATCCAGGCAGCCATGCTAGTGATGATGGTATTCTTGGATTGGCGTAGTTTGCGTCCAAACAAATACCATATTTACATTATTTATAGAAACTTCTCTTGACACCTCACGTAAATCTAAAAAAATGCGGTCGTAGACCTAAGAACCATTGAAATTTAAAAAAAAAACTTGACAGAAAGCCAACCACGAAATTTAATTTTATAAACGAGATCTTGCGCAAGATATGAAATTATTGATGTAGAAAGTAAAATCATAGTGATGTTAGCAATAATGAGCCTAATATCAGTCGACATAATGTAGAGTTAATTATTTACTTATTCGTACTTATTTATAAAATATATTCAATTCAGTGCTTCAAGGATCTGAATAATCTTGGCGCCAATTCAGTCTGGCCAGAGAAAGAAATGTGATTTTAGTGATCGCTCTCAAAACACAATTTTCTAAATAAATTCAGGGTTTAAACGAAGATTACTGTGTATATGATTTCATGAAATAACAATTATTTTAAGATTTATATCATTTTTAAAATTTTTGTGAATACCTCACAAGAGTCCCAACTGCTCCCGTCTGGAGCCAGTGAGACTATGGAATCCCCAATTAGGGTATGTTATGAGGCTGAAGGTAAGTGGGAAAGGGAAGAAGACGAGGAGAGGAAGGTGGGGATGTACCTGGCTATTCTGATCTAGTCACTAAACACGGCTAAAGCCATTTCAAGTAACGTTTCAATTCTGAATGGTGGTCTTAGAGACGTGAAATAACAGAAATCAGTTAAATAAAATTTATTTTGCGCACGCCGCACAGTGGGGCCGAATCCCCAAAACGTGGCCAAAACCCCAAAAAATTATTTTTCGATTCGTGGTATTTTAAGGGATAGGTCGGGTAGGGTAAGAGTTCGTGCATCTCACCTCGAAAGGATAGGTCCCTACCTTCGATACCTGTTGAATTATTTCAGTTCGAAGTTTACCTTTGTCAAGAGCACACATGTCGCTATCGAAACTAGTCAAATTTACGCTTGGTTAGTGAGTTGATAATTAAGTAGTGAAGTGAAGAATTACAATTCTACAAAATGAAAACGATTGCGACAGGTATGTAAAAAATAACCAAATACTAATAAGGTTTAAATCTCATGGTTATCCTATTTATATTACACCTCATTCGACGCATGTACAAAAATTGCATGATTTTCTGAACTTGTATTTTCAACGAGAGCAAAAGTAGCATATAACGCAATATGATGCGGAATTATAAGTCCTAGACTGTAGATTGATCAATTATCTGATGGAATTGACAAAAATCAGCTGCCTAAATCTGCCTATTCGCTTGTAAAATGATTTTTTCTTCGAGCTTGTGCGTCCCAAATAACGTATCACAGCATGGCGGCGCGCCGCGGTCGATGTAGCGTGCGGTGCGGCAGGCTTCAGAACTATTTTCCCATGGAGCACGCTTACGATATTTTACTATTTTTCTGTAATTAATTTGTTGCTAATGCTAAAGTAATATTCTTCACACAGGTTCGGATGAAGAATGTGTGAAATTCACTCGGCCAGAAATATTCAACATCGTTAAACACCGGTTAGAATGATGGCCTGAAATAATCCCTTACCTGGAGGAACAACTTTCCGGGAAAATTGAGATTGAGAAAATTGAGGGATATGAGAATCTCGCTCTCCTCATTGTTTAGTCAAATGAGAACAAGGTGGCAAAATGCTAACAGGACAGAGGATCCCTTCTTGAAACGAAATAATGAATGGCTGAATGCACCCGTTTCATTTTCGGCACCTGTTATTAGTGGCAATTATCAAGCTGACTGTGATCTGCCATCGACTAGTACCTGTAGTGGACGTCTTTCTGGGGATTTTGAATCATTGAACAAGAGGTCGAAACGCAGAAGAACCCAATCAGTTCGCGAAACTTTGACGCCACAAGAGTTAGCTGACACTACTCAAATGAGCCTGTTTGTCAGGTTGTTTATGGAATAACAATGACAAGTCCATCGAGAGCTTTGAAGTATCGACAGGCTTTTTAATCGACAAGCGAGAAAAACTTTGTCCGCCGAAGCCGCACTTTCGCTATATGTTGAGTGCAAATTCACAAAGAATCAATATCAGGGATTGAGAACAACAAGTAAGAAGAATAACTGCAAGCTGTATCCTTCCTACAAGAAATTGGCAGAAGAAAAACACGTTGCTTTCAACCTAATACTGCTATCACCATCACAGAAAGCATGGCTGAAGTTCAGCTACAAGCTTTATTGGATCATACAACCCACCGTATTTTATACACTGTAATTCTATAACAGAATAACAGAATATTCGTCGAAAATGTATCTGAGGATAAAAATTCTTCGATATATTTTCGACGGACATTCTGTTATTTTGTTTATTAAACAAATGACGTTTTCAGTATGTTAATTGTTGTAATTATTGATCTCCAACTCTCTATACATATGCTTCCATTCATAAATTACGACGGGTTTTCATGCGTCTCGTTGCTATATTGGATCCGCCATTTTGTTTGGACAATTTTTAACTTCAAATTCGTAATCAGAGACCTCAAAAACCACCGAGTGATGAGTTTTGTTTGAATTAAAAGTCATTTTGGGGTTTTGACCACGTTTTGGGGATTCGGCCCCACTGTGCGCCGGGTTCGAACCCGCGACCTTCGGAATGATTACGCACGATCAAGCACAAGCATATTGATTAGGCTTTTATCGATTGTTTATCGATAATCTTAGCACAAACGACAAGGTAATCGATAGTTTTATCAATGTGGAAACAAAATTGCACCACGATGACAAAACTAACACACTTTATGTACGAATGCTTTGAAATGTAAAAATTAAATGTTTTCCTTTATTTTAACTGATTTATTGAATTATTTAACCTCTCAAGCTTCGGGCATATTTTGCCAGAAGGTCAAAAAATTTCCGCTTTGCAATTAAATCCAAATAAATGAAATATTTCTCAACATACCCGAAAACTAAACATTGTTTTTGAAAGATGACAAAATACGATTTTAAATTTTAAAATTCAAAATACACATAATATATAATTTTGAAAAATAAAATTATTCAAGACCAAAATAGATTGATAAAATAAATTACAATAAATACTGACAACGTTTACCCAAGTTTAATCTTTAATCATAAAGCAGCATGAGTTCGTTGGTTCCTGCGCAATTTTTTTACCGTGACATTTACCGGTAAGACATGCTGGATGGACGGTCCACACTAAATTAAGCGGATTTAGTCGACATAAACATTGTTGATCGCTTTTTTAAACTTCATTTGCGATATGCAATTGAGCTCGGGAATTTTGACGAATAACTTATACTGTAGACAAATCTTTTATTGATTGTGCTATGCCCATTGATCTAATATTTATTCTGTATAAATGCTAGCAATTTTCTCAATAAGTATTTTGTTGAGATCGGTGAAACGATAAGTGACCAGTTTACGGTTCATTGAAGCCCAGTTAAGTCTCTCTCTCGGGCTTGGCCGTAGTGTACAGACCTCGTAGATTCTTCAATAGTACTCAACTGTTTACTCTGTAAAATCGAAAATTCATCCTACTGTTGATTTTGGCAGTCACCTCTGGTATTGAGCATCTAGATACCTGTAAAATATTAAGTGTGAAAATGGGCAATAATACTTCGTTTTATTTCAAGATTCTCTTAACCCTTTCAGACTAGAATTGAAATTGGCAGCCAAAACATATTTGATGATTGAAAAATCTCGTAAAATTAATAGAAAAAATGTGTATTTTACGTTTCTTTTGTCGTTATTGCTGCACGGAAAAAAAAATTATTCGAAAAAACGATAATTTTAATAGTAAAAACGGTTAAAAACGTGACTGAAGTTCTTACGAACAAATTAACAGGGTTTCAATGTTTATTGGCGGGAACATGTAAGAATAATTTGTTGGTATACGAAATTATGAAATTACGTATGCAAACAAATTATTCTTACATGTTCCCGCCAATAAACATTGAAACCCTGTTAATTTGTTCGTAAGAACGAACTTCAGTCACGTTTTTAACCGTTTTTACTATTAAAATCTTCGTTTTTCGAATAACATTTTTCTCCGTGTACTTTATCACACGATATTGTGTCTCTATGGACCTGTTTCGCAATGACAATTCATACTTCTTTGTTCCTCCTTGTTGAGGGTCGTGGTCCCCTACTCTAATTTCCACGGTGGACAGGGCTCCATAACTCCTCGCGGCTCTGCACTGCGTGAAGAGCCAAGGACACCGACCAGGGATTACCTGTGACTACGAGTGTCTTAATGTTGGAATTATCAGTTTGGCGAGCAACGATTCTCAAAATACGTTATAGGCATAGACATATTATGTATAGACCTGCCCTAAGTGATAAAAGCGTATTATTTCCCCCTCCTTAATTATATATTATATATAAATATATTATATATAATTATGGTATAGGTTCGCGTGAATCTAGAAAATATGACGTCATCATTCTTGTGCGGACTAGCGTCGAGCTCTCATCGGTACATTTTACGAAATAACACGGCTATTAAAACGTGTAAAAATAGAAGTAAAAAAGAGTATAAACCCAATTGTCGTATTACCTTCCATAGGTAGGCATTATTTGTCTTTATTTTAAGTTTATTCACATCGTATAATATGATCAGTTTTAACACACAAAAATGAAGCGTTGGCAACCGAAATTCCCGGTACCGTCGTGTGCACGTTGCTGTTTACTGGGATAAGTAAATTATGAAACATTTGTAAAAGTGTCTTAACTAAGCACGGTAACAAAATATTCGACTCTCAAAACAAGCGAACCTTTCTTCCCGTTATATGGATTACACAAGTTTGTTCAAACCGGGCGAACAATTCGCGCTCCCACGTGAAAAGGTCTATTCATTCAAAAGCAGATTTACTTTTAGGAACTAAATGGTGATATTATAATGCGAGGTGCCTATATACTGTCATATTGAAGTATTATCGAATCACATATCGTTACAGTCAACTCATCCCTCTGTGCCCCGCTACAGTTGGTTTTTACCCCTCTCCCTGATTCTCTGGTCTATGAATATTCATATGTCTATGGTTATAGGCGGTAGTTGAAATCCTATTGTAGATGCCTGTATTGCCTAGCTCTTCCGAAATGTACACATCTGTGGGTCTGGATGTCTATGGAATCCTGAGAATTTTTAACTAGCATCATATTTCAAGGGCATTAATCCACTTTCTTTCGCTGACTCGAAGTGTACATATTTCCACACGGTATAAGAAATATGGGGAAAATCAGCGCCCACACGAGTCTCATCTTGGTGGTCTTCGTTATGCCTCTCTCGCTCCATATCTTTTGTATTTTAATCAGAACGTCTTTTGACAAAAAAAACACAAAATTTTAATAATTAATAAAAAAAATCGTAAAAATATACCAACATTCATTTTATAAAAGAAATAAGTCATTCTTCTTCTTTTCGTAGAGAAAGATGAAGAATGTGAATGAGGCAAGGAGTGTGTGCCAAGACCGAGTGGTTTGGCGGTCCGTCCTCTGTTCCTACCCCTGCGGGGAAACGGTGTGATGGTTAGTTAGTTTTTTTTTTTCTTCTTTTCGTGCCCTGTATCATGTTGGCCATGCGCACACTGCGGCCCGGAACAGCTCTACAATAGTAGACTGGCCAAACACTGCCTCAAGTTTTTCAGCCACGATGTCCTCCTTCTTCCAGGGCCCCGTCTTCCGGCAATCTTCCCCTGTATTATGAAATGCAAGATCTAATACGTCGTTATAAAAGATTTTTTTTTTTTCACTCTTGCATTGAAGAAATAAAAGATGACACAATCGCATTTATGTAATCATTATCTAGTAATAAACATGGATAACTATATATTTTTCATTGACAACTAATTCGACGTCAAATTTTTTTTTTACATTTTGCATTATTCACTGTTGTCAACATTCGGACTTAGATGTTCTATTACGCAACTTTGGCAATGTTCATGTTCTGGAAATCTGAAAATGCTAGATATTTATTTCTATTTTCGAGCATCTTACCACTCAGAATCCAAACGTTGCGTTTCTGGTTATGGCAAGAGCCTTGTTTATGTTTGAATAGTATTATATTATTACCGTTGTAAAATATTAGGACTTTATAAACAGAAGAGGATTATGTTTTTTTATAAATTAAGCACTTTTCCGAACAGTTGAATCCATCAATTTATTGTAAGGTTCGAAGTTTACATGCTGATATTATTTTTTGATGATATTTCACCCACTCAACAGACAACCTATAAAATCACTTGTTTACTATTCAAGAAATGATGAGAAAGAGGAGGGTTTGAAACCAAACAGAGTTTTTATAATCTCAAAAACACTTTGTCTGTTGTGGGGGTAAAAACATAAATATATCTATAATATAGTACATAGCTAACACCAACGCCATCTATGAATTTAATCCCTTAGCTGATATCAAGCATTCGTAATAGAGATTAAAGAAGAAAATAATATAGGTAAATAAATAAGGTTAAGAGAAGTATAATTAAATATCACATATTATTTTAGCAACTTCATTAAATAGCACCATTACTCTTGCCATTCTATGTTGTGCCAGATCCTGTTCTGCCGTGTGGTATCTTGAGCAAGCCGTGACGATGTTTTATAAGCCATACCAATCATCTTTCTTTACAAGAGCAAATATCTGAACTGAACTGAACCAGATCTAAAAAGCCGATTACGTTACTCTCAACCTTTATTCCTCCCATATCCTTCCCTTCTGTAAGACCTCACCAGAAATCCCGGTTAAGGGCACTATAATCCCACCGCACTGATAAATTAAAACCTTTATTTCTAATCCATAAACGATCTGTTATAATATCCCAATCATACACAGAGATTCTGTAGATAGTTATTTATATCTGAACATTATTTGACTCTTGGTAAGCTGCTCACATTTGACCGCGAGCCTCGAAATATGATTTTTTGAATAACAGCTGCAAAGAGTTATTAATGTTTTCGTGTACTGTAAGCTGTCAAATGTGCTCTCAATTCACACGTTGTTTGCATTCTGAAGCAGTTCAATTTGACGAGTTGCAATAGTTCATACTGTCAATCATTCCTGATCCCAACCATTCAACTGTTCAAATAGCTACTCGCTTAAAAGATCTTTAGTAAAACAACGTTCTGTGATCAACTGGTTTGAGTAATTTTATTTCTATTTTATTATAAAATTAAGTATTTTTATTCACTGCACAACAAACCAGTCATACTATTTTTTAAGCCTTTTTTTATTCGCCATCCGACAGCGGAAGATGACTGATTTGACAGCTGAATTGTTCCTCGTCTATGGTTAAACAAGCTGAGGTAATTACTGAAATTGTTAAATTGAGTAACGCCTTGATAGAAGTTTGATTGGAAACCATAGCAACCTGCTAGTTTTGGTTTCAGTTTCTCCATAAGCGTGGAGGGCCTTAAAGTATTAATTATATATTTTTTTTAGATATTCCATTTTTAGTGACTTTTTTCCATTATTTAAAAAATTATATTCTCTTTGATTCGTGAAACGTCTCATCTTTGTCATCCATAACATTACTTAAGTTTGTGATGTTTTCTGAGTAATGAATTTAATAATTCATCGTTTTATCGAGAGACGAATGGCACGATGTTTCCATAAGCCATAATTTAAGGTATTTTGAGATAGAAGTAATGTATTATGGCGGAATCAGACAGTTAACTCGCGTGAAAGTTTACGCCATGTTTTTTCGGCCGAATGTTCCATTTTCGTTTTATTCCGTGTTCATACGGCGCTATAGAAATAAGCGTTCACTCGTACATTCCCTCTACAGCGTCGCCGAGCGAGGTCAGGTGCGCTGGAATTCATTCGATTTCCAGCGCGGTCCGGCCTCGAATTTTAAAAAGAAACATCTCAGATGCATCGTATTTTACGCAATTTTGTTGACACAATTAAATAAAAAACAGTATTGTTTCGTCTTATAAATCTTTTTATTTTTTATGTCATAATTAAGTACTCAATTTGATTTTACTTTTTTTATTGCGAACATTTACCTACAAATTAATAATCTTACATATATTTAAAAGAAATATATAATACATGGATAGTAAGGGAGACCCAACAATTTCTATGAGACGTATTCCAAAAATTAGCCGAACAAATACCATTTTGACGTTATGAGATTTCAGACGTTTCACTTTGCTCTCTTCCGCACGCGAGTGAAGGATGCCGAATGAAAATATCCAACATTGTTGGATCGGTTCACTTGAAGATTTCATTCGGCAGTATTCGGCACTTTCATTTCATTTCATGTTCAGACGTGTCATTCCGAGTAAAATAGGCCGAATGAAATACGGAAATGAACGATTAGTGAACCGTCTGATTCAGCCATTATAGCCCTAATGCCCGCTACCGAGTTATGATGTGACGAAATAAATGAAATAAACATTCCTCGAGTGTTGACGAGTCTCAGCGGTAGTGCGGACCCAATCGGAGCAGGCGTCTGAACGATTTGGATATCGGTAAAGTGGATATACTTTGCACCATTTTTTTGTATTTAGAAATTTGCTTGGTATTTACTCCTGGCCCTCTAGCCCACTCCATCGATAAGGATTGATAGGATAACTTTCTGTAACTTTTCATCGTATCCTAGCATGAGTGCAGATCGTTAACCTACAAAGAACATTTGATGTCGAATAAATTAAGAAAGCTTAGTCATTGTGAACTGACACTTGTTCATTGGTAATCTGCAGAAATGCTAGGGAACTTTTTTTTTACATTAGCTCCATACAGGAGGCCTTGAGGGAATTTTTGAAGTTGCTGTGTGGAGGGTTTTTAAGGGAAAGGAAGGAGAGAAAGTCCTGGGAAGGAAAAAGGTTTGAGGGGTGGGTAGGAATCAGGGGATAAATATGTCCTGGAGTGATGGACGCGTGAAGCCATCCCTCCCACTATGGTGCAAGGCGATGGGTCGAGAGGGTCCGGCTGGAGAGATTAAAAGTCTCTCCTAATCTGGCCTGCCACGCAGATGATCGGCAGACGCATCCGCCCCCAATCCTGGACAAACCTATATATACATATAGATGGAGCTAAAGAAGTTTTACTTCAGTCATGTGGTCTAAAGCACACTCGTATTTTTTTGATTTTTTATTATGTTCTTTTTGTCATTGCGAACCTTGGCTGCATCTTACTAAAGGTTATTTTCATTTTTTGTTGCAATTTAAACCGATCGCGATGTGGTGCGAAATATGGCCACTTTACGCTACGTTTCAAATGAGTCCATCAATATTTTTAGTAAGGTTTTTCAAGTAGCCAAAAAAAAGAGCGCGATAAAATAAAATATGGACTCGGTTCACGTGCGAATAAATCATTGTCACCGGTGATTTATAACGAATCGACTCCATAAATTGACTCCCATTTTGTCAACCAAAAAAGACCATTAAGCATTAAGCATGTTTTTTTGCGGTTTTTACAAAAAAAAATGTAAAGATTAAGTCGGGGACTATAACTTGTGAATAAAGAAAATAATATTTAATCCAATTTTCCCAACTTAACGTGTTAATAATTATTATAACAAAAACTGAGGACTCCGGCTCGAGTATGACGTCACAAATAACCGTCCGGGATGTCATTGCCAACCACAACATACCCTCTTAATATCTATGATTTTTTTATATCTCTCGGGGCATGTATCATCTTTGGGGATGCTGTGTGGAGGTTATTTTTAGAGTAAGGAAGGATATAAAAAGTAAGTTCTAGGCGGAAAAATATGGCCGACGTATCAATCCATCCCTCTAAGTTAGGTCTTGCTCAACCAGTCTCTCCCGATCCAGCACGTCACGCAGTAGATAGGCAAACGCATTCGCTAACAAGACCTATACACAAACCTCACCCCACGAACCTGGAGGCCCCTGCTATTTCACAACACGTAGCGATCCCCTTGTGTGACCTACAGCGGGGTAAGGTTCCCGGGGTGACGGTAACCACACCCGCCTCCCAAATTGTGTCACGTGATCAACTAAGCAAATGTGCCATCAAGCAATGACAATTTGCAAATGGCGGAGATTGTTGTTGGTACTCGTTGTTGCTGCTGATTTATGGGTTGTTTTAAATAACAGAATGATAAGACAACCGTGAACTTTACTTAGAGACAGCACTGACTTCATAATTTGAAGGTGGCGCGCCCAGACCTGATATGTTATATACTCCAGTCGGTCTGTTTACAACGTTGTGACGTCACCTGCTGCAGAATCCCTTAGTGACACTAGAAAGTGCATTTTAAAAATGTCTCGTTGTTTGGAATTCTGTTTATTATTTTTGTTGATATTCAAAGTTTTGCAATTCGGAGGACCGGGTAAGATGACTAGGTACGACAAAAGGCATCAGTCGGGACCGTTTTGTATTTATTTTTCCAAGTCTTGTTTTTCTTTGCCAGTTGGTTTGTTTCTCTGTACCGGGATCACAGAAAATATTTTTGCGTTGTCGTCGCTTGCCAAAATAATGAGATATAAGGAATTTCAGGCGTTTAAATATACATACCTGCACGGAGAAAAATATTATTCTAAAATACGACCATTTTATTCGTAAAAACGGTTAAAAACGGAACTGAAGTTCTTACGAACAAATTAACGGTGTTTCAATGTTTATTGGCGGGAACATGTAAAAATAATTTGTTGGTATACATAATTTCGTTTACCAACAAATTATTCTTACATTTTCCCGCTAATAAACATTGAAACACTGTTAATTTGTTCGTAAGAACTTCAGTCCCGTTTTTAACAGTTTTTACGAATAAAATGATCGTATTTTCGAATAACATTTTTCGCTGTGTACTTTGTCAACAGGATCAAACTTGGAAAAACTTTGTTAACTAATCTACATAAATATATACCTATATTATTATTGTTTCGAGAATATCCTTCAAGGTTAAAATAGAAAAAAAATTGCTTCCATAAGTAATTGTTTTTTGTAAACACTTTAATTTCCTTTCCAGTTTTCCCGAAGCATAGTGAGCTCTGGCGTCATGATATTGTCTATAATTTTCAGCTCGCAGCATAATTGACAACATTTGATATGAAACCTTTGTATTGTAATTTGCTTTATGCTCGCTTGACTTGAGGGGTAAACTGGCGAATGCGTTACGGAAATTACAGCGTTACGAACGTTACGGAGGCGAACAATAATAAATTAAAATTAATTTTGAGGTTCATTCCTCACAATCCAATCGTAATAACAGTGCTCAAATCCATAGTAATGACATTTTAAATGGGTGCTGGCATTTTTTTTAAACTTTGTATTAATTATATCGACAATGCAATTCTAAGCGTAATTCATATAATAAAATTAATCAAATTTTCGTTTAGAGTGTGCGAACTCAGTGCATTGAAACGACTGATTTGTCACGATGTGGTAACAATCCAAACGAATATTCAATATAGATTCTTATAGACCGATGATTGGAATGGTTTTATTCGATGCCAGAAAGAAAATTAGATTAATTTAAAATAAAACAATAACTTTGTATACACCACTTTTATTTTTTTATACTTAATGCCGACCGGGTTTCGCTACAACCGTAGCTTCTTCAGGGCAGTATAATCTATTTTGAGATTATACTGCCCTGAAGAAGCTACGGTTGTAGCGAAACCCGGTCGGCATTAAGTATAAAAAAATAAAAGTGGTGTATACAAAGTTATTGTTTTATTTTAAATTATAATGTCACATCACAAAGTAACTGCTTCATACGAACAGAAAATTAGATTAGATTACTAAAGAAGTATTTACTTCAGTCGTGTGGTCTAAAGCACACTCGTATTTCTTTATCCATTTAACGGGAACCAATCCAATAAATGGATAACCAAAACCTACATATGCCATAGGTCATCCCGAGTGGTTTCGTACTTTTAATGACTTGGCAGAGGTGCCTGGGTTCATGTGGTGAGGTTTGTCTAGGTCTTGACCATGGATGCGTGTGCCAAACTTACTGCTTGGCGGGCCGGATCGGTAGAGACTGGTTGAAGGTGACTATTTTACCTCTCTAATTGATCTGCTCGACCTACCGCAGTGTGAGGGACGGATTCATTATTCAGTCACTCCTGGACCCACTGACCACCACATTACTAATACCCCTACTCACCCTTATTCACTTTCCTTCCTAGAACTTCCTCTAATTATATTCCTTTAAAAGACTATCCACACAGCATCCCGAAAGAAGACCTAGGCCCTGATGAAAATTATTTTTATCATGGCCTCCTATGTAAAACCACTTTAAAAATAAATAATAAAGAGCAATACTGTTAAGTTCTTCAAATCCCGGGAATGTTCCTTTTATTTCTTCTAAACATTGTAATTATTATTCTGAAATAGTAGGACTCCATATTAATTGTTAGTAGAGATTTTATTTTTCTTCAATAAGGCCCCTCTTCCACAGGGATATGCAAGTACGTAATACTCAGGTTATGTACTTACGTCGCATACAACTTGTCCATACACATCGCTACTGAAATCAAAATACCCGCCACCGTTGTGGAATTCTCCAAATGTCAAAACTAGAATGCTTTCAAAACCTTTCTCACAAGCAAAAAGTTGCTGTAACTGTAATTTTTATATCTTCTGATGACTTGTCGAACTGTTTTGTGCCTAGTGATGCTCTAAAACCCAATCGTTGTTACTAAATGTTTAAACATAGGCGAAGACTCGACGATACGACGTATCTGACTAACAATCCAACGTGGCTTGTCGTAGAAGACTGGAGAAATGTCAGAAACTTGTTCCTTTCTACGAAACTCAGTGCAGATGTATGGCGGTTGTCACCAAGATACTTGAATTGTCAAGTATCTGATATTTGCCTATCCCGGCGGAAAAGGTCCCAAGAATTCATAATGTGAAGAAATTGTAATTAAATTCGTTCAAAGCCATCTAGTACCTACCTAACTTCTAGATGCTCATGCAACCTAACCTAACTTCTAGATGCTCATTCTTACCTTAATTTTACGGAATGTTTACATTATAATTAGGTAACATTACAAATTACATAAAACTCTGCATCAATGAATTATTTTGATTTAATAAAAAATCTCGTCATAATTGTTTATGACCCATTTTTTCTAAACTCTGTGTTTGTCTAACAACAATGTAACGTCCGGAGTTCCCTTAAGATTCCCCGAAAGACAAGCGAAATATTTCCGGCGACCGCTCTATTCACTATATTGCTGGGATGTGGCTCAAATGCAAACAACGTAGCGGACGACAATGCAGATTTATACGATCCTGACAGCGAGAGTTATAAGTTACAAGGTTATAAAGTATCGCTGGCATCGTATAACTCCACTCATAATGCGGAAACATTAAATTATGCAGAATTTCGAAACTGTTGTGATGCGAAATACAAGGAGGTCTGGGGCTTTTTGGAGAAATGTTAATATTGTCATTTATTTGTGTTGCAAAATGAATTCTGGTTGGGAATAATTTATAAATATTGACTATCAACATAGATTTATTGAATTGCAAAATTTTAAAAAGCATACGATCATTCGTAGAAATGTTGTAGATTACTTGCGTTTATGAGTATATACAGTAGAATTCGGATATAACGACTTCGCTTATAACGGCTTACCGTTTTTAGCGACGACAATGTAAACCCAAGTTAGGTTTCACAGTTAGGTACTAGGGAAACGTATCGGTTTAGTACGACTTCGTTTTAAGTGACCAACTGCTTAAAGCGACCCATACATAAACCAATTAAGTGACAAATTTTAATGATAACTCGTCCGGTTAGAATACGCGCAATGTTTTGTTTACAAAACCTATGCACCAATACCTCACCGCACCGCACCTCGCCTGCTCCCCGCGCCCTGCTACTCACCACACCTATCCTTATTAGGACGCGTAAATCACACTCAATGAATTCCGTGAAGCCAAAATGTTTTTTAATTGAAGAAAAAAGTGCCGTATTACACATTTTTTTATGAAAACTGTGATGTATTCACAACGCTGTGCGAAGTTCTTACTATCGAGCATAAATTAGCCAAAAACAAACACAAATTACAGACTTTCTACTTTAGTAACTACATATTTACTTGCATAGAATGTTGGTACGTTGTATATTTTTGGATACAGTACAGTATGTGTGCTTGTTATGTGGAATGTTTAAGTACCATTCTTACTAATATTATAAATGCGAAAGTTTGTATGGATGTATGTGTGTTTGTTACTCTTTCACACAAAAGCTACTGAATGGATTTGAATGAAACTTTACAATAATATAGCTCATACATCAGAATAACATATAGGGTATAATTTATAAAGCTAGCTATTTATTTTCAAAACATTGAAAATAATAATTATTGTTTAAAAGAAAATGTCAAAATTTGAGAATGACATTTAGCAAAACAATGATTGTTGAATCAAAATTCCATTTTAGAAAATATTTAAATTAGTGAATTTATTTGAAGTCCTAGCCTAATACTTTGGATGGAATCAAGAATTATACATATTTTAAATCAATAGGTTAAGAATTTTGGTAGAAATATAGTAAATAGTAAATATAGAAAATAGATTTCTCGAAGTACTAATCCTACGCAGACGAAGTCGCGGGCAGAAGCTACTTAAAATTATACTTTGTATAAAATGTTTTATTTACCTAAAAATAAATTTATCTAGCTGTACTGTAACATAATTCATAATGATAATCGATAATTACAATAACTTGAATATGTATCATATAAAATTAACCTTAAATTATTCAACCGTTTTGTGCGTCGTCGGGTTAGTACACCAAAGTATCACCGGTCCCTTAAGGGTCGTTATATCCGGATTCTACTGTAATATTTTTATGTCGTCGGTTTGATGACAACTTTAGTATCTCGAAAATAAGGAGGGGGGGGGGGTAGCAGCGACAGTGACAGCAATAGTTTGGTTAAATACATATTATTCAAATGTTTCCTCTTAAGGAGTGGGAAAATAAGAAGTGGGTCGTTTACATAACTTCTTCTTAATAATCCTTGGTGTACAGTATACACAGAAATATAGACAGAAAGAAGTAGATTATTTAGTGGACGTGAAATAAAACTACGATGGTTTTTAGGAGAATAAAACTAAATAAGCGTTTTTTTAGGTAAATCAATATTATTTTCCTAAATCATAATAACGCATTTAAACGATTTAAATAACGTGTTAAATTTATACTTTTCTTAATTAAATTAAAAAAAACCACTTCGTAAACACCACTAATTTAATTTAAATTATCAACATGATTCAAACCAATGGTTTCTTTGACAGGATAAAATTTAAATTGCTTGGTTTTCATTTAATTAAAATGACGCCATAAAGTTAATTTGCGAATATTGAAGAAATAAAACTTTTCGTTAAATTTAACTTAATTAAGTCAAAGTAAATTAGTTGGCACGTCTTTCAGTGATTTACCAATAGCTTTACAATAGTATCGGAATGCGAAACCAAATCAGGTGTATACTTTAATAATAACAATAACTGGATAATTTGTAGAGCATCGTTTTTGTGAGAAATCACCTTAAGGGCTTTAGTCACTTTAAAACCCGTTTAATCACTGGATTCCAAATTTGTCCCAGCCCACATAGGTCTAATTTAAATCGTTGTAACTCCCTTATTGTCATGGTGAGAAATATGATCTAAAAATTGTTAGAAAACTTCAAATCTTCAAATCTAGAATTTAACAATATAAAAAAATTAAATATGCACCTCTATTAAACCTTGGTTCCGATAGCAATTTAAGAACATTTATAAAATATTTTATTGCGAAACGGCAGTGATAATAACGATTATAGTACTGATAAAATAAGTGTGTGTTTCTTTTTTCCGTTATCTTTAATTTTAGATTGAAAAAACGTCAGGTGAACCATTTTAAAAACTTTTTTATAGTTATATTAAAAGTTTTAATATTTCTAAAATTAAATATTTCTTTCTAATATGTAATAATATTTGAGAGGATATTCTAAAACGTTTTTAGTTTTTTGATACATTTAGAAATATTACATTTATTTGGATTTTATTTGGGAGGCGGGAATGGGTACCGCCGCCCCGGGAACCATTTATTGGATAACCAACACCTCTGCCATAGGTCACTCCAAGTGGTTCGCTACGTTTGGTGACTTCGCAGGGGTGCCCGGGTTAATGGGGTTCATTGTCTAGGTCTTGGCGGCGGATGTTCTAGACACACTGAACCCCAGATTCATACCCAACCCCCATACCTTTTTCCTTCCCAGAACTTTCTCTCCTTCCTTTCCTTAAAAATACCCTCCACACAGCATCTCCAAAGATGACATAGGCCCCGAGGGAAATTATTTTCCTCAGGGCCTCCTGTGTGGACCTAATGTAAAAAAAAAAAAAAAGTGGAAATATTCTGAACTTAACGACAGAGTATGCCCGAGATCTGATAGGTTAAAACATTATTTTTATAAATGCATTCGTTAAAAAAAAACAGTTTTGTATCGATAATTGCTGAAGTGAAGTCGTAATTATTCCGACCTGAAATGCCATAGCATGTATGAGAATTGTGCTCCACGGAACCATTATGTTGGTTAGGAGAAGCAAATATTTGGTAGCAGAACTGAATTTCAAGTCTTCAGCTGTGGTACCTTCATAGAGAACCCTTCTCACAATCATAATAAAATCCCCAACATTCGCCAACCAAATGGCCAACATAAAGGTGTAAATGATAAAAGCTCTACAAAATGCGCTTTTTTTATTGCATCTCATTCGTAAGGATAAAAAAATATCAATTTATTGGTTCTCGTGTGCCGTAGATTTGATCATTTCCTGCCATTGTCAGGTGTCGGAGGAAAAGGCTTTATTACGATTGCCGGCGTTCCGGCCAGTCAAGGTAGACCGCCGCCGGAAATCAGGCAATTTACAGTCGAAGGGGGGACTTCCGGTCCAACGGCTGAAACGGAAGTGGATGTGGCAAGTGTTTGCGCCTTCCTCGGTGCCTTATTGTGAATTGTGAAGGAAACCTTCTCGAGTGAGAGACGCCCTAACAATTTCTTCGTGGCGAGCCAAGTATCACAATTCTCGTGGGACGAGACGGGCGGTGTGCATTTTCTTGTTAGAATTATTATTCCCCATAGAGTTTCCTGGTGGTCAAGACGATTGTATTGTAAGGGTGCAGAAAATAACGTTTTTTATTAAAGATTTTTTAATCATTCTCATCACTTATTTTTTTCTGAAAAGGAAATGGATCAGATATGGTGGAGTTGTAAAATGAATTCCAGCCCTAGCAGCGTAATGTAATTCCCGTCCATATGTCAGGCTTATTTACCTGGTAACTGTAACAATACCAACGTGTAACAACACCAATAGAATCTTATATAGTTCAAACTTCAAGAAATAGATGGTTCCAGTGAAGATGGATCTCGGAGTTTATGTTGGGCTAGGTATGCAGGTTTGCCCCTCCATGTTTAGAACTGAAGTGGGCTACACGGAGAAAAATGTTATTCTAAAATATGATCATTTTATTCGTAAAAACGGTTAAAACGGGACTGAAGATCTGACGAACAATTTTACAGGGTTTCAATGATTATTGCCGGGAAAATTTAGGAATAATTTGTTGCTATACGTAATTTTGTACGTATACCAACAAATTATTCTTACATTTTCCAGCCAATAAACATTGAAACACTGTTAATTTGTTCGTAAGAACATCAGTCCCGTTTTTAACCGTTTTTACGAATAAAATGATCGTATATTAGAATATTTTTTTTCTGTGTGTAGCAGCTTGATTTATAGCAATAGAGAGATAATAGAGAGGACGTTGCCCTTGCAAGGATTTTGCTGTGAAGAAGACTCTGAGTAAACCATCATAATATAATTATTTTATTTTTTAATAAACCATTGCCGACATATGTTTGTATTCTCTTTTAACCACGCACGAGGAGAAACCCAAAAGAAAACGAACTGATGTTGCAGGGGACGTCCTTTTTATAATAGCAAATTCTGCCGTTAGGACCATGTACAGCTATACTTATCCCCAGAATGTATGTAATGCGCTGTGTTTGAGAAATCATCTGTTTTGCTGCTGTGAATTATTTGGTCACAATTAATTTACTTCCTGCTCCGGAAAACTAGCACACAATTGTGGTGTCTGCAATACTGCCTCTTACTCTATGATATATGAGCGGGCTTTACCGCCGAGCAACGTCCCGAACGTTGACGGAGTTGCGACCCGAAGTGGGTCATTTCTAGGCAGCGCGTTAGCGAGCGCTGCTCCGGACTCTACTACTACTCTACTCTTCTACTCCGGCTGGACGTTTACTTTGTAACCATTTGTATTCAATAAACGACGTATAATGAATCTCTAGTGTATTATTTACACAAACAATCAGTGTGTAGTACTGAAGATAGATTAAAGACTGAATCCCAATCCAGATCCCGAACGCTAAATTAACCTCTTTCTTCCCACCGATTGATAATGGCCTTGAAAGACGAAACAGCTGTAAAAATAATAACAAAAGTGAAAATACTGACAGAGTAATGGTGAACATAAGTAAATTAGATTTACTTTAAATTTAAAAAAATACATATTTAAGGAATTTACGAATTATGCAGAATAACATTTCAAAAGACTAACAGCAACTTTTTTTTGCAGGATATTCGTGGAGCGTTCCACCTCGAGGCGTAGCGAAAGGATTTCAATCGTCTTTGCCGGAGTTCGACACATCTTCCTCATCAGAAATATCCGTGGAACTTGGACAGGCTGCCTACTTACCGTGCGTCGTAAAGAACCTTGGAGACAAACAGGTGAGTTCACATTAATATGCAATTCAATCTTAGATATTATTTCGTCTCCTTTTTTAGGATTTGGTGATCAATTGTCGTCGACTAATATCCTATTCTTATATGAATTAAAAGAGGAGTTAGGTTATTGAGACAATGCGCGTGGTTTTGCTGAACTAGGTCCAGTGGACATACTTGATATTTACTGCGTTTAATGTCGCATATAAGTTTGTTAGTCAGACAAGTTGTCACCAGCTACCACAAACACACCGATGTAGGCTCTTTTTGTTAAATAAATGCAATCCTGTGCTTTTAAGAGGTGCAAAAGCTCACAAAAACTAAATCTGATGGAGTTTCTTACCATTTACTAAAAAAATCAATTATTATTACAATACTTTGAATTATTCACAAGGTTTTTTGCTACCCGAAAATTACTTTTTGCTAACCGACTGGTTTAAATGACAAAAGAAGTCGAGGACGCCCGAGGATTTCATAACATTACTCCAACCATTCAAAAATAACCCCCATTAAAGCCGGGTAAAAGTCATAATTTTTTTTCTTTCCTCGAATGGTTTGGGCATGTAGAGCGAATGAACGAAGAAAGGAGAAAATAAGAAGTTAGTTAGTTATAATTATTAACGGTATTTATAATAAAGAAGAGCGTGTCTGTGAGTGGGTGGCATTGATCTTATACAAATCTACATTTTTATTTGGAGATTGATGAAATTTTGCTCACACCAGCATAGAAAAAAGAGAGGAAGGTGGGCGTCTATATGAGATTTCGAAAAACAACCACCATCCTCTTTTCCCAACCCTTAAAACAGAAAAGAGCCCTGGCAACGCTGGGTGCTTAAGCCAGTGAAAACAAAATAAAAGTTTTAACTTGAGTAGAGTCTCTAATTGAATAAGATTCTGAACGAAATGGCAGTAATAATGGTTGTGATGAAGCCATTCGAATATTAAATGAAATGGTGTTTTCAAAGTTGTTAGGTACAAGTTTCCATTTTCATTTAACAATATTATTATTTGTTTTATTAATTGAAAATCATGGAAACCAATAAACCTTACACCCTTACCTTATTCTATTTATCTGCACATTCAAGTATTTTTTACAACGAGGAACGGCTGCGCGGCCGCTCTCATACAAAACGTAGTTTTGGATTTGAGGTCGAAATACCCAACCAAACTGAAAAATTATTTTTGTAATAAATAGGTTGGCAAAGTGTCGATCTTGGACAGGAGCTTATTTTTTTTCGGTTTTAAATGATGAGGTGTAGGTAATTACAGAAATCAGATTTGGTTTATTTTGGAAGCAACTTTGGAATTTTTTTGTGAGTTATTTATAATTATTAAAAATAAAAAAATCTGCCTAATCCTTAGTTTTAATATAATAAAAAAAGTTATTAAAACTTAAAAAAATGTTAAAAATGCGTTTCTTCGGGTGATAATTTTAATATATAAATGACAAGTTTTTTTTCCGATGTAAATAGGTAATTCGTAATTTAAATTTACACCCATCGAAATTGTATCTAAAAAAACAATATTTTTAATTTTATATTTCATTATATTATAAAAAAATTATAGTAATTTTTTTTTTTAAATGTTAAATTTACTCACAACTAATCGTCCAAATTGCCTCTTAAATCACATAATATAAAAATCTGTAATAGCCTATATTTTGTAAATTAAAGCAGAAATAAATAAAGTAGCTCCTGTCCGAGATTGATATTTGATAAACCTTTTGATTACAAAAAATATTTTTTAGTTTGGTTGGGTATTTTGGCTTAAAATCCAAAACTACGTTTTGAATGAAACGTGTCGCGCACCCAATAGCCTTAACTCCACGCAGGAGGTCGTGAGGAAAAAAACACATGGTTTATGTAATTTTTAGGGATGCTGTGTGACGGTTTTTTTATAGAAAAAAAGGAGAGGAAGGAAAAGGGTATATGAGTTGGATAGGAATCTGGGAGTCAATGCGTGCAGGAGTGCCGGACGTATGAATCCATCTCTCCTACTGCTGTGCAAAGCAAAGGGTCGAGAGCTTTCTGTAAATAGGTCAAATGGTATCTTTCAACCAGTATCTCCCGAACTGGCCCGCCACGCAGTAGGTGGGCAAAAATATGTGCTATCAAGACCTAGACAAACTACAACCCACGAACCCATGAACCCCTGTTAAGTCACCAAAAGTGGAGAACCACTTGAGGGGGCCTATGGCTTAGGTGTTGGTTACTTAATAAATGGCTCCCGGGTCGGCGGTACCCATACTTACCCCTCAGGGCGGGTCAGTGTGGGAGAGACTGGTTGAGCTAGACCATTTGACCTATCCTACAGGACTCTCTCGACTCATTGCCTTGCAAAGTGGCACCGCAGTGGGAGGGATGGATTTAACTTTAACGCTATAGATTCCTTCCCACCCCTCTTACCCTTTTCCTTCCCTGAACTTAAGTCAGATTAAATCAATATAAATTTACATTCAAGTCAAATAAAATCCATATAAATTTACATTCAAGTTTAAAATCCATATAAATTTACATTTAAGTCAAATAAAATCCATATAAATTTATATTTAAGTCGGATAAAATCAATATAAATTTATATTCAAGTCAGATTAAATTTTTTTTTTTGTAAAATGTTTATATTTATCTTTAGACCAGCATGAAATGCAAAATTTAATTCGTCTTTCTAGAAAATCGATATAATATTATTCCTCCAGATTTGTGCAAATAAAAAAGCTTACAATCCAAACGGAATTTCTTTTGAGAGTTATGAACTCGGTTGAAGTTCGCGAAATCGGCAATAAAATGTAATTGGAAAATCCAAAAAAGTTTCCAAAACATTCAACTTTGTAAACTTGTGACCTGGTTAACTCAAAGAGTTCCTTCCAACTTAAATTATTCCACGGTGAGCTTAGACTTTTATGCTTTGGAAAATATTACATTTTATGGATACCTACTCAAATAAATTATCAGGGAAAATTTACAAGATTTAAAGACATTAATTTTTCTCTTTCAAATATTTTTCTCTTCCATGTAAATTTAAGTAAGACTTCTTTAGGGGCATTACAATGGGTAACTAAAATCTGTTTGGACGGAAGTAACGTTAACGGAAATGACGTTCGATATATATTTGATAATATTAACAATGAGTCCGAAGAAAAAAAATTTCAAACGTCTCCTGTTTATTTTGTTTACCAATGTATTAGGTAAGTTCAACAGGTTTATGTTGATTATTTTTTTAATTTTTTTATTAATAATTCAAAAAAGATACATAAATTACAAATACATTTTATACACTAATTAATTATATAATATATATGTTTGATGTACCCCCATAAAAAAGCAGGGCTTGTGTGTATGTCGGGGAGGGGGGGAGGGGTGTTATTATATAGTTTTTATTTGTTATGATTTAGTTCAGGTTTTGAGTGTGCTTTTTAAGGTGAGTTTTAAATTTTTTATATTGGTATTCATGTTTCTAATATTTTCTGGTAATGAATTAAAGAATTTTACCCCGAGATATTGTTTTTTTACATTATTGTATGATTTCTAAAGATTTTAGTTAAACCTTTTGATTTGTATTATTTTTTACGACCTTTTTCTCTCTGATTCTTGTGAATTCTAGCTATCGAAATAAAAAGTGGCAGTATTGTGACAATAAAAATAGTGTTGTTTAGAATTCAAATGGCTGAAGCGATGGAAAATTTTACAAATTCGTCTATTAATAATTATAAATGAAAAAATCAACTTTTTAATAAAAAAAAATAAGTTTTTATTTTGTTTTTAGTCAAAGACGTTTGACTTCAACCGCGCATCAAGGTTAGACGCACAACTTTTTTTTTATTAGTTTTTTTAAGAGACAAAACCGGAAATTTGTGCTTTTAAATCGAATTCTAGATATATTGACTCTTTTTGACAAAAAAAAACATAAATTGATTTTGAAAGATTGTTATTTTATCCGGTAAACGCAGTTATAAAATTTTGAATAGCTAAGTTTATTTTTAATATACGACCGTTGGTCGTTGGCAGATTTGATAAATTTTCAAACGAAATATTGTATTATACAACACAAATTTCAAATCATGTAATCATACAGCAAAAATAAATGGCAATCCGGGCCAGAGGTCCTGGTCTTGGGTTCGAGCCCCAGATACGTATCTTTTTCTGATTTTTCTGTTTCGGATTTTCGATTGACTTTCGCTAATATTATCTTCAATAATTAAAATATTATAATTTAAGGTTTAACTCATTAAGTTAAAATTTAAAATAAAAAGATTTTAACATTATTTATTCACTAGTTTTGAGTTTTGAATACTCAGATATATATTTTAATTAATCTTCCTTTCATACTCCTTACCACTTCCTTTACACCTCAAAAACATCCCTTATCTGCTAGTCAAAGTTCAACAAACAAAGTTAAACAAACTTTAAGTTGGAAAATAAAATTTAAAAAATACATTTAAAATAAAAAAGTATTTTAATAAACTTCTGTCTCTAGATCTAGTCAAGTCTGAAAGCTTAGAGCTACTACGAGTGTCCACTAGGATATAGAATCTAGATGATGCGCCATCCTGCAGCTCGGTGCAACTCGGTGCAGTTGCAGTATTGCAGTCACGGTCGGTAGTGTCTTAAACGGAACAATGCTATTACGATGCACTTAGGACTTGAATGCATTTGAATGCGTCGGGAGCCGTATGTAAAAATGACAGAAAAATGCCATGGGAGTTCTTCCCGCTGTGATTTGTGTTTGTTCACCAGGGTTGGAAGCGAATTTAAAAATAAATGGAATTTTTTTTTAGAGAATATGTATTCTAAGAAGAATATTTTAGAATAAACGATTCTGATTTTTAAAGGAATCTCACTATTTTACAGGAAAAATTCAAACTAATAGAAATATTAAATTACTGTTTCAGAAGAAGAGAAAAAGTCGAAACAGAGAATAAAATTCATTAATTTAACGAATAAACTTGACCCATTTTTGAATAACTTCAATTAAAATAATAAGTAAACTTGCTATAATTTTTTTAAATTACTATATTCGATCGTTACAAATTGAATGACAAATAAATCTAACTCCATAATATATTACTAATTTTTTACATTATTTATTTGATTCATATTAAGTGTCAATTATTATGCCTCTATGAGAAAGTTTAATATTACCAGCATTATAATCAAACGGAAAATGTTTTAATTGAATGCGCACTTTTATAATTCTGAGAGTTACAGAACGGCGACGGCACAAAAAAGGGAATAAACCTACGTTCATTTTCGAAATAATTCTGCAGCTCTTTCTAACACATTAAATAATCGCGAGATAAGCGATGAGACACGCAATGTACGTCTGCTTTCTCCAAAGGAAAACTTATAATAATAATCTTGCATCTCCCTCACTCGTATTAAAAATGAGTTTCTGCGTTCCATTGTCGACGCCTTGGCGTGGTGGGGGAATTATAAAAGCAGCCAATGAGTGCGGGAGAGGCAAGAAAATGATTTTCTCACCTCTCCCTCACTGGTATTAAGGAAATGAGATAACGCTAGCCATTACCGCCTCCGTGCCGTTTCCGCGGTTCGTCACGCTAATAATAAAAGCGCTCGTTGGATCTAGAATTTCTATTTTACATCATGTACCAATCTACTATTAAAAACTAGTTAGTTCACAAAAATATTTTTTTCTCACTTAATTTAAAAATAAATTAATCTTTATGTTAAGATCTTAAATAAAATCAATATCCAGTATTAGTTGCACCCATTAATTTTGGTTACAAAAAAGTGTCTTACCACTAAAAGGTGGTGTTTTTTAGTTACTATTTTTACAAACATTATTCTGAAAAGTCTTATTTCGGTATCTTTATTTCAATGAATGGCGAACTGTGGCAGACGCCGCTCCCTCGCATCCGATTATCCGTCCGCACGGTCAATTGGTCTCGTGTGCTGCTTTGTACTGCATTTCTCTATGCGCTGATTCCCGCCAAGCTGCCGAGCACGTTGCCCGCTCGTCTCTCTCGCACCCGCAGGTTTTGATAAGGGCTGTGGGACAGAGAAGGCAAACAGAACTAAACCTATTTTGCTTCAGTCCGGCGCTCCATTCTGGAATGGCCACGAAAGTTTAAAAAGAAGGCTTGGAAATAAAGGCAGCATTGCTTTGTACAATTTTTAGGGATTTGTTCAGATGTTGCTTCTTACGTTTTGGCGAAGGAAATAAGCCATGAGCCGTGCTCCGACTTTTGTGGTGACATTATTGAAATAAAAAAAGATAATTATTGCAACGGAATTATTTCAAAATGCTCTTTTTATTTATTTATTTTTTATTTATTTGTAATATTATATTACAGGAGTGAAACATAATATTTATAATACATTATAACCAAAGAGTTTAATAAAACTCATTTCGGGAAGGACAACTTTATACATTTCAAAGAAAATTATTTTTACGAATTTAGAGGAGAGTTCAATTAAAAGTACATTTTAAAACAGACTAGGCACACTTGATATAGTTAGTTGAAGAAAATTTCAAAAAATGTATACAAGAGTTACAAATTAAGATTGCTAAATATGTCACTGGTGAATAAAGCTGCTAAGAAAATATTCTTCATGTGCGACGTATTGTAAGGAGTTAATTCTAAATTTAGTCGTGTGAATGCAGGTGTATATCGGAATTAATTAAAGGTTGATTTATTGATGTGTGAGGAATGTTGGGTTATTTGTAGAATAGCAGTTGTTATGAATTTTTTTTAACCGCTCCGGCTAATTTGTCGGTAACAACTTGTGTAGGTCTCATAGAAATCGTTGTCTACCTTACGATCATGGTGAGAAAAATAATAAAAAAAAAACACCACACCTTATATTAAAATCTAAATGTTAACCACAAAATAATGATAATGTCCACTTTTAAGTAAAGTTTCCGACTGCAATTTGGAAAAAAATTAAACTTTGAGATTTTTTATTAATTATTTTTACGTGAAAAGATAAAAAAGTGACGATAACGTTTATAATATATTCAATAAAGTGTGTGTTTGATATTTTTGGGATCTGAACCCGTGACCTCCGGATTTAGACTCATTGCATTTTTAAGGCTGTATTTTCAGTAGAAAAACTACAAATCGACCCTTTGGAATAACAAGGTTCCATCTGTTGCGGAAACGTCATGCGATTATGGGACCTATAGTAAGCTACCCTAGAGTTCATTATCGCAGGCCGTTACCGCAACAGATGGAACCTTGTTATTCCAAAGGATCGAAATGTCTTATTTTTCAATTATCTCAAAAATTATGCAAACCTATTTCAAAATATTTATGTAGGTTCGGTTTATACCGCTGACGTATTCTAAAAAGATCATATTGTGATGTATGAGACCTTCCTCACGTCAACATCTTATAATTAAAAAAAACATTTGAATGTGACCATTGAAAATTTTCTTCTGCTTTTTTGCTTATAACGGCAGTATACATATCGAACAACACATCGACTGAAAAGAAAAATCGTTAATATTATTATAGACATCATATGATGGGCTAGCATCAAGATTATGTTACAATTTAAAGGACCGTTCGTGAAACAAAGTTTCCGAGAATCGAAACACTCGATACGGTTAAATGGTATCTAATGTCGGATACTAAATGGCATCTGTGAAAGGTAATTTAGGTCATAGCTAATAATATAATGACTAAAAAGATAAACATTTTCTTTGGTCCTCTTTTACCTGTATTTGATTCTAAACCTGGTTTCACTGCTATCGGAATCTTCATACTTGTCTTACCCGATGGCCTTTGCATATCAAAAAGATGTAAACCTATTATAAGAGAGTTTTGTAATTACAATTCTATTCCCTAGAAGCATACCTACGGATGTGAGTTAAAATTTTGAAGAAATGTCTTAAATATTTAAAATATTCTTAATAACCATTTTTGTGAGTGGCAGAGAGAAGCAAATACTAGCTTATGTTAATAAACTCTGCTCCACATTTTCCAACCATCTTAGCGTCCCTTACTTAATGATTTTCATCGTGCTTTCTTCGACCTGCATTCTTTCTGAATCTCGAATTATCTGGATGCGCCCTTTAATGTACAAAAATACCTCAGTTTTTCTATTTATTTAAGGTCTTACACACTAAAATATTTCTACTTTTTTAGCACACTTCTTTTTCTTAGACATTATTGAAAAATCATAAATACTTATCATCAAAAAATACTTACAAAAAGTACACGATATTTAATAATTTATCATCGTGCGTTTTGAACATTTTTATTGCTTACTTGAATGTAGGTATATATTAAAGCAAGTTTTGGATGAAATAAATCAATATGAAATTTTTAATTTAAAAAAATTGATACGGGGAATCTTTCTCATTGGAACCTCGCTGTACAGTTGCAAGCATCTTTAAACTTTTATTCTCAGCTGCTGGTCAATCGCTCTTAACATTATGTTATTTTTACTTATATTTTTACATATATTTTTTTAAACCATTAAGATGTATATTTTTCAAATTTTCTCTAACGTTGAAAAGGTTGTGAACTAATGACACAATGAAAAATAACATTTTGTTTGATCTCTCAACACTTTATTATTTTTTCTACAAATTTCCTCCGATTGATAGTGATAATATATGTGTGTTAATTTTATTAAATTGTAAAATTATTAACCCCGACACAGGCAAACCCTAGTGGGATTAATAATTATATGCGAATCAATGTATTTTAATTGTGAAGAAATAATAAATAAAAAATAAAAATAAATGTAGTTACTAAACCTTACCAATTAATGTAGTTATAAGTCAGAGTTAAAATTATCACCATTGTTTATCACGAAAAGTGTATTTATAGAAGAAAGTGCAATGTCACACCTAAATCAAACAATTTGACATGTCAGCACATTATTTGGCTCAAGTCTATTTTTGACCCTTTTCAAAGTCACAGAGTACAGTATAAAAATGAATGGACTCTGTTCTTAACACATTGATAAATGTTATTATCATTTATTAAGTGTAGAGGAATATTAAAAAAAAATCCATTCTAACTATATAATTCAATGCAATTACCGTAAATATATTCTTCTCCCACAATAATGTTATTCCACATTAGAGTAAGTTATAGTTTTGTTCACTTATCTCAAGATTGTACAGTTAAAAAATGTTTGTTTATTCGATTCTTCACGTTCTGGCTATCGGGAAGGAAATTGTAAATGTGTTTTCTCTTATTGCCTCTGCATTTTCACCACCATTAGTTGTTACTGTATTAGTGTATTGAAGGTAATATTTGGAATTTGGTTAAATATCGGCAATGTAGTTGCCCTTCTCACTCGCGTTAGAATAATTATTGATGTTGTTATGTATAATTTTCGGGTACTTGTGACCTGTTTATAAATGATGTGTTCTTATTTATAAGTTCATTTTGTAATTTTTATATTAGAAGTATTATATTTTGTAGATTATTCGTAAAATTTTCTAATATTCAATAAGCTTATTTCATGGTATAATTTTTTCGTGAGTATTAAAACTATTCGATTTAAATCGTACGTATTATTATTATGAATAATGTATTTTAATGTTTGTGATAGTTAAGATAGATTTTCTATAAAATACTTCCTCGGCTCTTCAGAACGTTTCATGTTTTGAACTTGATTCCGTATGCTTTTGGAGTAAACAATTTTACCATGGAATTCCTTCAAAATTATTGTTTTACTTACAAAACAGATGCTTAGTCATTTTTTTATAAGAATAACTCTCTTTTAACTTTTGATGGTTATGCAATGTAATATATAATTGAGCAAGAAGATAATAACAATAATCTTAATTAAAATATGAACATAAACAAGACACAGAAAAAAAATGAATAAAAATAAAAATAAACTAAACTAACGGTAAGACGCGAGGTCTGAGTTCGTGTCCCAGTTGCGACCAATATTTTTAATTATTTTTCTGTGTCTTGTTCATTTCATTTGTTTTTTTAGATTATTATTGTAATCTTCTTCTTCAATTATATGTTACATTGATCGGAATAACCTTCAAAAGTAAAAAAGAGAATTGTTCTTATAAAAAAATGAATTTTCATTTAGACCTTTATAAAAAGTCAATAGGTGTTCTATATAAATAAAATCAGATATAATTATCCGAAACATTATCTAGGTAACAAATACGTTCTTTGAAAACTTTTTTCCAATATAAATACAAAAAAAAACATTAATCGAAGATGATATTGTTAATTCTGAAATTTGAAATATAACTTTGACAATTACTGCGGTTTTATAATCGGACACAATGGCTAAATTGGTAGAGCGCCGTCCCGATAAGACGTGAGAACTGGGTTCATGTCCCAGTTGCGACCATTATGTTTGATTATTTTTCTGTGTCTTGTTCATTTTCATATTTTAATTTAGATTATTATTGTTATTTTCTTCTTCAACTTTCCTACACTATTGCCTGCTGTTTGTTTGATATTGAATAATAGGGAAAAGAATTGTATATGAGAGCCATCACAAAACACCCATTAAAACAGCATGATATACAAAAATAAGTATTTTAATAACACATGTCAGAAAAAAACCTCTCTTGGTAAATGTCCACCCCCATGGATATTGATATCTTTTCTTTTTCAATTTTAAAAGATGATTTGCAAAATACGCCCCTATGCAATTTGTCTCGATGGCAGTTATGGATCAGCCCCCCGCATCAAAACGCATTCTGTAAACAATAAAGTAAAAAAGCTAATAAGGTTGCTTCTCCTCTTTCGTTCCGTCGCGGCTTTCTGTACCACACTCCCTCACTAATGGCCGTCCAGAAAACTGCTACAAGATTTATTTTGTTTCTGCCATGCAGGTGCTGGGTGACCCAAGTTAGAGTAGTACATACAGGGGAACTTTTACTAAAAATTATATTTTTTCTGCCCGGAGCAAGTGGAACCTTGGTATTACCATTAAAGGAGAGGCAGAATATACACATATGTAAATATATCACAAAAATATTAACAGCTCTCAACTATCCGAATCGAAAGAGACTGTGGCTTCCCTTATTTGGGGTAGGTGTATCATAGTATATCAAGGTACAAGATATAAGAAAGATAAAGTTTGTGAAATACTTACCTGGATTTTTAGATCTAGTCACTAAATACGGCTAGGCTATTTTTCATTTTAGGTTATTAGGAAACCAAACATCTATAAATTTGTTATTAAAATAATTACTTGCTTGAATTATCCAGCTAAGTTTCCAAAAATATTATATTATATATAGAACAGCATGGATGATGATAGAAAACATAAAATGAAGTTAGTAGAAAAATAAAACCTTTAAGGAAAAAAGAAATAAATAAAAAACACAGATTAAAGTATAACGTATTTACATCATAGGATAATGTTACGAGATATACAAGATAAAAGAAGAAAAAAGGATGTAATGGTATTGACGATATAATAGGTACATTAAAAATAAACTCACTAGGGCTGAGGGCTAGTGGAAAATATCGGCGCCTGAAAATATATGATTGTATTTTGTGCACGTCCTTCAGAGAAATTAATGTTGTGTATAGTTAGTTTTAGACTTTATTATGAATGGTGGTCTTCCATCAGGTCGATACTGAGAATATCTGCTAATCTTACTAATATTAAAAACGCGAAAGTTTGTATGTTTGTAACTCTTTCACGCAAAAACTACTGAATGGTTTTTAATGAAACTTTATAATAATATAGCTCATACATCAGAATAACATATAGGCTATAATTTATAAAGCTAGCAATTTTTTGTATATTTAAAAAAATAATTTTATTGTTTAATAGAAAAGGTCAAAATTCGAGAATGACATTTTGAAGAACAATGATTGTTTGATAATAAACTGAAAAATGTTATGTTTATAATTGAAGTATTATAATTCCCATTTTAATATTTATGTTTTATAATGTCCATTTTTTTTTTGCACACCGCGTACGTACAGTTGTACGACAGAAAAGCTGCATCCCTGGCATTGTTGCCACATCTGCGAATAATACATCAGCTTTCAGTGTGCACCTCGGATTAGAGTACAAAGGATATCGCACAACGAAGTACACGTTCACTACAATACAAAATTTCATTCTTTTCTTTCTCGTATGGTACAGAATGGCTTGTAGATAAAAGTAGGCTGGTAGATACTTCAATCTTCGACCTCTTACACTGTTTTTTCGCGAATACTCCTTACTATGTAGATAATCGTAAGATTTGTTCTCTTGTCTCTTTATTTGATCGTTTCTCCGGATTGTAAGTACTGAATGAATTGAAAGCCCTTTTTATAACAAAGTATTTGGATGTATATAACCTGTTTTTGGATTAAAAATTACGTTTCCACTATTTAACTTTTTTTTTATAGAGAATACCTCACAACTGCTCCCGTCTGGAGCCAGTGAGACTATAGCATTCCCAATTGGTTTATATTATGAGGCTCAAGTTAAGTGGAGAAGGGAAGGAGATGGGGAAGAGGAAGGTGGGGAAGTAACTGGCTATTCCAATCTAGTCACTAAACACGGCTAAAGCCGTTATTAAGCAACGTTTCAATTCCTAATGGTGGTCTTACACCACGGCGACACTGAGAGTATCTTCCACCCTGGAACGTGCTGCAAATATAAAACATATTATTTTTATTAATTAATTGTGAAATAATACAAATTAATCAAATTAATTTAATTTTATTTTATTTATTGGGGGTCGAACCCGCGACCTTCCGATTGGGAGTCAAAAGTCCCACGGACTTGAGATAACTAACATTTTACACTGCATTCATTACATGCAATATACTTATATATTTGTTACAAACCAATAAATAATAATAATTTCTTTAAAATGTACCTAGACTTTTTAATATGTTGTCTGGAAGGCAATTATTACGCATATATTATGGTTTGCTTACCATAGTGAGTTTAATGTTTGGTATTTAAATGTACGTTATCTTGTTGTCATGTAAAGTGTGCTTGTACTTGGGACGTTCGTATTTGTATTTATGATTTTAAAATTTATTTTAAATGTAAGTAGAAATGTATAATATTCTGTTTTATTTGCCTTATCCACGTACAGACATTACGTCGCTCTAGTTCGTTTTTGTCCAACAGATCATTTTCCGTGAAATTGAATTCAGTATGCAAATCTTCTCAAAAAGCCTTTATTTATACGATACTCGTTAAAAAAAAAAATATAAACAATTATTTAAGGGGTTTTCAAAACGCACTTTGTCTTACGTCCTCCAAAATGTATGTGCTTCTATCGTAAAAAAAAGTTAGTGCCATTTCTCCCGATTCGCGTTTTGGTCTGTTGGATAAAAACGAACTGAAGCGACGATTAGTTATTGTGTTGGGCTCTTCGAGAATAATAAAACATGGTTACAAATCGGTTTTTTACTATTATTTACATGTTTACAATATTTTATACTTCTGGGTCTCGTCACTAAACTACAGGTTAGGATTTATAGTCAATTAATAATTAATAGTTAGTTAGTCTAGGATTTGAAATTGGAAGCTTGATCTGAGGTTAATCTACTCTGACTGCTCGACACCCGTCGGAATTTGACGTAACGATATCTATCAAAAACAACTATAACTACGTCTCATTTCTCAGGCTACAACATATTCATACAGTTTTCTTAATATTAACCGTTTTGTTTCCAGAAGATAATTTTTTTGTGGCTGTTCTGATTCTGAAGTGAAATAGCTAAATTCAGTAACTAAAATATTTTTTTGTACACCTTTCAAAATGATTATTTCATATTCATCCTGGCTCTCTACGTTGTCGGTATTCTCATGTCGATCTTGTATACATTTTGATTGAAATTTAATCCTGTAACCCTCATCATTGCAAATGTTCCCAGTCGACAAAATCCATGGCCTCCAGCATTACCCAGAATGATCTCGCCTTAGGTGGTACAATCGTATCAAATCATATCAATTACTTTCAAACATTATTCTTAGAAGACATGGAGCTATGAATCCTACTAAATCAAAACCTTCTTAGTAAAGTCAAACCTGAATGTAATCCCTTATCAGAACTAAGTATTTATATGTGGGGTAATTACTACAACTAGGTAATTTTACGAGTTACACACAAAACCATTTCCGCAAACATATGATGTGTGTATTTGGCATTGTTTATTATATTTTTATTATTTTTTTTTTTTATTTATTTATTTACATTTGATACATTTAAAGCCAAAATAACAAATAATATTACATAATAAGAGAATATATTTAAAATGAATACAAGTGTTATTACGTTGTTTTAGGTCGATATTAGTTCCTAGCTAGGCAGATTGCCTGTTCTAATGAACCAAAGTGTGTAAAGTGCCAAATGCAATTTAAATTATTATTATTTTTTTTAATTAATACCTATGTACTAAGTTTTTACTAAATGTGCCATTCATAGGTAACCATGTATCGTTTTAAGTCACATTATGTAATAGTTTTTCAGACTCCTCCCTACCCAAGCCAATCAACCATTTAGTTATTATTGAACCAATGCAGGACATTTTGCAATTTTTAATATTTAAGTCTGGGGGGATTTTATTGTATAATTTCGGTCCCAGATACGCATACGTCTTTTGATACTTTGCCGTATTGCTCCCTGGGACGAAGAGATCCTTTCTGTTGTGACTTCTTGTATTGTATTTGTGATCAATTTTATTAAAATTTTCTATATTTTTATGTACATGGATAATAATCTTTTTTATGAAGTTTTGATGAACATCAAGAACGTTAAATTTTTTGTAGAGTTTGTCGCTTGAGAACCTGTAGGGTTTACGCATAATGACTCTAATTATGGATTTCTGGGCCTTTACAAGCGGATCTAAAATCGTTCTTCCTGACGCTCCCCAGCCAATACAACCATACGTTAAGATGGGGTTGCACAGTCCGAAATATATTTTTCTTAGGTCTTTTTGTTTAATTATGTTTCGCAATGCAAAGAAAATGTATATCAATTTTCTTACCCTACTTGAAAGATTGTCGATGTGATATTTCCATTTAAGATGATTGTCTATGATAACACCTAGATATTTGATGTTGTTCACACATATTCCAAAGCTTCACAGTTGCAGTTAAAGTCCATATTATAGGAAATACAATTAGTCTTATGAGTTTTTATTGTGTACGATGTACTAGGTCGTCCCTTTATGGTTGAGCTGAATCTTATGTATTTAGTTTTTGCTATATTTAGTGTTAGTAGATTTTTGTCAAGCCACTGTTTTATCGCATTGATTCCACTTTCAGCATGTTTATGAGTTTCAGCCCAATCCTCTCCTTCAAATATAGCTACCGTATCGTCCGCGAACGTAATAATTTTTCCGCCTATTGGTAGATTGCATAACTCATTGATGTAAATTATAAATAGAAGAGGTCCCAGTGTGCTTCCCTGTGGTACACCAAAGTTGGTGTCTAGTGAGTTACTCACTGTATTGCCTATTTTGAGTTGCTGGCTTCTACCCGTTAAGTAACTCTTTAACCATTCGTAAGGCATACCTACAACACCAATATTTTGTAATCTTTTGAGGAGTATTTTATGAGAAATTGTATCGAAAGCCTTGGCTAAGTCTAAGAACAGTGCAATGCTTTTCTTTCTGCGATCTATATTTCCAGAAATATGTTCTGTAAGTTGCGCTATAGCATCGTCCGTTCCTCTCCCCGGCCGAAAGCCAAACTGATTTTTGCTTAAAAGTTTTCGGCTCTCTACATAATTACTTAATCTATTTTTAAAGATTTTTTCTATAATTTTTGAGATTGCACTCAGCAGGGATATTGGCCTATAATTGCCCACTTGGTTTTTGGGTCCACTTTTGTAGATTGGTACTATTATAGATTTTTTAAGATGGTCAGGAAAAACCCCAGAAGAAAAACTTTTATTGAAAATGTTTGACAAAGGCGATGCGATATTGTGTTTAATGATTTTTAGAATATGAGTGTTAAGACTATCAGGACCTTTTGAATGCGTAGTGTTAAGATTGTCAATAATTTTTATGACCTCTTCATTTGACGTAGGTGGGAATTTAAACGAAAAATGAATTTGTTTTGGTTCTATTGCAGATGCCAATGAATCTTCAGTTTCCTTGGTGAAACTTAGGATATTTTCCGCAAGCTTAGATCCAACTGTCGTAAAATATTGGTTAGCGTGGCAAGCAATTATGTCCAAATCACTGGTGGCTGTGTTTGTAATCAGAAGTTCGTTAATATCAGAGTCAATTTTATGTTTAGTATTGGTAATTTGTTTAACGATGTTCCACATATTTTTACTGGATGGATCTCGGTCGAGCTGTTGCTTATAGTACCTTTCTTTTGCATTACGCATAACATTTTTACAGATGTTACGATATCTACGGTAATTCTGTTGTTTAAGAGTGTTTTGTGGGTCCTTTGTTGCCACTTTATGTAAGTGATTTCTTTTGTGTATAGCTTTTACAATACCACTACTAATCCAAGGAGTAAGTTGTATTTTTTTATGTGCAGTGAGTTTATCTTTTGAATTTTTGGATATATACATGTTGATTTTGTTAATAAATAAGTTGAGTGCATTGTTAACTTCAGTCTCTCTACATACATCTTGCCATGTTTCACCATTTAGATCCTTAATTAACCCCTCAAAGCAGATGGATGGTGTAAAGTGGTTAGTTTTTACTTGTTTTTTAAGAGATGTGTCTGGAACGCTTATTGCGGTTGTATAGTGATCAGTTATTGTATTGTGAATAACAAATGCGTTAGAGGCTGTAATATTTTTGGTATTTATGTGATCTAAACATGATATGCTATTATCTTGAACCCTGGTAGGACCTTTAATATTTATTTTGAAGTTGTTTTCTGCCATGGCGCAGAGGTAATCGTGACATTGTCTGTGTATATTTCCAAGTGTGTTAATATTTAAATCCCCCATTACTATTTGTTGTTTGAAGTTACTACATTTTTTGAGTTCAGATAGGAGATTACCCAGAAATTCGTGAATATCGTAGAATGATGGTGATCTGTAAATGGCTAAAATACATAAATATCCATTAATGACTAATTTCAGACAATTTGATTGACTGATACGAATTTCATTAACATGAGAGTGGATGTCGTCGCGAACGTAAGCTACCACTCCACTGTTTTGATTTAATTGTTGTGTTGTATGATATTCATGATAACCTGCAATTTGTTTTGTGAGATATGAGTCATTCAATCTGCATTCTGTTAGTATTATTATATGAAATCTCACAGACGACCTAATACTGTCTAAAAATAAAAGAAAGTCATCAAGATTTTCCATTGTACGGATATTTTGATGTATAATATTTATTTTGTTTAAACTCCACTTAAATTCTTTGACTTTATCAAATTCATCTAAGGTAAATTCAGTGTTTGATTCTCCAATACTATCTATTTCTAAATATGCGTTTAAAACCATTTTACTTTAGAGATATTATGTATCTTAAGATCACAGAGACAAGATAAGAGTACTAGGTATATAGTTACAATTGCAAAGAGGGAGATTAGACAATAATAATAAGGTAATTTATGTTGTTTAATGGAAGTAGATGGAGATAATGCTCGTGTTTGGTTCATATTGTCCAATATTAAAAATAATTTTAAATACTTTGTATAAAATATGGCGATAAATGGGATGATCTGATAGTGAGATTGATTTTTATTGGTTATTGCTGAAAATAATTTAAGTAAAATAGGAAAAACTATACCTTCTAGTCATTTAATGTCTGTTAACTTATATATGTATACTACAAATATGTATACTACAAACACATCATGATGTGTTGTAGTACATATATATAAATATATCGAGAGATATAACTCAAAATATATGTGGGCGTGGTCTACATCACCATATCGCTCGTTATACAATACCATACAGTCATCAAAGACGGGTAATATGATATATCCGTGATGGTTATATTCGGCTGTATGGCTTATATTATATTCCTATACATAAATATTACATAAATAAATTGAGACATACTTAATTTGTATAACTATTAAAAGCTTCAAGGATTAAGTTGAAGATATTAAGGGACAACACCCAGCACCATATCCCGTGTCATGTTGTGCTGAGCCAATACGACTAGTGTACCGTGTGGTACACGTAGCAGATCGTGGTGTCGTACCTAGCAATAGTTGTTTGGTAACAAAAACACTCATAACATTTCAGAAGGTCTGGCTATCTCTCAAATTAGACACAATCATAATCCAGTGACGTAAACGCAAACGAAGAGTCAATCATCCGACTTATTTTTTTTTTTCTAAAACTCGTTACGACGTTATTGAATCAAAAAACGCGATATTTTGTAATATTTATAAATACGGACATGCTTATGTGCACTTTAAATAGTAAGTAATTCAGCAACCGGAATTGAAGAATACTGCATTTTAATGGTATTTTTTTAACTTTTACCGTCGTAATTCGTAATATGGCGGACCTTGAAAAATGACATTTCGCATTTTGAAAGTAAAAATTAATCATTAAAATGTATTATTTTTCTGTTTTGAAGAGTTTTAATTTTCAATGTACTATCGTTACTTAAAATTTTTAATTTTTATGCTACCGGTTTCGACACATCCGTGTCATTCACTAGCAAACTTAAAACTAAACTTAAAATTTAAAACAAGTACAGAAATGAATTAGATGTTATTAGGTGGGGGTGGTGGGAGGGGTGATTTTGGGGGAAGGGGAGAACAGTGGGCGGGGTCAATATCACACGGGAACAAAGTCAAAAGGGGAGATTTGCAGGGTGCTATTATTTTGTTAACTAAATTAATTTTGGATTTAATTTTTTTGTTTATTTCTAAATTTTCTAAAGCGCACAAGTTAAAGTATGAATTTAAAATCTCCCCTTTCTCCCCTGCAAATCTCCCCTTTTGACTTTGTTCCCATGTGATATTGACCCCGCCCACTGTTCTCCCCTTCCCCCAAAATCACCCCTCCCACCATCCCCACCTAATAACATTTAATTCATTTCTGTACTTGTTTTAAATTTTAAGTTTAGTTTTAAGTTTGCTAGTGAATGACACGGATGTGTCGAAACCGGTAGCATAAAAATTAAAAAAATTTAAGTAACGATAGTACATTGAAAATTAAAACTCTTCAAAACAAAATGTCTAGAAATTGTTACATAGTTAATGCCCAAGAAATACAAAAAAAAGTATTATTTTTCAATTTCGGTTGCAGAATTACTTACTACTAACTATTATCTATCTACTTTCTATAATGTTTTTAAATTTTTTTCTAAACGTGTCCCCATTTTGTAAATATTTACCGATATTTTTATTACCCACACACCGAAATGGAGCTAATATTAAATGAGCTCCCTCACCTTTGTCACCTGACCCCGACTTTATCTCCGTCCGTTGTCTACAGTGAATTTCTTTATCCTGACTCATAATATTATTGTTGTATGAACTGCGTCTCACTGCCGATATTTTATTTCAAGTAACTGAACTAAGATATAAATACTAAAATAACCCTTTGGCTATTTCTCAAAAGACACAATAATTGAACGTAGTTATTCCAACATTCCATCCTCTGCCAGTTTATGGGGTTAGGTTTGGATCGGGGGAGACTTATAAGACATTTTGACATCTCTAGGACTCTCCCGGAATATCGTCTTGCACCGCAGTGTTTGGGGTTGTTAAAATATTTTAATTTCAATCGAAAGTTAGCACTAAATGTTTTTAAGGCCAACTATGTACAGTAAAATACATTGTCTCTATTCTTAACACATTGATACATTTTATTATTATTAATTAAGTGTAGAGTAATATTAAAATATTTAGCTTTCTAACTATATAATTCAATGTAATTACCATAAATATATTCTTCTCTCACAATAATGTTGGGCACTTGTAATTTAAAATCATAAAAATTATTCCACATTACAGTACATAATGGATTTGTTCACTTATCTCAAGATTGTACATTTTAAAATATTCTTTATTCGATTCTTCATTTTCAGGCTATCGGGAAGGAGATTGTAAATATGTATACCCTTATGGCCTATGCATCTTTTACCTATTTTAGTCGTTACTGTATTAGTGTATTGAAGGAAATATTCGGAATTTGGTTAAATATCGGCAATGTAGTTGCCCTTCTCACTCGCGTTAGAATAATTATTGATGTTAATTATTTTTTTTTTTTAATTGATAAACTAATATTTAAGACAAGATTTTTTATGCATAGCACAAAGGGTAACAAAAATTATTAGCCTGAAACACTCATCCATGTTGAAAGAATCTTCCCAGTTTAAATAAAGTTGGTTGTTTGCAGGTGAAAAAATATAATAAGCGATAATTGTTGAATGAAACACTAGGTATATATTGAATCATTTGGCGGGTAGGAGGTATCCCGCCGTAGCTTAATGATAGAGCTCCTGTCCGGCAAACAGAGGGGTGCGGGTTCGAGTCCCGTCGGCGACATATATCTTTTCTCGGGAGAGTTTTCAATATTGATGAGTCTTTCAGGCTAATAATTATTGCTTATAATAATTGTTACCCTTTGTGCTATGCATAAAAAATCTTATCTTAAACATTAGTTTATCAATTTAAAAAATGAAAAATATTACTTAAGAATTTACGAATCAATCATCCAGGAAGAAAAGTGGCCCAAAGAGCATAGTAAACTAACTACATAATTAATTAAGTATTATTCATTTGTAATTAATCTTATTTAATATTATTGTAGAAAGCAATCACTTTGTGGTTTGACATATTTAATAAAAATAAATCTTTTTTTTTGTTTTAAAACCACGATATTTATTAATTTAATTTACCGACCGGTTTCGCTTTACTCAAGCATCTTCAGGGTAAAAATTAATACAGTATTAATTTGTACCCTGAAGATGTTTGAGTAAAGCGAAACCGGTCGGTAAAGTAAATTAATAAATATCGTGGTTTTAAAACAAAAAAGTGTTTTATTTTTATTAAATCTTATTTAACTTTGAAATTAAACTGGCAGTGGTAGAACATATTTGATGTTTGATGGTACAATCAATATAGTTAATTGAAAAATTTATAGTTAGTTAAAATAATTAATTTAATTTATTTTTTTCGTAAGAAGCAATCACTTTGTGGTTAGGCATTATATTTTAAATAAAACAAACACTTAGTATTTAACCACGTATATTTATTATTTGATATATCGACCGGTTTCGCTCCGACCGAGCTCGGTCGGAGCGAAACCGGTCGATATATCAAATAATAAATATACGTGGTTAAATACTAAGTGTTTGTTGTATTTAAAAAAAAAAAAAATTAATTTAATTATTATTACTTAAATTTGAAAGAACATTGGGTCTTAGAGGGCGTGTTTCACATAAATTGTAAAATCTGTATACCAAAAATGTATATTTTTATTAAAAAAAATAATATGTAAAAATAAAAAATTGCTTTAAAAAATACCTTACATTTTAAAAGAATCGGTGAAAAAATTGGTAGAGATTAAGCTCAAAAATCATCTTTTAATATACAAAAAATGATTTTGTCTGACCTAGAACCTAAAATTGGATAAAAATAGCGTGCAAAGCCAGTTATACCAGCAATTGGAAAACGAAAACCACAAATTTTTATTCGCGATAGGGAGAAAAAAATTCTGAGATCTATATTTTCAAATATTCACACGGTCTGAAAGGGTTAATACATTTTTCATATTACATCAAGCCTTGAGCACCTTAACGGCATCAATAACAGAATAAAAATACCTATTTATTTCGGATACACCTTCAGGTTCCACGAAAGTAACATAATAATATAAACGAAAAGACGAATACCTATACGAATGGTTTTCACTCGCCGTGAAAATGGTACAGATTCGTATGACAAAAATTCAAGAATGAATAAGATATGGTTGACCCAAATATTTACGCAGAATTTGGAACGTTTCTCCGTCTAAAAATACACATTTATCTTCATTTGCGGAATCTTGTGGCATATTCTTTTACTTTACTCGTAACGTAACAAATTTTTATTAAGTTACCGTTCAGGTTGAAAAACATGCTACGTATTTTGAGCGTACCTACATATTGAGTGATGGAATCAAGTGTAATTAAAAGTTAAAATTATTGTGATTATTACATGGTTACACGGCAATTATAATCGATTTTTGAAGTAAAACTTGGCTTGGGCTGTATCACACTGTAGGAGAAAGAGAGAGAGAGAAGTGCGCGCGAAAATTTTCTTTCTCTCTTCCTCTCGTAGCCAGTGCATGAAGATTATCCGTAATTTCATTTCGTTCTTGAACAATTTTATAAATACTGTACGACCAAGAGAGAGCAGTGCGCGCGCACATTTTATTTATCTCTAGAAGTTTTACGTCAGTCGTGTGGACTAAAGCACACTGTTTTTTTTAAAGTTAACGATTTAGATGAAAACATTTCTATAGATAAGTTCTAAATAAATCTAATAAATTACATGCGCTTTAAGAATCTGAAAGAATTACAGCATACAAAAGACTTAAACGATGAATTATTGTAATAACCGTTTTAATAATGACGCATGTTCATTATACTCTGAAATATTTGTCTGTCTAGACCGATTTGTCAAGGTGCTGCTACTTGATCTCAACTCTGTGGATATGAGTTTACCCAGTTTATTTGGTAACCGAGTATCTTGACATGGTAAGCAAGCACCACGGGCAACTTCTCAATCAAAAATGCCATGCAAGAATGTTTATGATAATTTTTTATTAAACCCTCAGTTCTCGAGCTTATTTTGTCAGATGGTCAGAATATTTCCCCTTTACAATGCAATCCAAATAAATGGAATATTTCCGAATCTATCCGCAAGGTAATGTAATACGGTTTCTAAATGTATTATTTATTTCTATGCTTATACATACATTTAATTTAACAAATAATTACAATGGTTTACATAGTAGTCAGTGGCGGTTCGTGGTCTTTTTTTTGGGGGTGTTCAGAAATTCAAGAGAAGAATGATATATTGTCTAATCAAAATTTACTCTTGTCACACAAATTAAATAAAGTTAGTGGGGGGGTACCTAAATAGGTACTATTGTTTTTAAATAACTTGATACTCCTCGACACAATTATTAAACAACCAAAATGGTTTTAGAGGATTTAAATTGTTTAATGGTTTTTACAACACTCAATGTACGTTGCTAATTATTATTGTTTTTTTTTCAATAAGAATAATTGCGTAGAATGTAGAATATAATATAATTGATATTTTAAAACATAAAAAACAAGAAACACAAATAAAGGTGGCCACGAAATAAAATTACCTTTTTTCACTTACACTAAAAATCCTTTATACACGTATACAAAAAATAATAATATTTAATTTCCAAACGTTTTTCATAAGCATTAGCGTTATTTTTTGTATATAACACTGTATTCCGTCATTGTGTGAAAAAATTAGGACAGAATATTTGCGACAACCGATAAACGCAACCACTTTCAATTTGAAAGCCGAAACTACTAGGAAAGCTCAACACAAAATTGTATAACTAGCGACGTTGTTTGCCGAAACTTTAGTAAATGTACTCGCAACTAAGGGATATAACGACTTATCTATAAAAAAAATACGAAAACAGAAGTCAAAATCGGTCCACTTCAATAGTAGATTTACATTTAAACGGTTGGAGAAATGCAGAAACCAGAAAATAAAAAATTTACAAAATGACTACAAAGTTAAATACCATAATATATAACATTTAACTTGCATCCGTCGGTGCAAAAGTCGACCGTCAGCCGGTCATCCTGCGACAATCTCGGGCTTCGTTTCGGCGAGACTCGTCAAGATCGGAGGTCACGTGACATCTTGACTCGTGAGCAGCGCACCAAGCTACGTAGTTTTTTCCATTCTACCGTCACAGCGATTCGTATCGGCTATGATTTTTCGTATGGACAAATGTGTGCGGATCGCAACGCGCACAAAATGGGAATAGATAGGTACCGTATTTTTCGGTGGCGCGAGTTTTAAAGACGGAATTTCATGTCGAGCTATCTGTGATGCGCTTAATTACTATACAACAAGATTGTTTTATTTTATCATATTTTTAATGGGGGTTCACCGCACAACCGCACTTTAGAGAAAACCGCCACTGATAGTAGTACAAAAAAAAGTTCTCATTCAGTAACAGGATGTAAAAAGGTATGTAAGAAGGTTAATAGAAGCTTTTGGAGAACACCTCACTGGGAGAATCTGTGCTGAGGTGTTAGCATGTTTAGGATTAAGAGATATTCTGCCGACATATAAGTAGAAACGTAATATCCTCCTTGATATTGTCAAGTAGGGCACCGTGGTTCAACCCGTGTCGGCAGTATCGTAGACATAAAATTGGTAGCAGTTAAAGTTTTAATTATTAATTATTAATAGCTAATAACATAATTTATGAACTTTTTGTTGTATTGTGTGTAAGGTAGGTTAGTGAATGTAAAACTGTGAAAACAATCATGTGGTTCACCAAACATATATATTTTAAATAATATAATTAAACAAATATAAAACTTATTTTCACTTTAATTTATTGACCGTTACCGGTTTCAGCTTGTTAAAGCCATCTTCGGACTGGTAAAATTATTCTTAACCTACGGTTTATATACATAACACGCGAGGGACGGGGGAGAGGGGTGGTCAACAAGGATTTTATTCAATTTTATGGGTTTTATTACATTTGTTGGTAAGTCGTCTTTGACTGTTGAATTTCAAATTATTTTGGTTATTCCTAGTAGGCTTAATTACCTGGGGTTGGTAGCATATTTTAATATTGTTTGGGGAATACCTTACAAGTAATCTGAAATATTAACAAACTAATTTTATTGTTGTCATGTCTATTCTTAAGAGGGTTATTACCAGAGCATACCGGAAATTAGGCCCTTTTAAATCAAATTCTAGACGTATTGACTCGTATTACAAAAAAAAAATTGATTTTGAAAGATTGTTATTTTGTCTGGTACACGCAGTTTTAAAATTTTGAAAAACGAAGTGTATTTTTAAGATACTAAGGTTATACCGTAGGTCGTTGGCAGATTTGTTCTCTTTCAAACGATAGATTCTATAAATCAACACAAATTTCAAATCATATAATCATACAACAAAATAAATCAATCCATAATCTAGTCAACACAGTATTAATTTTTTTGATTTTAGTTAAATTAAAATCATTAAAAAATAAATCCGAAAACGTTTTTTGTGACAAAAATACCTCAATTTTTCTATTTATTTAACGTCTTACAAACTAAAATATTTCAATTTTTTTTACACGCTTATTTTTTTCAGACATTATTGAAAAATCATAAATACTTACAAGAAGTACACGATATTTAATAATTTATCATCGTGCGTTTTGAGTATTTTTATTGCTTACTTGAATGTAGGTATATATTAAAGCAAGTTTTGAATGAAACAAATCGATATAAAATTTTTATTTTAACAAAATTGATACTTGGAATAATCGATCTTTCTCATTGGAACCTCCCTGTACAGTTGCAAGCATTTTTAAACTTTTATTCTCAGCCTCTGGTCAATCACTCTTAATTACTATTTATATTCATATTGAGTGTGTACGAGCGTCAAAAAAATTATTCATCTTCATATTTTAAAGCATAACTTGTAAAAAGCGTTTTTTCTTAAAATGATTATACTTGCGCCATCTATGAAAGCGCATATAAACTTATTTAATGTACGAGATTTTCCATAAAACCGCTAACGCTAAGATCGATTATGGGTATATCTTTAAGCAAAACTAATCTTTTTAATAACACTAAATCGATTCAGTGCAATATATTGCATAATAGAAATCCTGAAGCGTTGCACTGATTACTTCTAAAGTCTAGAAATTGGTCGGTAAATAAATGAAACCCAAACTGTAATGACACTTTAAAACTAACTTCCGGCCAATTCACAAAGTAACATCGTATTCGATACGGCAATAAAATGAAAAGCTCTCTTAGGATGTGTTATCGTTAGCGGGGCGGCCATTGGCACTCGATAATTTTCAATCGGCTTTTATTTTTCAGTGCAGTGAATCCAGGAGGACTTCCGGTTGAATAGTTCCCGTCGTTTCCCGCCAAATATTGTGTTTCCTCTCTGCGGGGCTGGTGGGATTCCCCCCTTTGATAATGTCGGTAAATCCTGAAATAATATATATTTTTATTTGCGATTCATGCACCGTGTTAGCAGTTTTATTTAAAGCGCTTTTTGCAAATAGGGTCGATTTATTTGGGTTTGGTCTCATGAGAGAATGTCACGTAATATTGAAAAAATATGTTTTCGCATACCTACCTATCCGAAATATTAAAAAATATATGTGTGTGGCATGATTATATATAAACAGTTATTACAATAAATCATTCCTGAAAAATTCAATCAATTGTTCACAGTGAAATATGAAAATGATTTTTACAAACAATGTAATTTAATATAAACAATGTGTACAACACTTATATTACACAAACCTTCTACATAACAAACATGTTTTAAATTTTACACACATGATAATAATTTTTTATAAACCCGTACACCACACAGGGTAATAATGTAGTTTCAACATCCTTCAATATTACGTCGTTTTTAGTTGTACGTAGATGTGTTAAGAATTATTTTAAAAGAATATCACCTATCGTCGTTCTTGTTTAATGTAATGTATAATAGCCGAAGGCATCTGGTAGATGAGCGGACGCCATCAGTATCGCGGGTCCGCAGCTGCAGAATAACTTAGAGCCTACTATAGAAAGGACGTCAGGTCCAGTTAAAATTCATTATACATATTACGATAAAGTAAATACCTTTCCGGACGTTTCTTAACACATTTCAATTAGTGTTAATCATTGGAATTAATTGATCCTACAATAAACAACCGCATTCTTATCAGCCGTGAAAAATTAAAAACACCTTTATTAGTATGCGCAATACTCAAATAGCTTTCTGCCATTATTTTTTAAACTCACTATAAATTGAAACTGGGTTTTAACCCGTTGTCGTCTCTATGAAAAGAAACTGGTCTAGAATATTATGAACTTTGATCACACGTTCACATAAAATCCTCTCTTTACATTGGCTCAAAAAACGAAGCTTTCTAAATATTTTTCCAATTATCTTTTATCGTCTCCATCCCTTAGAATCTCAAATAGAATATTCGTATCTCCCATTCTTTAATTTTGCAAACGCACGCTAAGAAGCAAATCATTATGACCCAAAAATGAAAGAAAGTCAAACAGAGTCTGAATGAATTATCATATTAAGATCAAAAGGGAAATCTTCAAAATTAAACAAGAAAGCTTAAACATTATATTATTATAAGTTTGTGGATTTTTCTCTCTGATTGTTTGCACACTTCACCCTTAGAACTTGAAAAACTCCGTCTCAGTAATTGAAAAGTGGAATATTCATAATATGTCATTCCTAATGTATTTCTGTGGTACTTTATAATATGGAGAAAGAGAACATCTGTCAAAACGGCGTATAAAAAAGACATTCACATAATAAGATTGATGTGGTATTCATCCTTTGTGAAGGATTTTATCCCGTTTATTAAATAATGGAATGTCAACCGGATCAGGGCTGGATTTCTATGAATGATTTCCTTAATGGTGAATGGTAGTAGCTACATCTGATTAATGCGGAAATATATATTCTAAAATTAGCAGTAAAATTAATTACTTTTTGCGTAAGACGTGTCAGTGGGGTGCTTTAGTATCTTTTGTATTAAGTTAGGAAAGAAAGCAACGAGGGAGACGATAACTGTTGGTATTTTTGAGGATGGTGTGTGGATTGAATTTTCAGGCGACAATGGAGTGAATCTAGGTCTTGAAGAGACCAATAATAATCGCTCGTTAAGATATGCAGGATCATCAAGTTAATATATATAAAATGGGTGGAATTTAATAATTCGTTGTCGGTAGAATAAATATCACCATTTATTGACACAATGTCGAATGTCACTTTCATATTTTGTTGGAACATTCATTGGATAACCAACACCTCTGCCATAGCCTCAAGTGGTTTGCCACGTTGGGTGACTTAACAGGGGTGCTCGGGTTCAGGGGTGATTTTTGTCCAGGTTTTGTCACCGGACGCGTCTGCTCACCAACCGCGTGACAGACCGGATCATGCATTCAATATCTTCGGACAGCAAAATGACATGTACTTTTAATATTCCATATATACTCGGGAATTGCTCTTTAAAACCCTTCGGGTACGTACTGTTACACTTTTTAAAAATACTAAAAGTACTTTTAGTATTTTTAAAGTGAAGTATAAATGCGCTTTCTCATGCAGTAGGTTAATGTAAAACAAATACGAATTTCAAGATTGCTTTGTTTTTCAAGGAATCGTAGAGGTTTAAGATAACTAGGAACTGCACAAAAAGGTGGTTTCCTAAATGCTTATAATAATACACCATATAGCATCTACGTTCTCAGTGCTTTGAACCTACATTTTACATTATGATATATAAATAATAATTTTTATTATTATATTTGAAAATGTTGATTTCACCGAGTTGATTGAAAATTGCACAATGGATATTGAATTTCCGCTTTCTCCAACATAAAATCAAAACCATCGTCATGTATATATCACCTCAAAACGCAGACATTGTGGTTGCTTTAATAGCAATAACTGTAACTAAATTTTTGTTGCGTTATTTACGAACATTATGAAAAATATGGGCCAGTAAATAAATTTGGCACACCCTCTTCAGATAACGCCACAAGAAAATATTTTATTTTATCTTTTTTCTTCTCTCAATACGAGCCATAAACTGCCGGTTATCAAACGAGAGTATGAACCGCGTTATGTCGCTTTCAGACGAAGTAAATAAATGCTCAATATAAACTATACCGTACGTCCTGACGTAAAAATGAAATTGATCATGTTTTACCAAAATACCTCTACATTTTGTCTTTTTAAGACTGACATAAAAGAAAAAATACGAAAATGATTTCGCAGATGCAGAGACCATGCGAAAAATTCTACCTTCAGGTGCTTACAAGGACAAGTAATAACTTTTTAGGTACATACTTAAATTATAGTAAGTTAGGTAAAGCATTTATTGTTATTATACAATTTTTCAATTTTTCAATAGTTTCATTTTTGATATCACTCACTGTGTTCAGTATTGAATAATTTTGAAACGTGCGAAGATTTCTTCTCAAAAGTACGAAATAATTAAAAATCAAGTTTTTTGTTCAACACAGGAGGCTCTGAGGAAAAAAAATCGCTCAGGGTCTACGACATCTTTGGGGATGCTTTATGGGGCGTATTTGGAGGAGAGAAAGAGGATTATTTCTGGGAACGAAAAGGTACGAAGAATAGGTAGGAATCTGGAGGTCAATGTGTCCAAGAGCGACGGACGTATGCATACATCCCTTTAAAAGCGATGCAAGACGATCGGTTGTGAGTCTGGCTAGAGAGGTCTAAGTTAGGTTGCCTCTTAACCGGTCTCTGCCATTCCGGCCTGCTACACAGCTGGTGGGCAAACGAATTCGCCGCCAAGATCTAGACAAATCTCAAACCATGAATCCGGGCACTCCTGCTAAGAGGTGTTGGTTATACAAACCCGCCTTCTAAATTGAACCCAACAATTTATCAAGAAGAAATTGTTAATAATAAAAACAAATATTGCATACATGTGAAACGTTCTTCTCAAAGCTATAAAATAACTAAAAACTAAGTGAATTCCAATAGTTTTGATAACTTTTTTATAAACTATTCAGTTTAGTTTCGTAACATAATTATCATCAGGAAATCTAAATAATACGGTTTGAAAGTTTCTGGCGTCTATGTGTGTTCTTCCGGTATTTTATTAGAGGTGCTCCGAAGAACAACCGTCATTATGCTCTTGGAAATGGATAAGGTGAATGATGTGCTCAAAATTTGATCACGGTTGACGTTACCACATGCGTACGGGTTGTTTTTACAGACATTTCTACTTGAAAGTTCAGCTGTGGATTGGTTTTCCGACTATCCAATTTTCTCCTTCTTCTCATCCTAAAACATACCCTCTGCACAGCATCTCAAAATGTGACATAGGTTCTAATAAGGGAAACCTTAAAACACTTTGAGTGGAATGCATAATCATTAAGAGCTAACTAAGTAATTAGTTGTATACAAATTGAACAAATCATCAAGTTATTCAATATTCAAGTTCTGTTATTATTCAAGTACCATTGAAATTACTGGAACGTAATTTAATATGTTCTAACAGAACTTAAATTTTAACTTTAAAGAATAATTATTATTTGATTATTATTATGATACTTCAATTCAGTTTTTTGAAATTATTTAAAATTATTGACGTCATAATATATTATACCTAAAGTTAAAAAAATAAGTTTAAAGCCAATCAACATAAAACATCACTTTCAAAGATTAGCATTTGGAAATAAAGTTTAGAAAATATTATTTTCAATATTTGGTTGTATTTTTTCCTTGAAATATTTATTTTCTTGCTGTCATTCCTTCGCAACCGTCGTGTACAAGTATTTTCAAATTGCAATTTGGTTTCAATCCGCTTAAGGACACAATCTAACCCCTTATCGCCGCTCGAATGCCCGCGTTAGGGGGTTTCTCGCGCGGGGGAGCACAGAACAGAACACACTTCAAACTGCGTGTGGGAATGCGCCGCGACTGCTAAGGGTTTATGGCCCATTCAATAGGCGGAGTGAGACGTGGTGAGTGCCGAGAGTAAAGTTGATGCCGCTCAGGATTATGCTCTCCGGGTAGCGGGGATATTTGTAAAGGGGATAAATAGGGATTTCTGGGGTAAGTTATGTGAGCGCTCTTGTCGATCATCTTATTTGTTATTGTAAACAATTTATTGTTTATGGGGTATTTTTACATAAATATAATGTGATAACTAATAATACAACATAAAACTAACAGAAACAAAATACAAGACCAAAGGTATTTTTGTAATTTGTATTTGGGGAATTATGCCGTGTTGCGCTATTCTTTCTTTAGCCATAATACAGTGTTATTGCTAAAGAAGGTTACAGATTACATCTGATGGACACTGTAACGTTGTCCGAAAAGTTGTCTTAAGAATGAGGTAGCGCAACATGGTATAATACCCCAAAAATAAATTAAAAGAAACGTAAATTAATCAAACCACTTAAAAAATGTTCTTATGATGTTGAGTAGGTATTAAGCACAAACACGAAATAATTGCAAAATATTATAAAGTAGGAAATTAAAAATATTGTTATATTAAATTTATAAATATTTTTTTTTTAAAGTAAACTTACCATTTTGAATTTTATAGCTGAGTTGCACAATATCCACTCCAGTTAATATTCTCATTTTGTTCGTCATTTTCAAGATTCATTTTCGTTCCCATGGTTTTAATTTAAACTATCCTTTAGTAGTGTAGTGTAACACAAGAGTATATGACCTAATTTACCTACTTTACCATAGCAGTATATGGGCTCATCGGGTCACATGGTCTCGTCACCGAGTTGTGCCGAAAGTGACCGAAGGTAGATTTACAATGTCCTAAGGTTTTCAGGTACTCTTCAGATCAAAGCCTCCAGCCTGAAAGGACGTCTGTCCTCAGAAGTAACTATGTTATTCAAGTCAGTGTGTTATTTAAGAACTGAAGTCTTTTAATCAAGCATCTTAAAGTTTATAAGGATATTAATTAGGTACTGGGAAATACATGTCCAAATACTATATTTGACCAGTTGTCAATGTTACCATATGAAGAAATTCTCTGGAAAGAAAATAAAGGACATATTAAATAGGTAGATATTATCACATAATATTTAAAACTTGTTGGATTTTTTCATCAAAACAGAAGGTCTTCAAAATGTTGGTGTAATATCTTGTCCACATTCTCATAAATTAATGCTTTAGTAGTCAAAGGTATATGAAATAAAATAAAATCTCCATTATGACAATATGTAACTCAGTAATAGCAAAAAGCAATAGATTTTTTTTTTATTTTTTATTAAATAAAACATACAACAAAGTTGAATTCCCATGAGTTATCAAAACTCATTAAGGGATCGCCAATTGTTACTTTTGATAAGTTAAACCCTATCCAACCCAATATACAGACACAAATATAAGAAAAAATTACAAAACATTTCACATAAGCAACGTACAGACACAACATATGAAGAATCACTTTACAGATATTTCACAGAAACATGTCCTATAAGATTTAATGAATTATAACATTATAACCAATCATTTGATTTATGCACTGTTGGTATCGAAAAGTTAAAATAGAGTATCTTCCATGATGGATTGTAGAAAAGCATAAAAAAAAACAAAATCAGGAAAATACAATAAAAGGTACCGGCTCAAAAATATACAGACTTAATACAATATGTTTACATACAATATTTACAATATATGATAGGATTTAAAAAATATATAAACTGCGCCATGGATATACAAAGGTATATATATATCGTAAGGATGTACATTGGTACTACATTACATATATATCATAAGGATGTACATTTATTTATTCATGCGATGTATATGTTTGATAACAGAACCTATTCAAGTGAATGATTGACAATAGATAAGTTATGTCAAACTCTTTTTACATTTAAAACTGGTAGAATAAAAACGCCATACATCGAAATAGAGCTGTTGAAAAAGTTGTGTCACTATTTCATATTGTTTTATATTCGTTCAAGCACAGAAAAATTTGAAGAGAATATCTCTCATTTCGAAGACAGAAGAATGAACCATAAATGATTTTATATTACCGACCAACCTGCGTTGAATGATAATATTTTTGTGAAATGAAATATTAAAACGGTATACAATTCACCCCGAATTATCAAGCCAAACACAAAACTCCGCTCGAATTCACGTCAAACGAAATGTTATTTAAATGTACAATATTCTTTAGAAAAAAAACTCCTTCTCAACACAATGAGAAAATAATATTATAACAAACGCATCTCGTTCGAATGTTCGCACTTTTATTCGTAACGATAGAATTTCAGGATTTGTGTATGCACGAATACGACTTATCTCAAATCACAGGAAATATTTTGTAATACTTTAAGCCGTTGGCGCTGAAAATTCCCTTCCGTTTTGATAAAAAATATACCTAGCCCTCCCCCCGACCAGCTAAGTCCTTATATATCACACGTAAAATAGCAGGAGCGCAGGAGATCGCTGCGGTGTGGTAACACCACCGTCCCGCGGCGCTTGAGAAGGGTAAGAGCGGGTGGCGCTGAAAAAAGGAGAAATCAAATTACTGAGACTCCGCCAACCAGCCGAATGTAACAGGAGCACAGATTGCCCAATCTTGTTTTCGTTCTTGCCATCAGGACCGCCCCCCTGAACTTCTGCGCTCCTGTGCGGTTAACCTGAGAATACCTTCTTCACCCCATTCCTTCCTACTCTAGAGGCTGAGATTTATGTCGGTAATTCCACTGCTTCAAAATAGCATTGTTTGTATTAGGAAAACTTGAATGCATAGTTTTTCAAATACCAATTTTATTCCGGAATAAATTTGAATAATGCGGTATGGATGATTTTTTTTCCTGTCCCAGCACTTTCCCTTGAGCTAGGTTGGTTTTTTCTTATTTCGTGTCGTTCTGTAATTTATTACACATGGCTTTAGAAGGTTAACTCTATTATATATATCGCTGTCATCAAGAATACTTATTTAGTAGTTAATGTTGGAAAGGGGTAAATAAAATAACAATATTTCAACCGTGGACCAAGGCTCTTAATTTGCAATATTATTGGACTGGAAACAACGGATAATTGGTTATGCATTGATTTATTAGTATCAAAAGAATGTTAAGTTATTATTTTATTTTTTATGTACATACCTCACAAGAGTCCCAACTGCATTCGTCTGGTGAGAATATGGCATTATTAATTGGGGTATGTCGTGAGGCTGAAGGTACGTGGGAAGGGGAAGGAGATGGGAGAGAGGAAGGTGGGGAAGTACCTGGCTATTCAACTCCAGTCACTAAATACGGCTAAAGCCATTTTTTTGCAACGTTTCAATTCTATATTCAACAGTGGTCTTACACCAGGATGATACTAAGAGTTTCTTCTACTCTGGAACGTGCCGCAAAAATTCCTTATATTATTTTAAATGATAAATTTGTGAAAACACAAATCAATCCAATTTTCCTGCCATGCCGGGATTTGAACCCGCGACTTCCGGATCTCTAGTCAAGAGCTCAAATTGTGGTTAAGCCACCTACAGACGATAATAATAATAATATTTGGATGACTTGTATTGCGCCGTTTTTGTGAAAAATCACCCCAAGGGCGCTGTACAAATTTTAATAGATTTCTGCAATCTTTTTTTTTTGTGTATAACAGATTTACAAATCTTGTTACAATACACATGACATATACATAACTTTACATCGATAAATGAAAAGTTTAAAATTATTCTTGAAACCTTCAAGGCTAATGTTGAAGATGTCATGAGACCTAGAGATATCATTTATCAGCACCATACCTCTTGTCATGCTATGCTTGGCCAGAACGTCCGTTCTGCCATGTGGAATACTGAGCAAAAAAATCTTACTCCTAAATACAGACCAGACAAACATTATAAAAACTTATGGCTAAAACATTTCATCCACCGGTTCTTCGATCAGTGATACAAAACTATATGTACAATGCATCTGACCAGTTAAGAGGGTATTACCAGAGAATACCGGAAATTAGTCTTTTATAAATGAAATTCTAGACGTATTGACTCTTTTTTACAAAAAAACAAAAATTGATTTTGAAAGATTGTTATTTTATCTGGTACACGCAGTTTTAAAATTTTGAAAAACTAGGTTTATTTTTAATAATCTAAGGTTATACGTTGATCATTGGCAGATTTGTTCAATTTTCAAACGAAAGATTCTATTAAACACAAAGTTCAAATCATATAATCATACAACAAAATAAGTCAGTACATAATCTAGTCAACACAGTTTTGAGAACTTAAATTTTAGTTAAATTAAAATCATTAAAAAATAAATACCAGAAAGTGTTTTGTGACAAAAAATACCTCAGTTCTTCTATTTATTTAAGGTCTTACAAACTAAAATATTTCAAAAAAGTTTTAAACACTTATTTTGTTTAGACTTTATTAAAAAATCATAAATACTTATGATCAAAAAATACTTACAAGAAGTAAACGATATTTAATAATTTGTCATCTGCGTTTTGAGCATTTTTATTGCGTACTTGAATGCAGGTATATATTAAAGCAAGTTTTAAATTAAATAAATCGACATTAATTTTTTTTATTTAAATTTGATTCGGGGAATAATCGATCTTTCTCATTGGAACCTCACTGTACAGTTGCAAGCATTTTTAAACTTTTATTCCCAGCCGCTGGTCGATTGCTCTTAATGTGATGTTGCCTAAAAATCTACATGTACGATATACATTTATATTTTTTCTAGAAAGGTATGAAGAAAACTTTTTGCTTTTATTTTTATTACTTATGCCCATGTTGATTTCCTCGTAAAATGGCGATAATTATTAATGGGTTATTACTTTAAAATTTTCCTAACTAGCATATTGTTTTAATTTGACTAAAGGTTGTGCGAGTTATTCCGAAGTGATGACTCATTTTGCTCGGAAATCATCTGTAAGTGCACTACCACAGTATAATAGTACATTCAGAAGGCGAAACAGGTGTCACGCATAATTATAAATACATAGTAGAATTTTTTTATGAATTAACTTTTTTTTTAAATTAAATAATAATATTATTCAACACATAAAATAAATAAAGATTACAATTGAGCTCTACAAATTAAACTTATATACAATAAAATAAAATTAAATATTTCAAATGGTAGAGAGATTATTTTCTGTTAAACATTATTGAGTATGCGAATGCCAACCAATATATAAGTATTTCTTCAAACTTAGCAAAATCACTTTGTGGCGTCATTAATAATAATAATTATTCTGAATTTGCCAAACAAATTTTAGAAACAAATCATTCTTTTGATATAAATAAAGGGTTAAAAATTTTACACACAAACACAACAGATTTACAATTAACAAACTTAGAAATTTTAGAAATTAGAAAAAGTGTTAATAGTAAATTAAATATTATTAATAACCAAATATTTTTTAAAAATAGCCATCTCTTAAATTTATTTTGTTATTAATAATTATATTTAAAATAATTTATTTTTGTTCTTTAAGCATCTTTATTATGTTTTGATAATTTGTATAATGTAATTTTTCATATTCTAAAATAATTTTTATATTTAATTTTAAATAATTGTTTTTTACGATATTTTTGAATTAATTAATCACCTCTCTCTATAATATTTTTGTCCATAGTTCTTTTTAGTCTGTTCTTTTTAGTCTATACTTGTTTGTTTCTTTTGTTATTTAATGTCATTACTACCCTGACGAAGAAACCATCGGTTTCGAAACATGTAGGTAATTGTGATTATATAATAGTGGTTTAATACAAAGTTATTTGTTTTAATTTAATTTATAAGTCTTTGATTAATTTTCCTGCAAGCTATGAAAACGCGTGATATTAGCGAATATTGTAGGCTTAGATCAGAGGTTCCCAACCTTAGTGGCATTCTTATATTTCCACACATATAATTCTTCAAGGCCTCCCCTCCCTTCATTAAGAACAGTATTTCGGCGTAGAAAGGAAGAGCACAAAACATTTTAGAGTGTAAATAACTTTAGAGGAATCTACCAAAAGGTTGACAACGTGGTAATTATGGGTTCCCAACCAGGTATTGCGGGTTCTATTACTTGTTTAGTCCCCCATCTTTGCACAAGCCAGATTTTCCACATTTAATGATAAAATTGGGAAGATTTTCCAAATTCTGTGATTATTTATAACGCGGAAATATTGCTTTCAAAATTATAAAATAAAATGTTTTTTGGAAAAATATTGTTAAAATAACCAACATTATGTAAATCCATCCATAATACCTGGTTAAAATTCATAATGCCGTCATAGGTAGGAACTATTTTATATTATATTTTTAAGGTACCTACCTATGGCTAGTAGTAAGTAGAGTAAGTAAGTACTTCCAATATTTATCATTCAATTCAAATATTCAAATGATTCCAAAACAAAAGAAGTCTACAGACTTGATTTTGATAAGAAAAAACGTTCTAGAAAAAACCTGCAATTGTAAAGCATGTCAATGGAAATTGTTATTGAATTAAAATAAAAAGTACGACTATATACATATTTAAAGCGTGTTTAATTGCAAAGGCGAGTAGCAAAGAAAACCTCCACCTGTAATAACACATAATAGGCATCAAAAAACGCCAATACCCAATCACTGAACGATTTATGTGTAAGATACTTTGAATGGAGTACCTACGAATTATTTGAATTCATTAAGAATTTATTTATTTTTAATTTCCGCAGCCCTTTACCGCCCCCCATTTTCCCTTGAGGCCGCAACGTTCCGCCTCCTGGAACTGACGAACGCTCCCAAGGGGGCGATATCGCCCATGCTGCGAATAACTGGCTTAGCCGCACAAGGGAAATTATATTAATATTTTTTATGAAACGAAAACTTGCTACCTTTTCTCGCTTGTAAAAGTATTTTCTTTGTGACACATCTTCATGATTTTACCGAGCTTCACAGTTCAAACGTAGCAAAGACACCCGGAAGTCGAATATATATTCGCACTTCTATATACACGAAACGTGAGCGATTGATAAAAAAATAAAAAAGGACAACAATAGCTTTATCAGGCTTCCCTAAAAATACTCACGAATGATCTCGTCAAAAGATCATCACAGGAACGCAGGAACCACAGAGTAAACAAATAAACCCACGAGTGATTGTGAATAAGCTCTCGAAATTTGAAAAATATGGTTTATATCGGGACACGAGTAGATGTGTACTTGAGATATCACCCAGCCAATGGTAGAGCGAGTTCCGCAATCGATTCAAATAAGGTTTGCTTTCGCGGCGTATGAATATACATCTCCTCACTCCTCTGAACTCCGGGCACGGGTTGAAAGAGGGGACCGGAAAAAGCAGCCTTATAAGAATTTTAATTTCACTTCAATAATTAATATTTATCAGCTGTTTTAGCTGATATAGAGGGCTTTTATCTTTTAACATTCTTTGCCAGCGTTATCGTAATATCGTCAACGTACGTTTCTTCAACATTCCCTTAAAATGCGAAACATACTACTAACAGTACCTATCGCCCTAGGCAGCGATTTCCGAGTCTTGAATGCATTTGGTTGTACGATACCGTGTTCAAAAATGGTGTAGTACATATATCCTCTATAGTCCGGAAGTTCCTTTTGTGTAAACGCATTCTTGTATCGTATGAAAATAATCGCCGGGCTGGTAAACATGTGCACAGAGATAATAATTTGTTATAATTTCCTTTTTTGTTTTGTTTTATGATATTTGCCAGTACGATTATGGCAAACGTATTCGGGATATGTTGTACGGCTGAAGGAGCGGGGAAGGGAATGAGATGAGGAGGAGGAAGGTGTGGAAATACCCGAATATTTTGTTCGAACGGTTAAAAACGGGACTGAAGTTCTTACGAACAAATTAATTAGGTTTCAAAGTTTACTCTTACATCTTCCCACCAATAAACCTTGAAACACTGTTTATTTGTTCGTAAGAACTTCAGTCCCGTTTTTAACCGTTTTTAAGAATAAAATTATTGTATTTTAGAATAACATTTTTCTCCGTGCAACATGCAAAAGCTATTTTAAACAACGTTTCGATTCTGAATGGTGGTCTTTCAGAAAAATATTTGGAACCCGCACGCAGAAGAATAGTAGGCATTATATTAATATTGATGTGTAATTACAGCCTGTTTGTAACTAAATTATCATGCTGTTGAACTGTTGAACACATCTACCAATTCTGAGAAAGAATTGCCAACTGCACGCAATCTACGTACAAGTGAGCATCTAAATGTTGTTGGGTTATTCGTAACCCGGGAATGTTTCTCTTTCTTTTAAAAAAAAAATGACTGCTGATAATGATGTTGCAATTAAAATAAATTTAAGATTAAAATTAATTTTCAGATTCTTGTTTGTATATGGATGGTAATTGAGCAATCAGAACTGTATAATACCATTAACATTTTATGTGTAATATAGATGGTTTCACTAAGATATTATAGCAAAGAATTTTAATTAGATCTGGTGTGCTAGCACGGTCGCTCGATATGAAGTTACCGACCGATTGTCGGTAACTTCTCATCATTCCCTAGGACAACTGCAGATCTCAAACGTACAAACGACAGTTGATATCGAATATATTAAGGACACTTAGTCATTGTGAACTGTCACCAATTCGTTTGCGATCTGCAGTTGTCGTAGGGAACGATGGGAAGTTACCGATAGTTATCCTGTCGATCGTTATAGAGCAAGCGTGCTAGGGCCTCTGGAAATTGTAGAATCACTCATCCTTTTGTCGGCTATCAAAGTCGTTGACATATTTGTATTCTCTCCACACAGTATCTTCATAGATGACATAGACCCTGAGGGATATTATTTTCCTCTTTTTTTGTTCATATTATAAGCATCAACTGTCGTTATCCGGAACGACTCTAGCCAATGCGAAATTCAAAGAAAACGGAATGGCGCCATCGGCAATCTTACACAAATATAGACCTAAGTATTATTATTTTTAAACATAATAATAATGTACATATAAAAGTTATTTTTGTTGCAAAATCTGCAAAGAGGTTTTTAACAATTTATTCTAAAGAAATTAATAAATTCTACAAATAATTCAACTTATTTAAAAATATATATATTACAATATTTTCGGAAATGTCTCGAATATTAAATACAAAAAATAAAGGTTTTTTTTTTAGATTTCATTTGTCGTGTTGTGATTTCATCAAAATACTTACCTTATTTCGACATTATTAGTTTGAAAGTCGAATACGTTCAGTCAGTAAGACGTGGTAAAATAAAAATTATTCAACAAGAAAAGCTGTATAAAAAAAAATATTATTTGGTTCCCTCCAAAAACACTCTTAATCATTATTCTAGGTGTTTTGAAAGCACGCATTATCGTTAGGAATATTAATTATGTGTATGAGTGAAACCGCAATGCAAAAATTAATTTGAATTGCCCTGGAATAATTTATTATAAACGGGTAGGAAATTAATTTATAAAGCAAGGCAAGCTTCAAATTATTTCCATCGATTTCGGTTATTAAATACTCATTAACCTATTTATTTATTAAACTCACTGCCATCTAAAGTACATGATCTCATATTATTATAAGTTTATTTAGAAATCTGGTCTAATTACATCTAATTACAAGTTTTTACTGAACTTTCGAATAACAATTCTCAATGAATTTTAAGAGCCATTGACCAGCGGCTGAGAATAAAAGTTTAAAAATGCTTGCAACTGTACGGGGAGGTTCCGATGAAAAAGATCGATTATTCCCTGTATCAAATTTTTTTCATTCAAAACTTGCTGTAATATATACGTACATTAAAGTAAGCAATAAAAATCCTCAAAACGCGCGATGATAAATTATTAAATATCGCGTACTTCTTGTAAGTATTTTTTGATCATAAGTATTTATAACTTTTCAATAATGTCTAAACAAAACAAGTGTCTAAAAACATTTGAAATATTTTAGTTTAATACCTTAAATAAATAGAAAAACTGAGGTATTTTTATCACAAAACACGGTTCCGGATTTAGTTTTTTTGATTTCAACATAACTAAAATTAAAATTCTGAAAAATCTGTTTACTAGGTTATGTATTAATTTATTTTGTCGTATGATAATATGATTTCAAACTTGTATTGTATAATACAATATGTCGTTTGAAAATGGAATAAATCTGCCAAGTACTAACGGTATAACCATAGTGTATTAAAAATAAACTTACTTTTTCAAAATTTAAAAAATGCATTAAAAAAATTAAATAACTGTCTTTCAAAATCAATTCATGTTTTTTTGTAAAAAGAGTCAATACGTATAGAATTTGATTTAAAAAGAACTAATTTCCGGTTTCTCTGGTAATACCCTCTTAGGTTTTGACCTGTTGATATGTTGTTTTTCAAATTACTCCTTAGTTTTTTCTCAGACACATAAACAGAAAAGTAACCATACTTCGGCCATACAGATACACACACAGTACGTACACAATCGGCTAATCTCAACAGTGGAACTCTATTTTAAGCGTTTTACCTGTAAATAAGTATTTATACTAATTATAAAAAAAGTCTGGATTTATTACTAATTGGTCACATTTGAGTAGTTGCGTCCAATGCTGATTATATGGACACTAAACTTATTAAATAGTCTTTTAAACCGAATTCATTAAAATTCACCTTTTATTTCTTGTAGAATTATAACGGTGGTGCTAACGAACAGATTAAATCCAATTTTCCCTTCATAATTGCCAGTTTACGTCCCCCTTCACAGTATGGAATTAAATGATTGCCAGGAAAGCATGAAATTGAAAAGGTATTTATATTACTGCAATTACGCTGGGCGTACGCCCTTATATTTTAAACACCTTTCACCCATGCCCATGTGAGACTCATTAATATCCTACGTATGGGTTTTACGGACAAATCGCTTTGAGTTGTGAGCGGTAATTACAATACAAAAACAAACGCACCGATTACAGTACGTACATGCGCGTACGCGCCTGTCAGGTTTTACTTATGTCCTATGTTAGAGAGATGTAAAGGAAGTATTATAGGTTATAACGGAAGCAGAAGCGAAAGTATTTTTTCATGTTGCGGATGCGGATGTGGAAGCGGTTGCGAAAATCATTGAGGAAGGAATTAATATAAATTTTTTAAGCACTTTCGTATTGTTTCTTATTTAATTTCAGTCTTCAAAATTTAACAATGATACATTAGGTATGTATAAGTGTTTAAAAAAAATACTATTGCCGCCTTTTTACATTGTAATTAGTGGTAACTTTGCGAGAAAAAACGCGGGGAAAGGTTTACACTTATGCTAGACTAGGCTAGTATTTTAGTCGAGTAGCGAGTATTTTAGTAACTAAACATGTCTAAAGCCCTTTTTTGTTTATTTTAGGGATATTATGTTGTATTACGCTAACTCCTTCTTTAGCCGACTTTAACGACAACATTACAGTGTCCATCATCAGAGCAGATATCTAAAGCCCATACATTTGGTAGTAGCATTTTGGGCAGGCAAGCGGAGAGTTAATCGCTATTCGACTAAACTATTTGCCCAGTGCGAACAAGCCTTTAGGGATGTTCATAATTAGTACTCCGAAAAATAAAAGATATCATGCGATATATCCGGATGCTATCTTCGCTCACACCCCCACGGCGCATGCACCCTTATCACCTCTGTTAAAGAACTAACGCTAGAAAGTTCCGCAATACTTCTGCTGTAATTGCAGTAGCAGAAGTGGAATGAAAATATGCAGAACTTCCGCGTTTGCGGAAGCAGAATTAGAGGTCCGTTACATCACTGCTATGTTACCATGAAACCTAATACCATTAATTACTTCTACGTTATGTTTACAAAGGAGAGGCAATAATTGAATAATTAATTGCGTTAAAAAAGCCTTCCAATTATCAGGTTAATTGCTTCACTAGTTTTATCACCCATTTGGGATTTTTTGAATTAGGGTAGGCAGAACTGGTAGTAGGAACTGCCACTCTACTGCATTATATCACAAACTCCTTTGCTAATTAAAATTAAATATTAATTTATTTTGATTACTGAAAAATAATAAAACATTACATTTCACTTTATTAGTCTTTCAACTGTCTGCCTACAACGTATTTATGATACTTTGGACACGTTGCTCGCCAAAATGTTTTTCTTTAGTTCTTATAAAATGTATAAAATTTTGATAGTTAGCCAATAATTGCCAATAGTTAGCCTAATACAATAATTGTTTCTTCAATAATCGCAAATTCACTTTGTGGCGTCATTTTAAATTTAATGAAAATGACAAATTTTTACACACCACTATTTAAAAAAAAATCTACAAATTTCAAAACTGATGACTTCTTCAACAATGATTTCTTATAATAAAATCATGTTCCAGAAATAATAATCAGTATCCTTATGAACAAACTGTTGGTTTTGAAGTAGGTCACTTATTATTTCGAGTAAATAGTTGTGAATATAAAGTTATTTGTGTTAATTTCATTGTGGTTAACTCTTGATTACAATTCATCTTGTTTTCTTTTAGAAGTTGTCCTGTTATTGTAAAATCAATGCTTGATTTTAGGATGTTTATTCTGTGATATATTACAAAAATTAATGTTTTTTTTAGATATATAAATCAATACAACCGATATTACCCTGCGCATTACAGATTCTTTCACAGTCAATTACACGCTTACGAACATCTCAAAAAATATTGAGACTAGACGTTTGTGTTTTCGGTTCACGTGTAACCAGGAATTAGATAATAAATTGGGAACCTTCCAAGAAGAAAGTAATTATTACAATATCTAAGGGCTCTCAAACGATTCAAAAAAACTTTATACGCAGCTAATAAACAATCAATAAATGTAGTCTAGAATAATAGCATACGAAACATTCAACACATGATTGCCTTTTAAGGATCCGTAGTAAGCGTCCAAAAAAAAGAAGAAGATGTCTTAAAAGGCAGATATGTAAACATGAATGACAATGTTAGATGGATAGGGGTAATTTAAATAAATATATACAATTAAGCGAATTTTTTTAAAATATTTAATAAAACACACATCGTTTAACATAGAGTAAAGATCTTTCGACAACTATCTAAAGAAGTCTTCAAAGAAACACTGTGATACCTATAACATATTAAATAACGTAACAAAATGTGTTTTTAATACTTTTTGGAGCTTATTTTGTTATTTCAACAACTCATTGCTCTCAATAGCTCAGTCAATCGTTGTCATAGGAATGTGTATGTTTTCGTAAACAAAAGGAATTGATTTTTTTTAAATCCGTATCCACTATCCACATTACATCCGTTCGTTATGAGCAATATAAATTCAAATTGTTATCATATTTTTAGACGTTGTTTAATTGTTTTGGCGTTGTTCCAGAACAATTGGGTATTTTCACAATGAAATGCCGTTGCAATATGTGCCAGATTTATAGTTTATTTTTCTGATTCTGATCAATCTGCTTAAAATATGTAATTTTAATATTTTTATTTATAATTATTGCTTTAAAATCACAAACAACGATCTAAAACTCCGCATTTCTAAACAGATACAACGTCAAAGTCACTACAAGGTCATTAAAAACAAGGTCTGGTAAAATGACAGTCTCCAGCGTTGTCCGAATTCACGAATAAAAAGGAAAGTGTGGTTTTGGCGGCAAATCGAAAATGCACATTTTAAATAGTTATAGAAAATTTATTCGTCAACAAAAAAATTATAATAAAATACGTTCCTTATCGAGTTACTTTATTAATGATATTTTAGTAAGTCCTTCATCAAACTTAAGTAACAAATTAATTTGTTGAATATTGCGTAAAGCGTTCGCGTTCGGTGGAATAGCATTACTTGCTATTATCTCCTCAAGATTGCGCTAAGTGAGCTAATAAATTATTGATTCCAAAATCCGAATCAGACTTTATAAAAAATTAAGTTCACTGAACTACAAAACGAAAATATTTTCTGAAATCAACAGTTAAACCAGAACCTATTACATACTTTGGTAGATTAAGCTTATCCTTATTTATTATAGAGATCCATCAGTGCGGGTTCTTGTGGAAAATGACTAACGAAAGTTAGTCGCAATTATTACTTTTTTTTGTTCATGTTAAGAACCGTTGTATTAATATTACCCCATTATACTAATATTACTGTATTAAATTTCTTTTATAGTGATTTATTTTATAATATTTATAAAATGTACAATTTTTATTTATTTCTGTTATAAATTACGATTCACAGGCCAGTAAAGAATTCATTTTTCCGTGATTTTAGAAGCAACTAGCTAACTCTCAGTTTGTCTCAAATATTTATACTTCATTTCATGGATAAAATACAAAAATTGTTAAAGTGTTTGAATTAAAAAATTCAAATTGGCGAGAATTTGTTCGTTGGCAGTAAAAAACATATATACGGCATAAAAAGTGAAGAGACGTTTTTTTTACTAATTTCTACACAAAAATAAACGTTCTAATTTTTTCAAAATTATGTACGTTTCGAATCAAAATGTTCCGATAAGTGTTTTTGTTAATATTTTCATGTTTGATATTAAAATTATATTACTTAGAAATGTCGCTATTTATTTCAAATTTAAGCATCACAAAGATAATTTTATTTAGTTTATAAATTGATATTTTTTTTATGACATCTTCAAAAATAAAAATATATAGCACCTTTAGAATATACAGAAAGCATTCATAAATTCCATGAAATTTCACTGTGTCGAATGTCGTTGCAATAAAGAACAATATTTCAAATACTAAAGAAGTAAAATGCTATCAAAATTTAAACTACAACCAAAAAAAGAATCAATATAAAAAAATATATTTACGGTAAATATGTTACTAGCAGGTAATTCAATTCGTAAAGTATTTTCATTATATTTTGAAGTGCCAGGCCTACAAATACTATTAAATCTCATTTAACGACGGATACTATTCCGCTAACCTACCCTATAGCAATAGCCCAAAAGCCTTGAACTGCTTGTCGATCAATATATTGTTTATAGCCACCCACTGCGACCGTACTTTGTCACCTCGTCCCTTAACTCCGCAACATTTAATATTAAATTTATCGTCAAATTATTTTGTTCAAATACTTTTAATTTCCCAATGGGTTGAGAGTTTGCCACCCCCTCGCTCGTGATTATATTTCTACAATATAAATAATACTACACACCGCACAATTTCGGCTAAATTAGACCCTTTACGTACCTAAGTAGTTTTTGTCCCATTCGAGGTTGATCTCTTCTATTTGTTTGGTTCCTTTTTCAGGCACTGACCGAATCCTTAACCAGGTCGGTAATTTACTGCTCCGTTGGTCCTGGCTTGTTTTTAAGCTAAACAATTATTATTTAATTAAGGGTTGACCGCGGTAAGAATTTATGAACGCTGTGCGGCACCGCGTACAAGAGGCAACTAAATATCTTGTAGTGCTGAGAAATTTATCGATTCGTAAAGAATGGGCCCTTCAAAAGGTATTTTGATTTTATAGCAGTGGTGTGTGGTTGTCCAATAATTCATTATTCATTATAATTTAGGAATCATCGTGATACTGTAATAGATGATTGAGAGGGTACGACAAAGTGCATCTAAATATACATGAACGCTGTGTTATCTCTTTGTCTACACTTACATCATTAAAAAAAAGAATTTTATTCATAAAACCCATAATCAAGGCTTTTAATTGTTTTTTTTTATTTCGAAATTATCCATCTATTTTTTTAACTATTTAATTTGAATCAAACTTTATAATGTTATTACGAAGTTTTGCAAGTATTTTAGTTTTTTAGTCATAATCACGGCAATAAAATATCAAATAACATTATAGTTTCTTATTATTCAATACTTGAACTTCACCCAGAAAATTTATAAGAAAGTCTTTACACTGTGTAGGTACTGGTTACGTCCTTGAATCCAAAATCTATTCCAAAATACCTACAGTAGAATATTTTGTATTTCGTTTCAGGATTTACTTATTTTGTTTTACAATTACATTTTATTATGTAAAAGAAAAAAAACGTTGTTTTGAACCATCAACTTTGACTTATATCTCCAATCATTTTTCCATAATCCTAGTTTACAAAATTGTGTACAATATACATTTTTTGCCCACGCTGGGCGCTGTGTGTCGAATCCCCTTCCATTCAGCCCATAGTAAATGGGGCAACCGTTTTGCCGCAGATGTCGTTAAATATACAAATTTCTTATCAAACAATCTACAAACTAGAACAATTTGTCTGCAAGTAACCAGATGTTAAGAGTTAAAAACAAATTAGGTACTTGGAATAAGGGACCGCTCTCTAAATATACAGACAATGAACGTACGGCCCGAGTTCTTACAACATGTACGGCAAAAGTTTAAATCTAGTAGCTTTGAATTTGAACCAGCCTTGTGTGGAGTAGCCGGATTAGAAGTACTTGTAGGTGAGTTAATAGGCAGCCTTGATTATATTTACGAGGAGCACAGCATTGCTACAAATCCAAGACAGGCCTGTGAATAATTTCGGGGACATTCTCTGATCTCTTGTCAGGATGATAAAGGAATATTAATCTGATGCCTCCGGAGATAGGTTCCATGTATTGTCGCATTTTAGTATAGATTAAGGGCTTTATGTTTGAAAAGATTTGAGGATGTGCGTTGTGTTTGCTTAACCCATTTAATGTTCTGCGACGTAGGTACTGAATACATATTTCCAAAAAAACACGCGGAGAACAGAATGGATGAATATTTTAAAAAATGTGAAATGTAACGCAAAAAAAGGATATTTTCATTTGATTGAAGTGGCTTTTAAAGCACGATAAATAATGATAATATTAATCTCTTTCAAAGCAAATAGCTCTTATTCAAAGTGGATCATTAAAGGGCTAGACAAAGATTTCAATAGATTGAAATATTTCTCAAATATTAAAAAAGGCTTCAGTTGAACTTTGTGAACTCTGTCTGTATAACGCAGTGCTCCGTATTTTTTGTCTATTTTTATATATTTACGTCACATTTTGCATTATTATTTTTACCACCGCTTTACATTTTTTAGTTTGTTATTCAGTTCATCTAGAAAGCACACAATTCAAGATTCATAATACAAACCCTGTAAATGGTTCGGTAGGTTCCCTCTTGTTTTTAACGGAATAACCACATTTGGTATAAAAAATCGATTTCTAAAGGGAAGGGTTCTAGGAAAATACTGACAGGAAGTAGCACAAATAAAATGTATTATTTGTGTTTCTCGTAAGACTCATAATTAGTCTCTCAAACTCATCAATCCATAAACACATAATACACAGCTAAGCTTGAAAAAAACCAATGTGTTTTTTTTTGCATTTTTCACCGTTCTTCGTAGAACATGCATTTTTAGATTATTTGTGCAACAGTTTTATTCTTCCGCTAAAAAACAGGAGTTTCTCGTGGTAAATGACCTTATTAACTGGATAAAAGTATTTCTACAAACTCCAAAATGCATTCAACTTTTAAAGCCCTAGTTAATAATTGTTTGGGGCACACGGTTTGATGCAGTTATATTAAACCACTGGAGCTATGTCGGTTCAAATTTGGACAATTTTTTCTAGGATTGATTTCGGTCCAAAAATAGATCACATATTCCTACCATTCGTAGAACATTTTTATGATTTTTTTTCAAATGTTCCCGCGTCCTCCAGAAAATGTTGTTAGAAAACGGAAAGTCTACTTCAATTAATGATCGAAAGATGTCACTGTTCTTTCCTTCATTTACTCTCTTCAATTTAGTTGATGGTAAATATTTTTTCAAACTGCAAACTGTCAAAATCTTGTTCTTTTAAAATGTCGAATTGTATGTCTAATGTCTAATGTATCTGTATACCAGTGTAATAATTATTGAATTATCAATTTTTTAACCTGTTTACCTGTGGAAATAATTAAAAATGAAGTGAATGATCTTTAAAACAGTAGATTTTCGTTTTCAACGTCGCAATTGATTGCTCGTAATGGCGATCTTTGCAAATGGATATTTTTCAATAAACAATGCATTCATCGAGATAATTTTTATTGTAGAATAAAGATAATGAGGAAAGAAATGAGGAAAGCAAGACGAGGAAGGTCCGGGAAGAAAAAAAGGTATGAGGGGTGAGTAGGAATCTGTGGATCAGTGGGTATATGAATGACGACGTATGAATCCATCTCTCCCATTGCGGTGCAAGTCAATGGGTCTAAAGTCTCCCTCAGTAAGTGATCAGATGCATCCACTGCCAAGACTTAGATAAACCTCGCCTAATGAACCCGGGCACCCCTGCTAAGTCAGCAAACGTAGCGAACCACCTATGCTGACCCAGATGTGTTGGATATTCATGAAATGGTTCCCGTGGCTGCGGCAGCCGCCAATGCCTTACATAATATGTATAATAGTATTATACTCGAGTCAATTGGTAGTTAAAATGTCGAGGCAATGTGGTAGTTAAAAAATGTCAAAATGTAAAACTTATAAAAATTTATGATATAATAAAAATAAAAAAATATAAAAATTTATGATATAATAAATTTTTAATAACCTAAGTTTGGGAATATGAAAATATTGGATGACACCAACAAATTTACTAAATACGGGGTACATGATCAGCTTTTTAAAACTGTATTGAATATTAAAAGTTAGTGTTTGTGTAAGATTAAAAATAATTTATCGTTTTAAGTACCAGAGCCCTCCATAACGTGATCGCTCCTCAAATCAAATTCATATTTTGTTTCGAATGCTGTAGAGATTTAAGTCGTTTTAGGAAACTCGTTATCAAAATATTATAATTATGTAATATTCTTTGAAAACTGTCTGAAGAGATTTTAATAATGAAGCTTTTGAAATTAAATTTTATTACTAAAATACGAAATATTTAATACAGTATGTAGGAACAAAAGATATTAGGAATTTAGTAGGTAGATATAACACATCTTGATAAAACTACATATTAAAAGCGATTGACCAGCGGCTGAGAATAAAAGTTTAAAAATGCTTGCAACTGTACAGGGAGGTTCCAATGAGAAAGATCGATCATTCCCCGTATCAAATTTTTAAATTTAAAATTTAATATCGATTTATTTAATTCAAAACTTGCTTTTATATATACCTACATGATAAATTATTAAATATCGTGTATTTCTTGTAAGTATTTTTTGATCATAAGTATTTATGAGATATCAATAATGTCTATCCAAAATAAGTGTGTAAAACTTTTTCAAAATATTTTAGTTTGTAAGACCTTAAATAAATTTAAAAAATTGAGGTATTTTTGTCACAAAACTCGTTCTCGGATTTATTTTTTAATGATTTCAATTTAAGTAAAATTTAAGTTCTCAAAACTGTGTTTACTAGATTATATAATATTGATTTATTTTGTTGTTTGATTATATGATTTGAACTTTGTGTTGTTTAATAGAATCTATCGCTTGAAAATTGAACAAATCTGCCAACGATCAACGGCATTATCTTAGCATATTAAAAATAAACTTAGTTTTTCAAAATTTTAAAACTGCGTGTACCAGATAAAACAACAATCTATCAAAATCAATTTATGTTTTTTTGTAAAAAAGAGTCAATACATCTAGAATTTGATTTAAAAATGACTAATTTCCGGCATTCTCTAGTAATATCCTTTTAACAACTCGATGATAGGAATAAAATGTAGTGTTTTATAATTGTGATGATATGTACTAATGTTGTCTTTGATGACGAATGATCAGGAGTTTCAATGATACTTCGGTTCGTCAGGTTACGAGTCGTGTATATTTTTGTCTTATTTACATTGACTTATTACATTACTGAAGGTGCCACCTGTCGATCGGCTATCTACGTAACCGTTCGGTTAATCGGGTATATATGTATCTCTAGTACACTACAACTTTACTGACATCTGTTGAGACACATTAAATTATTTTTGTATAATTATTTAGACAATTATTTTCGACGGCCGGCATGCCTTTATTTCAGATAAAAAAAAAATATATTTTCATATTTAGCATGATACCAATCATTGAATAATTGATTTATAATAAACTTATTTATTCTATTATTGTAAGCAATAATTATTAGCCTTAAACACTCATCCATATTGAAAACATCTCCCGTATGTATCGAGAAAAGATACATGTCGCCGACGGAACTCGAACCCGCACCCCTCTGATTGCCGGTCAGGAGCTCTACTATTAAGCTACGGCGAGTTACCTCCTACCCGCTAAATGATTCAATATATACCTAGTGTTTCATTTCATTTTTTCAACTGCAAACAATAGATAATTTTAATAATTATACTATTAGTTTATCAAAATATGCTTGTAGTATCAGGGGTACCTACCCGCCGAAAGGTTGTCGGAGTAGGTAGATACTAATGCTAACTCTTAATTGAATAATTTTCAAAATTAGAACATCTGACCTGAGTTGAGTTGGTTGTTATTGTTCTTTTGTTTTTTTTTCACAGTCGAGTGTTTTAACAAGTGTAAATAGCTGAAAAGATGTATTTGTAAACTTTGGATTTAAATTTTAATAAACGTTAACTAAGAAAAACTATTCCTTATCTTGATAAAAGGATACTACATGCATATTTTTTAACTATTTCATTTCCAGTTATTCTGCTTTTTCTTCCCCGATGGTAAGGTTCTCTCCGAAACTACAATATTAATGTGTTCTCCTCTCAAGGTCCCATTTAGCTCTTAAGAAGAAGGAATCTGATTAAAAATGTTTGATTACTTGAAAAAAATTATATTTAATAAAGTTCAAAAGTTAAGCTGCTGTTTTCAACGGTTTCATAAATTTCTACCATTTAGCAATGATCAAACAAACAGATTTTAATATAATTTCTAAATGAATACCCGCTATTACCACCAAGTTATTCCATTATACTATAGGTCATAAAAAAGCCAAACCAATTATTATAAAACACATTTTAACCGCCTAAGTTAACAAACACTCACCATTGTTTCCAATCCGAAAAGTTAAATTTATGAACTAACAAAAGCTGCAGTTAAACAAAACACGTTCAAAGGTATCCCGCCGGCGTTATATATTTAGTGGAGAACCGTTTAATGGTAAATTTGCTAATAAACAAATGACCGAGATAAGCAAATCTGTAGTCCGTTGTTCTCCCTAGCAGCCGCGGTGGCCCGCTAGCCGGTCAGAGAAATAATGTTCCGGGGCATGTGCCTGGTAAACAGTGCCTTACGGAGGGGGCTGATATGAACCAGGGGTAGTTCATTTGCGGAATACCTTCTCTGGCTATACTTTCTTTTTCAAAATTTTTGTTCTTTCTGTTGTCATTGTAAGTATTTATATTATGTTATTACTGTTTTCTTCGTCATTATTACTTGTATTTTCAGAAGGTTTCTTCGACGGGTTGCAGCTCTTATTTATCTTTCCCTTTTACTAACACTTTTACGTATATTTTTAAACTATCTTTTTCAGAAGAATTCTTCCACGAGCAGCTACTTTTATTTATCTCTCGTATTATGTCAATGTAAGTACTTGCATACTGTTTACTAACCTCGTATGCATGGACATTGGAGGGTCTTGGAGTCTTGACGTATGCGGTAAAGGAGGATACCATATGTATCCTTATAATGCCGTTGGGAAAGTGGAGGGGTCCCCTCCAAAAAGTTCATTCGCGGGAATCATTATTATTATCGAATGTTGTGTTATCCTGTTTGACTTAGCGCCTCCGCCCACTCAGGCAACTGAAAACTCTCAACTGCCAACTGTCTTTGTATGACAATGTGATGGCCCGCACACTACACAACCACACAAAACCCCGTTGTCAATGGTAACGCAAGCGGTGACTTGCGACCATCTTGCGACCATCTTGCGACTGTCACGCCTGATTGCCCTGGGCGGCCGTTGCTGAGTCGAGCTGTCAGCTGATTGTTCTTCTTCTGTGGTTAAACAAGCTTTTTGACCAATCAAGACAGAGAAAACAGCCGGTTTTAGTTGGTTTTCAGTTGCCTCAGTGGGCGGAGCGCCTTAATTTTCTACCTGTCATTTTACATTTAAATTCATCTTGATTAATTTTACATCTATGGACTATTTTACTTTCAATTTCACGTGTGTGTCTCATTTTATCTTATTTTTTATACAACAAAATTGTTTTTGTATCATTTAGTCTTTGCTTTGAAGTGAAAGGTGTCAAGTTATGACCGGTCAGTGGTTGAGTGGCCATCGCGTTGGGTCCCACCCAGGTGTTCCGTGTTCGATTCCTCGGCTGGCTAAGTCCTCCATCACAACACAAGCAACGTCATCCGCTTAGTGTGGTGGTAGTAGGAGATTTTCAAATGTTGTTTGGTTATTCGTAACCCGGGAATGTTTGCCTTTCTTTAAAAAAAAAATGAAATTTAATGTTATAAATTCCTTACATAAATTCAATCATTCCATTTCTAAAATCATCTCAGCTTTATTGCAAGTTCATCGGAACTATTGATACACAATTAACCATTCTACAAGTAATCTGGCACGGGTGTCATTTATTATTCGAGTTTAATCTCTAATTTTACTGTGCAACAAAAGCCTTGTTTGGAAGACAAAAAAGTCAATATTGGAGCTCGATTTAAACCCGACTCCAGACCTCCAAGGACCTACAAGGAATTGTAAAATTACATAGGGAACGATTATTGACAAACTTATTGTGTACAATGATTTGTATTGTTTGTTTGGTGCTTCAATAGGTTGGCATTTAACGTGCTTTTTGACATGCGGCCTAGTAAAAGGTTTATACTATGACGTGCGTTCTACCCTAATAATTTACTGTGAAATACAAGAATTTTTTTCCGAATAGCCTATAGTCTACAAGAATATTTCCACTGTGGCGTGCGTTCTGTCTATTTTTTCACACCTTAACCGCGTTTAACTAAAAATTCACCCCATGGCGTGGGGTCTATCAGAACAATCACACTAAAACACTTTAGTCGCATAAAAAAAAACTCTCTAGTGTGCAGTCGGTGTGAAGAGAAAATCGGTAGAAAGCATCACTGATGTGTATAAGTAAGCACATTTTTAATGTAGATACTATTGGTAGAATTGACTGAACAACTTTTTGAACATATTATTAATGTCATTAGCGTGTCTGAGGCCTAAGAATCTAAATATTTTATGTAAAATGGTAAATGAATCTTCTATGGAATATCTAAAAATGATAAAGTTACGCAAATAATACCAATGCCGACTAGAGTGCAGTTTGTTGTTGCTCGATGGCACAAACTTGATTACGTGGTACCTCAAATTCTGTCGGGCTTCAAGCAATTCACCGTAGACCACCTTGAATAAGTTGCCCTATTTCCAAAGACAGACTCTGGAATTGTGAACGATAGGAAGGGTTATTTGAGAATATAACCTGGTGGAACGAAAGGGTGGAAGTAGAAGAAAGACGATGAGTTTAGTTTGATATAACCTGACACGGATTAAGATGTTAGCTGAAGCAGTGCCTACACAATAGATATAGCCTCCGGCGATTTGAAAGCTCCATTCTGTAATTACTTGAGGGGATATATTTAACGTATGTTTGATCGATGTACCTCCTAAAATCAAATGAGCATCTATCTCACCCTTTAGGTTCAACACATCAAAATCACACAGCCTTAGTAATGCTCACGGAGAAAAGTGTTATTCTAAAATACGATCATTTTATTCATAAAAACGGTTAAAAACGGGACTGAAGTTCTTACGAACAAATTAACAGCGTTTCAATGTTTATTGGAGGGAAAATATAAGAATAATTTGTTGATATACGTAAGAAATTACGTATACCAACAAATTATTCTTACATGTTCCCGCCAATAAACATTGGATCCCTGTTAATTTGTTCGTAAGTACTTCAGTCCCGATTTTAAGAATAAAATGATCGTAGTTTAGAATAACATTTTTCTCCGGTACTACGGCCATAGAAAAAAAGAAGAAATGGTTATTCAATATTTAAACTACGTTCGGGCAATATTGCAATGAAAATGAATACTTAATTTAGATACTTATGTACAGTACATACCAATTTTTTAATATTGTATTTTAATAACGGTGGACTTTCACCAGTTACTGAGAATATCTTCCACTCTGGAACGTGCCGCAAATATTCATTATATTATATTAATGAATTAATTACGAAAACTCAAGTGAATTAGATTTTTTTTGCAGACGGAAACTTTTAAAATGAACAAAAAATAAAAATAAACCATGTTTCCTTAGTTTAGACTCCTCTCACTCGTCCCCTTCCAAAATCTCCACCCCCGCCTAGCAACATGATTTCTGAACTTACTAATGCGAGTTTAAAAAACGTAAGAAATACAATTATTAGCTATTACGTTAAATTACAAATATTGCAATTAGCATTGGTTTGACCATTGACACCCCCTTCAGAATGTACGGTACAGTTCGCAGGTAACGGGGAAGAGTGCCCAGTTTTCAGCATTACAGTATAGTACTGTATATTATAGGTGGTAGTGTACCGGTCGTGGCGAGGGAGGAAGGAATTCAAGTTTAAATATGCGGGGACACGTAAGGCCCCGCTACACTTGAGCCCATTCAGAGGGCGACCGAAAATAGATCAAGTAATTCGGCCCTGCCACAACCGGACCAACCAACCTACTCCTCTGCCTGTATTCCTGGTATATCGTTAAGGTATATAATACCACTTGTGTGAATATAAAATAATAATTTCCGCATAAAAAAGATGTTCTGCAGTCATGATCTCAACCTTGGATTACGAATGCGAATGGTCAGATCTACGTATTTTCAGTATTATTTTATGGATTGGAAGCATGGACACTTACTGAAGAACTTATAAGACGACTTGAGGCATTCGAGATGTGGATCTACAGAAGAATACTCAAAATAAGCTGGATGGACAGAGTTATGAATGAAGATGTTATGGTTCGGATGAATAAAGAAAAATAAGTTATTAAAACAATAAAAATCCGAAAACTTCAATATCTAGGACACGTGATGAGACATCCGGAGAAGTACGAGATCTTGCATCTCATAATGCAGGGAAAGATTGCCGGAAGACGGGGCCCTGGAAGAAGGAGGACATAGGTGGCTAAAAAACTTGAGACAGTGGTTTGGCCAGTCTACAGTAGAGCTGTTCCGGGCCGCAGTAAACAATGTCCGCATAGCGAACATGATAGCCAACGTCCGTTGAACGGACAGGGCACGAGAAGAAGAAGATAAGATATTAATTTACATCTTTTTCTACTGAGTTTTACCTGACTTAGTGTTTCATGAGGTTATTGTTAAGTAAAATATTTACTGTCAGAAAAGTGATAGATATTGATACAAAAAAATAATAAAAAATATAAATATCACATCTTCAATCTTCGCTAAATCACTTCGTGGTGTCATTTTTAATTAAATGAACACAACTTTGTGCACACACAAAATAACTTTGTGTAATCACAATTATCGACGTGTTTCGAAACCGATGGTTTCTTCGTTAGGATAATAAGAACATGAATAAATAATAATTATTATTATAATGGATGTTCGTATAATCGAAACATGTCGATAATTGTGATTCTATAGTGGTGTACACAAAGTTATTTATTCCATGTAAATACACATCACAGTTTAATAAAGCATAAAGGGTCTCCGGAAATCAAATGCAACAGATTATCAGATTGTCAATTTTATTAAGTTCTGCTTGTTACTCGATTTAAGAGTAACAAGAGAACTTAATAAAAACATTGTAAAATATTTAAGGGTATCTACTATTTTCACAAGCGTGAGTGATTTTCAATTAGCGTTGTACATAGTATCGATTACTGAGTGAAATTTATTTTAAATCCTTTAATTTTTTAAATTTAAAATATATAAGTATTAATTATCAAAATGCATTTAGCAGATATAAGTAACATCATTGTTTTTTTTTACGAAATGAAAATTATTATGTACCTATGCCTATATTATTGCTTATATCACAAAAAACTGATTGAAAATAATAAAATAAAAATAAAATGTATAACGTAGAGGGAAAAATATCACGACTTCACGAATTTTTGTCCCAAAAGTCAAACAACATTCATTGACAGTGAACATCTTAAATTCTAACTGAGAAGATACCCACGATTTGTTCCTAATATATCTGTCCCACCATCAATGCCTAAAATAAATAAATAATAGTAATTTTAAATTTTTTGTTTTCTAATCCCGGATTTCGGTAAACCCTGAATCCTTAAATTCTTGTATCCCTGGATACTACATTCTCAAAAGACATAATCCAGTATGAGACACAAAACTTTTTAGTTTAAGAGCCAAATAACTTTTTTCATAAGACGCCATAATTGGTTTTCTAACCTTGACATACATCTACAAAAGAAATCGTGCAAAAAGTACGTTTATAAATATCTTGACGTGTATCTAATAAGAACTGAGGAAGGAAGAGTGGAAAATCTTAAAATGTTTTCTGCCAGGAAAATCAAGATTGGCGCGATATTTTAAATCGAAGCCTTCGAACGTTGAACAGCGCAAGATGTCAAAGTTGATTGATCGATATTATTATCAGTCTACGAGACTCTGTATTTTTATTTCTTTTGCCGCTAACTGTACTCGAGAATTTGAAGGTAATTCCCCTGACTAAATGTAACATTACATTATGTTTACGTATCTATTCAATCACATTATAAAAATCTTAATAACATTGTGTCATACAATATTAAAAATACTAGTAAGAGGAAACCGGAAGGTATTTCGTCCACACAAACGTATTCCCCAATTTCGTACCTGGATTTTGACACTAGTGTAAATATTTTATATTATGAAAGAGATGGGGGTGAGGAAGGTGAGGAAGTACGTTGGTATTCAGATCTGGTCACCAAACACGGCCAAAGCCATTTCAAGCAACTTTACAATTCTGATTTGGTGGTCTTACACCAGGGCGATACTGAGAGAATCTTCCACTCGAAAACTATGAAAAGATCACTGTCTACATAAAATTTCATAAAACCACTCCTATCTTCATTTCGTACTCCTCCAAGAAGTTTTATGATACTATTCAAAATAAGAGGAAAATTAATGTCAACACGAGATTTTCAAAAACTCTGCATAAAACCCGGGCATCGCCGGGGATACCAGCTATATTATATTATCTATTAATATAGTTGCATAAAAACAAGTGTTCCAGTGTGCTTTGTTTTTTATACAAATCTACAGTTTTTTTTCTAGATCAATGAAATGTTGCGTACTTGACCTTCAAACCGACAAAACTTGAACTGGCCGCTAAAACCCTTATAATAAAAACTTCCCCATACACACAAGCCCTGCTTATTTTTGGGGTATATCAAATAATACATCTATTATGTAATTTATTACTGTATCAAATTTATTTCTAATATAATTTATCTTTGTGTGACTAATAAAAAAAAATTTAAAACCAATAAAAAAATCACCGTTTATGTGAGAATTTCCAAAAAAACACTTTTCTTACCGTTCAAAGATGGTGAAGCCCGGGGTATGCCGGATGGCTAAGCTAGTTTATATTAAAGATACAGATGGTAAACAGTATCTGCTGAAATAAGTTTTCCGTTAATTCACCTCTTTATCAGCGAAGATAAAATATGTGGATAAGATAATACGTAAATACAATTTTATTAATTTAATTTTAAATATCACGTCTTTAGCTAAATTGCAGTCTTATCGCGAACAGCATCTTGTGTGGCGTAACAAATATCCAATCCTTGAATTACTGTGATTAGCAAAACGTGCCACTCCGCAGCAACAAGCCGAAACCAGAAACAATAGCCTACTCGGCAACATGTACTTCTTCTTGTAATCTTGGAATTTATGAAAACTACGTGACAATGCTTTCATGACTTAATAATTGCACGCAAAACGGGCATTTCAAAGACGTGACCGCCCCCCAGCGGAACAAGGGAGGAACAAGGGCGGAACTAGGGTGGGAGAGTTACCAAGACTAATACCTAAAAGCAGGAGGGACAAAACCCCAACAAAAGGCACAACAAACAAGGTGTTCTCGCTCACCACACCGCTCCAAGTTTCCCCGAACGCCTTGGGCTTTATAGCTGAGAACTGGAAACTAGGATCCTTTCTATATTTAACCTATGGGAGTGTCTATTTCATTTGAATTATTTTTAGACGTTGGAAAACAAAGCGTGTTCACGGTAATAGACTGCGAAAGGAAAATATACTTTTTGTTATGGCAATTAGTGACTTTGTGATGAAACCATTATTAAATGAAACACTGTTTCTAACTATGACAAGTCAACCTTTTAGTTTAGGGCGTAACCAAAACAATTCTTACCAAAATAATCTTGCAGCAATTTGAGACCTGAGTCATTTAGATACTCGTTTGTACCTAGATTGCATACGTTCGGTAAAACTTACGCACAGGTTGGATATAGTTAACTGCGTTTGAATATAATAAGAAGACTATAAATAGTATATTATCATATCTGTTCAATAAAAATTATCGATAAAAATATTACTTGTTCAAATGAAAATCATTAACCCCTGCATAACTGTAATAGCTCAACAACATCACTCCTTTAAAAAGTCATTAAAGTGATGAAATAAAAAAAACAGCCTACAACCTAACCAAAAGTGATCTATATAACCCAGATTTTTATCAACACTTTTAATGACGTTTCTGAGGGGTGTTGCTATAACACTTTATTGAACCATGATATATAATATATAAATACATACACTATGTACAAAAAATATAAATTTAGGCCTTAATAAAAAAAAAATTATTGTGCTTTTAAAAAATATATTTTAATTCCATTTTATTCTTCGTTTTCTTCAGGTGATTTTTCTCTTATCGGAGGTTGGCTATCGCTCTTTACCCTCTAGGCTGCAGCTCAGAAGACCTCATTGAAACTGCATTAGTATCAGTTACATAGGCTCCGATGTCACGAGCTGCCTCATTCGTCTTCCTCTTTTTTATGTCAATACCGTCGACAGAGAAAATGGCATCGCCAATTATTGGGGTACTTTGTAAGGTTAAAGTTAAAAAGATAAAATTAGTAAGGCGTGTGCGGCCAGCACTATTATTTTCCGTTAGTAGTACGGCTGCATCACAAACATTCAACATCACTACTATCGCTCCCGGCTGACTCACAGAAAATTGATCGAGTAAGTTTGTACTTACACTTCGGATTTTTAATAGTTAGATACTTCTTTTTGTATGGGAAAAAAAAAGTTGTGATTTCGGAAAAAGTTATCAATCTTTTATATTTCTACCATCATGTAGAATCACCTCCCGAAGTTAATGCACTTTATCCCCGGACACTCTGTATTATTTTTAATAAATCATTTTGTTGTGAAACAACACACGTTAATTCAATAAAATTTACTTGCGCACGATTGGAATTTGTGGTGGCAAGGTTACATTAAGAACTAGTTGTTTTAATAGAAGTAGCTCTGTGTAATGTTGTTTATACCGATTTGACAGCTCGTGACGCTCGTGCGCTTTGGAAGAACAAAAATGTACTATCAAACACGGCTACATCTCTACAGGGTTGACCAGAAATGGAACACACAAACAGATTTACAGAAAGACGAAATACAAATCAGGGCTTCGCTCAGTCAATAAAGAAGTAGTGCATACAAAGATACACGAGCAGTTTTAAAATGTCGCCATAAATTAAAAAAAATATTCACAAATTAGTAAATAAATAACTTTTACGTAATAACATTTATCTCTTCCGACCCATTTTTTCATATTTTATTATTAGGTACCAAAATGAAATTAAATTATCTGAATAATTTTAATTATGCTTAATTACCATAGTAATTGTTTGAACGGTAAAGTTTAAATTGGTTTCAATTATTACATTAATTTCGGCACTGATTGAAATCGAAGCTATTTTACCGGTTAAATTCCATTAAAGTTGGACTCTCTGGAAATAGTTTGGAATCGCATTTACTTCAAATTTATTTTTGAACCTGATTCAATCAAGTCGGGGTTTAAATTTTCTACACAATAAAAATCAATATGAATGTGATGCATAAAATGATAGTTTTGTTTTAAATTTCAATATAATTTAAGTTTAAAGTCATTTATTATTAAAGGTATTTGAAACTTGTAGTACGAAAACAGTGTATAATATATATATATATATAAAAATATATTTTTAATTATTTAAAATACATATACATAAGATTTAGAAAATAAATACAGTTGGTTCTTAAAAGCAATTTACAAATAGATTTTTTTTTAACAAACTACTCAACTCAATGGAGAAAACATTTCTTGAAGTGTTTGAGTTGGGGAGTAAAGCCTTTAAAAAAAAAAAGTTAAGAAATTATAATGTTTGAAGTAGATAATAACTGTTTACAATAACTGACTTAGAATCTACAAGAATGAAAAATAAAAATTACAAATTGAATATAAATGTAGTAGAAATAAACTTATATTAATAAATTAATTAATAGGTAGGTACATACAGTTGGTTCTAAACATAAATGTAGCAGTGAATGATGAATACTTGGATTAGGTGGATGAGTTTGCGTATTTTGGAAGTATGTTTACAAGGGATGGGAAGTTTAGATAGAGATATTAAAATAAGGGTAAATGCATGTAACTCCATTAATGGAGGACTAATCGCGGTTGGCGCTAACAAAAAAAAAACTATGTGAGAAACGAAACTAGCAATCCACAATGGAGTGCTGATACTTATTCTGATGTACCCCGATAGTTGACAGAGGAATGAAAAAAGTAGACTGAATGCTGCAGAAATGAAATCCCTGAGGCGTATGTGCGCAAAACCGTGAATAATCGTGTGAGAAATATGGAGATTCGCAAAGAATGTAAGTCTTGATATTCGATATTTAACTCAGATGCTTAGGTTATGTAGAGCAAATGAACGAAGAAAGGGGTGTAAGGAGAATATTTGACGCAAATTTGAATGGTAGAAGAAGTCGGGGACGCGTTAGGAAGACATGGCACAATCAAGTGAATCAGATATCTATTTGAGTTGGGTCATTTCAAGAATCAGAGTAATAGAAGAGTATGTATGGGAAGATGTATGGATGTGAATGAGGCAAGGAGTGTATGTCACGACTGAGATGTTTGACGGTCCGTCCTTTCTGCCGAAATGGCGAGATTGTTAGTTATATTTTTTCTGTCGTCCTGCCATACACCGCCCTTTTGAAGGGATATAACGATGTATTTCCTTACGAAACTTTGACGTTAATTTGCGCACTTATCGGTTTTGTACGAACGATTTTCGACGGTACCCTCATCATGACATGACAATTTATCCTATTTAACAAATTTTATTTCTACCACCGTCCAGGTCTTATTTGTTTTCATTATGCAGTTAAATTTAATTATAGAAACAATTCTCAAAGGAACAATAAAAAAGATATGCTATACGGTACTTATCGACACCGACGATATAAAAATATATCCGGCGTATATAAAAAAAATCAAGCAATGAATTATTGTTATTATTTTGTAATTATTTCTGTTTAGATTTGTAACATACATTGAAAAAGTTTAACAAATGTTCTAGGTTGTGAAGTCTTTGGTCTTTTAGTTCACTGAAAGTTTGTTATTTCAAATAGATTTAAATAATAATAAATAACGCATTATCTACACGAGCTGCATAAAAACGAGAAAACTTCATAAGTTGCCTTGCTACGCCCCACTTTTTAGCGAATAATCTGAGTTATAAAATACAAGAATGCAGCTACTAGGAGTTGTGAGGCGGTGAACATGAAAAATGAAAAAAAAAACTGTACACATTTCGCTCGGAAAATGAGTAAAAAAACGGCGAACCTCGGAAAATTCAGAAAATATTTTAACTCTTGCAGCTTGCGGCTAGATAAGGTTTCAGCGCTGTGGTTTTTACAGGCAAATTTTATTAGTTTCCATTGTAATTGGTCACTGCTCTGTGCTTTGCGTTTCCGCAAAATTCTGCACGCTGCGTCTTAATTTTTTCGCATTTAAGATGCAGCCATTTACGATGTTAAATTGAATTATAAAGATGGTTCAGAAAAAGTTTAAAATGTTCGTAAATGCAATTAGGAGAAGCATTTAATGTAGAATTGGTTGCTATAGGAGTCCCAACTGATCCGGAGCTAGTAAAACTATTGCATCCCCAATTTGAGAAATGTTTGATGCTGAAGTCAGTAAATGGGAAGTGGAACAACATGATTGGGTAGTAGGTACCTACTTGATCATTCCGTTCTTATAAAAAACTAGAGTTAGGCTCTTTGTTCATGGGGATACGCAAGTATCCGATACTCAACGATTTAAGTATCTTGGCGATTGAGGTTCGTGCACAGGCATATCTTACCGACATTTTGTTAATTCGACGGCGACGTCAGTTTCCCGTGAGCAGTCGGGTGAGATCATCGCGACTCGCGTCGTCTTGACTTAAAAAAGTGTCACTTATGTCAGACATTTTGTTATAATCAGTGCAGGGAATAAATATTATATGAACACCAACGGTACTCAATGTCTATCAGCCCATAAAAACTTTCTTATGAAATCCGTATGTCTATCTTGATAACTTTGAAATGTATATAATTTCAATATGTATCGATATTTATACGAATGTGCATCCTATATTTTACTCTGTTTGTTGTTTTTAAGTTAAAATTTTTTTCTTGTTACTTATTTTTATTTATTTTATTTCTCATAAATCCAAATATAAAAAATAAATAAATAAAACAAACAAACAAACAAACAAATAAACAAACAAACAAACAAACAAACAAACACACAAACAAATAAATAAATACATTAATACATAAATTAATAAATAACTAAATAAATAACTAATTAAATAAATAAAATGAATGAATGAATGAATGAATGAATGAATGAATAAATAAATAAATAAATACATAAATAAATAAATACATAAATAAATAAAAAATAAAAAGACGCAGAAAAGTAAAAGATAGCGGTCGTAACTGGGACTTAATAAAGGCGCCAGTCCCGCTAAGATGAAAGGTTCTGGGTTCGTGTCCCAGTTGCGACCGCTATCTTTTATTTTTCTTGTTCATTTTCTAATTTTAATTTAGATTATTAGTGTCATCTTCTTAAAATATACATTAAATTGATATTTACATAAAGAAGGAGTTAATGTATCACGGCATAACACCCCAAAAATAAATAACTGAAATAGTTTTGGCGTGAAAATTTTAAATCATATCCCTTTCATTTGCGTTTGCATCACTTTAAACTCTATTTACTGGTTGTGTCACATTCTTGGCCTTTGAAAAAGCTTTTGTTTATGTAACATGAAAGAGAGAAATAAATTCAAGATAATATGCAAATATTGATAAGGGTTGGGGAGATAGTTTTATCTTAAACTATTTTGCAGATAATAAAATTTTGCCCATATTTTTTTTTCATGCTATTGCATTGTCACCAAACGTTACAATTATTGTATTATATATTTATTTTTAAAGTATACGATAAATGCATTTGTCAAACAAGCGGTTTATCCATCAGTAAAACAATTTTTAGTGCTCAGTTTGGCATCGATGAAAAACTTCGACAATATTACCTACTCTCATTCGAAATTCTGAAATATAAAAATCAGAAATATATACGGTCACACCAAGCAAGTAAATTCCAAACCTTAGCATTGCCGGGACGATGCTCTACCACTGAGATAATGGAGTTTTGTTCGGGATCAATCTTGCAATCATACACAAAGATAGTAGTCAATTAAAATATTCTTTTTTTGTTTTCAGAGTTTCGAGTGAAAGTCGCCAATATTGTTTTCAATGATTAAATACAACAATTTAAGGATTTATACATTAAACAAAAAATTAAAAATAAAAATCATTTTTTGGCTCTTCACAATTTTTTTAAGCTTCCGACATATGACTAGAAGAATACGTAGTTTTAGAGATTAAACTTCGGTAGGCACATTTTAGTTGATCATTTGGCGCCAAAGTCGGCTAGTTGGCTCGTTAGGCGGCGAATTAATAACGCCATTGGCGAAACTCACATCCGAAGTCCATATTATTCCCACCCAAAAATAACAGCGACAATCAATAAACCTGAAGTGTTCAAAGTTAAACAATATCCCAAGTTTGTGGACCGGCCTTAATGAGCCTCGAAGGGTGGAAACACGAAATCATCCCAACCAATTTAATCTATGTTCAACAATTGTTTCTAGGGTTTCTCTTTATATAGAGAGCAGCGATGTAAGGGTGTAGCTTCGTTTTGTAATTAGAAACTAGGTGTTCACCTTTCGCACCGCCTAGGAGGATTCTTAGCACGTAACCTCCTCCTATTACCCGAAATCTCCAGTTTGACTAACAGAGAAATTAACAACCAAGTCATCAAAAAGGCTTTTTACACACAAAGAATCTCAAAAAGGGGTTTCAAATGATTTGTACATTTTTATAATTTCATTTTGCTCTTTGTTTTTTTTGAATTTATTGGATAATGTTAAGCGGGTAGGGTTATAATCCAGAGCCACGTTCATTACCAGAGCTGCCGATTCGGACGAACGTTTCTCATAATTTGAATAATTTTTGCCGCATTGATTATGGGAATTCTCCCCTCCCCACATTTCTGATCTCCTGGTATTCGAGGAAAAATTGATCAATTTCCAGCATTATTTCTTATAAATAATGAATTCTAAATAAACAAGTTGAGATTCCCCACCTATCGAGAAATTCGTATTTAGAGGGAAATGAATTTGCGAAGTATGCGAGGAAAATTTATTGGGATATTTTTTGTGTTTTTCTGTAAGTGGAGAATACCTATGTCGTGTATAATAATAAGTAATAAGTTATCAAGAACCCATCGCGCTTTTAAATTACGTGAGTCTTGTCAAGTCAGGATTCGGAAAAGAGTATAGTTTTTATAAGGAAATGAATGAATGCGGATGAAACAAAAAGCGTATCGTAGGTGTTTGTGTTGGATTCAGTCACCTGTGCGTACATATATCCCTGCATATGTGGATTGGCTGTCAATTTAGATTATTAGTTAGTGTAAAATCTGATTACCTTAGTATCAGAGCGGTAAGATCGGAGACTCTGTTTAACATTTTTCTGGTTTAAACCCCGATGAATGATGCCAAATCAATTATTGTATAACAATAACTTACTTGTTTATAAAATATTATATTACTTTAATAAACGCCCGGGTTGCCGGTAATGAAATGAAATGAAATAATTAAGTTTAAAATTATCGTGAGTGATTGTTGAATTATTCTGTCGTTTTGCGCTTCTTAGCCAACGTTTTGGACAATTTTTTTTATGTGCTCATCACCTGGGAAGACTTAATCCTCTTAATGTAGTTTTAAGCGTTTAGTTTTGGTGTAGCCGTCTAATATCGGATACCCAGAGCACCACAACCATTTTGGCCATAAAAATCTTGAATAGTCTTGAAAATCGTGTGTGCACTGAATTGAAAATAAAATAAAATTTTCAAATGCAGCACTTTTGTGAGAGATTACAGATAAATTATTTATTAACTCTTCTCTTCCCTTTGGACAATTATTTGGGTATTCCGTAATTCCATTAGCTCCGGTCAGAATGTAGTGCGCCTGAAATCTGTTTATCCGCAATATTATTAGCATTCCTGCTACGAATATTGTAAGCAACAGGAGTAATATGAATCTCCCCAACACTTTCCATAATACGGTATATTAAAATGAACCTGACAGAATGTTGAGAGGATTTTAATATCCTGCGGATATAAAAAGCATTAAAAAACTTTCATTGAAATTTAAAAAAAAACAAAAAAATATAATAAAAAATTACTTATTCAATCTTCGTAAAATCACTTTGTGGCCTCATTTTTAATTAAATGAAATAAACTATCTTTTGTGTCCTACCATAATATATAATCACAATTATCGACATGCATTATCCTGACGAAGAAATCTTCGGTTTTGAAACATGTCGATAATTGTGATTATGTAGTGGTGGTATACCTACACAAAGTTATTTGTTTCATTTAATTTATATAATTAAAAGTTAATGCATTATTTTTAGCGAAACTTTCGTATACTTGTGCACTGTGCAAGTACTCGTATTGCAGTGTGCGACTGTTTTTTTGCAAACTTCACTTGAAGGTAGGTACCAGAAGAAAAAGAAAACAAAAAATTATTTGCGTAAAGGGGTTGAAAATTGAAAGATCTATTTGTGACTCCCAGCTTGCGAATGCCGAATAAAAAAAGCCAAAAGATTGATAGCTGAGTGGATAAATGTGTCGGGTTCTGCAGCGTAGTGGGTTCAAATCTTTACATATGTACATACACAAGCAACATTATTTGCCACTTTTAATTATGGCAGCATGGTATATTACAATCTTGCTATGTTCTTCAATTTTAGATACGGGTATGGGTACCGCCGCCCCGGAAACCATTTATTGGATTAAACCCCTGCTAAGTCACAAACACGCGTTTGGTGACTTAGCATTGTTTCCCGGGATCATAGGGTGAGGTTTGTCCGGGACTTTGCGGCGGATGCGTCTTTCCACTTGCTGCGTGGCTGGTCGGATTCGAGAGATACTGGTTTGAGGCCTTTTGACCTCTCCAGCCGGAATCTCTCGACCCATCGCCTAAACACCTTAACCCCCCAGTTTCCTACACAGTCTACCTTTTATCACTTTACCCACTCGTTACTTTTCTTAAAAATACCCTCCATACAGCATCCCCTGATATTACATTGACCCTGATAGAAATTATTTTCCTTAAGGGGCTCTTTCCTTAAGGCTAATTTAAATAAACCGTTTATCACCCCTTAAATCTGAATTGTGATACTTCTTGATGGAAATTTACATATTGACGTTGAAAATAAAAGGAAAATTACTGTTTTGAAACTGCATATTGTCAGAACCCGGATCCGTTGCACAAATTAATAATAATGTATGAAATTAATATAGGTATTCGCTTTTGCTTTATTACATTTTTCTAGTGGTTTTATATAATTTCCCCGCGTTCGGCACTTGCGACTGAATCCTGTTTTGGCGCGAACACGGCGCACCCGTTTGGCGCGCAAAATTTGACAGCTCGTGACGTCACGGATTAAATCCGCCGAGTCAGGTTGGCTGTTATGGTTGTCATTTCGACGCTGCGGGTTTGTTGACGCGGCCAGACACAAAAGTTTATTACGCTAGTAAAATAGTTTGTCAGCTGGTTTGAGCTGGCTTCCTCACTCCTGTGTATTATGCGCTCCTGGTACTCCCGGTCAGATTTTATCTAGTCGAGTGTAACGGAGGTTTGCCTGACTGGCTACTTGGAAAGTACTGGAGAATGGGTTTCAAGAGTCAATTTTTGGCTTTATTGCGGGGTCATAATGATGTTGAATTTTGTGGAGATACGACCTTATTGGTCGCAAAGTTCTTCTTTTTACTATGTACGGAAATTTTGCAGTACAAGCGGGAAACTGGGAATCCTATAGGGGGCATACTATTTTAATTTTTAATTTTAATCTTTTTTATTTATCGATTAAATTGCGATGTAATACAATTCAATAAAATAAAATTTACTTGCGCTCCTTAGAGAGCCCTACCCCTCGACCACGGAGGTATGAATAAAAAGTATGTGTGAATTTCTATCGCTAAGTGTGTCTATCATCAATGATAAATTTTTCAAATAACTAATAAATAAATAAATACAAACATTCCCGGGTTACGAATAACCCAACATTTGAAAATCATCTTATTGCCTAACGACTGTATATACCTACTCCTATAAGCCGACCTGTGATATAAACATTTCTTGCAATTAACCTACATTGTTATATTTTTTAAATGTACGTATTGAGTTTTGAAATAAACATTATATTTTCCTTTACACGGAGTATTTGTTATTTGTATATTGGAATTGGTTTATTTCTTCACGGGAGAAATACAGCGATAATCATTCAAATTTGTTTGACCTTTTCACGCAATAAAGTATTTATCGGCCACAATAAAAGATAGGATCCGATTTTGAATACTTGGCCGAACTTGAAAGAATATGCTTTTTATAAAAACGAGTTTTGTCTGAATAGATATTTTAAAAATAAAAACATATAATTTGCGCGACTTTTTTTATTAATCTTTTATCAAAAAATGTATTTTAACTGGGTCGTTTTTGCGGGACTTAAAAAGGTTGCTATATTTTAAATAAAATGTGACAAATAGGTTAATTTAACGAAATTCTACACTTTTTCGAATACGAATCCAAAAATCGCGTGTTAAAATCCCAACGTGCGCAAATAAATTGAATTAAATAATTAATATGTGTAAATTTTGGTATATCATACATTGTATGTTTGGGGTACTTTCTAGAGTGGAAGATACTCGAAGGTCTCGCCCTGGTAAAAGACCACCACTCAGAATCGAAACGTTGCTTAATATGGCTTATGTTATGTTTGGTGACCAGATTTGAAGAACCAAGTGTCCCAACTTCCATCACTCATATTTTTTCCCCATCCACTCCCTTCAGTCACACAATATACCCCGTTAATATTTATTTATGTACATAAAATATAGTTATATAAAACCCGCCCACTTTCACCCCTCCCTCTTAGACACCTCTCTCATCGCCCCCATCTAAGTTTTTAGTTTTCTTTTAAATACCATGTACATCTATATTATGTTCAATATATTTTATTCATCCCCGAGAAAGGTTCAGGTTGAACCGAAACCGGTTGGATAAATAAATAATAAAGTGGAATTAAAACAAAGTATTATTGTATTTATTATAATTATGTATTCCCACAAAGTTTTTGCTACATGTGAAAATGTATTATTTATTTAACAATTGTAATACGTAGTACCTATTTTAAGATTAATTATGACTTATATATGTTTTTATAGCCTAGTTGATAATGACAGTTATACATTGAAATTCAAATATGAAACTTTTTAATACGTACCACGTGATCAACGAATAATACAAAGTTTGCGAAATGTCAATATCAAATAATTCAGAAGAGTGTTTCGTTATACAGGGTGTATCGGTACGAACCCGACAAACTTTAAACAGCAATCCCTGAGCACATTTTGCGTAAAAAATATTATGACGACTTTACTGTCCGGTAAAAAAAAAATTAATTAAACATATTTTCACCACATGTTTTCACTGTGTCAAAATTTAAAAGCTAGTCTACTGTGTGAATATGTGCTTCAATTAAAGCCCTGTTCAGACACAGCTATAAACTGTAAAAGATCACAGCATGCCAAATATCGCTCTACATACAATCCCTTCATACCGTTCACACCTAAGCGCTTTATGCGCAGATCAACCATATACAATGCAAATCTTACGCCGTAACCGATCCTGAGGCGATATACGAACAGATAAGCGCCCCCTTCTCCCGCTGAAAAAAGGAGAGGGGGTAATTTTTATTAAAGCGTGCGAATGTCAGCTGTGAAATTCTCAGATCTAGTACAAAATCTACAAAGAAATGGTATCTCGTATCGGGCTATCTAAATTCATCTGACCCCCTCTCCTACCATAGGAAGAAATATTTAATAGCGTCGTGTGAACGGTACAAAATATAAGCGCTCCCAGTTCAACAGTTCAACAGCTCGCGGTTTATAGCTGTGTCTCAACAGGGCTGTAAAAATATTATATCGCAGTTAACGAAGCGCGTATTACACATTAAAGTACCAGAAAACAAATATTTTAACTTTATTTCCACTAATTTGTTGGTACAAAGAATGCATAGATTTAAAAACAATAATTTTTTAATGTATAATACAAAACTGTTCATATAAAACAACTCGGCCGAACACTCGCACACATGAGAACTCCCGAAACAATACTTACCACTAACAGAATGCGTGATAGAGAAAGTCGCGGGGAGAGGGTAGCGCAACGTTGTGGTTTTTTTTTATTTTTTTTTGTTTTAATTGAAAAAAAAATATTTTCGGAGAGCAAAGTCGTCATAACATTTTTTGCTATAAATATTATCAGGAATCGTTGGTTAAAGTTTGTCGGGTACTTGCCGATACACACTGTATATTTATTGTGGATGACTTATAGAAAACACTGTTTAATATTTTAAATTTTTAATTAATTTATTTTTTTATTTATAAGAAAAAAAAATACATTACAAGTGATTACATTACGCAAAGTTTTACAATTATTAATTATTATTTTACTACTCCATAAGTTGAGTTCTTAGTATTTACATGCAAAAAATAATGTTCTAATTAAATATGTAAACAATAATCAAAGACTTATAAAATAAATACAAACATTATTTAACATAGGTATACAATTTAGGAGAAAATATGTATTTGAATGACAATACCAATATACTGGTATATTTAAACTTTTAACATTGATAATACAGATTAAGTAAGGGTAAATTAAGGGTACAATATATCATTATCCAATTTCAAGGATTTAATTTGCTTTTTGAATTGTTCATATTTCAAAGTTTCGGTTACACTAATTTTGTTTTTGGACAATAATAATATATTGTACCATCTCACACCTAAATACAAGTTGTGATGCTGAGCCGTAGTCGTTCTAAGCATATGGATTGTTATTAAGCTATTAGTTATTAATTTTTTATTTTCATTTTTAATACAGACTTTATTATTAACGACTTGACACCATTGATATGATTAAGAAAGGTACCATAGACGATAATTATATGACAATTAGTTCATCACTAGTGATGTGCAACACATAACGATAGTGATGCGACAAAGAGATGAGAGACATCCCTTGTTTAAAAGTAAAAATACTAAGTTATCTTTGTGACTAATCGAAGTTATATAAAGCGTGGCAACTTTTGAAATAATACCAATAAATGTTTAAAAAATTCACATTTAGCCACATTTTGGCAAGCGAATGCTCGAGGGTGTTTGAAAATTGACTAAAAAGTGGCCAAAAACACTTCATGGTTATATATATCACTTATCTGTCAAAGAGCGGATGATAATGCTCCTATATCTCCATCTGACCAGCTTTCGGCCATAAAACAACATTTAATTCAGTAAAATCATGTTCTGTCTTGCTTTATAAGGGCGGTCAAATATCATTGAAAATATTCAAGTTCCATATAATAAAACGCGATATGATTAATGGACGAACGGTCATAAATTTCGGTAACCCATTCAAATAATACATTTTCGATAAAGGAATACATTTTCAAGCGAATCGAAAGATACCTCCGCCAAGAGTATAATCAACCATTACAATGTTAAATTTCAATGAGTTTGACACAAACTCAAAACTCGATTAAAGGGCAAAACCAATTTAACATCCAATAAATTCGCTCAAATTTTTTAATGTTTACCTTTTGATTTGTGAGTGGTATTTTGCGAGCGCACTTTAATTTCTTTTTTCCTCTGGACGAGAGTATTCAAGAAAAGTGCATCGGTCACACGACGGCAGTGAGTTATTTTATTTGATCTCATTTGAAATTCAAAGCGATCCATAATATATTTCCCCCTATAATAATATCTAACCCCCTAAAGTGAGTTCATGTGATATTCGTGATTTATAGTTATGATTCTACTACATCTCCTCTCATGGCTACGAACATGGTCCAAAAGATGCTGCCAAATCATAATTTTGATTTTTAAGTGTCTTTTGGGAGAACTTACGTATAGTTCGCTACCAACCCTGATTTCGCCAAGGTTTTTATATAAATATTCAGTCACTAAACCATAAAAATATATGTTATGAATATTGTAGTGTATGTGAAATTGTATCTTGTTTCTCTCAACATATATTGTCAGTATAGGTAGGGTTACATGCAGTTTTAATATGTGTCAACAGAGGTCAGTAGTTGTACTATATGAGAGAGACAATTGTCGTCCGTTCGGTTTTTAAACACGAACGGTTACGAAGATATAATATAGATCATAATATACAATGTTATTTTAAAATGTGAACACCTCAGCATAGTGAGGTGTTTCAATACAGTAATACAATTTATATACATTCTCTTCATAATCTACTACCGTCTTATAGATTAGGAACATTTTTTGAATTGCTTGCATTTATCATTATTCTCCTGTAAAATTTACGGACGAGTATAGAAATAAATTAAATAAAAATATGTAACAGGATAGATAAGGGATTATATAAAAATAAATTACAAGTTGACAAGGGATGATCAAATAATTGTGGTTGGTATTCAATACCTACTTAACTGTCTAAATATAAAAGAAATCGGTTGCGAAGAAAACAATTATTTACCACAAAGTATCTCCTACGCGTAAAAAAATCGGCCTTTGAATTCAATCTGATTTTTCTTTTGTAATTCATTTATAATGATGTTTTAAAAATCACAAATAGAAGTGATATCGTGAAAACAAGTTAAGGCAAAGGTTCTCTTTATTCTCAAAGACCAGAAATAAATTATTTCAATGCATTCAAAAGAATATAAATTAAATATAAAGTTCTTATCCTAGAAAAGGTAGGTAATTCTTTGAATATAAAATAACCTTTGGGGAATAGAACATACTTTGAAAGGAGGCCCTAAGAGATTCGGACTTATAAAATAGACGGGTCAGCAGGTAGAAGTCACGGCTCAGATCGCTCTTGATTAGATTTGTACTTTTTAGATGTTTGCTCCCTCTACCTTATAATGTCCGCACAACCTTTTCCTTGGTATTGTTTATTGTTAGTTACCCTTCGGTCCCAGGGAAGGTGTAAATTTCCAAAGGGCTGCAACCCCTTCTTTCTTATTACGTTTGACTAGGAGCACAGAACACTTGGAGAGGTGAAGTTTGTATCATAAATCTCTTGAAAAGTTGTGAGCCCGTAGGAGCGGATTGAAAGTTTTTCCTCTGCGGCACTGTCGGCCAGGGCTTGTCTCACCTTTATTTATGCCACCCTGGAATTTCCATAAGGAACTACCACGGGGAAAAAATTGTCATTAAGGTAGCGGAAAGTTGACCTACTCGTAAATGATCAGAATTTTTACATTGCGGGTAAGGAGTTTTGAATTTGTTTTTAATTCTCAGTGGACGAAGTTCTTAATTAATTATGTTAACGAAGTAGGTATTCCTAATGTTCTTATATCTCTCTCTGGTTTCAATCCTGGGATTGGTTTGCAGCAATTTCCTTTATTTATTTATTTTTTTTTATTTTTTTTTTTTTTTTTTTTTCTTATATAAGTGAATCAAAATGGATATCATATAAACCTCATTTTCACATGTTTCTAATTTTAGGTTAAACAACTATTTTTTGCGATTATTTTGATAAGTATCAATTTGATTTCACCACTGTTACGGCTTTGTCTTATTAGTTTAATTGGTATTCGAAAAAAATAAATTGAATGAATTGAAGCATAATGTGTAAACTTCATGAAATTGCTTTATTAACACTTTTTTAAAATTGATTCTTCACTTTTAGCACATCCATTATTATTGCCGGCAGAATGGAGTTGACTTTTTAGTGGTTTTTAATATACTAATTTTAATATACCTTTTATGTAGATTATTACATAATTATAAAGCAAGTAAGACCATTGGTTTATTACACAATTAAAAAGAAAGTTAGACCATGCTTTTACGCATACACTAAGGTACATTGTAAATGGAGTCAGAATACTCCAAAGCACACATAAATAGGCGAAATAAAATTAATTTATTTTTATAAAATTGGTAAAATCAATAACAAGTAGCTACCATTGCCATCTGAGGAATAAAATTTATTGTTCAGCACATAGCTAAACCTCCCTAGTGTCGTTTTTATGAACTGGTCATCCTATGATAATACAGATCTCTGGCCTAGAATATCAGTTTTTTGAGATGTGTTAATGTTAGTTTTTACTATACTTATAATGTGAGGTTTCAATTCGGTCTCTTTTTGCCCCAATCAGCCAGTGAATTAAGAAGTGTCGTAGATTTTTTCATTTGCCCGCTTGAAGAATACCTGTGTACCTGTATGTGCAATGAATTTAGAACACACAGTTTCATAATATCGACATTCTTAATTATAAATTTCAGTAATATCGAACCGAAGTATCTACTGTAATTATTGCACAAGTATAGATAAATACCACAAATGGACAAAGACATTACCGTAATCTGCCTCCAAAACTTTCAAATTTAATTGAAAAAGACATAAAGATATTCACCTGATAAAAAGCGCAAATCTTAAACACAAAATATATACATGGATAGTCAACATGCGGACATATTATAACTTCTACTATATAATAGCAACACGCAACACACCTGTATTCAATTTTATCTCTCTTCTTTTTAAATAATATAATTTCTTTATATCGCCTCTTCTCCATTTCTTCTTTTCTATTTCTCTTATTAATTTTCATTTTATGTATAGTTTTCTAAATTCTATTTATTTATTAATAATTAATTTTATTCTTTCTTTTAAGAAAATGATATAAAAAGATTAAATTCCTGCCACTTCGGAATATAATAAGCCTAGTGAGGTGGCATATACCTAAAAAAATTCACTTAAATGTATTTTTTGGTTAATTCTTCCCTTTTTTCTCAAGTCGGTTCCTCATTGCTGAGGATTGTGACCCCAATCCAATTTACACTCCACTAGAAGAGAACCAATGACACCCTAGTAACAGACGTCAGTGATATTTTGTCATTACATAGATTGACGATTTTTTTTCGATTGCCCTTCATCTGCTTTTGCCAATGTCTATGAGTTTCTCCAAGTTGGAGTCATCAGCTTGGCGAGTTACATGTCCAAATTATCTTTGGATGTAGGCAAATAGTTGAAAGACTATTGTGGATGTCTAGCTCTTCCAGAATGCGTACATTAATTTGGTCGGGCCGTCCATTATCCCCTTTAACTTATTATTAGTTTTAAGTCATAATAAAACTTATATTATCTCTAAGCAACATTAAGAGGGCATTACCAAAGAATACCGGAAGTTAGTCATTTTTATATCAAATTCTAGACGTAGGTATTGGCTCTTTTTTACAAAAAAACATAAATTGATTTTGAAAGATGGTTATTTCATCTGGTATACGCAGTTTTAAAAATTTGAAAAACTAAGTGTATTTTTAATATACTAAGGTTACACCGTTGGTCGTTGGAAGATTTGTTCAATTTTCAAACAATAAATTCTTTTAAACAACATACGAGAAAATAAATCAATTCATAATGTAGTGAACACGGTTTTCAAAATTTAATTTTAGTTATACTAAAATCATTAAAAAATAAATCCGAGAACGTTTTTTGTGACTAAATAACATTAAATAAACAAAAAACTCCTGAAATAAATAAAATCCCGCAGTTTTTCTATTTATTTAAGGTCTTACAAACTCAAATATTACAAAAATTTTTACACACTTATTTTGTTTAGACGTTATTAAAAAATTATAAATACTTATGATCAAAAAATACTTACAAAAAGTACACTATATTTAATAATTTATCATCGTGCGATTTGAGCATTTTTATTGCTTACTTGAATGTAGGTATATATTAAAGCAAGTTTTGAATTAAAGAAATCGAAATTAAATTTTTATTTTTGAAAATTCGATACTGGGAATAATCGATCTTTTTTATTGGAACCTCCCTGTACAGTTGCAAGCATTTTTAAAACTTTTATTCTCAGTTGCTGGTCAATCGCTCTTAACGCAAGTAACATAATCTTTGTTTTATAAAAGCTGATTGCTTCTTGCAAATAAGTAATTTAATATTACAAGAACCTAAAACATTTATAACAGCGGACACAATTTTAGCAGTTTAAAAATAGAAATTTTATAAAGTTTTAGTTTTATGTGAAGTAAAACAAGTTCCTAACACGCCTTTAATCTTTCACACCGAAACAAAAAAGTAATATTACCTTTTCAATGTGTTGAGTTATTATTCTCCCTTTTCCGTGTAATAAGTTTCTGGGTAGTTATTTTGGGAAGTGAGAGGTCCCGAAATTGGAAGGCCCCGTTATACTAGCCATAAGTTCTCACTCCCGGCTGAGAATGAGGACCATAAAATCCTCCCGTAGGTCTCCATCGAAAGGAAAATTAAGATGGGTATTCTCCGTTAATGGCGTGTTTTGGAAACGGAAGTAGTTCTATATCGGAAAATAAACAGGGTCTGGGTAATGCTTTGATAAAAGCCTTACACACCACACTTCATCGTGTTTTAATCGATCAAGAGGCTCAATTAAGGCAATCTGTTTGCATATTAAAGCGATAATAACTAACTTAGTCGGATCAACCTGAAAACTTAATAGCGATATACCTCTATAACTAAATTATATTGTCATACACTCTAACCTAGTTTAAACTTTATTATAAGTATAAAACTTTTGTTATTATGCAAGGACTAGAAGTCCACCGACTTTGTCATCAGAAGAAATGGTTCGTACGATAAGAAACAAACTTTATTAACTTTTAATCGTGTTATATTTTTGGGGTTTACCTCCTTCTTTAGCTAACTTATCAGACAGCGTTAAAGTGTCCATCATCAGGGCAGATGTGTTTAGATTCGTATTCCTATTCAAGCCTTTCACGGCCAAAAAGGTAATGTCGACGGGGAGTTTTTAATATCCGTTAAGACGGCTATACTAAAACTAAATAAAATAAAATAAATTTATGTAATAATTTTCAACATCCTGTAAATGTTTCTAACAATAAATAAATAAAAATCCTGTAAATTATTTTCTATTTTTAAATAGTATGTTATAGAAAAATAATTACGGCAAGAGCGTAGGTACTAATGTTTCTATGTTAACTTAACTTCGGTATGTTATAGCAATACTCATTACGGCAAGAGCGTACTAAAGTAAAAAGTGTAGTAAAGAAATTGATCTCGTATAATATATTAGCTACTAAAAAAACTACTGTCGATAAAAAGCCGATTTCACGGCAGAACTCTTTTTAAATAAATTACCTCAATAAACTTAAACTTGAAAATTTATAGAGGGCAGATTATATAATGTCCTTGGAAGTCCGCAATTCGACCACCAATTTATAAAATTTATTCAAATACATTTAGTACGAGTTATAAATACTTATAAAGTAAACTTTATTAATAGTTAGTTAAAGAACCATTAAATTTAGTAAGAATTGAAATTACTTTTTTTATCATAACTTTTGAAGGTTATTCCTATCAAAGTAATTTATTATTAACGAAGAAGATAAAACTAATGAATCTAAACAGAAAAACAGAAAAAAGACACAGAAAAGGTAACGAATCCACAGCCTCTTGTCTTACCGGGACAAACGCCCTAACCAATTCGGTCATCTTATTATTTAGATTTATTATTATTATTATCGTTTTCTTCAATTCACTTTTGTTGATTTATTATTACTATTTACTATTCACTTTTGCATTATTAGCTCAATCCTGTTTAAATGAATTAATTTTTGGTTTTAATTTTTTTATTTACGCTTTATTGTACTTAAAGTAAAGTGAAACAGGACTAAGCATAGTATTCAAGTGTCATTTTTCAGGTGGTATGTGATTTAACCCTTAATTAGGCGCATGGGGTCATGACCATTTTAAATTAAAAAAAATAAAGGTTAGAGTGTTTGGAATGCCAAAGCGCTCTTTCTAGCTTCCTACCTTCCCGGGGGGTAGGCAAATCAGTCGCGGCCAGAAGGCACGTGTCGCTGCTCTCTTGGGTGCTGACCCCATACGACCAATTACGTAACATTTAACAAAGTACCAACAACCTAACAAAATTCCAAAAGTGTGGTAAATTTATTTGTCAGCCTTCAGGGCTTACTGCATTGGATGCAGAAATAATGAATCTGCTGATTGGTAGTTTTAAGAGAGATTAGAAGCTGTTTTATTTTTTTAATTATTTAATTGTGAATGGCAAAGTTATGTTTTTGTTTCTTGATGTTAATTGTAATAAAGTACTTAAATTTTTTGATAAAAAATACTGCGTTTTATTTATTTCTTCCGCACCATTTTAATCTATTTCTTTGGGGTCAGTAATACCCCTGACTAATTGTGTGATTTACTTAATGCGCCTAATTAAGGGTTAAGTAGGTGTTTTATTTATGTCTACAATTTACATATATTGACAGTGTTAGTTGTGTGTAATCGCTTATATGGTCCAGGTGAAAGACCACTGTAGACGTGAATAACAGGTAGGTTACTTACCAACATTTCTCTTCTACTTTTACTTTTCTTCCCGACTCCTTCCAGCCTCACACATACCCAATGTGGAGACGTCGAAGTGCCACTGACTCCAGGCAATTGAAACTGTAATGTGGTAATAATGAAAATATATAACAGTCAGAGATGTGCAAAATGGGTACCCAAAACCATTTGAAGTTCAAAATGGAAATGTTTCAAATCTTTTCCATTTTTTTTTTTTTAAATCAAACATGGATTTTAAAAAAGCATTTCAAATGCATAATACCTATTTTCAAAATGCTTTTTAAAATGAAAAATGGTTTCTCAGATCAAACTATAAAACAGTAAAAAAAAGAAGTAAAATACTGGATTATAAACTTACGTATTCTATTCTAGCATATATCAGTTTTGGTAAATTACACTACATTTCAACTTAATTATTTTAAAAAACAACTAGGTAGGTATAATTCTGTTTGGAAGTAAATATTGCATTAAATTTCAATTTTTATTCAATCAAAGTTCAAAATTTCTCATGTAAACCCAAGAACCTTGGTATAAAACGATCCCTTTACTTTTTGCCTTTTTTGTTTTTTTGTTTGGACTTGTTATTTGTGAAGTTTTGTTCCAATCTAAATACACAATTACTATTATTAAGAGCGGAAGAAAGACATCAACAGTTTGACAAAAACCGCCAAATTTTACGGGGAATTAATATTGCCAGCTTAAAGAAATAGAAACTACTATCGAAAATTTAAAATAAATGTGTCTATGACCTATTTTTATAATGTTATCACTTATTTTGGTAGGGCTTCTACCAGGGAGCAACTTGAAAGACGTTAATACGAAGAAAAAAAGATGTGTTGAGATAATAGAAAGAATATTGCAAAAATGCATTTAAAATGCAAAGTGCATTGAAAAAAGCATTTAAAATGAAAATGGAACTGGGTGACAAAAAAACACATTTCTATTTGAAATGGATTTATTTAAAATAAATTACATTTCTGATAACAGTGCACGTGGATATCACATAACAATTCCCCGCTAAGCACGTGGCCGTTTCTCTCTGAATCCAACCAATTATCAACAAAATGCAATACCCACACACTCCAAGAAAATTCTCGACACTGTGTTTTCATAACCAGCGACGATTTCTCATCGGAAGAGCGCGCTGCAATCGAAACCGCGCGATTGAATTTCCGGCCACGTGCCCTGGACGTTTGTTCCTCTTCTTTACGCAACCAACTCAGGAAGTAAAAAATCTCATTTAATACCTCCGCGTCGTTTTTTTTAACGAGAGGTTGCAAAGTTTAAAGTCTACCAGCATCTGCGTAAGTTGGGAAAGTTTCCGAGCACCGTGGTCAGCCCTGTGGTTTAAGCAAAGTCAACCCACTTTACTTTTCAGCGTTTCTTCATTTTTCTTTTGTACTTTCAGGACGTGTCGAACAAACTTCGTCTTCACGTTTTTAGAAAATATTATTTCCGCTGTCTTGATTTTTTTAGGTATTGCTAGTCAATCTAAGGCTACGTAGTAAGCGTTCAAAAAGAAACAAAAAGACAACTGACTATGGTTTTGAAGAGAGTTAATGTGTAAATATGAATTTTAGAGGAAGCACGCTAATCCAGGATTTATGTCTTACAAACGTCGTTGCATATTTAATATGAACAATGTGACAATTTTGTCAAAAATGTGTTAAATATACAGTTATTTTTTTTTCCATCTTGTACAGTATGAGCCATGTAATAATATATATTTTAGGCGATAGAAAATAAACCATGTGAGGACAATAAAACAACACTTAATATATATATTTTTTAAATCATATCATCTGCATACTGCCAAAATTTATGTACAAACGTCGTTGCATGTTTAATATGAACAATGTGACAATTTTGTCAAAAATATGTTAAATACACAGTTATTTTTCTTTTTTTTCCATCTTCTGCAATATGAGCCATGTAATAATATCAAATATTTTAGGCGATAGAAAATAAATCATGTGAGGACAATAAAACAACACTTAATAATTTTTTTTTTAAATCGTATCATCTGCATACCACTACCCAATTCAATTGCTTTAATATGTATGTACATAATATTAACATCATTTTGTGATGCCTAGCTGTCAAATGAAATAATTTGACATAATATTTTATTTTAAATAATGTCGAAAACTGTGTATTAAATATAAAGCATGTGAGAAAATCGCGCTAAAATTCATGATGATGATGATTTTATGACATAAAATAATTAGTGTTTGCCATAAATATTCTCTTATAATGTTTGAAATATATTTTTCCTACTTTGTCCATAAATATAATTTTTATTTTCGGTCTCGTTATTTTTTTAAACAGTTTTTTTCGATTTTCTCAGAATGTAGTCAGTCTCACATGGTTCTATTCCACATGCAACGACGAAGTATTATTCATTTATATATATTTCCTATGTCCAAAAATTACTTTAAAAAACTAAGTCATACTGGCCGAGTGTTTAAAAACATTATACCGGAAAAAGGAAATAAATAAAATCAGATTAATAAGTAATTTTTTAATGTCGCTTAACCACAGTAAGATCATTTTCTGGAAAAGCCAAACAACTGTCACAAATAAATAAAAACTAAAGTAAGCTAAGTGTGTACTGGCAGAATAATAATATTAGGTAATTTGATTTATTAAATAAAAATCAATCAAATACTCTTTACTAGGTGGAAAAAGTTATTGAACTTCTTAGGCCGACTAAAGTTGTAGAAGTTTTCCGCAATTATCGCAATCATTTCAAGCCAAAAGTTCTTGGAAACAAGGCGTGATTAGTTTGAAAAAAAAAACTTTTTTAAACTTTGATCGGAAATAATATTTTTTTTACATGTAGAACATCGTATAAATGCAATATTCAAACGCAAAGAGGCCACTCAACATTTATTCGTATACCTACAGCAAATTAATTTGTGCTTCACGGGAAATATAAACTTTACCCTAGTGTAACGTATCAGTTTCCTTTGTATAATTTGCCAACAATGCAAGCGTTATACAATAGGCTTTTATTAATATTAATGGTTCTCCACAACGCAGGTGAACTCACATACTCTGAAGGAATTATCACCATCGTCATCATCACTCCTTGTCCTATTCGGGTCGGGGACTCGACAAGGCTCCTCCATACATCCCTGTCTTGTGCTGATTGTTGGGCCCCCGTCCATGGCAGACCCATCCTCGCCTCACACAGTTTCTGGATTTGCCTCGTCCAACTGTGCCTGGGGTGGCCCACTGGATGTCAACCCCCTGGAATCGCACTCAGTATCTTCCTCGAAATTCGGTCATCAGACATTCGTAGTACATTCGCAAGCCACCTCAGTTGCGATTTTTCTGTGAAGAGTAGCAGTGTTTCAATGTTTAGATCATCTCGGATCGTCGAGTTTCATATAAGATCCCATTTCGTAACCCCTGTCACTCCTCTCAAGTACCTCATTTCGCCAGTTTAGATTCTAGAGCGTGTTCATTAGTTTAGCATCCATATCTGGTGGCCGTAATTGAGCGTCGTGGAGCGTCGTGAAACGTCAGCTGGAGGACACTATACGCTGTGTAATTAAATGTACGCTATGAAGCTACAAAATTTGGTTAGTTGATCGAGCGGTCTAGGACGTCAGGTTCCTACTCAGACGTCATGGTTTAAAATCTTTACTAAATATACACACATTTTTCGCTTGTCATGATGGTAGTTTTTTTTTCCAACTGCTTCTAATTGTCTATAGCGAGTGGGAAAAAAGAAATGGCGAGGTTGAGAGGAGTAGGTAAAGGAAGGAGATGGGGAAGAGGAAGGTTAGGAATTATATGACTATTATACACAATACATACACAAAGTTTATTTTAAACCACGTGCTTCGATTCTGAATTGTGGTCTTCATTAGGGCGATGATGAGATTATTTACCACTCCTAGCCAAGTTCTCCGTCATTGCGTAAGAAACAAGTTTCCCTTATTATGATGTTAATTTAGGTAAGGTTAGGTTAAGTTAGGTTAGCTTCGGTCAGGTTAGGTTAGGTTAGGTTAGGTTCGGTCAGGTTAGGTCAGATCAGGTTAGGTTAGGTTATGATGCTAGGTTATCTATTTTTACTCCTTCATATAATCCGGGTCTTTTCATTACCCGCATTAATAAATCTCTTCCTACAGACTTCACCTTAACCCGCTTAACATCGCTATCCAATCGGGTGGTGACATAGTTCCACTGTCTTCACACCGAACAGACAGGGGCGCTTTCGTGAAGTGTAATAAAATAATTTTTAAAAAATAAGTGGGTAGAATTTAAAAAAATGATTGTGCAAAAAAATCACTTTGTGGTTTGACATATTTATGAAGATAAAAAAGTTTTAATTTGTTTCCTGATGATGCTTGAGCAAAGCGAAACTGGCTGTTAAAATAAGTTAATAAAAACTCGTGGTTTTACTCAAAACAATTGTTTTATTTATATTTAATTTTTTCAAACGCGAAGAGGGTTTACATGTAGTTCTCGTGAGCACTTAGGCCATAGGCCCATTGTGCTATCTCCCATTTTACATCGATCCTTTAAATAACAACCCAATCCCTTTAATAAAGTTCAGCAGGGTTATCATTGGGTATGTGGCGTTGTCTTCTGGTTCTACTGTATGCCTCCCCGGTTATCTGAACCTAACTGCTACCAGGGCAGAACATTGGCACCATAGGTGAATTGGAGTATCTTCCTTCTCTTCACATTTCCTGCATCTGTTGGTATTTTCCACTCCCAATATCTGCATTTCTTTCTTAATATAACTTTTTTTTAAATAATTTACAATAATGAAAGAATTTTTTTTTTTAAAGTAAAATCAAATACTTATACAATGAACACAATAATATAATTTATGTTAGTTAAGAGATCGTCTTTTTTGAATTCTTTAAATAAATATCGTGGTGGGTTTTAGAGCACTGCAGTATGCTATATACCCTTCTGATTGTTTAACTTGTGGGGTATCCGACTCGGCTCCTAAGGGTTGGGTTTCTGGACCCGAGGAAGGGGGTTGTTAGGTTTGCTAAAGATTTATGGATTTACAGAAACAAAAAAGATTGCACGATACAATCTGTTTTAGGCGAGGAGGTGGGGTAGGAAGCGAAGAGGAAATAGGATATCCGGTTTTCTCACCCAATTCGTTTTAGGTAGAAAATTTTTTAAAAGCAATGTTATTTTTTATTTCAATTTTTTTTATTACCTCTCTTACATTTTTTATCAGATTTCCGCCTGTTTAAGGAGTTTACAAGAAAGCGTGGATACGTAGAAATTAATGGATAGCAAAGAATTATATTTTTGGGACTGAAACCGATTGAATCTTTATTATATTGTAAAACGTGATTTAATTTTCATTAAGATTAACACCCTTTCTCGGCGTTCAAATTATTCCCGAATTTTGTATATTTATAAATTATAAATGTATGGAATTGAAAGGTGTTTAACATGAAATATGTAACTATAATAATTTTTGCTTTCTACCTACGTTCCTGCAGAAAAACTGTTTATATCGTGAATGTGCGACATCCTAGATAGTAGATTGAGAGGTTACCAAAAGATCGCACATAACTGTCGATAATGCAGGGATTGAAACTATAATAAATGCTATCGCCACTACAAGGTCAGGGCCCATTATTAATGTTACTGCCTGCTAATGAAGACATACATATATTCGAAAAAAAATACACTCCATCAAATGCCATATGTATAACCATAAAAACTTTATAATTTATTGATCTATTTTTTTATTAGTTCATCACATTTTCTCTTTTACTTTTAGTAGTTTGTATTTGAATTAAATCACTTCCTCAAAGATGTTACTGATATCCATTAAATTTAATTGTAAACCTTAGAAAACTTTAAACTTTTTGCAAATATAAGATGCATTTTATCGGAATTGTTTCTATTAGATTGTTGTGTATTTTTTAACGTTTTTCATTGTGGTCTTAAATTAGTAGTCGTTATTTGATTGGTCAATGACATAAACAAACTTATCTCTGTCATATATAAATGTATTAATACTGTTTATAACGCAAATAAATAAATACGAGCTCACAAATCACAAATGAAATACGAAGTGTTTATCTGTCTCCGGTGTTTCAATTAAAGAATTAGCGAGACAACCCAGAGTTACAACAGAATATTATCTAAAAAGGATATAAATAAGATTTTTAAGAAATCTAAAAAAAAAGTGAAAATGTTTCCATTGACCAATTCCAAACAAAATTTTCCAATGACTTTCTAGTCCTTCATTCTTCTCATTTCCCTTCTGAATCGAATATGTTTATTACAATTCGAGTTCTCCTATGTATTGACGCGTAATAACAGCTTCTCCATTAAAACTAGAAATATTAAGCCTTTCATTTGAAAAGTAGCAAAATCAAATGGTGACTTAAAATAAAAAATAAATTTTAATGAAAAATAAAAGTATTTTGATGCTGAAAGATTTAATAAAATAAATTTAAAGGCAAATAAACACAAACAAACCATCTTCCCTATTTTAGGGGTTGGTTGGTTGGACGAGGCTGCACCTGATAAAGGCGTGTTGAGAGGAGAGGGATGTTTATCATACGCTAGCCACGTTCACCCCAACTTATCCTTTTGGTGGATTCATTTTGTGAGGCGGAAGTGCGGATTTAGAAAATACTTTTTTTAACATTTTGTCGTAACAAATAATACTGAGATTTTTGTATTATATAAATCTGGCTTAATAAACTGGTTTAATAAATTTCAAAAAATATTTTTAAAAAAGCCCGATTTTGAAAAACCCTAGTAAAAATTCTTAATTAAAAGTGGAAGAAAATAAATACTTATTATTATTATAATTCCATGACAGTGGGTCCCCAATCCCCACCATATTTATTATATAAAATATGCAATCTGTTTAGAGAAATATGATATACCTACTTACACAAAATTTAATTAAGTGTCCCCGAAGGGGTGTACAGAAAGGATTAAAATATTATTAGTATCAGAAATAGAAAGATTTTCAATTAAATTAAAACAAATAACTTTGTTTAAACCACTTATATAATCACAATTACCTAAATTAAATTATTTATTGGTTTAAACAAAGTTATTTGTTGTAATTTAATTCAAAATGACGCCACAAAGTGATTTTGCGAAGTTTGAAGAAAGAAATATTTTCAATTTGTTGAAAATAACAAAATACTTACGGCTATTAAAATATGAAGATTTTTTTATAGAGGGTGTTCTGGGAAGGAAAAAGGTATGAGTGGTCGGTAGGAATCTGGGGTCAGTGTGTCCAGGAGCGACGGACGAATGATTCCATCCCTCCCACTACAGAGCAAGGTGAAGTTCAGAGAGAGTCCTGCTGGAGAAGTCAAAAGGCCTCCCTCGACCAGTCTCTCCCGATCTGGCCTGCCACACAATTGGTGAGCAGACACATCCGCCGCCAAGACCCGGAAAAACCTCACCCCATGAACCCGGGCAACCCATCTAAGTCACCAAACGTAGCGAACTACTTGGGGTGGCCTATGCCGGAGGTGTTGTTTATCCAATAAATGGTTCTCGGGTGGCGGTACCCATACCCGCCAACAAAATTGAATAGTTGTAAGGGAGATATGTAAATACGTATTTCAGATGGAGTGCGCTTATTATTACAAAAAACGTAGCTATTAATAAGCGAAATTTGTGAAAATATTTAATAAAACACGACTCGTTAAAATAGAGCAAAAAATCTCTGGATAAATTCCTAACTTGCGTTTAAGATACGAGTACACTGTGAAATTTTTCATACGTATAACACTTAATTAATTCACAGAACCAAATTTTATAGTTTTTGAAGAATACTTCGCAATTTTTTCCACTGAGGGAATTTCATATTTCATACAATTACCGTTTTAGCATTAAAAGTGTTTAGGTGTTGTTATACTTGTATTACAGTATACTTGGTGATAACGATGCGCATATTTAATAGTGTGCAATTATTAATATAACGAGTACAGTTTTTATAATAATATTTGTAATTTAAATAGATGTATAAATATATAGTTGTCCTCTCCTAAACACAAGCATCTGCTTTATTAGGAGAGTGATTTAAATGTTATATTATATTAAGTTGTAAATATTGTAACACTAAATATGTTTAAATAATTTATTTTTTTTTAATTTAAAAAATTTAAAATTTATAGCAATTTTAATTGTTATACATTTATATTAAATATGTTATAAATCGGTAGAAATTTGGAATGCGGGGGCTTAACATTAAGATGAAACCCGGTGGTGGAGAAATTTAAAAAATAGATTTTACTAATTTGTTTCTGTCACTGTTGCTCTTACTCCACCGTATATTGAGCGAAAGGGACAATGCACCTCGGGCTACTAATACCTAACTAAAATCGAGGTTTTGTATTCCCCACTTTTCTCTTCCAAAAGTGGAATGATTTTCAATTTTTTTTTACCAACTACATAAGAAAAAAACTATTCTATGTCTGTACTTTTTGCTTTTTTAAAATAAACATTGTCTACTTTGTATACTGAACGTCTTTTAACGGCGTTTAAACCAGTCAATTTTATTGATTTTTGGAAGGTCATAAGTTCTATAAAAAGTAACTTATAAAAAAAAAAAACAATAAAGTACCGACACGCTAGTAGTTGATATCTATTTTATGTAAAAACAATATTTTCTCTAAGGTTAAAATCCATAGAGATAAATAGGGAATACGTTTGTATGGAAAAATCACCGCCGGGTATCCCCTTAAAAATGTTTCGCTGTCCAATTCCGCATTACGACACTCAGAAATTCATTAAAAAAGTTAAAGACTTAAGCTTTTATCTCAATTTTTAATACATTTTACTTGATGTTGGTGTTTTTTAAATATTGAAAAAGGTTGAAACATAAAGAAATTCGCTCCTAACCCATGTTTATTGTAACTTTTATGTTCAATTGGGCTGATGTATTAAACTGTAACTATGTTAACTTCGAAGAGGGTTATCTTCCAATTCCAACAGAGGGCGATACGAGTTGCCAAACTTAATAACCAGGCGATGTCTCTTATCTATTCAACGTGACACAAAAAACCCAACTTATTCGATATAATAAGGTTAAACGTGGGGTTCGGATACATCATTTTATTGGCCATGCAAATATTCTCGGAAATTTGTTTTGTTATATATTATTTTGAAGAAATTGTATATTGTTTATTTTTTTTTATCTGAATCCCAACTACTCCTAATTGTCTGGAGGTCTAGAATCATAATTTATAAAAAGTAGAGTCGTTCATACCAAATATTAGAGTTATTGCAAGAGCTCCGATAGGGGTAACCATATGTTATCCATCGCGGGGTGGGTAAGTGGTGGGATCCTCCAATGCTCCTAATTGTCTGGAGTCAGTGAGACTACGGCTTCCCCAATTGGGGTAAGTTTTGAGGCTGAAGGTAGTGAAGAGGGGAAAGAGAAAGGGTAGAGGGAGGTGGGGAAGTACCTGGCTATTCAGATCTAGTCAAAGCTAAATCGTCCATTCTGCATGTGTAATAACACAATGCAATCAAATAAAATTTACTTGAGCACGTCTGGATTTGGACTTACTCCAAGGCCGTCAGGTTTTTTTGCTGATCAGTGTTAACATTGGAAATGCTAAAAAATACATATTTTAAGAGATCTTACAATAATTAATATTACTGCAAGATTCCGTCTACGCTATTTTCTGAAATAAAGTGTTTTTTTGCGGTTTAGGCCTGGAATTTAAGGCAACTTTTTCAACTCGCAGAGTAGTTTAATCATGAATCGTGAGAAATATACCGTTAAAATAACCACTGACAAATAAAATTTAGAAAAGGTATATTTCAGAAACAAGCATTTTGAAAATCATTACGAATAAGTGTGATTACTGACGATAAAAGAATACATTGTGCATTTAAAAAACGACGTGTGTTTTTTCGGTATGGAAGTGTGAAAATACTCTGCCGCATCATATACACGCATATCCTATTCTTTGGAAACAAAAAAGGTTTTATGATATTTAAACATAAAATATAAAAAAAACTAAATTTTTAAGAATAGTTATCCAAAAGAACGTACATATAAATCCCTTTTTATAATGACATTTCCCTACTCCCTAATCCAATAGAATGTTTAGTTTGTCCAGAGTTACGTTCGTAAAATGAATCACAAAATGTATTAGGACACGTAGGAACCATTCCGAGTAAAGTGCTCGCAACATTAGATTAATTCCTGAATATTCCATAGGTATCTAATAGACCCCTAACAATGGTACTTAGGTCGTTAGCCATTCAAAGAGCTTATCTTAGCTCCAGATTTACCGTCGGAATTGAAAGCTCTCTCTTGCCCCACAAAGCCGACTCTAACCGCGCTTTTAAAACTCGACTTTCGAGCTTTATTAGTTTCATTCAAATTTTTCTCGAGTCATTCAATCATGAGGATTGGAATGTCTTTCAAGAAGGTTCTTGTCATAGTCCTTTCTATATATATTACACTACATACTAATGTACAGTTATATCTAAAGTCTACAGTCAACTGGGAGGACCTCCCTCTCCTTATCTTCCAAATCGAAATGGAAGGCAGCGAATGTAAAGCGAAAGGTAAAGGAATTATTTCTAAAGATGTTTAAAAAATGTTTTTATTGCCTTATCTTCCTCTGATCTACATTCTAGGAAAGTGAGTTTTCCGATATTTTCCCCTTTATTTTCTTAATTTGTTTTTCACCAAAGCTATATTTTTTAAATGTTTAAATGTAAAAACATAAATTAGAATACATGTAGACCTTTTATCCACAATCAACTATCTGCCTTTTTTATGTGAATACCTCACAAGAGTCCCAACTGCTCCCGTCAGGAGCCAGTGAGACTATGGCATCTCCAATTGGGGAATGTTGTGAGGCTGAAGGTAAGTGGGGAGGGGAAGAAGAGGCTAAAGCCATTATTAAGCAATAATGCACCAGGGCGATAATGAGAGTATCTCCCACTCTGAAATGTGCCGCAAATATTTTATATATAATTTTTAATTAATTAATTGTGAAATAGTACAAATTAATCAAATAAAATTTATCTGCGTACGCCGGGATCGAACCCGTGACCTTCGGAATGGGAGTCTAAAGCCTTACCCCTGGGCTATGCTGGCCTACAACGTATCTTAAGATTTTTTTGACACATTGCTCGCCAAACTGAGAAACTCGTATTCACCGACAAAGTGGAAGGCAGAAATAGAATAGGAAGGTCACCAATGCGCTGGAGTGACTGGTTGCTGGTACTAGGGAATCCGCAGTTCTTCATACAGCGCAGAACCGCGAGGAGTGGAGAAACCTTGTTTACCTGGAAATTTGAGTAGGTGTCACGATCCCCAGCATTGAGGAACTGACTTTAAGAAGAAGACCTTTTGTCCAAGAATAACTGTTTCAGAAAATGAAATAAATTTAAACCTTATTGAATATTGAACTTTATCTGTCAGATTTCTATCCAATACAATATTTCATAAATACTGTAAACTACGGATGTACAAAGATATCTGAGCATTAATATATTTATATTATTTTTTTTTATTTCAATTTATTTCACTTTTATACACAACAATTTTACAATTTTTATCATTGTCTAACAATAGAATAACAAAATAAAACAAACATATAACAAAAAGGTATAAATAAAAGGTGAAAACATAACTTTTTTTTTGTTCGTATGAAGCAGTTACATTGTGATGTGACATTATAATTTTTAATAAAAAAATAATTTTTATACACCACTTACACTGCCCTGAAGAAGCTACGGTTGTAGCGAAACCCGGTCGGCATTAAGTATAAATAAAAAAAAAGTGGTGTATACAAAGTTATTGTTTTATTTTAAATTATTTTTTTTTTGTTTCTACATATTAACTAACGAATAGTACTGACGGCCAAAAGAGGAACCATCGAGCAAACGAACTAACTTATTTTACCCGGTGTAACACAAAATCTATAACACCCATTTCAGCGATTGCAAACTTAAGTTTCTACATACTGTAGATAAATTTGTTTAGATAAATCGATTTCTTCCAAATTTTTGTTTTCGATTTCGCTTCGATTTTGAAAAAGGGCTTGGTAGTTGTAGTGAACCTACCCCTGGCCTTACTAACTTCTATGGGTCTCGGGACCTCCTGTAATGTATCTGTGGGGCTACCCGGCACCCGTTGTAATGATCCGTAGTCGTCTACCCTTGGTTTTTCTATTCTTTCCCTTTAACACTAGCTGTCGGGATCTACTGGCTACGCTACCCTTATCTTTTGGCCTTCGATCAATATACCCTTGTATCTAGCTACACCTAACTTTTCCTTAAACCCCTGCGATTTTCTCACAGTAAATAAGATTTAAGATTTTTATTGCACATTATTCCTATTTACCCCGTTGTGTGATTTTTTGATTCGGTAATTACATTTGCATGTGTAAATTAATACACATACACATGTAGAGGAAATAATGTAGTGTGTGGTAACCTCAGATTCTTTTGGAGTAAAGTGTGAAAGAATCTCGTTTGATAAACTGACCCCGTTTTTTAGATTGTTTTATTTTATTTTCAAACCTATACTCGTATTACCCGCCTTTTCTCAACTTGAACGGAGTGTCATTGACGCTAATCCTACAGTGAATTGTCAGCCGGTTTATAAAATTCAAAGTCGTAGTTTTCTTACCCGATTTTTTTCTGTCTATAGGTTTACATTGGGTTATATTTACATTACGTGAACAGTGTGTATTATGAAATACATGTCGGGATCCTTGCGAAGCTCTCAATGTCGTCGTACTGCACCTAGATGGTCAAGTTATTATTGTTATTAGTATACACTACATGTACTGGGGAAGAGGAAGGTGAGGAGGGGTGATAGGAGGATCTGGGGAATGTTGTTTCCTGAATAAGTCGGCTCCTCCTCTAACCAAATAGATACTGGTGACCAACATTCCGGACCAAGACTCAATCATTACGTTTGCTAGGATGGTCCTTAAGTCCTGATTTTGTTCTCTTGCATGAACTTCATTGCTACGAAAGGGTCCCTTCACGCCAGATGAAAGCGCGCAGAGTCCTCATGTCACTTCCAGTATTATCCCGACTTCCTATCCTCCAGATTTGATTTTAACTCGACTGATTCTAGAAGGGGTATGTCCATTTCTTCCCTTATCATGACTCTACTCGCGTTGAGTGCGTACGGAGCCGTTTGAGATGATCCTTTCGTCTCCTACGAGGATAATCATTGGCTTGCGTTCCTCGCCTCCAAGAGCTGACATAACTTCTACCTTGTAAAAACTATGTTTGCTTTCAGGTCGACACTACTGGTAGTATGCAATAGTGCTACAGACTTATTCTCACGGAATACCACGCCGACGTCCCCTCCACATAACTTCGCAAAACTTGGGATACCTTCGGTCGAAACGCCTCCGTCAGCGAATCATACCCTACCATTCCAAGTGGCATTTTCTTTTTATTCTGTCTTTCATGCCTTTTCACTCTGCATGACCCCGCGAAAGGGATTAACTTCCAGTACCCCGCGTGATTGCTCAGTTACGTTGACATCCCCTATCGCATGATAGCGTAAGAAAAGAAGCCCTCTTTGTCTCATATCTTGTGGGGATATAATTTCAGTGACGCTATTGCATTCCCCAGTCGTGAAGTCTATATTTCGCAGGTCAAGCGGGATTTTGGAAGGGTTTGATTGAGAAAACATTACCGAAATAATGTTGATTTCATTTTTTGTAAGGAAGCCTGAAAGAAACTTGACATGATAATATTGTTGTTAGTAAACAATTATAATGTTTAAATTCAATCCTCCAAAGTTCATTTTTGAACTAATATCCAGTATGGTATGGATGTTCCCGTCACTCCCCTTTGGTTCGGCATACCTCAGAAAAAAACTAATTTGGATGACCGTACGATGTACATCACGGATTCGATTTATGGCCGGGTCCCTTTTTTATACGCATTCGTCTCGTCCTTTCTAGCACGCAAAAAATATAAGTTCGTTGAACCCACATTGATAATAGATTTAATTTGGGACAAATCTCGTAATTACACATTGAGAATAATATTTAAAACACAATTATATCCTGGAACATAACTTCTTTTATCATTGGTTTTGTAGATTGGCAGATCCTCTCAGGTATCGGGACCATGTACGACCTGTAATTTAACTAAAATGTTTCTTTCACTCACCTGATCGAAGCCTGATTACGCACATGTGGGGAAAATATTAAAAGCAAAAAACCTTCCTGTCACTATGATTCGGTAATTTAGTCCCCAGAAGTAGTAACACCCATGACTCTATGTCACACTTTTATTTGAGTTTAAGAAAATACGTAGGTTATTAATTATTATTAGTTGTTAACAATATTATCGAAGATGACATTTATACGTAGGTATTTGTTGATATTATTTTGAATATTTGCATTATCTTGATTAAATGATATATTGAAGAAACTACAAGCGCGCAGGTATTGTTTATTATCGTTGAACAATTTGGTCATCGGACCTTTGACAGCGGTTCATTTACTCATTTTTGTCTTGTAATGAATTGGTTAAATATATTATGTCGAAGAATAATTTATTGTCAGAACATCACTGACTTGCAATGATTGAAGAAAGTATTTAGGTATACGTTGATATTATTTTACTATCATGTTTGCGAGGAGTTGAAGGAAGTTGGTACATGTAGGTTTTATTTTATATTATTATTATCTTGCGGGAGGTTAAAGAAAATATAAACTTGTGAGTATTACTTTATAATATTATTTGGTTTCGGAAGATTGGATAAATTATAACCATATAGGTATTTTATATTATTATTATTTTGCGGAAGGTTAACGGAAATATAAACTTGTGAGTATTACTTTATAATATTATTTTGTTTTCGGAAGATTGGAGAAATTTATAACCATGTAGGTATTTTATATTTTTATACACATTATACTTAATATTATTATTTGTTTTTTTTTTGCGAAAGATTGAGCAAGGCGTTATTACGTAGGTATTTGTAGGTAAATTTTGTATTATTATTATTTTTTTGCTCGGCGCACATTGAAGGAATTTTAAGTACGTAGGTGTATCTTTAAATGTTGTTTTGATATTATTATTTGGTGTGTGGAAGATTGAAGGTGACATTTGTACGTAATTATTGACTCCGCTAATTTTATATTTCAAAATTTGTTCACTGAAGCTAAGTATTTCATTCACTTTGAGTATTATTTTTGGTTTTTATAATTCAAATTAATTTTATTACTTAATTAATCCACTCGCGGCGCACTCTTCCTACATTAGTAAACACCCGCACTGCTTAGCACTATTTTGTTCATTCTTTCTTGGATTATTACTCACAGCACTCGTTTTTATAATATTGATTAATTAAATACGAACGATACCAATTATTTATACACAAAAAATATTCAGAAACTATCACGGTTATCACTCTTCCTAGGCCGTCCCTTCGATCCTCGACCCCGACTCGACTCTTACTGCCACATGGTATTCAGCCCTTCGAATATCTTCTTAAAAAAACGCCAGGTGTGGATTCAGGACGTACATCTCGTCTTTCGTTAGGGCGTTTTATAATTGAGAGTTCAGACTATTTCAACTTTCATTGATATGTTATTTTTCATGACTCTCTCTCTCCAAAATTAAATATGTCCGTTTTAATTATTTCATTATCTGGCCGCCGATAAGTGTAACTCACCCTTTTGATGCAATTTTGCTTTAAACTTTTTCTAGAATTCTGCAATCGGTCTTTCCTTAATAATCGGTAAATTATCTCGGCTAATTGTGACTTTACATCTGAAATAATTATCACTCTCGCACTCTCCCATTTATTTTTGTTTAAAATTTGCGGCAGGTAAAATTGAATTCAGTAGTATTTCGGCTTAATTCTCATGGTGACATGAAATTGTTTCTGTCATTTACTTGATTCACCACATTCCTTGCAGTTTCGTGCAAATAATTCATTTTCCGCGTCCGTAGATGTTTACAACTATTTTTTTTATCTTTCGTCCCTTTTCATGATCAGATATAATATTCGTAAAACTTTGTCTGGTAATAACTAATATCACCTTATTAATTCAGAATTCATTTTCTTAATGCGTTTCAAATAGCTCTATGGTCTAGTACGTACCTGTTTGACTTCATTTTTTGTGTACTCAAAAGTAAAATCTTATTTACTTTTAATCTGAGTGTTTTGTTTACCTTTCGAAAAATCTCGATCTATAGCACTAATTCATAGATTGTATACGTCGTTAATTTTAATTGGTTTCCTCAATACTTCGTCTGTATTCTGTAGTGGTAATTTGGGCTTAATTACCCCATTTATTCCTCAAAACCATGTAAGTTTTTTTTGTTACTAAACAAACTCTCTTCAACAAGCTCTAGGATTTTAAATTTATGGTCGGTCTGAAGTGTCGGCTTACATTCAATATTGATAAATTTTAAACGTGGTATCGATTTGAAAACTTCGAGCCCTTCATTGTGTCATCACCTTTATTTACCCCAGCCCTTCTCAGATTGTGATTTTTCTGTCCTTTTCAATAGCGGTCGCTAGTGTAGTCGATTTGAAATTTCGTTTAGGTGGGAAAAATTTTGTATGAGCTCTTCCGATAAAGAAGATGCTTTTTTTTTTCTTTCGATCGTAGTGTTGAAGCCATCACAGCCCCCCTAGAGTTTTAAATCCAGCGGTAAACACGCCTCCTAGTGTTAGTCGATGGGATTAGAACTCACCATAGGTCATTTAATTCCTTCTATTTTCTATTGATGTTCTGTACCCCTGATCCTTTCTATTAAATCTTGCAGGGTTCCGTCCCATTTACTTTATGTGTTATTTATTGAAACTAGTTCCATTTTCCGTCGGCGATCCATTCGTATGTTCCTACTTGTACAAATCTTTCTCTCTCCCTTGCTGTCCTACTCCCCCCCCCTAAGATTGTATTCCCCCCCCCCTAAGATTATATTCCCCCCCCTAAGATTTTACTCCCTCTTCTCTTGTATGTCGGTTTTTTTTATTTATTTATTTTTTTGTTTTTTTCTTATTTCCAATTCGCCCCTGTCCCTCCTATGTTTTTTGTTGGGTTCATTTATCTACATGACTAGGTACCTTTTCGGCAATTGCCGGCCGCTCTGTCTCCCTAACAAACTGAAGTGCCATATTTTCGCTTTCTATTTTTTTCTGTGTCTGTCGACCGATGTGATTCAACTTGTTCATTTCGTGCTTCATTTCACAATTTATCAATTCAGAATAATACACAGTTCCATTTGTTATCGGCAATGCATTACGAAAGATTTATTGCTTTTTTTTTTGTGACCTCTTTTTTTTCTTTTAGATTTAATTGTCTTTATTTACTAATTAATTTTTTCCTAGTTTTATATTTTTATTATTTACGTTTTTTAACATTTAGCAATGTTTAAATGTATAAGATTTATCGCGTACAATGATTTCTAAAATGTTCTCCTTCATTTTTATTTTTATTCTTCAATCTTATCGGAAGTTGGATAGCACAATGTCTCTACTCATTTATTTTTATTTGACTAAATCGTTTATAATGTTGTGTCTAGACTGTAGTTAAAAGTCAGATTTCAGATATGTTTTTTTTTTTTAATTCGTACCGTATTGATTTTTTTTGCATAACCCGACGCTATACAAATCGCCCAAATCAGTTTAGTTTATTTATTATTATGGTTTTGATTTTTTTTTGTTTATCTATTTTTATTTTGTCGGAATAATGTGTGTGTATTAGAAGATGTATGAATGTGAATGAGGCAAAGAGTGTGTGCCAAGATCCGTCGTCTCTGCCCACCCCTGCGAGGAAACGGCGCGATGGTTAATTAGTTATGTTTTTATTTTATTATTATTTTTTTATGTATTAATTTTATCATTATTATTATTCTGAGTGACTATTTGATAATTTATTTTCTTTCTAAACATCTGTTCGAATAATTTTAACGGCAAGGACCCATATTTTTTGCTTCCGAGCACACAAACGCAAGAGTCATAAATCTTATCGTTAGCTCATTTTTTGTGCATTGAGTCGACCCGTATTTGATGTTTATTTATCTCCACGACCGAAATATTATATTATATCATTTAAGGTTCGGTTATTCAATTTTAGTTTAAAATATTATTTGTTTTTTCAATTTATTTTTAATTTCGAAAAGCTTATTATTTCCAATTTATTATTAGTTTCGAAAATCTTCCACTTGTAAAACTTTCTCCCGAGGTCACGGCAACAGTTGTAGTGTAAAATTCTCCAATCGTGAAGTCTAAATTTCGCAGGTCAAGCGGGATTTTGGAAGGGTTTGATTGAGAAAACATTACCGAAATAATGTTGATTTCATTTTTTGTAAGGAAGCCTGAAAGAAACTTGACATGATAATATTGTTGTTAGTAAACAATTATAATGTTTAAATTCAATCCTCCAAAGTTCATTTTTGAACTAATATCCAGTATGGTATGGATGTTCCCGTCACTCCCCTTTGGTTCGGCATACCTCAGAAAAAAACTAATTTGGATGACCGTACGATGTACATCACGGATTCGATTTATGGCCGGGTCCCTTTTTTATACGCATTCGTCTCGTCCTTTCTAGCACGCAAAAAATATAAGTTCGTTGAACCCACATTGATAATAGATTTAATTTGGGACAAATCTCGTAATTACACATTGAGAATAATATTTAAAACACAATTATATCCTGGAACATAACTTCTTTTATCATTGGTTTTGTAGATTGGCAGATCCTCTCAGGTATCGGGACCATGTACGAACTGTAATTTAACTAAAATGTTTCTTTCACTCACCTGAACGAAGCCTGATTACGCACATGTGGGGAAAATATTAAAAGCAAAAAACCTTCCTGTCACTATGATTCGGTAATTTAGTCCCCAGAAGTAGTAACACCCATGACTCTATGTCACACTTTTATTTGAGTTTAAGAAAATACGTAGGTTATTAATTATTATTATTTGTTAACAATATTATCGAAGATGACATTTATACGTAGGTATTTGTTGATATTATTTTGAATATTTGCATTATCTTGATTAAATGATATATTGAAGAAACTACAAGCGCGCAGGTATTGTTTATTATCGTTGAACAATTTGGTCATCGGACCTTTGACAGCGGTTCATTTACTCATTTTTGTCTTGTAATGAATTGGTTAAATATATTATGTCGAAGAATAATTTATTGTCAGAACATCACTGACTTGCAATGATTGAAGAAAGTATTTAGGTATACGTTGATATTATTTTACTATCATGTTTGCGAGGAGTTGAAGGAAGTTGGTACATGTAGGTTTTATTTTATATTATTATTATCTTGCGGGAGGTTAAAGAAAATATAAACTTGTGAGTATTACTTTATAATATTATTTGGTTTCGGAAGATTGGATAAATTATAACCATATAGGTATTTTATATTATTATTATTTTGCGGAAGGTTAACGGAAATATAAACTTGTGAGTATTACTTTATAATATTATTTTGTTTTCGGAAGATTGGAGAAATTTATAACCATGTAGGTATTTTATATTTTTATACACATTATACTTAATATTATTATTTGTTTTTTTTTTGCGAAAGATTGAGCAAGGCGTTATTACGTAGGTATTTGTAGGTAAATTTTGTATTATTATTATTTTTTTGCTCGGCGCACATTGAAGGAATTTTAAGTACGTAGGTGTATCTTTAAATGTTGTTTTGATATTATTATTTGGTGTGTGGAAGATTGAAGGTGACATTTGTACGTAATTATTGACTCCGCTAATTTTATATTTCAAAATTTGTTCACTGAAGCTAAGTATTTCATTCACTTTGAGTATTATTTTTGGTTTTTATAATTCAAATTAATTTTATTACTTAATTAATCCACTCGCGGCGCACTCTTCCTACATTAGTAAACACCCGCACTGCTTAGCACTATTTTGTTCATTCTTTCTTGGATTATTACTCACAGCACTCGTTTTTATAATATTGATTAATTAAATACGAACGATACCAATTATTTATACACAAAAAATATTCAGAAACTATCACGGTTATCACTCTTCCTAGGCCGTCCCTTCGATCCTCGACCCCGACTCGACTCTTACTGCCACATGGTATTCAGCCCTTCGAATATCTTCTTAAAAAAACGCCAGGTGTGGATTCAGGACGTACATCTCGTCTTTCGTTAGGGCGTTTTATAATTGAGAGTTCAGACTATTTCAACTTTCATTGATATGTTATTTTTCATGACTCTCTCTCTTCAAAATTAAATATGTCCGTTTTAATTATTTCATTATCTGGCCGCCGATAAGTGTAACTCACCCTTTTGATGCAATTTTGCTTTAAACTTTTTCTAGAATTCTGCAATCGGTCTTTCCTTAATAATCGGTAAATTATCTCGGCTAATTGTGACTTTACATCTGAAATAATTATCACTCTCGCACTCTCCCATTTATTTTTGTTTAAAATTTGCGGCAGGTAAAATTGAATTCAGTAGTATTTCGGCTTAATTCTCATGGTGACATGAAATTGTTTCTGTCATTTACTTGATTCACCACATTCCTTGCAGTTTCGTGCAAATAATTCATTTTCCGCGTCCGTAGATGTTTACAACTATTTTTTTTATCTTTCGTCCCTTTTCATGATCAGATATAATATTCGTAAAACTTTGTCTGGTAATAACTAATATCACCTTATTAATTCAGAATTCATTTTCTTAATGCGTTTCAAATAGCTCTATGGTCTAGTACGTACCTGTTTGACTTCATTTTTTGTGTACTCAAAAGTAAAATCTTATTTACTTTTAATCTGAGTGTTTTGTTTACCTTTCGAAAAATCTCGATCTATAGCACTAATTCATAGATTGTATACGTCGTTAATTTTAATTGGTTTCCTCAATACTTCGTCTGTATTCTGTAGTGGTAATTTGGGCTTAATTACCCCATTTATTCCTCAAAACCATGTAAGTTTTTTTTGTTACTAAACAAACTCTCTTCAACAAGCTCTAGGATTTTAAATTTATGGTCGGTCTGAAGTGTCGGCTTACATTCAATATTGATAAATTTTAAACGTGGTATCGATTTGAAAACTTCGAGCCCTTCATTGTGTCATCACCTTTATTTACCCCAGCCCTTCTCAGATTGTGATTTTTCTGTCCTTTTCAATAGCGGTCGCTAGTGTAGTCGATTTGAAATTTCGTTTAGGTGGGAAAAATTTTGTATGAGCTCTTCCGATAAAGAAGATGCTTTTTTTTTTCTTTCGATCGTAGTGTTGAAGCCATCACATAGTTAATAAAGATTCTGCAAATCTGTTGAGTTTTAATAATACATGACAACCTACCAAATGTAGAGTTTTTAAAAATTTTAATGTATTTCATAATATTCTGAAAAACTATTTGTCCATTTAAAACAATTTCCATCAAAACCACAAACAATCGTGTAAAATAATTGGAAAACCCGTGAGGCGTTAACCGATGAATGCGTATTGATATTTCACCCAAAGCAACCGGTCCACACCGTACACCACTGTACAGTACCTATCGAATAATATGTATAAAACAAATAGGCTTCCCGAGACCTTACGTTTGATCAAATCTCATTAACTCAAACAACGTGAGCAATTTTACGGTGCGGCACGCAGAAAATACCCGACCATATTTTGATCTAAATAAGCGTCGGATAAACCAATTTGGGCCTGTTTCTGTTCGGGTATTCGGCTATTCGGGTGTTCGGTGTCAGTTCATTCAAGATAAATTATTTCAATAACGTCTATGACAATACAATTATAATAATACAACAGTACGATATCCCATTTTCTCCCCGATAAATTCTATATGAAACGTGTCAATATTGGTTTTGCTATTTTCCCGAATCTGTCCATTTTGTCCCGTTTCACGTACGGTTTCACGTCTGTTTCCTGATAACTTAGACCAGTTTCTGGGAATATGCACACCACAATAGGGTAAAATCATAGACATACACGTTTTAGCCAATTATATTTATACATTTATTAAGAATATTTGCATATATACAATATATATATGTATTTATTTATAATGTGATGCTGAGGAACATTGTTCTTAAAAAAACCTAACTTTCTACTACAAAACATAAACACTTGTCACACTTAAACATACCCACGTAAACACCTCAGCACAGATTCTAGTAAGGAGGTTGTTTTCGAACCATACAATATTACCGTAACAAAACATAAAATAACATAATAAAAGTTAATATATTATGTACAAATGTTAATAACTAGGTAAACACTGTAATATTATATATACAGGATGTTAAGCATCGTACTTGAGTTACTTTAACCAGTGATTCCTGACATTATTTGGAGTAAAAAATGTGAACGATGTTTTGGTCTCCGGTAACTTTTTTGATGAAATTTTTTTTTTTCAAAAACTTTTTCTTCATTATCAAACAAAAAAAAAATTCTTCCACATGTCGTCACTGGTCTCTAAACCAAGTAACCAACCAACCCCTCACCCCGCCCCCAACTTCCCAATACCTACTGATTTTTACGTTTTTGTAGAAAAAAAAAAAATGTCACCGGAGACAAAAAATTATATTTACATTTTTTACTTAAAATAATGTCAGGAATCACTGGTTAAAGTAAGTCAAGTACGATGCTTAACACCCTGTATATTGAAAAGTGTTCCGGTGTGCGTTTGTGATACATTTTTCATCTTACTCTCCTCCCGTCTCTAACTTCCTCTCCTTCCTTTCCCTAAAAAGACGCTCCACACAGCATCCCCAAACATGACAAAGACCCTAAGGGAATTTTTTTCTCAGGATCAACTGTATGGAGCTACTGAAAAAAAAATGTAATAAGTTAAATTTGTGGCAATCATCAATTTAGAATAAAACCGTGTCGTTTATTTATGAATAAAAAGGGGGCTTTTTTATTAATTCATTATTCTTTATATAATAATGTGTAAAACGCGTTAAAAACCTTTGGCAATGCTCCCCGGTGATGCGATAGTGTAAAATAGCTTGTAACATAACATCTACCTACTCGTGCGAGTTAGCATTATTTTCGCAAAAATTCCACGACGACACCCACTGAATGTAAATTTTCCGCAAATAAAAAAGAGATAACAATTTTACGGCGTTATTATGCTTATGATGTTCGTTTTTTACCTCGTGCCAAGTGGCTTGATTATCTCTTCAGAGCCGGACCATTGTAAGGACCGTATATTTGTGTAACTGCCGTACGTGGTTGTTTTTTATGCCTCCTGTGAACTTATCTGCTCCTGATACGGCCGCCAGGTAAACCGAAGTGTTATATCCCCTAAGGTGGGAGGGGTGGATGGAATCTAGAAGGGCAAGGTGAAATTTAGAAGGGAAGGGTGAATTTAGAAGGAAGAACAGAGAGGAAGAAAGTATTTTTACCACCGAGGATAATCGAAATCGGTACAGCTATAAACAACAGGCGTTTCATTTAGCTCGGCTGTTCGCATTGTGGTTCGATTTTATCGAAATATGAGATTAGCGATATATTTTTTATTTTCAAATAATATTGTCTCAGAATGTAATGTATTGTGTTGTTTCTTTTATTCAATAAAATGTACTAATATTAATGTTTATAAAGCGACTAATATAATATAAATATATACATATAAAAATAATAATTAGTTCTATTAGAAACCGCTTATTTATTTTTGGATCTATGGTTCAGATTTTTTTTGTAATGTACGTAATCTTCTATTTGGGAGGCGGGTATGGGTACCGCCGCCCCGGAAATCAATCATTGGATAACCTGCCATAAGTGGACAGGTCATCCCGAGTGGTTAGCAGGGGTGCCCGGGTTCATTGGGTGAGGTTTTCAAGTTCTTGGTGGCGGATACATTGGCCCACCTACTGCGCGGCGGGCCGGATTGAGACTTTTTGTGGGAAATCTTTTGACCTCTTTAGCAGGACTTTTCTTACTTGATTCCTAAACAAATTGATTCACAGAATCCTACCCACCCCTCATACCCTTTTCCTTCCCAGAACTTCTTCTCATTCGTTTTCTTAAAAAGAACCTCCACACGTCCGTAGTCGAGGGGCAAGGCTAAAGACTGCCAATCCAAAGGTCAAGGGTTCGAACCCGGCATGCGCAAATAAATTATTATTTGATAAATTTGTGTTCTTTAATTAATTCATTTAAAATAAAATATAGGATGTCCGGGAGTAAAGTGTAATAACTTCTGGAGGTAATTCTACATGATGGCAGGAGTAAAAAACATAACCAACTTTTTCCGAAATTCCAACATATTTTTTCCCATACAAAAAGACGTACCTATTAAAAATCCTTAGTGTAAAGTACAAACTTACCCGATAATTTTGCTGTGCCCCTGCCGGGGGTGAGTGTGGCGATGTTGGATAGTTGTGATTGTTGCGTATAGTAACAGTGGAAAATAAAAGTGCTGGCCGCACACGCCGGACTTATTTTATCTTTTTACCAAAAAAGTACCCTTCTAAGTTGGAATTTCAAAACAAGTTTTTTTTTCTTTTTTACTTGTACCATCGTGTAGAATCACTTCCCGAAGTTAATGCACGTTACATATTATATGTCATATTTGCGACACGTTCCAGAGTAAAAGATACTCTTAGTATCGCCCTGGTGTAAGACAACTATTCAAAATTGAAACGTTGCTTCAAATGTATAATAATACTAAAAAAATGTAAGATAACTAAACACATTTTTCGAGAATATACCAACTATATATGTAAGAATATACCACACACTTAAAATATATATATGTATACATATTTTTTTATAATTTTTTTTATAAATAAACAGTTTAAAATAATCACTAATTTAAAAAATAAATAAAGAAGAAACTTTCTACTACAACACATAAATACTTGGCACACTTAAACATAACCACGTAAACACCTCAGCACAGGTTCTCCTAGTGAGGTGTTCACGAAACATACAACATTACCCAACCACAGTTTCACATTCACTAACCTACCTTACACACAACACAACAAAAAGTTCATAAATTATTTAATTAGCTATTATGTATAAATATTAATAACTTTATGTAAACACTGTAATATTATATAGAAATTAAAAATAAAAAAAAATGGCTTTAGCCGTGTTTGGTTACCAGATCTGAATAGCCAGTTACTTCCCCACCTTCCTCTTCCCCATCTTCATCACCTCCCCACTACCTTCAGCCTCACAACATACCCCAACCGACGGTAGCAGTTGGGACTCATGTGCGGTGTTCATATAATAATTTAACAAATCCTCTTTTCCCAGAATATTAATGGTCCTGGAGGATTTTTTTCCTCATAACCTCCGGTGTGGAGATATGGATAAAAAATACCAGGACATTACAATTTTCGCATTTTATTGTTGCATGAAAAAATGTACCCATCGGTTGGTTTTGTAGAGTTTTTACGATGAATTGGTGCAATTTGATATTGTTGTAATTTTATTAAAAACTGTTTTGTTGCTCTGCTAGTTGCGGGATTCATTGGAGTTTGTATTCACATTGTAACTGTGTCAATTTACTGTCAATGAAATATTTTGAAAGACTCAAACAAAACGTAAATGTACCCCGAGATGTTTTTTCTGTGATGATAGGTTTTTAACGATATAATTACACTTTTTTTTGAATATATATTTTAGGATTGAAAACCCCAAATTAATATTTTTCATTTGGTAATAAATTTACAGCACATTTTGAGAGGAGCTATTTGACTTCGCAGAGGATAAAAAAAATCGGAACGTTTATTTATGTCCTCAACGGTAAAACCAAATTATTAAAATGACACAACGATATGATTTTAATGCCTTTGCTTTTAGATTTTCTTTGAAAAATTTTATCACATTAAGAAAGGTTCACGGTATATAATATAATAATACATTCATTAAATGCGATAATAAATTCTTTATTTATTTTTTTTATTTTTTTATTTATTTGTTATAACAAAAATAAATTTACATTGTATTCACATTTTGACTGTCCAACTAGGTAGATCTCCCGTTGTAGGACAGATTTATAATATAAATAGACATTTTATATCTATAGTTATCTTTAAAAAAAAACACTAGTAGAAGATAAGATAACTAAACGGAAAAAAGTGATTTACAATTTTTTTCTATGTACCTACATTAGTTCCACACAGTAGATCCCGAGGAAAAAAATCCCTCAGCGAATATGAACTGGAAAAGAGAAATGTTTTAATGCTTGTGGTATCACTCTTCTGCTCTCGGAAATCGAGAATCTTATCCCTTGAATCACGTGGAATACAAGTTGAACAGTCAATTTATGTAATTCTAAGCACATACCTGTCAGCTATGTTCCGAATTTTTGTGGGTTTAGTAATAATAACTTTAAAATGAATCTGAAACACAATGAAAGAAAACCGTTCCCGCTTCTGAGAATTACAGATATTTTTTTGTGGTGCTTTTAGCAGACCGTACCAAAAGGCTTCGCGGGCCGCAGGTTCCCCATCCCTGATCTAGACAGACCTCACCCCATGATCCCGGCCACTCCTGCTAAGTAACCAAACGTATCGAACCTCTAGGAGTGACGTATGGCAGGGGTTTTGGTTATCCATTAAATGGTTCCCGGGGCGGAAGTACCCATACCCGCCTCCCGAATTTAAATATATATTTTTTTTATTATAGGTATAATGACGTAAGCTGAATCAGTCCAAATGCAATGAAAAAAAGTTTTAATACAAAACAACATTTTTTGTAACCTTTATGGAAATGTTATCCCAAAATAATGCGCAAATTTATGCGAAGTCATTTCTGTTATGAAGCCGTTATGTCTGTGTTACGCAGATTAAAAAAGATCAATAGTTTTATTACCTTCCATAAGATTTACCGTCGTTCTATTTTGGCCCTAGCAAATAAATAAATCATAACCAACCAGCTCCGTAACTATTTTTTATTCAGGTCACATTGAATCGAGCTTTGAATTATTTTTTCGTTCATCTTTTATACAAACATTTGCGTTTCCCCTAAGTGGGGAGGGCTCACTTAAGCTTGGCGCTTACCTTATTCACAGTTTATTAAATTTTAATTCAAATGTCTTTCTTAGGGTATTATTCCCCACAATATCTCGTGCATTCTACTGGCCTTCCCAAATACCTGTAAAGAATTACTCATGCAATTAAAAAGAATAATTGACACTTAATAATAAGTTTTTTTCAAAGTTGTAAGTTCTTTTTTTAAAGGTTCAAGTATGATTTGTATTTTTAGTGTAGCGGTTGAATTTAACGTCTGCTTTTGTTACGGTTGAGTTTGTGCAGTTCAGTTCTTAATCTGGTAAGAGTGCTTCACCGCTACCTCTTATGCTGGGCGAACACACAAACCTCCTAGCTCTTCTGCCACCCTGTTCCTTTTGTTTTGTGCGACCAGAATTACAAACAGGAGTTAAAAAATATTGCCAATAAAAAGTTTCACCGGTGGCACTATATTCTGTTCGACAAGCGAACCCCCCGCTAACTTCCATCCTCTCCTCTACCGCCAGAACCGATAGCGCTTTGGTAATTCAGAAATTATCAAACGTTTCAGTACATAGTGTTTCCACGAAATTTTTTTTCTCAAAACTGAATTCTTTTATGCAAAGGAATGATGTTATGATGCTTTCTTCTGAGTGGCTTTAATATGCCAGTTTTGTAAAAATATTTTACAATTAGGCCTAACTATGTACTAGACCTATATCAACTTCCTCTTCTGATTCTTCTGCGTAAATGGTATCCTACTTTTCGAATTCTTCAGTTTAAGAATTTTCAGATTTTAAAAGCCCTCTTACAAAATAATGAAGTATTTTTTCGCAAAAAAAATGTATTTTATTTATTTGTAAGAAACAAGTTATACATAACAGAAATATATACATATTTATATTTCCTAAATTGGGCATAAAAAGTCCCTTGAGTTAATGGTGCTTAGAGATAGCGTTTTATTGTGTCTTAAAATTAATTTTAGGTGAGGAGAGAGGGAGGGAAATATAGGATAATGATCGGAGGTGCTACCGGTACAATGCATACTATTGTATTAATTTTCGATCGTATGCGTTACTTTTATTCGATATTTCTAAAACAATTACAATAAAACATTAACAAATCACGATTTTACGAGAATCACTTTATGAAAATAAAACTTAGTACTTAAAATTTACGTCGTGACCTTAATATTTTAAGTTATATGGTTGAAAGTGTTTTATATTGAGACAAAAATTTATTCATTATTTATTAGAATGACTCTTAATTAAGTGCGCTAAGATTTTGTCTTTTTTTGAACTAATTGTTTGTAGTCCCATTTGTAACAGCGAAAATTCACAATTTACAAATTGGGACAATCCCAGTCAGAGTTTGTATAAATGCAGGCTTTACGAAAAGGCTTGCCACGGAAAAAGGAAACTAAGGCTTTGTTTCTTGAGATTTATGAGAGTTAATGAGTACACGGCTCTGCTTTATATGTGCAAATTGTCCTAATCACGCTTCAACCCTTAATCTTGGCTGAGCTGTTTTTTATAGCCAAAGGATCCCGTAATTAATATTTGAATAGAGGCAAAGTTATTTACGAGGGAGTGATTTAAAATTTCAGCAAGAATTGCAAGTTGTTTGTTTTTAACAAAAGACTATTCTATTTCATAATACCTAATCCTTCATATATTCTTCCCAAATAAGAATAAAACACAATGCTTTTTTCTAAAACCATTTTATTTCACGTTAACAATTGTGAACTTATAATATCATACTTCAACTCAAAAGACTCGAAATAAAAAATATAAAACCAACAAAAAATTTCAACAATATTATTTAACCATCATACCTTCGTTAGAAGTTAATTGGATTATAATTCTCTCGTCTGGAACCCACATTATAATGTTCATGTAAGAGTGAATGTGAATGTTTTTGAAAGAGTACAAAATAAATTCTTACGTTTCCTAAATTTTAAAATGGGTTTTCAAGCAATTATGTAGAACTAAAATACTCTTAAATGATATAAATAAGCTTAAATTGTCAGACGGAAGGATTTTTACTGAATTTGTATTTCTATGAAAAATATTAAATGGTGTATTTGATAGTCCAGAATTGTTAGCATTGATAAGCTTTCGGATTACACTACGTACTACTTACTTCGGGATACTACCATAACTACATTATAACTACCATACGTATTTGACGGCCGGCGTAGTCGAGAGGTAAGGCTCTTGACTCCCAATCACCCAATTTGATTAATCTGTGTTATTTCACAATTAATTATGTAAAAATAATATATTAGGATATCTGCGGCATGATACAGAGTAAAAAAATACTCTCAGAACTGCTCCGGTGTAATACCACCATTCAAAATTGAAACTTTGCTTGAAATGGCTTTAGTCGTGTTTGGTAACCAGATCTGAATAGTCAGCTACTTACCCACCTTCCTATTCCCCACCTTTCTATTCCCCACCTTCTTCTTCCACATCTTCTTCCGTCCCCACTACCTTGAGCCTCACAACATACCCCAATTGGGGATGTCATAGTCTCACTGGCTCCAGACGGGAGCAGTTGGGACTCTTGTGCAGTATACATATAAAAAAAATCTTTTTTCCCAAACTAATAATGGAGGGAAATAATTATACCAATTCAAATGACCTTTTCAATTTGTCACTAAACAAATACAAAAGTGCTAAAGAAGGCATTAATATATATTTTTAAATACCTTCTTGCCTCCATGGTTTATGAACAGAATAATAAATATATAAATAGTGAACGTAAATGCTGATAATTTTTCCCCCTAGCAGCACAAGTTTCTAGATATAATACGATACTTTAACGTAAATGGGACCCCGCCAACAAAAGACTGGAATTTACAGAAAATGACATTTAAATCCAGAGAAATAAAGCCTCGATTCTTCCACAAAACTCGACGTTTCAAACGGTGCTATAATATTATTATAAGTATTTCGGTAATAGCATCGCATAAAAAATATGTTTATCTTTTCGAGATGGTCCTTTCGTTGTATTCTCAGGCGGGCTGTTGAATCGAAAACCTAGAACCTACTTCCCGAGTCTCGGCGCGAGGGGATGAAATATTATATTGATCGTAAAGCCTTCCTCTTACCACAGTTGTGTCTGGGCTCTGTGTTCTGTAGAAAACCCCGCTGATGACGGGACAACAGGTTCCAAAACAAAAATGAAATTATTTCAACAACTTACTGTGTCTAACAGTGAACGGGTTTCGCGACATAAAGAATAAGTGATATTCGTTCCTTTTGTGTTAATTTTATTTTCAAAGGAAATAAATTTCATTTGCAGTGCTAGCACACAATTGTACTGTCTATAAACTAGAAAACTTTCGTGGGTATCAGCTGAATTTAACAAGTTTTAATTATTTTGATTTTTTTAAAAAGGTACATACAGTAGCACAATCACGCAGGAAACGGTTTTTTCGACAATATCGTTTATTTATTTATCGTTTCCGAGCACAACTGCAGTTGCCAACGAAAAAAAAAATAACATTTCACTTAGACTAAATATGTCCACGTTTTATGTGCTTTGGCGATCTGCTGCCGAGCTCGGGAGTATTGTCGCTGTATAGCACTGTCGATCGATAAAGGTTTTTATCGAACATGTCGGCAACTTGTCATCATTCTAAAGCATATCTGCAGATCACACAACGACTAAGTGTTCGTTATTTATTCGATGTGGACTGTTGATTTGTTCGTTAGCGATTTGCGGTTGCACTTGGGAACGATGACAAATTATCGATAAAACCTGGGACATCATAAATAATATAATTTTGCAGCTTATCAAGTGTTGCATCAATAAAAAACACAAAAATATAAATTTTTGAAACTGAATTATTTATTAGCTATGTTAAAAACGATGATAAAAAAATCACCAATGTATTTATGACTTGTTAAAAATGACTCACATAAAACACTTAATTAATAAATATTATTTTTTTGTAATTCAGAAGTGCCTGCGTCATATTCGTAAGAGATTTCTATGTGTTCTATTTTTCTCTCTCGTTTTCAAATTTGAATGTTTTTAAGTAAGCATAATTGCATAAGCATAATATATGGACTTGCGTTGAGTGATTAAATTTGCCACTTTTGGACTTTGAAGCTTTCCTCTGGATAAAACTCTATATACAAAAATATCTTTGACTTGCAATTTAATATATTTTACAAATTTTTAACTACAAAAAATATAATTTAAAAAACTGTGAAATTGGAAGAAAATGCTAAAAGATACTTTGAATTATTATTTAAGCTTTGACGATAATTCGAAGAACTTCGCGTTTCAGAAAGAATAAAACCGTATTTCATACTTCATTTATCTTGAAAGCCTTTGAAATGAAACAATACATCTTTTCTAAATAAGAAATTTGATTAAATTACCAATATAATAATAACAATCAAACTATTATCTTTATTTTTTTATAAGAAAAACTCTATTTTTGACCCTTGAAGGTTATTCTCATCAATGTAATAAATATGTCATTGAAGAAGAAGACAACAATAATTATCTTAATTAAAATGAACAAGACAACAATGAAAATAATAAAACAGCCATCGTGTCTTAGTTGCAACCATTATGTTTTATTACTTTTCTGTGTCTTGTTCAATTTCATATTTCAATTTAGATTATTATTGTTGTGTTCTTCTTCAATGATAAACTATTATCTGTTTTTGAAATGAAATAATCCTTTTTATTTCTTTAAAAAAAATATTGTACTTGCCGTCAATTTTATTCTGAATTGTATTTTAGTCAGAATCATAATAAATTATATACACTAACTAACTAACTAACCATCACGCCGTTTTCCCCCCAGGGGTAGGCAGAGAGGATTGTTCACAAACAACTCGGTCTTGGCACACACTCGTTGCGTCATTCACATTCATACATACTCTCCTATTTTTATGACTCTTGACATGGTCCGACTCAAGTATCTGATCGTGCCACGGGCGTCACCTACTTCTTATACCATTCACTATTGTGTCATATATTCTCCTAACGCTCATTTTTTCTGTCATTAGCTCTACATGCTAAAACCATATACATAATTATATGACATTAATATTTAGTTTATATAGCACGTTTTCGTAAAAAAAACACTCCGAAGTACGCGTGCCTTTTACTGAGCCTGATTTCTCCTGCCGTGAACACCCCAATTCATCGTTCCCCTACCCCCTCATGAATTATTTTTCCCCTCCCTCCTTCCCTTCCTATACTATATGAAATACACAAAATATTCATACAACTATTGCAATTTGACAAACAGAGAAATATTTTTTTTTAATATTTAATAGATAATCTTTGACTTGCACTCGTCATACAAAACAATTATTTATTATTCTTATTTTACACAGCTTGATTGTACGTGTAGGTAAAATATAATACAAAAAAATTAAAAGTATTTCAACGGAATGATAAAAGAGAGACCAAGAGAAAAATAGCAGAAGATAAATAAATAAATAAAAGAGAATTCTTACTGCCAAATTGTATATAATAACAAGAACTCCGCATATTTATAACCATTCCACTAACCGAAAAAACAAGTTTTTAAAAATTATTATTTATTTTCAGGTATCATGGATTCGCACCAAGGATCTACAGATCCTGACCAGTGGCACAGTAACCTTCACTGCGGACCCCCGTTTCGACATCCTCTACGTGCCCGAGTCCCAATCCTGGACCTTGAGGATTCGTAAAGCCAGGATCAGCGACGTGGGAAAGTACGAGTGCCAGGTCAACACGGATCCTAAGATGAACAAGTTCTTCAATCTCAGCGTGTCAGGTAAGCTCAAAGCATTCATTTTAGGATTTGCTTTAAATTCGGTTAGATGACATGAAACAGATTGACGAACAACCCGCTTTGGCAGTATGTTTTTTAGCATCCAAGTTATTAATATACCATAAAAATACTTGAAATAAACTATGAAAAAATAACAGATAAGTGTTGCATTTGATCGTACAAAGACATCTGAAACTGTGAAATGAACAGAAACTCTAAAATGATATAAAAGTAAGTACATGCAAAACTTATAAGTAGACTTAGGATTAATATCGATTGAAAAAATGTGATGGTGCTTTCTTGTAACTATCTTCCGAGCAGTATAGATCCGCCACATCGTATTATTTCACGTAATCTGAGAACAAGCGATTGTATGAAATTGTTCCGGTGTTATTACATTTAAACATGATTTTGGAACGAGTACGTATTTCTCGAAGAATATGAGGTTAATGAATTCCGTGCTTCTGTACTATGCCATTTCCAATTTTGAACAAAAATATTGAATCGTATATAATTCCTCTTTCATCAAGTAATTATAGTATATGCTTTCAATAAGAGTTCAGAGTTTAAAATGAATGTGCCTTAGGATTTTTTTTCTCGATTGTATCTGAATGTATTTATAAATGGGGGGACCAGATCGAGGGCTTATATTCGACTTGACTTACTAAAGAAGCATACATAATTTTTCTTCAGTAATTTTTAAAATTTTATTTATGTATAAAATTTTTGAACCGTTTCTAATTAAATTTGCAGTACGTGAAATACGATGGCTCAATGAACAGCTTATGAGTTTTCATGTGGAAGGTATTTTCGACTCGGCGCAGGCGTAACTAAAACCCACAGTCTGTAGTCAATGTAACCATGAAATGGAATGTTGCAAGGTGGAACGAAATAAAAAAGAGAATTGAGAAAGTGGTGGTTTTAAAATACGTGTCTTTTTGGATCCGGTTACTAAATAATGTTAAAATAATTCGATGCTTGATTTTTGTTCCGAATATCGTCAAGATAAATGCAATAACATTTTTTGTGCCAAAACATTAATTTTTTTTAATTAAAAAAAGGTTATTTATTCTAACGCCGAGTAATAATACAATATCTATAATCAATATACTCGTAAATTATAAAGAAAAGTCCAAAAAAATTGCGGACCGCAAAAACTCAGCAACGAGTCCCGGTACGATCAAGGGAGTTATATGGTGTGGTAGATCTCTATCCCCCTCCAGGATGAGGGTTCCCGTTTTTACCTAAAAGGCGTACTTTTGAAGATATAAGGGCTGAAAATTTCGCCCTCTAGAAATTTCAAGAATAGTCTTGCGAAAAGTTCTAGAAGGTTCGATAAAACTCTAGAAAGTTCTGGAAGGAGTGGCGGAATAGCATCCCGGAATGTTGTGGAATGTTCGGGAATAGGGAATCAGGAACATCATTGTGGAACATTGCAGAAGACTCTCGAATGTTGTCCCGAGCGAAGCCGAGTATACTATAATTCAACTAGTATAATATAATTCAATATAATAAAATATAATATAATATCTATAATAATATAATTTCTCTAAAGAAAAATAAACTGAATGGAAAAAAAATACTGCTCTTTTGTAATGAAAAACGTATGTTCACCGGATTCACAAAAATACACATTCATACAATTCTAAAGCGAACTCCTATCGGAGGTTCACTGTCACCCGAAAAACTATAGCCATAGCTTAGAAACCATGAGCTTGAAATATCGTAATTACTTGCTTTCCCTTGACTAGATTTAAATAATCGGACACTTCCCTACCCTATTTTTTTGTCTTCTTTCCCTCCCTATAAATATAACTGGCATAGGTCATCCCAAAGTAATTCGCTACGTTTGATGACTTAGCAAGAGTATCCGGGTTCATTGGATGACGTTTGTCCGGGTCTTGGCGGTGAATGCATCTGCCCACTAACTGCGTAGCTGGCCGGATCGGAAAAGACTGTTGAGGGAGACCTTTAGACCTCCACAGCAGGGCTCTCTCGAAATATCATATTGCGCCGCAGTGGGAGGGATGGATTCTTTCTTCGGTTACTCCTAGACGTACTGACCCCCAGATTCCTATTCACTCCTCATACTTTCTTTCTTCCCAGAAATTCCTGTACTTCCATTCCCAAAAGATCCTCCACACAGCATCCCCAAAGATGACGTAGGCCCTGTAGCCTTCTGTGTGGAGGCAATGTAAAAAAATTCAATATTTCAAATAAGAGGAAAATAAATTAACACTTCACGAATATTTAAGATGCGTATTTTATTCATAAATCTTAACATATAAAACAAAGTCAGGTTAGTTACACCATTTATAACTCAAGAACGGCTGAACCGATTTTTATGATCTTTGATTTGTTGGATTTGTCTCCGCCCCGAATAGCAAAATTACTATTAACATTGGAAAAAAACATGGAAAAAAAATTATGAAGAAAATTTATTTTTTTATATGTTTTGTGTGGAACGGCTTTTCAAATAATGTGCGTGGGCCAATATTATTTAAATTATTTAGAACTTAAGTTAAGTTAAAAGTTTATATTATAGTCTTGTACACTCACATTTAAATTACTTAGTTGAAATCTGGGGAAATGCGTATGAAACATACATTAATGAATTACAGATAATTCAAAATAAACTAATCAAAAAACTATTTCACTACGAATCCAAAACATCCACAAAAAAACTATATTTGGAAACCAAACTGTTAACATTAAGAAAACTATACGAATACAATATATGTCTCCTTATATACAAAATAAATAATAAACTCATACATACAAACACAGAATTCATTAAAACGTCCCAAGTACACAAACATTTTACACGACAACACGATAACATACATTTAAACACTATTCATACTAACTACGGTAAGCAATCCATCAGTTATGAGGGGGGCAATTTATATAATTGCCTTCCAGATGATATTAAAAACGAAAAAAGTGTGTGTAAATTAAAAAAAAAATATTTATTTTTATTCACAAAAAACAATACAGTGAAAGTGAATAATATTGTATGATAATATATTGTATCATAATATAGTGTAATTTAATCTTCTGTAATATAATGTAATTTTAATGCAAATTCTAGTTAAGTAAGTGAAAATATTATTTTATTTTTTTCTGCAATAAAAAAAAAAAAAAAAAAACTGTCATTTATGTAGTGTTTCCACCATTTCGTGTTTCATTTTGCTTAAAAACGATACACGAGCAAATGCCTTTATGCCACGTGAATTACATTCATTTCAATGAAATTAAAATAATCTTTTTTTATTTTTGAAATTGATTCATTTAGAGTATTCATTATTTAACTAAATAAAAAATTTAATTTAATTCAGCTAATAATTAAACACAACATTTATTGATTCTGAGGCGGTACGAGTATTATTTAAATGCTTTTAATTTAATGATATCCACTAAAATTCGTGGTTTAAAACTAGCGTTAAAAATATTCTAGTCGTTCTACATGGTAAACGCAGTAGAAACATTTTTCGAAAGGCAACAGCTCCGAAAAACGCATTTCAAAATGTTTAACAAAGAAAATCATACGCGACCATCCTTTGTCTCGCCTCTGTATCACTTGGTATGTAAAGCCTGGAGGACTATATCGAACCGCGAGGCGAAACCGAAAATACTCCGAGTACACCTATCAGGACCCCACCGCAAATATTTGAGACGTGCGCGAGCGGCTCGTTCCGTCGAATGTAGAAAAATGCTTCCTTTGTACGCGAAACTTTGAATTCTTTATAAACATTCGCTATTTGCGTGGAGCAAATAGTTTTATTTTTATTTTCGCTTTGCTTAAATTGTCAGAATTCTCTTCCGTGTGAGAAATTATCTGAAAACGGTTTTAAAACCACGATTTTTTTCTTCAAGTGGATAGTTTTTCTTATAATTATTTAAATAAAGAGATTACCCAATAGATTTATAATGTGGACATGACTAGTAAGATATAATATGATAAGGTAATTTTTATCTTACAGCACGTGAAATTTGTCAAATATTTTCAAATACTGTAATTATTTTGTGAAGAGTTGGTCGTTTTCTTAGGCCTGACTGTGGCCTAGTAGTCGAAATATTTTATTCAATTTGGTGACATCACCTTTGTTTTACATCGGCATCTTATCTATAAAGCAAGATATAAGTTGTTTGAATACGCAAAAAATCGATTACGTTGGACCTCTGTCGTCATGAGTCTCGCTAGCAATTCCGAGGTCGACGGATCCCGGCGTGCGCAAGGAAATTGTATTTGATTATTTTGTGTTATTTTATTTATTTACTAGGGAGTACCCGGCATGCGTTAGAATGCTACTCAAAGAAAGAAATTGTTTCACCCTGCTTGTCTTTTCTAATGCGTCCCAGTTCCGGTTACCGTTCCCTCCCGCATCCTCTTCCGTGTTCCCCTTCCACCTGCCTTTCCCTCTCCTCGAACCCCTCCTCCACCATCGTTCCCTCCTCCCCTCCTTTCCCCTATCGCTTTCCCTTCCTACTATTAAACTTAATGAAATACATACATTTTTAAACAATTCGCGCGCATTTGTAATTTTTAAATAAATATTTCATACCACCACAGCTCACCAAATTAATATCCAGGTACTTCCCCACCTTCCTCTTCCCTATCACTGCACCGAACGGTTAAGAGCAATTGGGACTCTTGTGCGGTATTCAAATAAATAATAATAATGATGTTTGCCTTATAAAAATTATGTTCGTAGTTTTAATTATTAAATAACAAGGTTATCTTTCTTTATCGTTCAATTTTTTTTGTAGCCTACATTTACAATCCCTTTGTGGAAAAATGTTTAAAGAAGAATCTGATATAGACAAAAAGCATTTGTTATTTAAATTGTTCAAATTTGAATACTTGATCTATGATTAGAACACTAAACATTATTTACAAAAAAACCAAAGTGATGAAACATTCTAAAAATATTAATAAAAGTAAAAAATCTATAATGTACATCTATTTGAGGTCCAATATTCTCAAGAATTTTTGACGAGTCCTTAAGTGTGGTGTACCTCAATTTCACATTGTCAATATCTGAAAGGTCAAACTTGGTTAATAAATATTTCAGAAACTCCCACCGTGAAAAGCTAGCGTTATTGCTTTCAATAGATAATTTTGAATTGAAGATTTCAAACTCTCAATAAAAAGATATTAAACATTTTGTTTGTCGGCGAGAATTTGTCAATCGATCAAAACTTCTAAGAAGTTTGTAAGTCAATAATAACGCTTCCATAACGCTTTTGAACGGTGCTGTTTTCTTGGAAATATGATTAAATATTCAGTATAACTTATAACTACGGATACAAGAGCTAGAGTTCCAAGGAAGTATTTTGAAAACCAATTGTTGCCACTCGGATATGATCCGGATTTCACAACACTTTTTTTTTATTATTAGTAATAATAATAATTGGATAATGATCTTAATTGAAATACTATATAAAACTATTAGAGATGATTATTAGAGATGAACATAAACGGCGTAGGTCTTTTTTTAAACAGTTGTTCTTATAACGAATACACAGGCCAAAAGTTTAAATTCATTAAGTGCATTACATCATCACGAATATAACCAAAATGCGTAAAAATTACTTCGCAAACGGAATCAAGAAACGGTCAATTTAAATGTAATAGTACTTTTTATTTATTTAGTGAACAATTTAATAAGAAAGAAAAAAGTTAATCAGGGGAAACTGTCAGATAATATCTTAGCCGAACAATTTATTTCTTCAAACTTCGCAAAATCACTTTGTGGCGTCATTTTGAATTAAATTAAAACAAATAACTTTGTATTAAACCACTAATATAATAACAATTACCAAAAAAATTTTGGTAATTGTGATTATATCAGTTGTTTAATTCGAAGTTATTTGTTTTAATTTAATAGTATTTTATTTTATTGTTTCTTAAAAATATGATATTTTGTTGTTTACGTTGATGTTTTTTATGAAGTAAATACATTTTTTATTTCTTATTCTACTCCATTGAAACGATAGAAAAAAGCTTGATTTTATCCACAGCATTTTTTTAAATATTTATAATATCAACCAATTAATGGAAAGGATTAATCATAAATTGTATTTTATCATTAAGCGCATAGCAATCTGAGCCGAAAAATTTGTCTTAATGGCGGTAAATTCCAAACTACATAATGTTGACTAATTTTAATTTCATTTTCATTATTTTCAGAGGCTCCACTGAGAGACTCACCACTTCCCTCCAGTTCTTCTGCAGCCGTGAAAGCCTCCATATCTGGTCCCAAACAGCAGTACGTCAAGATCGGCTCCACAGTGACCTTCGAATGCAGGCTGTATTTCGGAGGGGACCCGCAATGGGACAGGCCCTCCAGAGTTAGCACAAGAAGTGTACCAAATGTACAGTGGCTTCATGAAGGACTTGCAATTAGCTTTCAGGTAAGCGTTCAACCTTTCTAATCCTTACAATCATTTATAAAAGCTTTTCTTAATGGTCTCCTTGAGTAAGTATGTGATTATTCCCTCTCTATTTTTGTTCTGAGAAAGCAAGAAAATAATCAGATAATGGAGCGGCTTGAAATTTTGTTCTTCGGAAAACAACGTATTATTTTGTAAAAGCCCAATAAACGAGATAAAAATCATTATTTGTGATTGTTTCCACAATCAAAAATAAGTAACAACAAGAGAAAAACGGCGAATCGTAACAAATCACAAAAAGTGGACCCTTTCGAGTGAAAGATTAACAAAAACAAAAGAGACAACGCTAATTCGGGAACAAAAAAGACAAGATAAAAGTAAAATAACATTCCGAAAAGAGCTTTTTTCACAGAGGATTGTGAGATGATGTCACCGTACCGTATGAAATGTAGGTTCGGTGATTTAGCCGTTGTTCGCAAAGGACCTTTATAACTTGTTGGCTTCGATGTTAAAAAGGGTTTTCCTGGAAGAGGCGAGTAAGAGGGGGGTTGGGATAAAAACTCCAGGAGCACAGGAATAGGGGTGGGTATCGCGTCACCTGTACCTACGACAGGCGAGGCAGGAGGAAGCAAGCCTGCGGCTACACATCACTCGGTGACTGTAGCCATTTCGGATCGTGTCTCGTTTGATCTAATTTAAACTCGGCTGGTGGCAACTTAAACACGACTAGAAAAGCGTCTGGTTTCGTTATTATTATCATTGCGTTTCAATTAAAATGTGACATTTTACATGGTTTCTCGAAAGTCCTCCAACGCTGGCGGGAAGAGTGTAATTACGAGGTTATACCGCTGTAAATGTCTTTATATAAACCACTAATTAAATGTCTATTTTAGTTTCGATCTATGTGCGCGCGAGGTTAATATATATATATATATATTTTTTACATTAGGTCCACACAGGAGGCCCTGAGGACAATAATTTCCTCAGGGCCTATGTCATCTTTAGGGATGCTGTGTGGAGGGTATTTTTAAGGAAAGGAAGGAGAGGAAGTTCTGGGAAGGAAAAAGGTATGAGGGTTGGGTAGGAATCTGGGGTTCAGTGTGTCTAGATCATCCGCCGCCAAGACCTAGATAAACCTTACCCCATGAACCCGGGCACCCCTGCTAAGTCACCAAACGTAGCGAACCACTTGGGGTTACTTATGGCAGAGGTGTTGGTTATCCAATAAATGGTTCCCGGGGCGGCGGTACCCATTCCCGCCTCCCAAATATAATAATAATGCATTCAAACATTATAAGATCCTTATTTCAGGCTTACATTATAAATTCGCATATTTTTTATACGCTTGAATTGATTAAATTTTACCCGCGCATCTTTGTTTATGTACTGATACCATTTATACTAAATCTTTAAAGAATGATATTTTCTGACCCGGCTTTCATTGATAAACAATAACCTATACATTTAATCAGTGTACCGGACGCTAGTGATACTTGGTAACTCCAGCTCATATATGACCTTCCTCTGCTACTTCTGCCTTCCTCTTTGGCAGGGACTATGAGTTTCTCCAAGTTGAACTCCTGAGTTTGGTGAGCAACGTGTCCAAAGTATCTTAAAATACGTTTTAGGTTGGTATTTGAGAGCCTATTGTGGATCCCTAGTTCGCCCAGAATGAACACACTAGCTGTCCGTGGAATCCTGTATACTTTTCTCCGTCTATCCGCATTCTTTCGCTGGCTCTAAGTCTCCATGTTTCCACGCCGTACAGAAATATCGAAGAAAATCAAGAAACCCACACGGAGAAATATGTTATTCTAAAATACGATAATTTTATTTGTAAAAACGGTTAAAAACGGGACTGAAGTTCTTACGAACAAATTAAGAGGGTTTCAATGTTTATTGGTGGGAACATGTAAGGATAATTTGTTGATATACGTATACCAACAAATTTCCGGCTAATAAACATTGAAACACTGTTTTTTTTCGTAAGAACTTCAGCCCCGTTTTTAACCGTTTTTACGAATAAAATGATCGTATTTTAGAATAATATTTTTCTCCATGCAATAACGTAACTTTATAAAGTACGTTTGCAGAAAACTCCTTCAAGCTTTTATTTTTAATTGTCGTATAAACCAACCCCTTAATCAAATTATTTGTAATATCCCCGGTTGTTATTTTGTTTTAGTGTGCATTAAATCCTAAAGAACATTGATAGAAACGTGTTGATGTAATCAATAAAGTGTGATAAAAACACAACGTTGTGTAGTGTACAGGTCAATCATGTAGTTCCTTCAATAGATGGCGTCAGTAAAGCTCGTAAAACGAAGTTTTGCTATATCCCAATATAAGTCAGTTGACTGATATAACAGAAGAGTTACCATCTATCGTCATTCGTGTCTCATATACGAATGGTTACGATGATTGCCGAAGGCATCTGAGAGTAGGGCGAATGCAATCAATCCGCCAGCCGGCAGCCTCAGAAATACTTATAGCCTACTCAAGTAAACCATTTTATAATTCTTTGTAACCTTTACGAAAACTTAATAAATCAACTAGTAATCACACGAACCTGAAAGAGTCCCAAATGCTCCCGTCTGGAGCCAGTGAGACTATGGCATCCCCAATTGGGGTATGTTGTGAGGCTGAAGGTAGTGGGGAGGGAAAGGAGATGGGGAAGAAGAAGGTGGGGAAGTACCTATTAAGGTCTTACACCAGGGCGACATTGAGAGTATCTTCCACTCTGGAACGTGCCGCAAATATACTACACATTTTTATTAATTAATAAATTGTGAAATAGCACAAATTAATCAAATAAAATTTATTTGCGCACGCTGGGCTCGAACCCGCGACCTTCGGATTGAGAGTCGAGTGCTTTTCCCCTCGATTACGGACGGCTTATGTATAAAGTTGTATTAATTAAAGATATTAAATTTGTCGTTTGTAAATTATTGTCGTTTGCATTGCGTTTTAGCTCCACACGCCTGTATTTCAATGTAGGAAAACCTTAAAAATAATTTTAAGCCTTTTCGGGAACTATAAATTTCAAATATGCCATAAGTTTCATTTAGGATGTCAAACTAAAGTGGATCGTGCGTCACGCCGCAATCGCGCACGCACAGAAAGGTTGAAAGAGTTGGGCCCTCTGATGATCCGTCCAGATAGTGTCCGTGTTTGACGACATTGATATGGGTTAAACCTCCCCTTTCCACCCTTGTTCTCCTGCTCCGATCATGAAATGGATATGGGGACAAAGCGCCCTCTATCCGTCGATCGAAGGACTAATTTAATATTAATTCTTTAAGTAATTATTGTGATTAATATACCTGTCAGATGTTTTATAATGTTTTATATCTGAGTAAATATAAAGATTAGCATCAACATTTAGAGAATAAGTATTAAGATTTAGAGAGTAATTATAAAGATTAGTACAAAAATGTAGAGTGGAAGTATAAAGACTTAGAGAGTAAGTATAAAGATTAGTACGAAAATGTAGAGTGGAAGTATAAAGACTTAAATAGTAAGTATAAAGATTACTACGAAAATGTAGAGTGGAGGTATAAAGACTTAAATAGTAAGTACAAAGATTACTACGAAAATGTAGAGTGGAAGTATAAAGACTTAGAGAGTAATTATAAAGATTAGTACGAAAATGTAGAGTGGAAGTATAAAGACTTAAATAGTAAGTATAAAGATTACTACGAAAATGTAGAGCGGAGGTATAAAGACTTAAATAGTAAGTATAAAGATTACTACGAAAATGTAGAGTGGAGGTATAAAGACTTAAATAGTAAGTATAAAGATTACTACGAAAATGTAGAGTGGAAGTATAAAGACTTAGAGAGTAAGTATAAAGATTAGTACGAAAATGTAGAGTGGAAGTATAAAGACTTAAATAGTAAGTATAAAGATTACTACGAAAATGTAGAGCGGAGGTATAAAGACTTAAATAGTAAGTATAAAGATTACTACGAAAATGTAGAGTGGAAGTATAAAGACTTAGAGAGTAAGTATAAAGATTTAGAACATAAGTACAAGGGTCAGTGTAAAGATTTAGACAGTATGGATAGATTTTCGATTAAATTTCGCTAATATTGTCTTCATTAATTAAAATATAATTTGAGGTTTTACCAATTAAGTTAAAAAAGAAAAATAAATATTCTACCTAGACTTGCAGAAAAGTCAATAGATGTCGCATATTAAATAAAATAGATAAATTTATCCTGACACTATCCAGATGGCATTTAGTTCGAGTTAAATCTTGCAATCATACATAGATATCTCAGCCAATAAAAAATATGCGTTAAGAAAATGAAAAAATGTTGGTAATTCTCAGTCGAAGTATGATACAGTTATAATGCGACAGAATCAGATAGGGACACATTAGATCAGTGGTCAGAGCAGCAGCCTGGAAAGCCAAAGGTCCTGGGTTCAAGTCCCAGATGTGTACCGATCTTTTTCTGATTTTACTGTTTCATTTTTTTTTGAGTCTCGCTTATATTGTCATCATTAATTAAAATATTATAATTTGAGGTTTTACCTACTAAGTTAAAAATTAAATTATAAATATTATTTAATCATTGAAGAAGATAATAAAAATAATCAAAATAAAAGTAGAAAATTTAAAAATAGATAAAAAACACAAAAAAAAAAAAACGGTCGCAACTGGGAATCGAACCCAGGATGTCTTTCATTCCGGGACAACGCCTCTAGCTACTCGACCACTGTGGTCTGATTTTTATCATTTTTATCGATCTCATATTTCACTTCCAACAAATGTATTTTCCCGGTTTTTGTGGTGTACCTACTGTTAATTCCTTATTAACAACACGACTTTTATGATCCTGAGTTTTCAGTAAGGCGCTCCGCCCACTGAGGCAACTGAAAACCAACTAAATCCGGCTGTTTTCTCTGTCTTGATTGGTCAAAAAGCTTGTTTAACCATAGATGAAGAACAATCAGCTGACAGCTCGCAACCTAGCAACGGCCGCCCAGGGTAATCAGCCGTGACAGTCGCAAGATGGTCGCAAGATGGTCGCAAGTCACCGCTTGCGTTACCATTGACAACGGGGTTTTGTGTGATTGTGTAGTGTGCGGGCCATCACATTGTCATACAAAGACAGTTGGCAGTTGAGAGTTTTCAGTTGCCTGAGTGGGCGGAGGCGCTAATGCTTCGACTCGTCAGAGATTACAAGTCTTCATTAGTATTGTGTCGTTTTTACAATGAGTATCTAACTGGACTTATGGTTCGTTCAGTGCGGTGCAATCGTTCTCTGTAATCGTTGAAAATAAATAATAAATAAATAACAGACGACAGAACTGCTGACCTTGGTTGAGACGTAATAAAAATTCATATAACTTCTTTTCCTAACGACATCTGTTGTGAGACACTGAAACTACATATTTAATGACATCTTTTGAAAGACATTGAAACTTTATACTCTAATGACATCTGTTGAGAGACATTGAAACTTCATACTCTAATAAAATCTGTTGAGAGACATTGAAACTACATACTCTAATGACACCTGTTGAGAGATATTAAAACTACATTCTCTAATGACACCTATTGAAAGACATTCAAATTACATACTCTAATGACATCTGTTGAGAGACGTTAAAACTACATAATGACAGATACACTACATTTATTATTATAAACATGTAATGCCCACTGACAGTAAGTTGTAAAAAAATACTTAACGCAGGAACCGTTTATATTTTCTAAAACATCTTATTTAAAATTTTATTTCTGTTTTTCACGGGTCTGCGCTAACAATACATTCTAAACTCATAAAGTGATTTTGAAACCGAAATTTTCAAAAGAAAACACAGAGAGAAATACGGGGAAAAATTATGATAGAAAATAGGGTAGACAGAAATCGGCTTTTTTTACATTAGCTCCACACAGGCCTATGTCATCTTTGAAAATACTGTGTAGAGGATTTTTTAAGGAAGAGGAAGGGGAGGTATTCCTGGGAAGAAAAAAGGTTTGAGGGGTGGGTAGGAATCTGGGGATATGAAATAAGGGATATGGGATATGAAATATGTCCAGGAGTGGTGGACGTGTGAAGCCATCCCTTCCACTGCGGTGCAAAGCGATGGGTCGAGAGGGTCCAGCTAGACAGATCAAAAGGTCCCCCTCAACCAGTCCCTCCCGATCCGGCCTGTCCTGCAGATGGTCGGCAGACGTATCCCCCCCTAAGTCCCGGACAAATCTAATCCCATGAACCCGGGCACCTCTGCTAAGTCACCAAACTTATCGAACCACTCGGGACGACCTGAGGCAGAGGTGTTAGTCGTCCAATAAATGGTTTCCGGGGCGGCGGTACCCATACCCGTCTCCGAAATTGAAATTGTGTTATATTAAGTTGGATTAAGTTAGACGTTAGGGTGATATTATGTTGTGGAAATAATTTACAGAGTATTATTTCTGAATAATAACCAAAGACAGGACCAGAATAAAACGAATACTACTTTTAATCAAAAGAACCGACTACTATGAACACGTAACAATATAATATTATTTATTCTTTGAGTTCTGTATTCTATGAGATAATTAGGAAACCACAAACTTTGATAAATGTGCGCGTGCACATTGTTTATTAGTTGAGTGCCATTTTACAAAATGAAGTCAGTCAACTGAAAACAAAAATGTTTTTTCGTAAACGAAATTATTTGTAAATAAAAACTAGTGTTGATAAATGAGAGATGCTTTGACATGATTTATTTATATATATATATATATATTTATATATTATATACGCTTTTACAATTATTTGAAATATTTAATTTTTGCGGAACAGTATCATGATGTAAAACATGCTATTTAATTTATATAGAACTATAATTGATTATGATTAAGTTAATAATTGATTATGATTAATTATGGTATTATGGCCTTTCTATGGCTCTATTTTAAAGCAGAATTAATTGTCGTAAATGATTCACATTAAAATGTAAGTATTTTTTTCGGTTTTTCTTGCACAAACTGCACACAATGAATTTTGTAACTCATCGGGATTGCTCTAGCAAGAAATAAAATCAATAAAAAATTTTAATAAGTAAAATTTAAAAGCAGAAAAATTAATTTAGATGCTGAAGAATAAAAAAAAATCATTTGCCGAATTGGATGTCAACCGATAAATTTAAACAGAATTGATAAGCGCCATTATGCACCCAGTTTATTAGGGTATTTGCGGGGTAAGAGGTGACTGTGGGCGGGTACTCCAAACTAATTCTATTTAAACTTTCGATTTTATCGGCGTGCACAAAAATGATTTTCAAGCGTGTCTAGTTAGGTCAGGTTTAAAATATATTTGTTATTTCTTTATTTTTTAAACTGCTAGTTACATGTTTTGAAATTTTTTCGACCACCACGCTATTCGCATGCCATGGGTATGTAGAAAGAATATAAAGTAATATAAATTAACATAATGTAAAAGAATAATAAAGAATACAAAATAATATAAAAGAATGTAAGTGGCTTTAAAGTAATATGAAAGAGTATGAAAAAAATATATAGTAGATTACAAAAAGTATCGAACATAAAAAGCTTGTATGTATATATGAAAGAATATAAAAAGTATGCAATTAAAAATATATAAAGTGTGCAATTAAAAAATATATAAAATCAAAGTACCATAGAGTGAGCAGAAAATGAAGAATTATTATTACTAGCGTATTAATAATATCGATAATGATATTTTATATGTGCATGTTAAGATACATTGGTAGGTATGTACATTATTTTATAGCAATATGATATAGTGATCTCTCATTTGCTTAAAAACTGATCATCAATGATGAAAAATCTCTCATTACTAATACAATGTTTTTGTTTTAAATACATTTAATAATGTGATAAATAAATTCTTACTTAAAATCTATAAAGTACCTATAAATGATTTTCTGTATCAGTAAATTATTTTTATGAAAAAGCTGAAAGGGCACATAGAATATTTAGGAATTTTTTTATGTGTACCGTGTAAATGTATAAATAATAATTATTATTGGTATCTTTTTTTGAATAAGACGTACAAAACTTATTAAAAAAAATTAAAAGGTTTGAAAATATGTTTTAATGAAAAATATAATTAAATTGGTTATGCCCATTCTGTAAAGCGCCGCTTAATTTAGTGATATTTTAATCACTAGTATCAGGAGCACATAAAGCTCTAGTGATTAAGCAGAATTCTGTGTTGTGTGTTATAGGCCGAGCGAGGAGGCATTTCCGTAGAGACTGAGCGCGCCGAGAGGACCGGATCCAGCCGGCTCACCGTGGCTTCGGTGGGACTGGGAGACGCCGGGCGCTATACCTGCACGGGCCCGGCCATAGCCCCAGACACTGTCACCCTTCACGTTATAGAAGGTAATTCCGAATACCTCCCGCTTTATTATGCTGCCCGGGTTGTTATGTGAATTATTGCCTGAACTCTCTCCTGGCATTATTAAGTTGGACGGAAGGTTGCGTGATTAACGGTTAGTCAAGGAGGATGTGGGAGAAAGTTGTTTATGACGTTTTAATTGTCAAGACTACGAGTAAATTACCATATAAATTTTAATAAAATAACCTCATTAGCTAAAGAAACTTCACATCACCAATGTCTACTATATTGTCTTTCAATAAGGTCGCTCGATTTTAAAATATAAATAACTAGCTTCTGCTCGCGATTTCGTCTGCGTAGGATTAGTACTTCGAGTAATCTATTTTCTTTTCCTAGGTCCCATCTACGTTTGTACCAAAATTCTTTACAAATTTATTTAAAATATCTATAATTCTTTATTCGATTCATAGTTTTAGGCGAGTATTTTAAATAAATTCACTAATTTAAATATTTTCGAAAATAGTTTTGCAAAATGTGATTCTCAAATTTTGACATTTTCTATTAAAAAAATATTATTATTTTCAATATATTGAAAATAAATAGCTAACTTTATAATTAATAGCCTATATGTTATTCTGATGTATGAGCAATATTATAGTAAAGTTTCAATTAAATCCATGCAGTACTTTTTGCGTGAAAGAGTAACAAACACATATACATCCATACAAACTATCGCGTTTAAAATATTAGTAAGATACAAGTTGTATGTGAAATATGCATTCATTTTTTTTAAATTTGGCAATATTCTTAAAGAGTTTTTCAAATGTCCGCCGTGGCTCAGCTTAGTGGCACTTCGGTATTCGGGAGGTCAAATTTTCAATGACTTGTCACATAAATCTGGCTGAATTTGCTGGATGGTTTGTTATGTTGACTTTGACGGCGTCAGTTCTTTGCGGTTTATTTGCACAGACCTGCGATTTAAGATAGCTATAAGTGAAGTAAGTTTAAAGGCACGAAATCGAACGATCTCGGCGCGACATCGCGTCCTCAAATCACTCGTGGTCCACCAAGCAAAGCCGTGGCGGACATTTGAACAACGTTAAATTCCCCATTTATTGCAATAAAATATACTTTAAAATAATAAAAAAAATGTGGATATCTTACACACAACTTACTTTACTTACATTTAATCAAGCGTCCTTATTGAAAGTATTATTAAAGGATTACCTACTAATCCAATAATACTAACTCACTAGTAAGTACCTACTTTCCTAATATGTAAATATACTACTACTATGTATGTATATATGTATCTAAATATATCTAAGCATTTTATTTTTGCTCTTTAAATCTGTTGCATATATTTTTATATTATTTTTTGTTGTCTTTCCCAGATTCGCTTCTAACATAAACATTTTTTTAAACATTTATGCTAATGTTACATATGTATATAATTTCAGATGACCATATAACACATAATACCGGTATTGCATATATTTACACAATAAATGTTGTTTTTAAATGTTAAATAATTAATTTTTCGAAGAAAACTTCTTCGGAAAGGTTTTCACTTTGTGATGTCATTATTTATTTTAATTAAAAGACAAAATAACTTTGTTTTCATGCCTTTTTTTTCTTCTTTTTTTTTGATGTGATGTGAAAAGTGATGAAAACAAAGTTATTTTGTCTTTTAATTAAAAATTAAATAATTACTTATTGACTATTATTTTTAATTGATAAACTAATGTTTAAGACAAGATTTTTATGCATGGCACAAAGGGTAACAATTATTATAAGCAATAATTATTAGCCTGAAACACTTATCCACAATGAAAAAATCTCCCGAGAAAAGATACATGCCGCCGACGTGACTTAAACAATAGTTTATAAAATAAAAATTAATATTTGACGAGTTAAAGTATTTCACCAAAAATGTAGACATAATATGTCTCGACGCCACCTAGTGGGAGATTTAGCACTTACAATGCCTTTCTCATGTAAAATAAATAAACGTTCGTTTGCAGTTGAAAAAATGTAATAAGCAGAAATTGTTTTATGAAAACACTAGCATATATTGAATTATTTGTTGGGTAAGAGATAAGCCAACGTAGCTAAGTGGAAAGAGGAGATGACTGGATATCATAACGTCACGGGTTCGAGTCCCGTCGGCGGCATGTTTATTTTCTCGGGAAATTTTTTCAATGTGGATGAGTGTTACAGGCTAATAATTATTGCTTATAATAATAATTACTTATTGTGTTCATGACAAAGAGAGATAAATTTTAATTAAAGTGTAAGATGGATTTTTTTAAAATTAAGGTTTGAACCTTCCCATCGTGTGACCGCAATCAAACGCGCTAAAAAATGGGTTAAACCCGGAGTTGGTAAGATCGGCATTTATTTCAAATATTTTTGCCACTGGTTGATTGAATGCATTGTCATTGATAAAGAGTCTATTTGCTGAGTTTCAGCTCGATCGGATGTCGAGAAGTGGGTGAATTTCCACTTCCAAGATTCTGCTTCATTCATCCATTAATTTGATCAAGAAAACCGTAGATGTACCTATTTAAAATTAGTAATTTTATAATTAATTTTTCGAAATGTAAACATTTATTCCAAGGGACATCGGAAACATGTCATTATTATTCAAAATGAACACCAACAGCGAGTTTCTCCTGAATAACTTCGCCGTGCTTTGCAAATCTGTAATTTGATTACAGGTTTTCAATTACCTGAATTGCTTCTTAAAACTCTGAATAAAACATCAGAGACTAAAACAAAATAAATAAGTCGACTGCCAAAGAAAACAAAGATCGAAAACGCCTCAGGAATACCTTAACATTATCAGGATAACATAAGAAGTGGGAGAAAGGAGGGCAGGTAGCGACGCTTTTGTTCGGGCCACGTGCGAAGCAAACTACTTTGTTTTAAACAGGTTAAAAAGCAAAGGTTTGGCTTTCCTAAGTACTTAATAAAGTGGCCATTTAATTAGGAAAAGCTGATTTCGTAAACCTTCAAGGCTCTGCCCACGCAAATAAATGGAGAATTTGATTTCTTTTTAAATATTATAAAAACAGTTTGATGTTATCGTATTAATTAATTTCATCATTATCTCGGAGTATTGTCGGTGTGATAAAAAAATATACGAATTGCAGTTAATTCTCAAAAATATCTACACAATTTTAATGTTATTGCTACTTAAGGGTTTAATTAAGTTGATATTTAATTCGTTAAATAATTTACTCTATTCTAGCAATGACGACCTCTGTGGTCGAGGGGTAAGGCTCTCGACTTGCAATTCGAAGGAAGAGGGTTCAAATCCCAGCGTGAGCAAGTAAATTTTATTTTATTGAACTGTGTTATTACACAATTTATTGATTTAAAATAGTATGAGGAACATTTGCAGCAGGTTCCTCAGCGAAAGATGCTTTCAGTATCGCCGTGGATAAAGACGACCATTCAGAATCGAAGCGTTGCTTGAAATGGCTTTAGCCGTATTTGCTGACCAGATCTGAATAGTCAAGTATCTCTTTTACATACTATCCCCTTTGCATTTCTTTCTGTCTCACAACGTACCCTAATTGGGGATGCCATAGTCTAACAGGCCCCAGAGGGGAGCAGGCGGAATTTGCATGAAAGAAATAATGATTATCCGAATTTATTTATTATTCATATACTGAACCAGAGTACCAAATGCTCCTTACTCTCCGGAACCGCAAATAATAAGGTATGTTGTAAGGCTGTAGGGAGTTAGTTTTTCGTTTTGGTTTGTTTATGTTATGTTTATTTAGTAAGAGAAAGAGTAGCGAAAAACCTGGCCATTTTGATGTGGTTGTTTTTAACAAGGGCAATACTGAGAGTATCACCCACTCTGAGCAATTTATAAAGCTTATCTACTCGAGCGCTTTTTGCCACATTATGGCACTATTTCCAAAACCTCGGATTGCTTTGTTGCCAAAATGTGGCAAATTATTATTATTGTTTTTTTTTTTTAATTAAACGACTATATAATATATTGTACATTCAAAATATAACAAAATAAATATTCTCTCGATTCTTTAAAATGTTTTTTGGTAAAAGATTTAATTATTATTTTTTTATAAATCGTACAAAAATGTGATAAAAGACAAAAGATAGGGGAATTCATTGGCTACATAGAACTATAATCGGTGTATATGTCTTCATATTCAAATTCGGAGGTATGATTTTTTTAATGTGGGCGGAAATATTTCCTGTAGCAATCCGAGAAAAAATATTTTAATTGCTCTGTCACTCCAGTGGTTATCGTCTCTTAAGTTGAATTATAAAACCGATCTACTTTTAATGTTGGCCAAAATTAATTTGCAAATTTGTCACTCTTGACAAATTATTTCACATCATCTTGGATAAATATTTTTAACGCGTTATTCCATCCAGATAAAGCATCAAGCGGAGAAATAAGACGTAAAGGATGCCTTAATTAATACAATTTATAGCGTGTTCCAGGTACCTAGACGCCCATTGTGTTCTAAGATTTATGCGAAACTTTTGTGACGTCAACCTGGCCTGGGCGAAACGATACAAAACGCTAACAAGTGGCACGGTGAAGGTTGGCGCTATCGTACCTTCAAGAAAGCGCTTTATATTATTTGCTAACAAAGAAACAAAAAATAGATAAAACACAATTCAATTTTTTAAACGAAAAGAGGAAAGAGCGCCAATGCTAATTCGAATAGTGAAGATACTCCTATAGTGTGTTATCACTGTATGGTTTCGGAAGTACATTTCTTTAGAGAGTATACACGATTTGTGCGTACTAATCATGTATAATGCCTACCCTCGATTAGTACGCACAAATTTTGAATGTGTACAATGTACAAGGCCAAATCGCACCCATAGTGTGCAATCGCTGTATGGTTTCAGATGAATATACAAATAAATTCTTAAAAAAGTATACTCGATGTGTGCTTACTAATCACGTATATTGCTTACCCTCAATTAGTCCGCAAATATTTTGAATGTGTTATTTGAATAATGTACAAGGCCAAATCACATCCATGTTGTGCAATCGCAGTATGGTTTCAGTTGAATATAGAAATAAATTCTTGAAAAAGTATTCTCGATTTGTGTGTACTAATACTAATCACGTATATTGCCTACCCTCAATTAGTGCGCACATATTTTGAATGTGTTATTTGTACAATGTACAAGGCCAAATCGCACCCATAGTGTGCAATCGCTGTATGGTTTCAGATGAATATATCAATAAATTCTTGAAAAATTATACTTGATTTGTGTGTACTAATCACGTAAATTGCCTACCCGCGATTAGTAAGCACACATTTTGAATGTATTTGTATACTGTACAAGTCCAAATCGCATCCATATTGTCCAATCGCCGAATGGTTTCAGATGAATATAGAAATAAATTCTTGAAAAAGTATTCTCGATTTGTGTGTACTAATCACGTATATTGCCTACCCGCGATTAATGAGCACACATTTTGAATGTATTTGTATACTGTACAAGGACAAATCGCATCCATAGTGTGCAATCGCTGCATGGTTTCAGATAAATAAAGAAATAAATTCTTTAGAAAGTATACACGATTTATGCGAACTAATCACGTACATTGCCTACCATCGATTAGTGCGCACATATTTTGAATGTATTTGTATTTGTAAGGCCAAATATCATCCATACTGTACACATGCTGTATGGATTGAGAATTATTAAAGTATAACTTATTTGGAGAGTGAAACTGTGTTCTAACTTTCAAATTGTGTTAATGTGGGGTTTTGAAATTATTTATCAGTTTCAATACATTATTAAATATGTAAATAAATTAAGACAACCCATTTTTTCATCACATTGGCTATAATATATTGTACAGTATCTTTGACCATGATATGAATCCTTGAGGCAAAAAAGTTAATTTAAAAATTTACATCAAAAATCTATAATCTATTTAGAAAATTGAATGTCAACAGGATTTACACAATCCGCAGTGGTATTGGTGTATTTTTTTTACGAATAACCTGCAGGCGCATACTTTTATAAAATATACACGATTGCTGCTTCCGGCTTCCTTCTGCCTCAGAACACCCCTTAAAATTGACGATGCCATGGGCTGGAACTGGAACCATAAATTTAAAGCATTTTATAATAAAAGACAAACATTCCAAGGTCACGAGTAATCTGACTATTGGAAATCCTTCTATTTACCATCATATTATTGTTTGAAAAACCAACATGCAATGGAATTTTTAAACGTTTACTCAAAACTGATTACACTGATAGGCTGGTTTGAATTAAACTGGTGCCACAAAATAAGTTTGTTGTATTTGAAAAAATTATATTTTTTCAATTAAAACAAAAAAACATGTTTCCATCACTCGTTGTCACTGATCACACTGCTAGGGCGACGCGCGACAGGATCTCTCTTATCTGTTTCCGCTGTGGGGGAACGAGACGCAGTTAGTATCACGTGACCTGTACTGACGACGTGTGATGGAAAACACTTTTTTTTTAATAGAAAAAGAATATCATCGGTTAGTAAAATTACATCTACATTTTTTACTCCAAACATGCTCAGGAACGGCTGGTTAAAAACCCTCGGGTACGTGCTGTTTTATTCTGTGTAGCAGGGTTTTTTTAAAGTGGGGTCCATTTGGTATTCCCTTGTGGTCATGATATTAGTGTCAGGGGTCTAAGGCTCACTCTTAAATATTTATTTGAAATCAATTTTTCACGTTTTCACTTCAATCAAGCAATTTTTTGTTAAAATTTTGGAGTTTTTTGGGATTACTTACCCCTTATCACGAGCTATATTAACGAGTTGACTCTTATGTTAGGTCCTTACATATGAAATTGGCGTTTTGCCGTACTGGCAACTTTGATCTCAAATATCTTCTCTTTGGTTAGAAATTACAAATTCAAATTTATACAGCTATTTACTCATGTATTTGTGTTTCGAAAATTATTCATTTCATTTGTTTTTTCCTTAATTGTTGTTTTTTCTTTGCGTCACCAAACGCTCACAAGTAACTTTTTGTAGTCAATTTTCGCTTGGGGCATGGTTTGGCTGGTTCGGCAGGGTTCAGCCATTGCGATGAGCGCTTCCGATTATTGTACAGGATCCACTTTTCATCACAGGTTATGATTCGATTTAAAATCCCTTCATTATTGTGCCGGTTCATGATTTCAAAAAGTTTAAGAACCAAAGCTGTATAGGAACCCGACGCTATGGATTTCGACTTTTGAAACTATCTTATTATCTCTGGAAATTACGAAAAGGAAAAATCCTAATAAATAATCTTTGGGTTCTAAAACAGTCATTCATATGTTTTCTTACTAGCGTGTTAAGTTGTAAACAAATTAGATACATTTTAAATCATTTTAAGGATCCTTGTAAAGTATGTACATATTTGACCATAAAACAATATTGTTTCTTTTTTGGAAGCGAACAATAGCATCATACAAAAATAACCTTTTCGAATTGAGTACCAGTATCATTGGGCATTTGCGGGGTATGAAGGACTACGGGCAAGTGCTCCACACAAATTAGATAAACTTATTTGTTAGTTTCAGTACTACCGGTATTTTCAAATGCATTCAGACGTGCCTATAAAATGAATCGTCTGCACGTTCGCACTAAGGCGTCAACATTTAATAGCTACTAGTTGCGTACTTTCTAATAGGTTAGGCACAGACCTGAAATTGTAACAACAATAATTATTCCTTCCGTTTCATGGTAATTTATAATGACTGTTTGGCGCGCAAATCAGCGCCCCCTGTCGGACATTTTGAAACCTTTCCTAAGGCATTATTTATTTAAGCCACTTTCCTCCACCACTCCATGGAAAGTTAGGGGAATAAACAGTGAAACTATGACGTGACTTGCCAAGTTTGTTTTCCGTTTCTGGAGCTGTGTGTTTTGGTTTCTCTCCCCGGTGAATAATGCCTTTACATCACTTTGTTCTATTCGCTTAGGAATTTTAATTATTTGATCTGTGTGATTTATCTTTTGTTTGCTTTATTTGCAAAATTTTATTTAGTTATTTTTCTAGTAGGTACATGAATTAAAAAATAAAGTACAAATCAACTCGTTTTCTCGCAAGTGCAAAGATGTATGTCAAAAGAATACGTCCAACTTTTTTAAGGTGTTCGGGAGTAAAGTGCACAAACTTCGGAAGGTGAATCTACATAATGATAGAAGTAAGAAAGATGTATAATTTTTTTTCGAAATTCCAACGTTTTAATGTAGTTTTTGGGTAAAAAAGATGAAATGTTTGTATGGAAAATTAATATTCATATGTGGCAAAAAATGTTAGATTTTCAAAAAAAGTTGTTTGTCACTTTTGCTTCTACTATCATGTAGAATCACCTACCGAAGTTTGTGCACTTTATCCCCGGACAACATTTTCAACGTTGAGATTTCACACCAACACCCCTGTCAGAGGTCACCCCACGTGACTTAGTAGGAGTGCCCAGTTTATGGGATGTGGTTTGTCCGGATTTGCATCAACCGCGTGGCAAGCTGATGGAGACCATTTGACCTCCCCAGCAGGACTCTCTCGGAACATTGCCTTGCACCGCAAAGGGAGGATAAATCCATATATCCGTCACTTGCGGACACATTGACCGCCTGATTCCCACCCACCTTCATACCCCTTTCCTTCCGATACTTCCTCACCATCTTTTCCTAAAAACACCCTCCTACCATCCCCAAACATGACATTGCCCCTGAGGGTGATTATTTTCCACAGGAAAATAAAAATAGGACAAAAAAGACCTGTTTCGAGTTAATAAACCAAACAAATTTATAAACTGCTTTTCTGTAGGTACCTACTTACATATGCATCGTATACCCCATACAAATCACTAGATTATAAGTGTGACTATTCGTATAATAAGCCGTTAAATTAAACAGAACGGTTACATGACAGATACTACCTAACTTTTGTCTTTCCCATCTCCTTCCCATCTCCCTTGCTTTCAGCCTCACAACTTACTCCAATCGGGGATGCCATTGTACAGCAGTCATATAAAAAGCCATACAATAATTATGACAGTGTACATAACGCTAGTGCCTACACACTTCAAATCGTAGCAAATTATCATGGTCATAATATGTAACGATTTGATGACATTCAAATAATTATTTGTGAAAGATTTTCATGATGATAAAATTAATAAACTCCATAAAACAGAAACAAAAGTCAACCCCTCGGTTCAGATGCGTATAATGTTGGCTATTCTGAAAATAACGAGTAACATTTGCATTATTTTCTACTAAATAATGACGCTTTGCATTCATAATGTAATTGAAGCAATATTATTTGGTAAAAGCAGCTGTTTGTTTTAAAACTTGTTCAAATAATAATGAGCGAAAACGTTAAAATGTTCAAACCGTTATTGAATAATTAAAAAAGTTGCATACAAAAATTTAATCTGGGTCGAATGGAAAAGTTGGCGTTATGAATGCATAATTAATCTAGGTAACGAAATTAGGTAATGCGAAAGTGTAATGCATTGTCAAATGTTAAGTTAAACCAGCTTGATGTATGTATGTATTCCTGAAACATTTTCACAGTAAACCACAGTTTTAACTTTTCAGTTTAAAACAAAATAATTACTGGTGTCTAAAATGCATGTTTTTGCCTGCTTTTCTGAGTTCCTGGTATCGTTGTTATGAATGTACGGTCTACGGTGGTAACGAAGTATTAAGTGTGTTGCATTATAAAATTATTTCCTGTTTGTTTCATGTGCTTCTGATACCTTTTCACATGACAGATTTTTTTTTTTAATTTCACATTTTCTCGATCGTTTACAAAATTGGTGTAATCATAATGAACTGTTTTTAAATATTGATAAGTGTCAATTCATATCTTTCTGTAGAAAAAAAAATCCTATTATGTTTCATTATAGTATCAATAATATTTCTCTTAAAAAGATGTCTCATATCAAGGATCTGGGTATCGTATTTGATGAAAAATTAACGTTTGTTCCACACATTAATGAAGTTACTAATAAGGCTATGAAATGTTTGGGATTTATTTTAAGAACAGTCAAAGATTTTACGTCACTTTATTCATTTAAAATACTCTTCACTGCCTTAGTTAGAAGTAATTTAGAATATAATTCTACTATTTGGTCCCCATACTATAAAGCACATCAAGTAAAAATTGAGAGAGTTCAACATAAATTTTTAAGATTCATTAATTTCAAACTCTCCATACCCATTGAACAAATTAATTATGATATATTATTGAAACGACTTAATTTAACTGACTTATCTTCTAGAAGAACCAAGAGCGATATGGTACTTTTATTTAAATTAGTAAATGGCACAATTGACGCACCTGATTTAACTAAACTAATAACATTCAGAGTACCAAATTGTAACACGAGGCTTCAAGAGCTGTTCTTTGTTTATCCTTCGAAAACTAATTATTTCAATAACTCCCCAATCCAAAGACTACATAGGCTTGGAAATAAATTTAGTTCAGTTGATTTTTTCGTTTATTCCTTATCAAAATTTATTTCTGAAATTTCAAAAATTCTGTTTCCCACTTACTAAACAATGATGTAACATAATTTGTATATTATTGTTTATTTTTCTGTTATTTTTGTACTATGATTGTTGTAAAAGCTCTATGGGCGTGAATAAATAAATAAATAAATAAATAAATATATGACAGAGCAAATTTCTTTGATACAAAACACTGTATTGTTATTTAACCAACTGACGTTTTTGCGCACCTGGTATTTATCGCTGGTGTATTAATTCAAAGCGAACGTAAAGTAAAATAATAAATTAATCTTACCTTTGCGTTTGAATGCGCTCCTGGTAATTTTTCAAAATAGTGTAAGATTTTTAAAATTAAATTATAATTTTAAAAAAATCTGTTTGTTTGTTACCTTTGTGCTCCTGTTAGGTATCGAATATTTATTTCAACATTTTTTTTTCTTTTTAGGAGAGCACACTGAAGCAATGCAGAGGGATGAGGCGAGTCGTTCATCAGGTGCTTCCCACGGACCCCTTCAATTCTCTGTGTTCCTGATCTTCTCCAGGAAAATATCTTACTCATTCATACAGAATTCCTTGCTATTTTCATTAATAAGCTTGTGTAATTTCCGCATGTACAATTTGAGATAAGAATTTTTTTATGTAAAAATGAATAAAAATTTTATGCCCGGTACATTTCCAATAATATTTGTAGTCTATATTCATTTTAAACATTACATTTATTTATTTACATTACAGATGCAAGGTGTTACGTTTTTTCTTTTCTTTTCTAGTTTATACGTGAAATATACCTCATTATTATAAGATACAGTAATATTAGGATTGTAAATAATATAAAATCAGTTAATTGATTAAGGTTGTGTAAATAGATTCTTTTTTGCTGTGTAGCAAATATTATGCACTAATATGTATCAAATAATTATGTTCACTTAAATGATTAAAGTATTTTAAACAAACTGCTTCTTTTGTTACCTTTTCCAACTCTGACGAATCCAAAACCAGTCACTCTCTCTCTGTAAGTCATTAGTCCATCTCACAGAAATGAATGTAAAAGACATATTTACATATAAAATCCAATTATTATTAATAGTTCGTCGAGTTTGCTCCACTGGTGATTACACATAGATAACCGCAGAATCTAATGACGTTATTGAAGTCCTATGTGTTCCAGATAACGTACAACCAGACAATGGAATAAAAGCTTAAATTCGAATGCTGGGCTGCAATTTATAGTCCCACGACTATGTAAACATTTCTGTTTATAGTGAAAACATTTGGACCACCGAATTTATCGTCTTTTGTTTTAATACAATTTTGAAAACGCTCGTAAATTTTTCCTGTTCGAAATATAAAGTTTCCTGTGCGACTCAATTTATTGTGTTGCTGAAAATCCAGTGTATTTGTTTTTTCCCGAAGTCCATTCTGCAAACACAACACTTTGGTTTCCTAAAGTGCAATTTGATGTTAATCGATAAATGAATAAGTGCAGTCAAGGATATTCTATTTCTGCATCGAAGGGTTTTTACATTTATAAAATCCACAGAAAAAATGAATTTGTAAAATACTTTAACGATCTCCAGTGACCTCAGAGCTGAAGTTAAAGTATGTAGCCATAATGTGTCTTGTTAAAAACTAAGGTATATTGGCTTCAATTTAATTCTAACCAAAAATCTGCCCTATATAGGCTTCAATTTAACCCTATATCTTATTTTAATGGGTGTTGCGTAAAAATGAGATAGGCATTCATACACCAACATTATACGCTTAGGGAGCATTACGTAAGGTGATAATTATTGGACTTGTAACACTTTTGGGTAATATTTGATGTGTTTTCGTAAAGTTTTAAGCATTGAAAGTTCATTTAAGAAAACAACAAATGTATTTTATTAAATTTATTTATCATTGTTGAAATATTTACAAAATATAAACCGTACCTTCCGCAGGATGATTATAATAGGAATGATTCATAACTAATTATTTATTGTAAAAAATAAAGAAATTTACAACCAATGAAAAAATAACGAGATAAAAATGTAATATACATAGGTTATCTTATAAACAAATAAATAAATAAATAAATAAATAGGTATACGTGTTATCCATCATACAATAATTGTAGTAATAACGAGAATATTCGTTTCATTCTAAAAAAAAGTGGAATATTTTTTCCTAAAACATATTCATCCAAATAACATAAGTAGCATCTAAAAAGAAACATTGTTTTATACATATTTTTAAAATCAGACACAAAAAATGGTATTGCGTCCAATACATATTTCATTACATAGTTATTTTTATTTATATTGAGTACCTACTCTACAATGTATGATACAAAATCTTTTAATTTATCAATTTACAAGTATCGAGTAAATTAACTATTTTTGACATCTCTTTATCGTAACGCATATCAATTAATTCTCCTTTCGTCGATTAATCCAATGTTCTTTGTCAGTTTCTACGTAACAAATAAATACAAATTTGATCTTAGAAGATTCACACATTTGTTCGAAAATAAAATAAAACATATTTTTTGACTGTTATTTTTATCACATATGCGTATAACAGTTTTATATTTACAGATTGAATATTATTTGAAATATCTTAAACTAAAGTACTCGTATCTTATCACACTAAATTAATGAGTGTTTTTCTCAAGAATTCTCATTACCCGTTAATTACTTAATTATTTACATTAATTATTTTGGTTCGTAGAAAATATATACTTTACAAGGTTGGCTCATCGAGGGGTATTGTGGTGATTGGCTAGAAAGTTGTGACGTAGTTTGAAGTTCATTTTCCATCGGGAGATTTGAGTTTACTGTAATACAAGTGGCGTCAAGCGAATGCATGCATTTGCAAATGATTTATTTGGAATAGGTTAGTAATATAATAATGATTATTATATAAAAACTAATTTTCGGATAAACGGTGAGAATTCCGTGTAAATCACATATTTGCAGTGTTATTTATTTAAATTTACTAAAATACTAAGCAGTGTTAATTCTACGTTGATGTTGTAGAATCGAGTTTATTAGCGCCTTCTATACGTATACAGGATGTCCGGGGGTAAAGTGCATTAACTTCGGGGGGTGATTCTATATGATGGTAGGAGTAAAAAAGATTAATAACTTTTTCCGAAATTCCAACTTTTTTTTCCTATACAAAAAGACGTACCTATTAAAAACCCTTAGTGTAAGGTACACACTTACCACTCAATTTGCTGAGTCACATTGGAAGGTTGTGATTGCCCGCATCGCAACGGCGGACAATAATAGAGCTGGCCACACACGCCGTACTAATTTTATCTTTTTACCAAATAAATCCCCTTAAAAGTTGGATATTCGAAAAAATGTCTTTATCTTTTTTACTCTCTGTCATATAGAATCACCTCCCGAAGTTAATGCACTTCACCCCCGTACAACCTGTATATTTATTGCTTTTGTGAACATTCAAATTTTAAAATTGCAGGTCTCATTTAGCTCTACCATGTCAAGCATATTTCAGGAAAAGTGTTGAAAATAATTTTATTCGTACAAAGAGTCGCACAGTATCTAAGTTTGGTGAAATCGTGAAAGATGACCATTTGGAATCGAAGCGTTATATGGGTTTAGCCGTATCTGCTGACCATGTTGTATTAATATTCAGATACTTCCCCAACATCATCTTCCCTGTTTCTTTATAATACCCATACAGAATTTGCGCAAAGCTCTTTGTATTACAGCTATTTGAAATAATTCAATTTATTTACAATACAACTTAATTACACCGAAAAAAGCAAAATATGAAGACGGATAAAATATATATTTTTTTTATATCGACTCCTCACAGGAGGCCACGAGAAATTTAAATTCCTCAGGGCCTATGTCATCTTTATGGATGCTGTGCGGAGGGTATTTTTGAGAAGAGGTACCTGTGAAAAGTGAAAGATATCGCTCTTTTCGGACTCCAAATGGACTTCGAACTACGTCACGAGGTTGTGAGCGGCCCGTTGCGTTCTTTCCCGGAATGTGACTGGATGTGTACCTATTGTTATATACATTCACTACCAACCTTGATCGTAGTGTATACTCATGATTGTTATCATAAAATTAACAAATACGACTTTTGAAAATCACAAACCAAAATATCGTTCGTTTCAAACAACCCGGTAAATTTAATAAAGTTTAAAAACATTCGCTACCTATCTTTGTTGATTCCTAAAATTTGCAACCACTAGTTTGAAAAAATCGGTAAAACATTTCGAAATTTATACCAAACATTTCGATGATGTGTCTTATTAGTAAGCGATTTATATTTTCGTGATTTCTCTACATCATTAATTAATTGATTCTAATAATAAATTGATTCAACTTCTATTATAATAGTATATACATAATAGATTACTTAATTTAACAGTACAAATATTGATTTGGAATATTTTAAATTACCCATTGACTACGTAATTTACACAGTTTATGAATAGTAGTAGTACATAATTAATTAAAAACACATATGTACAAATATATTCCAACGATTTTATATATTTCTAATAAAATATATAAATGCTTGAACTCAAAATATAAAACTCACAATTCCAAGTCAATTCAATCGTTTTCAGTATAGGTTGCCATTATGTTAATAATAAAATACAATAAAATATCAATTGGAATGGAATGCATTATGTTAACATTAAAAAAAAAAGATTTTATTTAATGCGATACCAAAAATTAATAAAATAACCACATTTAATAATCGTAATTTAAAAAAACACTTTCAATATTATAAAACTTCACTTTTCAGTGTCTTGCACAATTTCGTTATAATATCAGTTATACATTGTACAGGATGTTTCAGAAGAAGTAACTAGTTAATTTAGATAATGAATAGGTCGCTCGCTTCAGATGATCATCTTCCCAAGAGAACTGAGGATAGGACGTAAGTTAGCAGCGCTACGGCCACTGGGGGGAGGATGTTTGTGGCTGCCCTGTTACTCGTCTGCATAGCTGCTGGGTGCTCACCTACGGTAAGAAAGGAAAAAGAAGAATTAGTTTAAATGTACAAAATAAACAACCAAAAATCATGGTAACCATAATGAACAGTAGATAAATACGAATGGAGAATAATGAATTAACAAAGATTTATCATTTTTTAGTTTTGTACGTTTGACCCCCACAACGTGACTTATGAAGGGTGGATAGGAATCTTAGTTTTAGTTGCATAGGAGTGACGGACGTATACCTACATATCCGTCTCACTGCGGTGAAAAGTGATGTTCCGAGAGTCCTACTAGAGATGTCAAAAGATCTTCCACAAATAATCTCTCCCGATCTAGATTAAAAGACAGTTGGTGAGTAGACACATCCGCCGCCAAGATCCGGACAAACCTTACTCCATGAACCCGGGCACCCCTGCTAAGTCTGTGTGACCTGGGGCGTTGGTTATCCAATAAATGGTTCCTGGGTCGACTATACCCCATACCCCTCTCTCATGTACTTAGTAATTTTTTTTAACATATATTATGTACGATAGTTTAAATAAAAGTTGAAAGAAATGGAAATATACATTGGCGCAGCCCGTGTGTAATATATAATCATGTGAGTAATAATGTATAAATTCATATTATTATTATTCAGGTCGTTAAAGGGCCAATTGTTGCATATTATAAATTCAAATGTCATGTTATCATCAAATGACCATTCAGCCTTTCAATTTTCATACATGCAAAATGGCGCTGAATGGCTATTTCATGACTATATTATTTTAAAATTTCTGTGAAACAACCCGTCATAAAGTTTTTATTCAAAATGTGTTTTGTTTTGAAAATGTTAACAATTTTTTTATTTATTTTTTTATTATTTAATCTATACATATATTATAATTACATGTAATTTTTTTCAATGTCTGTCTCACTAGGGTAAACCTGTAAATAGAGATATTACAAAGTTGGAGAAAAGGGTGGAGACTTGTAAGATTTTCTTCAAAGCGAGCTTCGGAAAATGTTTCTTATTATTATCTCTCGACTAGCTATCCAAAGGTCATGGGTTCAAGTCCCGGCGTGCGCAAATCAAATTTATTTCATTAATTTGTATTTTTTCACAAGTAACTATTTAAAAATAATACATATTATATTTGCGGCACATTCCAAAATGGAAGATACTCCATCTCATTGTCGCTTTTATGCAGGGTTTTATTGCTTTTTATTGCTTACTTGAATATAGGTACTTTCCTTTTCACCATCTCATTCCCCTGCCAATTCCCTTCATCCTCACAACATACACGAAGAAAAATGTTATTCAAACATACGATCATTTTATTCGTAAAAATGGTTAAAAAAGGGACTTAGTCTTACTTTTAAAAAGGGAGTGCAGGATTTGAACCGGTGACCTCTTGATTTCCGGTCGATAGCCTTACCCCTCGACCACACGGAGAAAAATGTTTTTCGAAAAAACTATCATTTTAATAGTAAAAACGGTTAAAAACGGGACTGAAGTTCTTACGAACAAATTAACAGTGTTTCGATGTTTATTGGCTGTAAAATTTAAGAATAATTTGTTGGTATACGCACAAAATTGCGTATACCAACAAATTATTCTTACATGTTCCCGCAAATAAACATTGAAACCCTGTTAATTTGTTCGTAAGAACTTCAGTCCCGTTTTTAACCGTTTTTACTAATAAAATGATCGGATTTTAGAATAACATTATTCTCCGTGTACCCCGATTGGGGATGCTATAATTTCACTGGCTCCAGACGGGAGCAGTTAGGACTCTTGTGTGGAATTCAAATACAGAAAGCAAGTGGTAAAATTGAGGTTGACTTTTTCATTTTCAAAAGGTGCACGAATATCACACATTGATATAGATTCAATAAATAAACAAATAAACAAAGCTTACTAAATTTAGTCCTGGATTATGGAAGAGACGTATTTAATTTACAGAAGTCGTACAATGATTTAATTAAGAGGAAATAAATCACTTCCTCACTTAACAATGTTCATGTTCATCCATCATTATTCAGTGACTCAGACAAATTTGTATTTATTCCATCTAGTGACTACTTATATTTGCGCTTTCCGACATTTTGACTTAATTACCTAGATAATATCATTTTGTTTCGTCTTTATCATTAAATATTCTGCCTGACTACATATTTTCCAACAAGATGTCAAAGATTGATATTGATTTTTGAAGTAAATACTTCTTTACGCACGCTCGACTTGAGGGGTAAACTGGATGTGTAACGAAAAGTGAAATGCGTTGCGAGGCGAACGGGCTCACTGTAGAACCAAGAGAGAGCAGTGCGCGCGCAAATTTTCTTTCTCTCTTCCTCTCATAGCCAGTGCATGAAATATTTCAGTCCGTATTTTGAAATACCAGTGACGCGCTAAACGCGTAGGCGTAGGCAAGGTATGTACATGAACATACATATAGATGGAGCTAAAGAAGTATTTACTTCAGTCGTGTGGTCTAAAGCACATTCGTTTTTAAAAAAAATATATGTTTAGTAGATAAAACATTTAGGGAAGTCCCACAAAGCTGTCATATGGCAGCTTGTCTGTACGTTCTACCAATTAAACATTCTTAATATGATACATAAGGAAATATTTGTAAATACATTTATAGTTTTAAGGAAACATTATAATAGATCACATAGTAAATAAGGTTATTTAAATTACATCTATAAAATATATCAATATACCTGCCTAATAACAAGATATGTAGGCAGCTACATTAAGATATTCAAAGATACAAGAAGTTTTCGTTTTATTAACCACAGCTTTAAAATTTTTATTTATTTTTTATTAACGCCCCTTTTAGGAGCTGATACTTATGAATAATAAAAATTACAGGCAGTTCAGTTATGTGTAATAAATACTTTTATTACACGTAACTGAACCGCCCGAGTTATAAAATTTTGAATTTGTTTAGTGATAAATTGAAGACGCCACTGACTTATAATTATTTTCCTCCATTAGTATTCTGGGCAAAGAGGAATACATGTCGTAGTTAGTCACAGAATTTCTGCACTGAAATAAATCCTGACTTATTACGTGGTGGAATCCGAAAGCTTACCAATGGAAGCAATTCTGGACTCTCAATTACATAACTTAAAATCTTATGTAAAAACAAAGTCAGTGAAAATTCTTCTATCCGACAGTTTAAGCATAATCATTTAAAAGAGTTACGGCCGCTGTTCCCAATCCCACTAATCAATTACTAAGCCAAAATTTTGCCTTAGTATTTGATTAGTGCACAACTACGCTTTTTCCAACACACAAGTATCGCTTAAGCATTTATCTTAACCTAAGGAAGCCGGACTAGTGGATTAAACTCGTTTCGGCCGCCTTAGTTTTGGACTAGTTCTTAAAAGTGTCAACAGAGTAGAAAAAATACCGCGAACACAATGTATGGTCGATGAAATATCACTTTGACAGAAGACACAGTTTTGCGCTCATTTCACTTCTGTTGTATTGCGTTTATCAATTATCATTTTAATTAATATGGATTGATAAGTTCGGATGCGTGCGGAGCAGAGACGAAAAACGGTTAATTTATGCGAAAAACTATGTCGTTTTCGAATATTCAGGTGTCAAGTCCAGTACCTACGGTCAAGCTGACACTTTATTTTATATACGTTTGTTTAAAAAATATAAAATGTCAGTTTATGGATAAAAATATTTAAAAAAAATTACGTGTTTTAATAATAAATCCAACAATTAACTCTATAATATTAATTTAACTTCGAAAGTTCTTACTTTGATGTCATTTTATTGTCTATGAAAGTGGGCGAGGCCAGATAACATAAGATGTTTGGGGACAACATAAATCGAGCGCTACCCTACAAAATGCTTGGCTGATCGCGGCCTCAGATGAATCGATTTAAAAGTTAGAAACAGCGGCCGTTATAGTACAACAAAATTGCTAGAATACAAATTTTAAACCTTAGAAAACATGAGAATGCTGTTTAACGTAAGTTTATGCAATAATGGAATGAGCCTTGTATGTTCATACAGGACGCGAAGTTGTAAGGTCTTAGCAAAAATTTTATATGTACAGGGTGTCCGGGGGTATAGTGCATTAACTTCAGGAGGTGATTCTACATGATAGTATAAGTAAAAAAGATAAATAACATTTAGAAATCCCAACTTCTAGGGGTACTTTTTTGGTAAAAAGATAAGATTACTCCGGCGTGTATAGCCAACACTATTATTTTCCGCTGTTACAATCGCTGCAATCGAAACCGCCACAGTCGGGCTCGGATGCCTCACGGCAAATTTATCGGGCAAGTTTGTACCTTACACTATTATATTAAGTATTTTTAATAGGTACGTCTTTTTGTATAGGAAAAAAATGCACTTTTCCCCCGGACACCCTTGTATACGAAAATTTCGCGTCACAATGTTTGTCCCAGATAAACTCCGAAACTACTTAACCGATTTTGATGAAAGTTGGCTTACTGTGTGTAATTTGGTCCAAATTAAAAGTTAGTGTAGTTTTTATCTCGATTATTGACCTCAATATTTATTTGTGCCAATTAAATGTTCATTATGTATTTGTTATGGGACAATGATTTGAAAGTACTTGAGATCTATTACGATTTCGGCATGTTTAAGAGGTCATCAAGATTATTTATCTCTTACTTCTTCCATCGAAAAATCTTCAGGACTTTCAACTATTATTATCATAAGAAATTGAATTTGACTAAAGTATTATGCTCCCTCCAAACGAAATAGATAAAATTAAACCCCGTTAATACCCAGCTCTCGAATATATTAATCAAATTATTTATCAGGCTTTGGTTCCTCGCCGGCCCCGCGACGAACAAAATCTCTTTTACGATTGGCGTTTACGTAAAATACGCACCGAGAACGAATAATATAAATGACCTGAAAAGGACGCGATAAGAATAAAGCGTGAAATATTAATAGCGGTAATTTGTAACCACCCAGTCGTGTCCCGTTCCGCAATTAATCAGGGGCTCACTTCAAAAATGTTTGTTAATGAACGCAGCACGCAGTTTGAGCACCAGTGAACATCGTTAGAGTCATATTATTGATGTGTCCGTGTTGAGGACAGAGCCTTGGCTCAGCTCCAGGGGTTGCGGGTTCAAAACGGTGGAGGCTGTTGATTTATCTTTTGCTAGAGGGTCAATAGGGAAGTTGAGTGAAAAATATTTTGACTTATAAAAAATTTGTTCATGTAGATGACGTGAAAACTTAAATACCAGTATTTTTTTTTTTAAAGTTTGTTTTCATAATTAAATTAATTCTAAAAGTTTGAATTTTATTAAAGCCCGCGAAAACGGCGGCAAGAGCATAATACCGTGCGGCAGAGTTCGTGACGTAACCTGGTCCTTGATTGTGTGAAATATAAGGGAAAATATTTACAAAACCGGGACACGTTTAAAATGGAGGAAAAAAATAAATTTAAAAAGTTTTAGTATCTAGTTAGATATTAACTAGAACTAATCAATTTAGTTTTCGGAATTTCGAAAGAAGTGCATTTTAACGGTTATTTTTTTAAATTTAAAAACACGAAATGTCATTTTTCACCGACTGCAATGTTAGAAACTGTTGCAAGTTTCGTTGAAATATATTGATATTTCGTGTTTTAAAATTTAAAAAATAACCATTAAAACGCACTTTTTTCGAAATTCCGGTAACTGAATTGATTAGTACTAGTTAATATCTAACTATTACAGCGTTTTAAATTATTTTTTTTCGTCCATATTAACGTTTCCCGGTTTTGTAAATATTTTCCCTTATATTTCACACAATCTAGGACCAAATTATGTCACAAACTCTGCCGCACGGTATTATGCTCTTGCCGCCGTTTTCGCGGGCTTAATAAAATTCAATCTTGTAGAATTAATTTAATAATGACCACCAAACAGATGCATCTTTTGATAGAAACAGATGCATCTTATAACTATAACAGTAGTAGACGTATTCAACTGCACGGAATATATATATTGTTACAGATAGACTGTAAAAACGTACCTCAATAATAAAATAAATGACGAGTTAAAGGATTGCACAAAAAAAAAAATGTAAACATAATATGTCTCGACGCCATCTAGTGGGAGATTTAGCACTTACAATGCCTTTCTCATATAAAAAAAGTTGGTGTTCGCAGGGGAAAAAAATGTAATAAGCAGTAATTGTTGAACGAAACACTAGTATATTTGAATTTTTTGGCGGGTAAGAGATAAGCCGAGATAGATCAGTGATTAGAGCAGTTGACTGGAAATCAGAAGGACACGGGTTCGAGTTCCATCGGCGGCATGTTTTTTTCTCGGGAGATTTCTTCTATGTGGATGAGTGTTTCAGGCCAATAATTATTGCTTAAAATAATAATAATCCATGTTTTTATTTTGACGTGTTTTTTTTTTTTTTTCTACAAAAACATAAATAATTGTAGGTGTTGGGTAGTTGGGGGCGGGGTAAGTGGTGGGGTGGTAACTTGGCTGAGTGACCAATAAGGTCACTCAGCCAATGAAAGAATTTTTTTTGTTTGATTTTGAAGAAAAAATATTAGAAAAAAAAAAAAAAAAAAATTTACATAAAAAAAGTCACCGGAGACAAAAATTTCATTTACATTTTTTACTCCAAATAATGTCAGGAATCACTGGTTAAAGTAACTCAAGTACGTACCTTAACACCCTGTATAGATAATTAATAATAAATGACTGTTTTATACAGCGCCGCTTTTGAGAAAAATCAATGAAAAAAAAAATTAAAAATCTATTAACAATGGAGACACCTGGGTAAAACGAATTTTATTTATTATTTTTTTTTTATTTACTTAATATTTGTAGGTTTTTTACAATAAATATACATAATTTTTACATGTTTATACACTGTTAAAATGTTAGATAATAATAGCTTTTCCTCACCATAAAGAGACGAGGCTCTTGTGTTTTGTGAGGCAATTTTGGTTCAATTATATAATTTCACGTGTGAAAGTAAATAATACAATAAAGCAAAAACAAGGGATAATTTAGAAAACGCAAGAATTATCAATAACTGATTTCAAGCTTTGAAAGAAATAATAATTGTGAGGTATGGATTCTTATATTGGTTTTAGGTAATTTTTGCTGAAATTCCTGAATATTTTCGTTAACTTTTAGGTATAATGTAAATCGGTTCTGGGTATCGCTTTAATCCAGGCCATTTCTACGTAGGATTTTGGAGCATTGAGTCATCCAGGAGTTATTTGGTCTTCCCCTGGATGACTGTCGATGAAGCTCCATCATTGCCTGCTTCACTGGTCTGGTGGTCTCCGTTTTATGTGACCATACCATCTCAACTGTCGTTCCTCTAGCTTACTGTTTATGTCCGTGACACCCAGACTACTACGAATGCGTGAACTTTTAATCTTATCTTTTAGTTCAGTAATTTAACGCATATTACATACAAATATTGTATAACCGTATATTACGTACAATATTTGTATATAATATTGTACGTAAAAGCAAAGATAGCAATCTCTACGTCATTTCAAAAGCAAACATACCAATCTGGCCAAAATGGAGATTGCTGCTTTTGCTTTTATACACCTCGATTAATAATTGCCGGGGTGGCGTTTCCCACACCCACCTCTCAAGAAATAGGTAAAAACATAATACAAAAATAATTCCACATCATGACTTAGGCAAAATAGCAGGTTGATTTTGCAACAAAAGTCATCTATGGTTTTGCAATATCAGTTGACGTCATATTTATGAAGTAATGAGCAAAGGATGATGGAGAAATAATGGCGTTTAATTACTGAAAGAGGAAAAATGTTGACTTAGTTGCATTTGTGTAGTAATATAATGTATAGCGCCCTTATGGTGATTTCTCACTAAAACGGCGCTCTACAAATTATCCAATTATTATTATTATTATAAAGTAAGATATTGTAACATAAAAGGTCCTTAAGAGCGATTGACCAGCGGCTGAGAATAAAAGTTTAAAAATGCTTGCAACTGTACAGGTAGTTCCAATGAGAAAAATCGATTATTGCCAGTATCAAATTTTTAAAATTAAAAATTTAATATCGATTTATTTAATTCAAAATTTGCTTTAATATTTACCTACATACAATACCTAAAAGCAATTAAAATGCTCAAAACGCACGATGATAAATTAATAAATACCGTGTACTTCTTGTAAGTATAATAATCTATGATTTTTCAATAATGTCTGAACAAAATAAGAGTGTAAAATTTTTTATATATATTTTTGTTTGTAAGACCTTAAATAAAAAGAAAAACAGAGATATTTTTGTCACAAAACAAGTTCCCGGATTTATTTTTTGGAAAATATTAATATTGGATTGAAAACTGCGTTTACTAGATTATGTATCGATTAATTTTGTTGTACATGATTTGAAATTTGTGTTGTTTAATAGAATCTATCGTTTGAAAATTGAACAAATCTGCCAACGACCAACGGTACGATCTTATTATATTAAAAATAAACTTAGTTTTTCAAAATTTTAAAACTGCGTGTACCAGATAAAATAACAATCTTTCAAAATCAATTTATGTTTTTATTGTAAAAAAAGAGTCAATACGTCTAGAATTTGATTTAAAAATGACTAATTTCCGGTATTCTCTGGTAATACCCCCTTTTAATACAAATAATTTAATTACTCACAACACTTTGAATAAACTGGTTTTCGATCTTCCTACGATAATTGGTTATTGGATTCTTATAGATTGTTAGGTACCGTAAAGATCCTTATTTAGAATTTAAATTTCTTCACTAAGTTCATAATAGCACCATCCAGATAAAGGTTAGAAAGCAACCAAAACTAGATGCCACCAAGATTAAATTCCCTACGATTTACATTACAATTCCCTCATTACACTATTTTAAATGAATTAACTGTGAAATAACACAAAACTTTTTGGAATTACAAATTCTCAATTTAGAAGGCGGGTATAGAAGTTTGCTTTGTTTGGTAACTTAGCAGGGGTGCCCGGGTTTATGACATGAGGTTTGGTTAGGTCTTGGCGGCATTTGCGTTTTCCCACTAGTACCTGGCTGGCCGGATCAGAAATACTATTTGAGGAAGATCTTTTTACATCTCCAGTTGGACTCTCTCGGTCCATTGCCTTGTACCGCAGTGGGAGGGATGGATTTATACATCCACCACTCCTGGACTCATTTACCCGGAGATTCCTACCCACCCTTTATACCTTTTTCCTTCCCAGAATTTCCTCTACTCCCTTTTCTTTAAATCCACAAATCCTCCACAAAGCGTCGCCAAAGACGACATTGGCCCTGGGGGGAATTAGTTAAAAAAAAGCAAATTGTGCACTTCAGGATTTGAACCGGCGACCTCTTGATTTCCGATCGATAGCCTTACCCCTCGACCAGACGGAGAAAAATGTTTTTCGAAAAAACTATCATGTTAATAGTAAAAACGCTTAAAAACGGGACTGAAGTTCTTCCGAACAAATTAACAGTATTTTAATTTTTTTGGCGGGAAAATGTAAGAATAATTTGTTGGTACACGTACGAAATTACGTATACCAACAAATTATTTTTACATGTTCCCGCCAATAAACATTGAAACCCTGTTAATTTGTTCTTAAGAACTTCAGTCCCGTTTTTAACCGTTTTTACTATTAAAATGATCGTTTTTTCGAATAATATTTTTCTCCGTGCACGAAGGTCGTCATTTAGAGTTATAAAACCAAATTAGTTTCAATTTGGTCCTGAAATTAAACACATGCGGTCGTTGCTTCAAACATTTATTACCTATAAGCTAAGCACTTACATAAATGTTCTACGCACTTTCAATAAAGCTACTTCCAAATACATACTGACCAAACTGCCTAATAATGATTGAAAACAGTGTAATTTGAACTGTTATATCGGATTTCTATGCGAAACCTCCATAGGGCGGACACTACAGCGCAGACCACATCGTTTAATTAAACTTGAGCTTTATTTGATTATAAGGGAGGCTTTATTAAACCCAGCAATTGATTCAAATTGTTACTATTTATTTTGTCTAGTTTCCGGTAGGCTTGCTGATTAGAGGCAGTTTAATAAATGGATGAGAGATTCAGAACAACATTTTGAAACCCTGAAATAACACCATTTTCGTTTTATACTTAAATGTGTAATACAACAATACATTTAGATTCTATTTTTGATTAAAATTTCATTGTGTTCTTTTCTCTACCAAAAGCAAGCTTTTGTTTTTGGTTTACATGTAGCTTCAATGTAAAATTAAAGATTTTAAATGTTTCCTTTTACTTTTTAATAAGGGTTTGAGTTTATTTATTTTTTCTTCATATGTGCTTTTCTTGGTTAAATAAAATCTGTTTTCTTCTTGTGTTTGAACAACGATGTTATACGATGTGAGATTTTCACCGCTAAAAATGTAGTCGTGATTTATTTTTGGGTATTATGCCGTGTTGCCCTACCTCCCTCTTTAGCCAATGTTTCTGCTAGCATTGTGGTGTCAGTCATCAGAGCAGATGTTTAATGCTGTCCACAACGATGGATAAAGAAGGAGGTAGCGTAACACGGCATAAAACCTCATAAAATAATTACGATAATACATAGTTTTATATATTTTAAAATTTATAAAGCACGTTTTTACTGGCGTAAATAAAGAAAGTATTGTGTAAAAAAGCGTTTCTCAATGTATATAGAGTTCATATTTTTTGGCAAATTTGAGATTTTTGAAGCGTTGATGTGTGGTATGGCGTAAATAAGGTTAAGAATCATTGCTGCAATGGCTGGTCGGCACAAGCGCTATGAGAAAAGGAGTTAAAAACACGTGAAAATCTAAAAAACTGCAACTTTCAGTCCTTCGGTGGTGACATAATGGTATTTAAGATGGAACTAACCGACTAACCGATTCATTTCTATCTTTATACCCAGTTAGATATTGGCTTTCGCATTTTTTACATTTTTTTTCTCTTTATTTTTTCGTATTATATCAATATACATAGATATCAAAAGTATTTTACATAATTTATAAATACGGTAAGATGTAGAACACAAGGTACAAGTAATGTAAAAGTTAGAAATAGGTAAGTATATGATTACATATATAAAAGACAAAAGTAGGTAATGGGAACTCACTAAGGCACTGCCTGTGTGGGTAATTAAAAAAAATATCGGTAAAAAAATTATTTTTTCACGTAAAGGTTTAGAAATATAGATATCAGTAAAATATTTATATATACAGCGTGTTTTATAAATGGTAAAAATTTTATAATAACCTACCAAATGCCGCAAAGGAAGCCTCAAGCCTTATCACGTTTCGTGGGACGTGTGCTATATATGTAAAAAAAAAATTTTGATTTGAATACGAACAAACATATTCAATATTATTTTTAGTTACTTTTAACCATTTTGTAATTTTTTTTGGAAAACGTATTTTTTAAACCTATTTGTAAATGTACCTAACTGTATTTCTTAAAAAAAAAAATTTTTTAATTCATATATTTATTTCGTATTTTTTATATTTTCCTACTATAAGTGTGAAAAAATTTGCTTTCATCTAAATAAATGTTCATAAACAAACAAAAATCGACACCCAAGGCCTGTATTCTAAATATTGCAATCCCTTTGATAAGATTCGAGAATCTATCAATCCGACCTTCCAATTCTGCACAGAGTTGAAGGTTTTTCAAGTATTTTGGGGATCCGGAAAAGAGATAGCTTCAAAATCGTATTTGAGATTTGTACAGGGTTAGCAGTTAAGAGGGAACAGAAACAATCAATGAAGCAATTTAGGTTTTAGAAATCTTACGATGTTAAAATAAGCCATCAACGTGGAAACAATATCTCAAGAATCAAGTTACTGTGTTGATTAGTAAAAAATTCGTATTTGTTTCATTTATGGAGAAATTTTTATGTAAATATTTTATTTTTAACAAACTTGTTTGTATGTCAACATGATTATCATTATTTTTAAAGGTAATCCAAAATGTATTGCTTGCATAATGTTGAAATATTAGTAAATTGATTAAATATTGACAAAAAACATACCAGTTGTAATCTCACCGTCGATAAATTTTTACTCCATTTATTTTTCAGAATGTGTGCAAATAATGAATCACTATTTCGTATAACAATGTCCGCCGTAGTGTATTTATCTCTGTATCTATGGTAAACCCCTGATTAATTGATATTTTGACCATAAATTAGGCTGGCGATTTTTCACGATAAGGCCTGCAAATTAAAAGCGAATCTATCCGTTAATCTGGCAAACATTATTATTTGAAGTTGTTATGCCTGCTGTGCTATGTGTGAACTCGTATCATTAACCTTCGTTGAAACACTTGACTTCTGTTTCATTGTTTATAATTGATGAACGTTAAAGTGAGACAAAATTAAGATATTCGGTATCGAATGTTCGTTTGTTTGCCAGCATGAAACCATTATACAGACCCAAAATCAAAAGGTTTGATATAACTAGTAAACTATTATAGATGATCATCTCGCTCTCTCACATCTTAGATCACAGATAGGCAATTCACATTCGTAATATTTGTGCAAAAATATACCAAAGTCTGGTATGTTGAATAGATGACTATTATTGCATTATCTAATATGTTGGGACGGCAAATGCTTTAGAAACTTACTGTATTTAAAAAAAAAAAAATATGGGTAGTTGGGAATGAGCTTAATATTGTTCAACATCAATCTAGTAAGTAAAGAGTTTCAGAGAGACAACAGAACAGAAAATACCGAAAATTTGTCGTTTTTGAATCAACTTTTTTTTACAAAAAAACATGAATTAGTTTTGAAACATTGTTATTTTATCTGGTTTACGCACTTTTTAAGTTTTGAAAAACTAAGTTTATATTTAATATACTAAGGTTATACCGTTGGTCAATGGCAGATTTGTTAAATTTTCAAACGAAATATTGTATTTTACACAAATTTCAAATAATTTAATCATCATACAGCAAAATAAAGCGATACATAATCTAGTAAAGACACTTTTCAGAATTTAAATTTTATTTCAATTAAAATCATTCAAAAATAAATCCGAGAACCTGTTTTGTGACGAAAATAATCCAGTTTTTTTATTTATTTAAGGTCTTACAATCTATGATATTGCAGATTTTTTTTATACACTTATTTTTTTATACATAAATTGAAAAGTTGTTAATACTTATAATCAAAAAATACTTACAAGAAGAACACGATATTTAATAATTTATCAACGTGCGTTTTGAGCATTTTTATTACTTACTTGTGGGTGTATATTAAAACAAGTTTTGAAAGAAATAAATCGATATTAAATTTTTAGTTTTAAAAATTTGATACGGGGAATAATCGATCTTTCTCATCGGAACTTCCCTGTACAGTTGCAAGCATTTCGGAACTTTAATTCTCAGCCGCTGGTCAATGGGTCTTAATATAGTGTCCTTATTCCAATCTGCAAAGCAGAAATTACTCAGGCGTAGGTGCTTCAGTGAAATTGTAATTTTATGCATCGTGAGTTCCGAAATTAAGTTTTCCTTAATTTTAAAAGGTTTGTGAATGCAAGTGAGATGTTCTCAACGTCATATTACATTAGTTTGTTCCCGAGTGAAAGACATTCTCAGTTTCACGCATGAAATAACGACTAAATCTGAAACGCTTTTTTATACCGTCAAAACGTTATTCAGTGGTTGATAACAGATACATTTGATTACTTCATGTAATTTATTTATTTATTATCAATTGACGCCAATCGAAGGCTTTTACACGTGAATTACAATAATTTGACAAATAGATACAAAACATACATAGTTAAGAAATAAATAGAAGTTAAAAAAATATAACCGAGAAAAATATAAGTGGGAAATTTCGAAGAGTTAGATGAAAAGTTCATGTGACTAAAATTATAAAAAGTAAATATTGTAGTCATTTCATAAAAGTACAAAGAGTTAACTAATATATATACATGTACCTATGAATAAAAAAAAACAAAATACAATACAGGAACATATTTACAACCTATTTTGAAAAATGCTTAAGTATTTTGAAAGTACAAAAATTATTATGTAAGTAAAAAAAAAGAATCAAAAATCCAGGAAGTAAGCTGTGTTTTGAAGAATACAAACACTCAGAATATGGTGGATTATAATTGAACTGAGAAGCTCTGACAAACAGCTTTAATTAAATAATGTTTGTTTGTGAATATTCTTCAATATTTATAAGACCATCAAACATATTTATTACCATGTAAATGCAAATGATTCATAATGGATTTTTATTCAGAGTTTAATCCTGTATTGTTGCAATGATAAGGTCATTTGTAGCGAACTGATCTGCTCAGTACATGAAAACATATAAAAGAAAGAATTTCAGGAGTTTTACAAGTTGTTAACAATTTTAAATAAATAAAATAAGTCCGAAAAAATCTTCTTTATTTTAATGGTAGATAGACAATAAATTTTGAAATACAACAGGTATTAAAGTCTGCAACGTATCGACCTGTTTTATATAATTTTTTTTTTTAACCTAAAGGGTAAGGTTTATTTATATTGGCGGATGCTACTATCCGAAAGTTACATGGTGGGCCAGATCAGGAAAGGCCGGTTAAGGTAGACTATTTGACCTCTTCAGTCAGTCTCTCTCGATGCAACGTCTTGCAGTTTGCAGTGCAGCGGGAGGGATGGATTTAAACCTTACTCCTGGACACATTGACCCCCAGATTCCTACCGATCACTCTTACCTTTTTTCTTCCCGGAATCTCCTTTCTTTCAAATACCTAAAAATATCATCCACATAGCCTCCCAAAAATGATATTTTCCTCTGCGTATATATTATTACTAACTTCGTGTTTTGAGCGAGTGTTTGTTATGCTCAGTCCTTATTACATTTAAGGACGATTTTTGAACGAGTAACTCTCCTAAAACAGTCTTAGATATGAATGGACAGTTTAAGATGGCGGATATTATTTAATATTTTTCGTCAGTCATTATTTTACGTAACTATATGTGGAGATGTTGCTCTTTTATTTCGTTTTATATTAAAATTGATAATAAAAAATACTATTAAGTGATGTCTTTATTACTAATTGTGAACGTATCACTTCACTATTCGTATTGTAAATTTCGCCGGTATTTTTAACCTCTTGAATGCCAGGTGTTTTTGGAAAAAATCGCGCGAAATTATCTTCCCGGCTTTTGCTCAAATTTCGTATAAAAACAAAGGAATTGTTTTTTTTTGTGATTGTTTTCTGTTTGCCAAATAATGTACCTTATTATTCATATATATTTCATGATAATATCGTTACAAGTTTTCCCAAAATAGCTATTTTTAACAAAAAAATATTTCCGATTTGACAAAAAAATGTAAATAAAATATATTCGTACGAAAATGATAATTTTTTTTTATTTCTCTACAAACCTGAATAGACACCCTTTATGAAAAAAACCAATTCAAAGGTGTTTTCGAAGAAGTAATGACATAAATACTTGTTTGAAAATGAAATGACAGTTGAAAACCGTTTGTAAAAGTGACGCCAAGTTGACCATAGATATTTATTATAAATTATTCAGATGGGTTGGCGCTATGCGGATTTTTGCTATGTCAAGACCGAGAACGGCGCAAGCGATTCTGACCTTGTTCTTCATACAACTTCTTTATACATAAGTAACAAAATCGCTTCAAAAAAATTTTTTTTTTTAATTTCGACCCGCGTTTACCGGTGGGCGAACGGCAGTCGAGAGGAATGATTTGTTGTTGGTACCCCTTCTACCGTTAGTACCGTTCTAATGGCAACTTTCTGTATGCTATCGTAAGTACGAAAAAGATAATCGTATTAAGTAAAGATTTTTCACACGGATCCCTTTGTAGTTTCCTGGTGTGCTAGCACGGTCGCTCAATATGAAGTTACCGACCGACTGTCGGTAACTTCTCATCGTTCCCTAGGACAACTGCAGATCGCAAACGAATAGGTGACAGTTCACAATGACTAAGTGTCCTTAACATATTCGACATCAACTGTTGTTTGTACGTTAGCGATGTGCAGTTGTCTTAGGGAACGATGAGAAGTTACCGATAGTTATCCTACCGATCGTTATAGAGCAAGCGTGCTAGGGCCTCGGATGGGGATTTGATTAAAAAAAAACACCGTGTAATTTGTAAAAAATGCCCATTATAGTCAGGAAATTCTAAAACCGTATGCTAATAAAATATTACTAACAGAAATTGCTGAATTGTAAATAAACGAACAGTATTTTTATTTATTTATTCAACCCCCTTCTGAAGAAAAATACATAAAACCAAATCGATTTAAAATAATCCTCGCGTTATATTGGCGGCAGTTTAAGTCCACATTTTCTGATTTGAATTCCCTCTTTTTATGATTTTTTCTGAATTTATTGTGACGCGGAACTTTGCAATAATCTCGCGCGTTTTTTGGCAACGGCTGCGATGAAAAGTTATTGTGCTTTGCGGTAAAATAATCTTCGTCGCACTCCCTCCATCCATCAGGGTTAGGCACTTACAGTGATTTGCTAAACTTTATTTACCACCCCTACCCTATACGTTTTTCCATAAGCTTTTCATGCCCAAGCTTTCAATTCTTAAGCTTCATAGCAAAAGCTTGATGCAGAAGGTTGTATGGACTCTCCTTTTCGTTGACCCTGGCGCAATAAGAACTCGGAACAAATGGTCGTTGATGTTCCAGAGTTCCAAGGAGTGTGGGTCTAAGGAAATCCCAAATTTAACCCCTCATGCCTAGATAAAACATATCAAGTCTTCAATTCTTGATTCGCTGTATTTGAACGAATCTCGAAATAAATACATTTTTTGGAAGCAGAAGCCGAAGATAAAAGACTCAAATTTTGATTTTACGTAGTTTATGGCTGTGATTTTACAAAACCGAAGCATTCCTAGATCTACGTGTTATATTTTTACCAGGAGGTGACAAACCGGGTGTCATTAAAATATTGTAATCAATGGCGTGCCACACTATTAATATTTGCCTATTTCAGATCAAAACATAATTAAAAAATTGTTTAAATATATTCTATGTACAAGTACTCGCCGAAATTGAAATGCTATAAAATTTTATTAATATAAAAATTGAGTAGGTTGAAATTTTCTCCAAACGCACAAATGTATCCATTCTGTATCCATTGCAGTTGGTCACGATTCACAGTAATGAGTAACCGACCTTAGAAGAAGACATTGACGTTAAGCTTGATGTGCCCAAACGATGTCATAATACCATCAGATCCATCTTAGTTTAAATCAAAGGACAAAGAGATACCTGCCTAAATAAAGAGCACTCTTGGATTTTTTTGATAGGAATTGGTGTACTGATAAATACGCCGATGTTCCGTTGATTCGAGCGGTTGTGAAGGATTAATGAAGTTACTGGCCGCGTATCGATCTTACCCATGTCCTAAGGATGACATCACAAGTTAAGTTAATTTGGCATTGTGTCGCACATAAACTTTTATATATTGACAATACAATTTTATTAACATAATGTAAATACGTCATAAAAAAATAGTCTATTTTCTGTGGCCTGGGGTGCTAGCATGGTCGATCGAAATGAAGTTACCGACCGATTGTCGGTAACTTCTCATCGTTCCCTAGGACAACTGCAGATCATATCGTTTATATCGAATATATTAAGGACACTTAGTAATTGTGAACTGTCACCTATTCGTTTGCGATCTGCAGTTGTCTTAGGGAACGAGAAGTTACCGACAATCGATCGATTATGCTAGGGTTGCTGGTCTTTTGACATCCGGTTTTAATTACAAGTTAATAGTTTTAGTCAAGTTAGAGTCATAGATGTAGTGGAATAAAACATTTCCAAATCTTGTCCACTGAGAGATAAATATTGTTATCGAAGAGAGCAATATCTTTTAAATTAAAAATTGTTTAGTTATTTATAAGACACAATAGTCAACTAGTATCGATTGTAACTATTTTTCTTCATCAGGCCAAACTCAGTCGATAAGGATTTATAGGATAACTTTCGGTAACTTCAACAGTTACCGAAACAAACAACAATAATTGATCTCGAATATACTAAGGACACTTAGTATTTGTGAACTGTCACTTATTCGTTAGCGATCTGCAGTCGTGCAAGGGAACGATGAGAAGTTACCGAAAGTTATCCTATCAATCCTTATCCGTATGCTGGGGGTTAGTACCGTAATAATATAAACTAACTTAAGTACATACTAGCACAAGAACAAGGCATGTGCCTACCGTGGTGGTCGAATAATCCTCAATTTATGTACAAACAATTCAATTAGTAAAGAAAACATTTTTTTAAAAAACGAGTGTGCTTTAGACCACACGACTGAAGTACATACTTCTTTAGCTCCATCTATATGTATGTCCATGTCTATATGTATGTTTATATGTATAAAATATATACATGTATATACATATATTAATTTTCTACAAATATTTATTTAAATTTATTATCATTCGCCTCGCCCTATCAAGCCGTGCGCATCGACATCAGCTCCCCCCCCCGCGTTTGGCGCGTCACTGGTATTTCAAAATACTGACTGAAATATTTCATGCACTGGCTATGAGAGGAAGAGAGAAAGAAAATGTGCGCGCGCACTGCTCTCTCTTGCTTCTACAGTGAGCCCGTTCGCCTCGCAACGCATTTCACTTTTCGTTACACAATCGCCAGTTTACCCCTCAAGTCAAGCGCGCATAAAGAAGTATTTACTTTAAAAAAATATATATTAGCAATAAAAATAAGTGGTTTAACTAATTAATTCTTCAATTTGATTAGTGACAAATAAATTAATGTGTGACGAGAAAATCAAATTCAACTACGTGGGTTCAGTAAAATCTTCAAATACAATAAAAAAAAGAAAGCCAAATTAATAATACTTACGTATTTGTATTATTCGCTGTGTATCAATGAGATACATAATAAACAATATTTTCAAAGCATTTTTTCCGATTTCCCAAAGCAAATATTTATTTGTTGTTTTTTGTAATATCAAATAACACCCTTTCTCCAATTTCAATTTTCCGTAGAACGGAAAAAATATTATGGATTAAAATTAATTTGTTCCTAAAAACGCGAAAGCATTCATGTTTTTAATTCTCATAAAGAAGGTTCTTTAAAATTATCCAATTATTAGTAAGAGCTAACGTAATGAAGATGTAGCAACCATTAATAAAATTAAAATATAATTTTCTTAAATTCGGGAATGAATAATTTTGTTTTACGTACCTACATATTAAAAACAAGAATCTCTCAGGTTATCCTATCAACGTTTTATGGCATTTTCGAAAGCATTTCAATTGTTTTCGGAAAATGATTTTTCTCAAAATATTATTTTATTAAAACCAAACCACCAAGATTCTTAAATAAAATTCTGAGAAAAAAATATTAATACGATTACGTTATGGGGAGAACTGATACCGATATTCTTTCTTTACATTTTTAGATTCTAAGAAATATTTTTCTCCTGATATTTAATTTTTTTTCGGCAATTTAGTCGAAGTTCGCTTCGTAATTACCTTTTCCATGAAAGGGTAAAGCCTATAATCTAATTATACGAACTTTTAAAAATCCTCTCAAATCGTAATAGAATTATTAAATTAGAAATTTATGAAATGAAAAAATAAATAGAAGAGCAGTTTTACCTGTAAATTGATTTCGGTACAAATTTTCCAAAGTAAAAAAATTACCCTTAATATAAATTAGGCACAACCTTCTAAGATTTTTACCTTATTCTACTGTTTTCTTTTATCCGCCTTACGCAAAGCACCCACTTTTGGAACCAGACCGAGTTGTTTGGGGGTCCGTCCTCTCTGGTCTACGGCGTGATGGTTAGTTAGTTAGTTAGTTATGTATTTTTTGTGGTCAACAGATACACAAAGTTTGCTAAGATCCGTGTGACGTAATACGTACCTCGGTTCTGTCTGGTTAACAGTGAGGTAAATCCCACTCGGGTCGATATGAAATCAACAAATCTCAATTGAAATATTTAGCAAGATTTCAAAGCATTAATTCTTTTGAAGTAATTTGCTGAACCGTGGACGAATAAACGCAGCGCAACTTGCCAGAAAATTACGCGAATACAACCGGCCGCTGCCAATCCTTGAGGTAGCGGTGTAAGTTCTGACATAACCTGACTATCGCAAGGCGAAGAAGGGACTTATGGTTTTAATTGTTTTTAAATGACGTAATTTAAATCTACCTATAATGATGTATAATAAAACGTATGTATTCAATCGACATTTGTTGATTTGTATGATTAAATATTAAATAATTAATTACTTAAATAATTTAGACGTTTAGACGTATTATATATTTAAGAATAATTTTTTATTAGTTTAACTTTTAATACAATTGTCTTTAAACTTTTTGTTTTTTTTTTCATATAATTCAATTAAATGTAAACAAATAACTTTGACATCACTTACATAATCGCAATGTTTCGAAACCAAAGGTTTTTTCGTCAGGATAATAGAACATGAATAACAATAACAAAAGAAAAAGAATAATTGTAGATAAATAAGAACTATAAACAATAATATAGAGAGTTGTGATTAATTACTTAAAGTATCATAAAAAAAAACAATAATAAAAAATTAAAAATAAAAATTATTTTAGATTATGTAAACATTACATTACATACTAAAATAAGTTTTTTAAATTAACAAAAGATATTAGGGTTGTTTAAATTACGAAAATAAATTATTTTAAATGCAAGCATAAATACGAAAAGAAAATTAGAAGATGTCTATTTTAAAAAAATATTTGGTTATTAATAATATTTAATTTACAACTACAAATTTTTCTAATTTCTTTTTATAATTCAACATTATTCATTTTTACTCCTATTATGGTTTATCCATAATAAATATGTTTTGTTTTTTCCTTGTATATGTTTTTTTCTCTGCATTTTATTATTTGGATTTACAAAATATTTTATTAGTTCCCTACACATGATAATTTAAATCGTATACACATACTATGATATGGGCTTGAGCATAGTAAGGGTTTGAGAAAATAACCAAAAATTGTATTTTATAAAATGTATTAATAAAAATAGTAATAATATTTTTCACTCAATTTTCTTATGGCGAAGGACTGCAACCAGTGGGGAGCATTTTTATTTATTTATTTTAGGATAATACAATAATTAAAATTTTACAATATATTTGATAATGTTGGCCTCATTGGGTGGCTATCTCGTGCTGAGGCCCCCATTTTATAATACGAAATTCAATAAGATAAAGCAATAAATTTAAAAAAAATAATAAATATTTGATAATGAAAAAAATAACAAATCGGCATATATTATGTGTACTGATTGTGAATTATAATGATTGCGAATTATAATGGTATTGGGTGTTATATGTATATGTTTTATTCTTCCATATTATAATTTTTTTTGGAATATTGCTATTTCGTTCATTAATCCGTCTTTTAATTTTTGAATTTATTTTTGTTTTCCTCATATTCTGTATCAAATGAAATATTGTTAAACGCTTTTATTGCCCGATATTTATGCTGTCTTTGTCCAAAGCCTGTATTTACCGTCGGAGTTTTAGTGTTCTTTGTACACTTGTCTAACTGTTCTGTTAGTGATAGTTTGTGTTTGATGAAATTTGTTTTTTTTTTGTTGTTCAAAAATGTAGTTTAGTAGTGTTTCAACTTATAATTGTCGTACATCTAGCAAGTCAAAATACATACATTAAATATTTGATGTGTACGAGTGAGTCTACGTTTTTTAAGTATTACCTTTAAGATAGTTTAGTACGATTTCCACATGATCGATAGCTAAGTTTGTTGCTCATCCCCAAATAAAGATTTCGTCTTCTATTATGGATTGATAAAGTGCAAAATATATTGTTTTAATTTGTTTTAGTTTATAGATGTTTCTCATGTTTAGGAGATGTCTATTGTTTTGTGGAAGAGACGAAATCTCGCCTTGGGACATAGCACCATGACTATAATGACAGAGAAAAGTGTAAGTAATTAGAAAAATCAAAACGGAATCTTAGCGTATCATCTTGGGAGCAGATGGAAGTTTTTGAACGCAGTATAAAGACAATATGAAATATAGTTCATTAATATTTGATTGTACTAACCGTTGAGCACGTGCACGCTGACGCTGGCAGGGTTGGCGTTGGAGGGCACACACGTATAGTTGCCGGAGTCACTCAGGGCGGCCTTGGTGACCAGAAGCTTGCTGGTGGTGCCACCCTCCGTCTTCTCTGTCTCCAGGCTGATGCCGCCGCGGGGCGAGTCGAAGTCCACCACAGAGTTGCCGTGGTACCTGGAGGAACAAGGAATTACGTTAATGCTGTGATTCACATGGTTCCACCACAAACAGTTACGATAAATAATAATAGGTAAGAAAACTGAAAGTAATAAAACGAAAGGTAACTAAATGGAAAGTAACAAAATGAAAAGTAACAAAACTGAAAGTAACACAACAGAACATTGAATAAAAGTGGAAAACTAACCTAACCTAACCCAATTATTTTATTGTGCTTATTTCTTCACGGTTACATATATGTTAACCATATATTATCAGGTTACCGATTAACATATTATACTTAAATGAGATGATTTCTCACGAAAACGGCGCTCTACAAATTATCCAATTATAATTATTATACTTGGAATGGGAAGTCACCATATTCAGCAATGTTAGAACCCAACGTATCCCTGCGGCGCAGTGGATAGCGCGTTGGCCCGGATTGCCATAGGTCCTGGGTTCGAGTCCCAGATGTATCCATATCTTTTTCTGATTTTTCTGTTTTGGATTTTCATTTGTCTTTCGATTATATTATCTTCATTCATTAAAATATTATAATTTGAGGTTTAATTCTTTAAGTTAATAAGTTAAATATATAAATAAAAACTTTATGGGTTTACTCCTAAAGAAAACTAAATTTTAACCTTTAACCGTCGGTTTTACCAAAAGGATTTCAACGAATATTGTTCCTCTGGGCTAGAATAGGCTAGGTTACATATTACAAGATAGCTAACGCACAAAGAACAGTTGTTGTCGAATATATTAAGGACGCTTAGTCATTGTGAGATGTCACTTATTCATTGGCGATCTGCAGTCGTGCTAGGGAACAATGAGAAGTTACCGAAAGTTATCGTATCAATATTTATCTATCGAGTGTGCTAGGGGGCCAGTGATCACACCTGTAAACTTCGCGAGGTATAAAAACTAACCAATATCGCTCAAACGATGCGGGAATTAAAAAGAATTTAAGATCAAAGAAATAATCAATAATACATAAAAATTAGATGGTTTGATACAACACAAAAGTACACCATCCATTGGTGAGTAATGAAGGATTTATAATAAGTTATAACTGGAAACTAAACACGGACGGAAGCACAAAAGTTGGCATTGCTTAAAGCAGAACTGACCACTAACCACCCAGTAAACCTAATAAATGAAGTCGGTGTTTAACTGTGAAACTATGCCTCCATTGTTACCAGGTCAAGTAATCAGTACGGATTTGAAGGCTCATTATTTATATGGCCACTAATAGCGCTCATGAAAATAATTATTGCGCTTTATATCACTTTCCAAAATTAATTAATGCCGCTGAAAAGATTAACGATACTTGCGTTATAATGAATTGCCCTCGATATTGGCTGAAGGATGACAGCGTAACATTAAATTGTGCAATTATTTAGTTTTAAAAGTTAGTACATCTACTTTCTTGCTAATCTGACAAGGTCCACATTAATATTTTTTGAAGTAAAACTTCTTTAGGCGGATGGCGAAGATTAACCCAGATCTTTTTTGGACGGAAGCAACGTTTTAAATCGAAAATGACGTTCGATTTATATTTCATCATATTAACATCGTAGGTATGGCAACAATGAGTGCGACACCTGTCAGCGAATTACAAAACGTCAAAGCAAACTCAAACATCAGACGTCATTCGTTACCTTACTTTACTTATGTATTAGGTAAGTTCAACAGATTTTTGTTATGTTTTATTAATTAATGTTTTTTTTTTGGGGTGGACAAGAGCGATTTATTAATATTTTTAATATTTTTTTTTTTTTAAGTTAAAAGAAATATACATATTTCGCTTAACTTAATACATTGATTCAAATAATATTAATAATGATGGTTTACTACCTAATACCAAGTAACACATTTTTTTAAGTAAGAACATTTTGGTTTTGCTCATTAATTTTGAGAGCAAACAGTTTTTTTTTAAATATACTTATTTTATTTTCGGTTGTTAGGCTCAGGAAGGAGATTATATATGTTTATACCCTCATAGCCTATGTTTCTTTTGCCACACTCTGTCTTTGTTGAATTTGTGTATAATTTATTACGTTGTCTTGTGTGGTGTTCATGTACTTGTGATGTTTTCATAAATGTAGTATTTGTGTGTATAAAGCCATTTTGAATTTTGTAGATTAATAAGCATATGTTGTATTCGTACAGTTTTCTGATTTTCATTAAGTTAGTTTCTTTGTATACTCTTTTGGTGGGGGTATCTGGTCGATAGTTAAAAAGTTTTTTTATAAATTTATTCTGAATTATTTGAATTTCGCTTAAGAGTGTGATATTTGTGTTTCCCCATATTTCTATGAGGTAATTAAGATGGGAATGAATTAAACTAAAGTATAATCCCCTCTTTACTTGTATTGGTAGAAGATGGGCTATTCTACCAAATACACCAATTAGTGGGATAATTTTTTCTTTTACTTTTTGTATGTGGTGTTTAAAAGACAAGTGTTTATCGATATAAAGACCCAGGTATTTTTCACTATCTGAAATTTGTAGGTTTATTCCTTCTATTTGCAAAGGTTTATGAGATGGCGTTTTTCTTTTTTGTGAACTTAAGATCATGTAGTTAGTTTTTTTAGTGTTAATAGTTAATACATTTTTAATTAGCCAGTCATTTAATTTATTAAGATCCAGTTGAGCTTTTTCAAGTAAGTTTTCTAAGTTTTTGCCAAAGTAAAATATAGCAGTATGATCTGCGTATAAAAAATTTCCCCATTTAGGTTTAATTTACAGATATCGTTAATATATATTTGAAATAATAGAGGTCCTAATATGGATCCTTGAGGAACTCCATAGTTTATATTATTGTGTTGACTGTTTTTGTCATCTAAGCTGACATACTGCATTCTGTTATTTAAATACGACTTAATGAGTTGAAGAGCAGGGCCGATGACACGTAGTTTTTCAATTTTTTTAGTAGTATCTCATGACTTACGGTATCGAATGCTTTTTGGAGGTCTACGAGGATTGCTATATCATAATTTCCACTATCTATACTTGTTCTGAGTTTGTTTATTAGATCGTTAGTTGCCGAAAGAGTACCTATTTGATTTTTTTCTGAAACCGTATTGTTTATTATATAGCAGTGACTTATTTATAAGAAAATTGTTTAGTCTTTCATAAATTACATGTTCGAAAATTTTTGATAGAATAGGTAAAATTGAAATAGGCCGATAGTTTGAGGTGTCCGTTTTTGAACCAGATTTATAAATTGGTATTACCTTTGCAATTTTAAAGCAATCTGGAAAAGTCCCCTCTGTAATGCATTGGTTAATTAGTTTTGAAATATGGGGAGCCAATATTTCGGATAGATTGAGTATTGTTTTACATTTTATTGTGTCGTAGTCAGCACTTGCATTTGGTTTAAGTGATTTAATAATTCTGTTTATTTCAAGCTCCGCGGTGGGTTGAAGATATACTGATTGGTTACTATTATGCTCCAACGTTGTTTCACTAGTTGGATTGTATGCGGGCTTATTTTTTATGTTATCTGCTAAGGAAGACCCAATTTTACAAAAGTAGTTGTTAAAATGTTTACATATATCATCTTTATTTGAGATTATTTCATAATTGATTATTAACTTATCACAAGATTTATTCAGAGTTTTCGACTTGTTTGTTAGTATGGTATTAATTAAATTCCATGTTTTCTTCGAATCATTTTCGCAATTTTTAAATTTTTAATGTATAATTGACCTAAGGATTTTAGATGAATATATATATCGGTTAGTCTTATTTTTTATGATGAAAAAGGTAGATTGTTGCCCGATTTTCATTAAAGAGAAGTGCAAAACCCTGATGAATATGCAGTTTTCATTTTTTTATTAGAATAACTTTTGATGGTTATTCCCATCAATATAAGAATCATTGAAAAATAAGATAATACTTACAAATCTAAACGAAACATGAAAAAAAACAAGTCACAGAAAAATAAAAATAAATGAACAGTGGCAAATGGGATTCCAACGCTGGACCTCTCGTCTTACCAGGACAAATACCTTAACCAATGCCGCCACTAAGATCTCTTATTTAACAGTAATTTTAGTCAATCTCATATTTTAAATTAAGAATTAGCAATTTCCAATAGCTGCTTTCGTCCGATGGTTACCTGTCTAGCTAGAAACAATAAACTACTACAATAAGTAGAGATAGGTAGTGGTGCTCACCATAGGACCGATGCACTCGAGGGTGGTGTGGAGTGCACATTGACAGAACAGGTGAGAGAGATTGTGCTGCCCTTCTTCACATACACGTCCTGGGAGCCCCAGATGTTGGCCTGGGCGGCTGTAACAAAGAAAACATCTGTCAGGTTAATGCAGTCTTAAAAACAAACAACACCACAACGGAATAGTAACTAACACAAACAACAAAATTAACTAAACCTTCAAAAATTTAATTTCGTAATATATGTACATTTATTTTATACATTTTCTAGAAATCGACATTTAAAATTTTATCAATTTAAACATGTTAAGTATATATTTTACTTTAGGTCCACACGGGAGGCCTCGAGGAAAATATTTTTTAAGGGAAGAAAGAAGAGGAAATTCTGGGAAGGAAGTAAAGGATGTGAAGGGTGGGTAGGAATCTGGAGATCAGTGTATTTTGACAAAAGTCAAAAAGTTAAAAGGCCTCCCTCAACAAGTCTCTCTCGATCAGCACCGCCAGAAAAACCATTAATACTGAAGTTTAACAGAAAGAAATTGTATACCAGATAGCTTAGAGCAAAAAACAATGAATTGATACACAATGTATTATTACACTGCCCATATTTTTATTTAAAAATGCTATTATTACATACAGTTTATATTTTTATAAAAGTGAATTTCCCTGCCTTAAATATCATACGCATGGTAAAAATAGTTCAAATTTGGGCTTAGAATTTAAGAGATACACTTGAAACTTTTAAAAAACTACAGACCCCTCAATAACTATTTAGTAAATTTTACTTTCATATCTAAGTTACAAATTTTCCTAGTGAGAAGATGAAATCAAGAAGAAGCGGAACCGAAAATAAGCGGAAAGCAAGAAATTTGCTCAAAATACATTATTAGGGAGGAATGGACTCTGATGCTGACTTTAGAAATAATATCCAAATGGAAAATATCAAAGCATGAGATGGATAAAAAATTTAGAATTCGATCCTTAACAAAATGACTCTACTTTATTGATGCTCTAACTCTTTAAAAAATCTCCATTCGGTTTAAGATCTGCCCAATTTGGACTTACCATTTATTGTGGCGGAAAAAGACCAACAAAATACTTGAAAATGTGTAACCAATTCCAACAGTGTCAACAACTACTGTTAAACATACGCAAATATTAAATATGTTTACACACACCAGCAAATTAATGGCATAAAAAAACACACGATAAAGGGTGGAGTCAAAATAAGGGCTCATTTTACATCGAATTCTCAACAGTATCCTTATTGGCCTATTGGAGAGGATTGCAACGTGTGAATTGAATATTGGTATAATTATTTTGTGACACAAAAAAGCACACTGGATCTGCTAAATTCCCTCACATTTTTGCCTAAAAAATCTACACGAGACGTACCTCCAATATCCTCCAACAGAAACTCTCATAGGGAAAATTACAGGGAAAAAAGTGTATAAACGAAAAAACGACTGTGACATACCAACTCCAAAACTTGACACCTCTCCCAAACATTGGAGGAGAGACCCCACTTTTCCATCATATCATTAATATTTTTTTATTACTTAAACTTTTTTTAATCACCAGATTTTCAGGAACGGGTTTAGTTTTTCCCATAGGAAAAACTAAACTAAACTTTCTTACACTTTTCCATATAAATGATCATCTAGTAAATCCACGTTATGCAAGTGTATTATATAAGTATAATTAATACAAAACAATACAAGAACAACACGTTAAACTACCAATCTATTAAATGGGAATATAATTCACCGTCTCCAGATATTTTCATATCAGAGGGTTCGGCTCTGTGGAATTCCTAATTTGACCGATAAATCCTACTGATCCCTCAATATAAATATTTAAAAAATCTTTATATATTTTAAAATCGTAATTCTACATGTATTTAAAATGACTGATTTTTGCATTTTTATATACAAATTCTTTGACAAATCTAATATGCCTAAATTTTTAATAAGAGAGCTTGGTATAATGCCAGTAGCCGAAATAACAAAAGGTAATATTTTTATAGTCTGAGAATGCCAAATTCTTTTAATTTCATTTCCTAAATCTGTATACTTTCTTATTTTTTCAGAAACAGATTTTTGAATATTACGGGAATTTGGAATAGCTACATCAATAATATAAGTTATTTTTTAAATTTTATCATGTAAAACTATATCAGGTCTATTATGACCAATATGAGAATATATGAGATTTTTTATTTTTATTGTTTTTTGATTATTATAATTAAAATAATTCGTTTCATTTGATGGCAAAACCGATTTTTTTATTGCCATTCTCCCAAATTGGGTAGCGCCTGTTCTAGTCTTACTCTACATTGTCAGAGTTCTTACTGTCTTAAAATCAATTGTTTTTAAATATAAATGAAACTTAATAATTCTAACACTAATGTATGAGACCTAGGCATGTGTTGAAGCAACAAATACTTTGAAAATAATGTTATGACCTTAATTACATTTTTTTACTAATATATTCGTTTTTAGTTATTAATTCATCGGATATTATTTCTAATGTCAAACAGAGATGGTTGACGGAAACTTGCACACTATACTCGAGCTTTATAATTGTAAGAAGGAAGGTACCAACTTTCTTATCAACTGTACCTTACATAACTATGGAAATTTATTACAGTCAATCCTATCCTCTGCATCTGTTGTAATATTTGAGAGTTCTTCTCTTGTTAATTTAATTTCTCTTAAAATCTCTTTAATAGTTGAAGAATAACAGGATTATGTACTGCTACTTTTAACATAATAATCCAGCTATGTTTGTCTGTGAATAAATTCTTAGAAAGTCATCATCCGCAAAGAGGGTTTCGTATAAGTCATTCAGTCATTGTAATCAGCAGAATATGTAGGATTGGTTTTTGGTTTCCAAATATATCAATAACATCATCGAGTGATGAAAAATGTGTTGAAACCAGGCCGGCTTGTAGACGGCAATATATCAACGTGTTTTTAGACACCAGGGCGGTAGAATTGGTAGGAGTCGGCAGGTTTGTTAGTCGAAACAGGAGTAGGGAGGAGTTCAACCAGCACACAGATAGACAGACAGGTGAACGTACTATGTCAGACTATGTTGTGGCGAGTGAACAGTGAAAGGACTAGACTGTTTATTTATTAAACAGTATATTTATTTATTTTCCCCTGTTTAACAAATTTAATTCGCCAACCAGAGATTTCTCTCATTTAGAGGAGGGCGTACAAAATAAGTCAATGAATTTAAAATAAAATTGTAACATTGAAAGCAGGATATCAATCAATGAAAACTATTGATCAGTGGACTTTGTTGTCATGAAATAAGCAACGTTTTTACTGCTTTCTTTTTTTTATTCAACTCTTAGCGTTATTTTCAAGTTGTTTCGGAGCGTTGAAATATGAGTTTTTTTACATTTTCCGCACATGAGGCCGTGAGGAAAACAAATTCCCTCAGCGCCTATGTGATCTTTAGAGATGTTATGTTGAGAGTCTTTTTAAGGAAAGGAAGGAGAGGATGTTCTGGGAAGAAAACGGTATGGGGGATGGATAGGAATCCGGAGGTCAATGCGTCCAGGAGTGATGGATGTATGAATCCATCCCTCCCACTGTGGTGCAAGGCGATGGGTCTAGAAAGTCTGGCTGGAGATGTCAAAAGGTCTCCCTCAACCAGTAGGTGGGAAAAAGCATCCGCCGCCAAGGCCTTGACAAACCTCACACTACGAACTCGGGCATCCGAATCAACATTTTAGTATTTAGCTAATTTGCACAAAATTTTGTATACATATGTGTTGCTTTCTTACAATTGTTAAAACTGCATTTTTATACTTAATAACTGGAACCAATGTGTAAAATTTTCATATAAAGGCCCGTGTAAAGGGCGTGAATAAATTAATAAATCCCTGCTAAGTCACCAAAAGTAGTGAACCACTTTGGTGACCTGTGGCAGGGGTATTGGTTATCCAATAAATATTTTGAAACAAAAAAACAATGTGCAATATTGTTCCACTGAGGTTCTTCATAAAAATAAAAATGACACAGGCTTCATTTTCAATTCAATTAATTAGATATGAAATTAAACAATTTTTTTCACTTTGTTCCACTTGTTTATTTACACCAGGACCGGTTTCGTCCTACTACGGACATTTTCAGACTGGTCTGAAAATGTCCGTAGTAGGACGAAACCGGTCCTGGTGTAAATAAACAAGTGGAACAAAGTGAAAAAAATTGTTTAATTTCATATCTAATACAATGGAATTCCACCATGAATTAACAGTTAAAAAACTAGACTCATTAAATTCAATTAATATTAACAATGATTTCCAGAGAAAATGAAAACAGGAAAAACACAGCCATTGATTAGATTGTGACCTAGACTCGAACCTTTACTTTATCCGGGAGATATTTTAATTTGGATGCCAAGTTATTGGTTTTACACAACTTTGAAATAAACATTTTTTATGAACTCCACGAAACACAACAAATCGTATTAAATTGAGCTGTTTAAAATATTTATCAACGTAAATTTTAAACGTAACTTTTGTCATCCCAATAAAACTAATATACAAATTTTGTATGTCACCTCTTCCGTTTACGTAGCATTAATGTTTTCGGAATCCGGCTCGCACAGTGGTCATCACAATTACGCGGACGGCCTGTAAATTTGCGGACAATCATTTGAGGTGTCGGACAAACATAACTTTTGTGACCACATCCGACAGCGGTAGTTGTCGTCCACTGTGGGACCAGTAGACTTACCTAAAGGTGAATATTAATTTATCTTTGATATTTTGGAATTACTAGAATTAGCACATTTATTTATTTATTTATTTATTATATCCACATATACGGCACAACATGTACCATTAACATAATTGACATAACATTTACAGTGTAAATGTAAGTTAAATATAATATAATATGGTAAAAAGAAGTAGTAGTGACGTAATAAGTAGTAGGTAAAATTAAAATTTAAACATAAAAAGAAAAATATTGTTTGAAGGATAAGTATAAAGTGTAAAGTATAAAGTACATGTATTACAATTAGTACAATGTATTACAATGTAGTACAATTCTGCATTTTAACAACTGAGAAAAATCTTTATGTAAACAGTGATAGATATTTAATACCTACCTATTAATTTTTTTTTTCTTTGCTCCTATGAGAATTTCTTATCTTTTATAATTTATTTAAATCTTTGTACCTTTCAATGATATCTTATATTTCTACATTAATTCTTGCATCCTTTGCATCCATTGTTTTAGCCATAGGTTTTTTATATTTTCTAGTGTGTAGTTAGAAGTAAGATTGTAGAAATTATCGAAATTTGTACAGCGCCCTTGAGGTGATTTTTCACAAAATCGGCGCTATACAAGTCATCCAATTATTATTATTAAACTTTTTTTATTTTTTCTTTAAATCATTCTCACTTTTAAATTATTATTTTTGCTAAATACTTTATAGTTTGTACTTTATACTTATACTTAATACCATATTTTTCTCTTTATGTTTATATTTTAATTTTAATTTTACCTACTACATATTACCTCACTACTACTTCTTTTTACCATTTTTTATTATAATTAACTTACATTTATACTGTTAATGTTATGTCAATTATGTCAATGGCTCATGTTGTGCCGTATATGTGGAAATAAATAAACAAATGTGCTAATTCTATTAATCCCAAAATCAATTTTAATACATCAGTTGTAATCATCCCAAATTATTGCAGATGGGATTTGTAAAAGTCTATTTGCGTCTGTCACAACGATACATAGACTTATTTAATTAGTTTTTTAAACAGGAAATCTGTGCTTTATTATAAATCAGAATCAAAACTATGGCAATCATTATTTTACGAACTCCGAGTAAACAGAAATAGGCACAAAGGCGTTTTTAAGCAAAACTCTCACAAACGAAACGGTCAAATGCAAAAATGCTCCTCAAAGGGGGCTTAGATACAATGGAGAAAAACCACAGAAGAAACGCAAGGGAAAAAAAAGATATTACTTGAATAGAATGGCTACGGAAACATAACGGTCATTCTTAAAGGCTTTTGAGGAACTCTGAAAGTAATACGTAATTCTAACATCATTGAAAGGTTTTATATTTGTTTGTTAACTAGTATCACTGAAAATATTGTTGAAATTAATTAATATCGTGGTATATTCAACGTTTTCCATAATAATTTTAATAATTAATGAACCGTAATTAATTTACATTATTCAAAACCCTGTTTTATTAATTATCGGTATTTAACACGCAATTAAATTAAGCTCATTAACAATACTGTGGTTAACAAATTTAATAAACCTAGGTTTTTTTATATCATTATTATTCATGATAAAAAAACGCAGCTTTTCACAAAGCTATTTTTATTCCAAAAGCATTATCAAAGACTGATAAAGACAATGCATAATGAAAAATCTATTTTTAGTCGTTTCATTAATTTCGAATTTTTATTTCCAAGTTCTATCAATGCTTAGCTTAAACTGTGTAAGTTTCCTCGATTAAATTGTTACCCTTTTATTGATATTTTTTTTATTTTTAACTTATTAACTTAAAGAGTAAAACCTCAAATTATAATATTTTAATGAATGAAGATAATATTAGCGAAAGTCAATCGAAAATCCGAAACAGAAAATCAGAAAAAGATACGGATACATCTGGGACTCGAACCCAGGACTTCTGGTAAAGGCTTCTGACCTCGGTTCGAGTGCCAGATGAATCCGTATATTTTTCTGATTTTTCTGTTTCGGATTTTAGATTGACTTTCGCTAATATTATCTTCATTCATTAACATATTTTTTTTTGTTAAAAATGGTGTGTTCAGTGAAAAAAAGCGTATTTGATTTAATATATAATATTATCGTTAAATTAATATAAATAATAACATTGGGATAATAACGTGCTTTAATATGGATGGTCCAATTGAGTAGTCTGACATGTTATGAAATAACAGAGAAAAGCAATATTCGAATGCTCACCATTAAGCAAATATATTACAAGTAAATGTGTTTTACATAATATTAAATATGCTATAACATAATACTGGGAGGCATAACGGTCCGGTATATCCGGTATATAAATAAATACTTTGAAATATCCTACTAGTGAGTAAACACACGCATTTTGGTTAATACACTACAAGTTTTTCTGTTATAAAATTGATTTGGGGTGTTTATGAGTAATTTGAGTATTGTTCCAGGTAGAGGGTACACTTTAAAACATATTTGCATTTCTCAACTTAAGTCAAGTTGTGATTTTTGGAAATGTCTGACTAATCAAATGAATGATCGATATCTACGGCAATGTCTAATTCAAGTGTTTACTAAGGGTTTTTAAAAGCATGCAGCTGTAAGGAGCAAACAGGCTACAATAACAGCACAATGAATTATTACTAAAAGTACGCCGAATAACAGATTTCTAAAGTAAAGTGCTACGTTTAAGGTCTACGAGAAAATCCCTTCTTTGAGGAAATTCTTTATGGAGCTCTGATTACAATCAAAGTTGAGCCTCGAGAAGAATGAGATGTGAAGAAGTGCGAGGAGAGGAATAAACAGAAAATGATGAAAGAAAAGAAAGTGTGAAGAATCTGACCTGAAGAGTGGTGAACAGGCACTGAGGTAGACGCGAGGTAGGATTCATCTGGAAAGCAGAAGAAAATAGTCGAATGAAAAAAAAAATCGTGAGATGAAAAATAAAGAAGGATTGAGTGCAGGGGATCTAAGGACTAAGGACTACTCTAGCCGAGCCATTTGATAGGCGTACATAGGAATCAATACACGATCTCTAATTATTTTTAATCAAAAATTTAATCTTGAATCTATCATTTGCCTTCAGTGTACAGCCGTAGATGGTGGCATATAGATACATGTTATAATAACAGACTGGTCAAGATTTTTCACATTTTCTTGGATGATTATAAAAGAAAAATGAGAGTTACATACCATTATGCGGTGACTAATAGTAGCAGTTAATGTTCTGACATCTTGTTTGATATGTCTGCATCTATAATATCTTGTTACATGGAGCGATTTAGGGCCTAATTTGGACTACTCTTATTTTTCTGCGATTGAAAGTGGTCCAAAATAAGGAGTCCTTTTTTTAATTTTCAACGAAACTTGCAACAGTTCCTAACAAAGCAGTCGGTGAAAAGTGACATTTCGTGTTTTTAAATAAAAAAATAACATTTTTTAATAAGAAAAACTCTCTTTTTAACTTTTGATGGTTATTCCCATCAATGTAATATATGATTGAAGAAGAAGATAACAAAAATAATCTATTTTTTTTAAATATGAAAATGAAGACACAGAAAAATAATAAAAGATATTGGTCGCAACTGGGACTCGAACCCACAACCTTACGTCTTACCGGGACATACACCTCTACCGATTGGGCCACTGCAATGTATTATGACACTGTCGTAGGTTCTGGGTTCGAGTCCCAGTAGCGACCATTATCTTTTATTATTTTTCTGTGTCTTGTTCATTTTCATATTTAAAAAAATTTGATTATTATTATTATCTTCTTTTTCAATAAAAAAATAACCATTAAAATGCACTTTTTTCGAAATTCCGGTAACTGAATTGATTAGTACTAGTTAATATCTAACTACTACAACCTTTTAATTTTATTTTTTTGTCTATATTAAGCGTGTCCCGTTTTTTTAAAATATTTTCCCTTATTTTTCACACAAACGAGGGACCGGATGACGTGAGACGACGCCACACACTCTCCCGTTTCTTACCGGCCGTTTTCGCGGGCTTAAAATAACTCAGGTACGGCACATACGTCATTCCTATGTCTACCTACGTTAAATTATCGTGAAAACAAGCTTATGTGTCCAAGCGGTTAATAAAATTCAAACTTGTAGAATTAATTTAATTATGAAAACGAACTTTCAAAAAAATATATATTGGTATTTAAGTTTGCATATCATTTACATGAAAAAAAATTTTTAAGTTAAAATATTTTTCACTCAACTTCCCTATTGGACCACATTTTCTTACCTTCGTAAAACATTTATTGTAATTATTTGAAATAAATATGTTCATGGCCAGCAATTTATTCTATCAAATAGTTGATAAAATAAACTAAATGTTTATGGCCTTATCGATTGTCATTGAATTCTTCTGGAATGAATTTTGGCGGTTGGAAAGCTTCGATTCTCTTAATGAATTTCAAAATATTTCACAAATGTGGGCGGGAACTTTTCAAAATTAATTCAAGGGGATTTTTTACAATTCTCTGTGTTGTTCTAGTGGTTCATATGAAAAGAATATAAAGATGTTAACCCCTCGGGCTGATTTGTTTGCCTTTGGGAACACCTCATATAGATCTCCGAAATCGTTGTGTAACCCATGGTTACAAATATGATCTAAAAATTTTAATATATCATAAACTATAATTTTTTTTTCAATAAAAATAATAAAATTTTAAGGCATGTTTCATCAACTTTCAAAAACAGTTTTCATGTATTCCATTTATTTGATTTTATTGCAAAACGAAAATAATCTGACCTTCTTACAGAATATATTCTTGAAAGTACTTTGAAACAATACGTGAAAAATTATTGTTGATTCTCTTTTAAATATTAACGTTGCTGTTAATACGAAAAGTTTTCTCTTTCCCGGAGCTCGTTATTTAGCATTTTCAATGAATGAATAATTAAGTGAACTTAATAAACTAAATCCAACCACAGCGCTTAAAATATCGCTGTAAAAACGGGATGATTACACCTGGGAAATAAACAAAAATCTAATCAGGAAAATGTAACAGCGCAACTAAAAGGGTAAACCTAATTAATATCTGGTGAAACTTATATTAATATATATTATGGAAAAAACATGATAGCGTAATAAACCCACCGTTTCCCCACAATATCTGCCAGATTAGTCTTTAGGGAGAATTTTCTATCCCTTTCTACACTTCGTATTTCCCCCTTGAAATATAATATATATGTTAGTCAACAATCTCCAATGGAGGGTGGATAAAGCAATCAAATCCTACCAGATTTTAATGAAATTTCATTATTTCTACCGAAAAACAGTCGCTTTTTTTGAAAAGGACCTGTTTATGGAATACAGCTTTTTAATGCGTACGTAAACCCAGCTTAAAATAGGGAGTAATTCGATATTCGAAAGAAGATTCAAACTCGATACACGAATATTTTCCAGTAACAGAAATTGATATTTTTACACCAAATTTTATTTTGGCAAAAATGTGTTGCATATAAATTCAAATCCAGTTCAAAGAAGATTCACACTTCAACGAGGTGTTGATATTTCCTTTAAATTTTCACTAAGACAGCGGTTAGACAAATGTTCAGGTAATTTAAAAAAAAAAAAAATATATATATATATATATTTTTTTTTTTTATATACATATATATAATTTTATTCACATATATATATTTTATGTGAATACCTTACAGAGTCCCTACTGCTCCAGTCAGGAGGTAGTGAGACTACGGCATCTCTGATTGGGGTATATTGCGATACTGAAGAGTGGTAAAGGGAAGTAAATGGGGAAAAAAGGCGGGGTACTAACTTGCTATTCAGATCATGTCACCAAACTCGGCAAAAGCTATTTAAAGCAACGATTCATTTCTGAATGATGATACCGGGGCGATACTGAGAGCATCTTTCACTCTGGAACGTTGGGCAAATATACCTTAATAATATATTATTTTGATGATTTAATTGTGAAAACATAAAACAATCAAATAAAATTTATCTGGTCACGCCGGGATTTGAACCTGTGACCTACGGATTGCTAATCGAAAGCCTTGCCAATCTCCACGGAGGCCGTGACATAAAATAGTCATACATTTATATATAATTAGCTACAACAACAAACATCTTACATTGATCACCATGTTTTACGGCTGATCACGAATTTGATCAAAGATCAGTGATTGAAGGGGATTGTTCAAATGTCAAATAATCAAAATTGCTCTGATCGTCGATTTGAATATCAATATTTAATCAAAGCCAAACAATTCAAAACTGTAAGGAATATTTTATAAAAGTAAACATGTAAATTATTCACAAAGTGCTTTGCAACTTTGTTAAATTATATTTGTCATCGAAGTACGCATGCATATTGTAATTTAAATAACTTTATATTTTTCATTATCGAAGAAAGCAATCACTTTGTGGCTTGACATTATACCAAATAAAACAAATAACTTAGTTTTAACCACTTTATATTTATTATTATATTTGTCGACCGGTTTCGATTGGACTCAATCTTCATCAGGACAATAAAATAAACTAAATCATAAAACAGAGAAACAATATAAGGTAAACAAAATAGAGAGAGAAAGCAATATATGGGAGAGGGAGAGAACATCATAGACTGGTTGGTGGAGGGGTAGGGGGCGGGGTAAAGGAAGGGTGGGGGTTACATAAGGAGTAAGGGAACAACTTTAAAATTGGACTGTTGTTTCTATGATGTTCTCTCCCTCTCCCATATATTGCTTTCTCTCTCTATTTTGTTTACCTTATATTGTTTCTCTGTATTATGATTTAGTTTATTTTATTGTCTTGATGAAGATTGAGTCCAATCGAAACCGGTCGACAAATATAATAATAAATATAAAGTGGTTAAAACTAAGTTATTTGTTTTATTTGGTTTATATTTTTCTGTATACATTTTGGTTGCAGTTCACCCTCATTGGCGTTTGGAATTTATATTTATATTTACACATTATTTGAACAATGTATTCACCCCATTAACGTTTCCGGAAATAAATGCATTTCGAGACTTTGTGTGTAAATTTATTTTAAACTCAATGAGTGAAAATGAATAAATAAAATTTTAAAAAATGTAATTTTTTGTTAGCATTTTTTACAAATACTTATGGTTTTCACCGTTCAAGGTTGTTCTAGGCCGTTATTTTAAATTATGGAGAGGGGTAATTTATATAGTAATTTTATTTAAATATGCAAATTTCTAAATTATATTTAAGATCAGAGTCGAGTTAAGACTTAGAAGAGGTGAATATTGAATAGCGGGAGGCAATATTATGAATAAAGAATTGAATTGAATTGAAAAATAAGGCTTGATAGAAGAGATCGCAATTTGTTAGTAAGAGAACAACATCAGAGTAAGGATCGATCACTTTTCATGATGTAAATCGTATTATTGTGAAATGAATATACTTGCGTTAAGTAAAAAAATTGTTTTGAGCTGTATAAAAAAATAGTTCTTCAAAACTAAGCGATCATACATACACTACGACTATCAATGTCCATTTGTATAATTATAATAATAAACTTGGGTTTATAAATATGTGTAAATTCATTTGACTGAATGTACAGTGACCAGACAACTCAAGAATATGGCACATAATCATGACTTTTCTTATCTTAGACCTCTGTTACTAAAAGGTTTAAAATATTTGTAATCAAAACATTTTCGTCAATACTTGTTCGTTAAGGCGATCCACCGCAATTTGTAACAAAATCAAATCAAATTTTAGGATTCGAACCCGCGACCTCCGGATTGCCAGTCGATAGCCTTATCCTTTGACAACGTAAGATACCGGCCTGTGGACGATTATCATTGATCACTTCTCGGTTATCAGAGCCAAGAAACATTCAAGTCAAAGCTTTAAATCTGTGTGTAAATAGTTAAATAAATACAATTGAGCGACATTGGTGTTAATATGAATCAAATCGTTAATAATTCTCTCCCTTCTGGTTTGATATTGATGAAGGCCTGTACGCTGAGTAGGGAGGATGTTGGTATAAGGCGCGAAGATAGCGGCTTCTTTCTTCCTCCGGATATGATTAATTCGCGCGGAAACGGCCTGCGTAAAAAGGCTTCATGGCGAAGACAAATCGACCAATCAAAAAGGAGCTCTAGTCTCGTGGTAAGGGATTGATGTTAGAAAAACAAACGATTATCTACTTTAAAACGGATTTCACGCTGTCCTGAAAATGTAATAAATTCAATTCAAGAGGAGATTAAATCTGAACTGAAGGATCAAAACACGATATTAAAAAAATATTTAGTTGGTTGGGTATAGAAAAATCCAAATGCTTATGGTTTGATAACTAACTATTTAAGCATCACGCCGTTTCATCGTAGGCAGAGAGGACGGGCCGTTAAAAATCTTATTATTTGCACACTCTCTTTGCCTCATTCACATTCGTACTCTTCTATTATTTTGTCTTTTGATATGGCCCGGCTTAAGTATCTAATTTGCCTGTCTTCCTCGGGCGTCCCTTCTTCTACCATTCACATTTTCATATTTTTTTCTCTTTTTAGACCTTTCTTCGTTTATTCGCTCTACACTGACGGCCTGCGTGGTTGAGGGGTAAGGCTCTCAAATCCCAATCCGAAGATCGCGGGTTCGAACAATGCGTGCGAAATTAATTTTATTTGATTAATTTGTTTTATATCACAATTATTTCATTAGTAATAATATATAGCGGCACGCTCCAGAGTGAAGGTACTCTCAGAATCACCCTGGTGAAAGACCACCATTCAGGATTGAAACGTTGCTTGAAATGGCTTTAGCCACATTTGGTCACCAGATCTGAATAGCCAGGTACTCCCTAACCTTCCTCTCCCTCCTAACCTTTCCATCTCCACTACCTTCAGTCTCACAACATAGTCCAATGTCTAACCGGCTAAATTGGGACTCTTGTGCGGTATTCACAAAAAAAACACTCCCAAACCATCTGATGGTTCCTTTTTTTAAATTTTACTCATTACGCGTATGCCTTGAATTCTTTGCAATTTAGAAAAAAGACATCTCTTCATTGAAAACATGTTTTCTTAGCTTAAGTTGTGATTTATGTAAGATTCTATTTTCTAACAGTAACAAAAATATCCGTTATTTTAAAAGCCGAATTTTCTGGGTCCAACTTGCTCGTGCCTGGTCCATCCAATCTGCAGCATCCGCACGTCTCATCTCCCAATCTGGCCGCGGGATCCGGTCAAGGCACGGTGAGGGGTGGGGGAGAAGGTGGGCTCCCGAATAAAACATCGCACGGAGGCTATTTCAACAACAAATCTGGCGCATTAGCACCCGGGTATTGGCCGACCTCGTTCCGCACGGGACGACGAAAACGAGAAAAACGATATAATCCGAAAAGCATTTTTTGAAATTTATTGAATATAGTAAAAAATATTTTATTGTTAGGATACATGAGTGTATAGTATGCGAAGTTAACGTATAAATCTGTAAAATACTTTTATAAATATTTAAAAGTTTGATGAAAAATATAATTCGATTGTTCCCCTTTGTTTTTTTCATAAAACTGCCGACAATACTACAGATATCCACTCCTCACCTTTTTTCATAAACTTGAATACCTGAATCAGCAGAAATGTGAATGCTTAGGTGGTCGGCAGGAGTGTCACTAAAACATCAATTCAGTTCGTTTTTATCCAACAGACCAAAACGCGAATCGGGAGAAATGGCACTTTAAACTTTTTTTACGATAGAAGCACATACATTTTGGAGGACTTAAGACAAAGTGCGTTTTGAAAACTCCTTAAATAATTGTTTATAATTTTTTCTTGAACGAGTATCGTATAAATAAAGGCTTTTTGAGAACATTTGCATATTTAATTCAATTTCACGAAAAATGGTCTGTTAGACAAAAACGAACTAGAGCGATGAAATGATAAGATTAAAAGTTCACGCATTCGTGGTAGCCTGGGTGTCACGGAAATAAACAGTAAGCTATAGGAAAGACAGTTAAGATGGTATGGTCACATAAAACGTAGGCCACCAGACCACACAGTAAATAAAGCAGGCAATGTCTATGGAGTTTCATCGACAGTCATCTAGGGGCAGACCAAAGAACTCCTGGATGACTCAATGCTCCAAAATCCTACGAAGAAACGGCCTGGATGAATGCGATACCCAGAACCAAAGAAGCTACATCCTGAGAACAAAAAGAGCGATCCCAACAGCCTATCTAGGCAATGAGTTGGGACAGTGCAAGGAAGGAGAAGAAGAACTCAAGCCTTAAAAAGGTGGTTATAATGGATCTATCAACGAAAGGACCATGAATTTTCTTCAACGAAATTGTTTATTTTTCAGGTCCCATCAGTAAAACACACAGTTTAAACAAGTATTGAGTTCATTTTAAAATCACAATTACTTGACGATTTCAACTTTTTATTCTACCTAGCGATAACGGGCCCAATTATAAAGGAGAAGGATACAAGGAATTCTATTTTATTTATGAATAAACGGTTTTAGAGAACTAACACTAACAAAATAACAATTTTCAGCATCTTAGAAATAAATAATAACAATGCTTTTCACTGAGAGAGAAAGAATTCTGTTTGATCAAAAGTATAGTAATTAATTAACATAACTGATGATAGGTTTCAATTATTTTTTTTTTGAAATGATCAATTTACTCTAAAACAGGTTCCAATTAAGCCAATCTAATGTTTTTGAGTTTTACTCCACAGAGGGCAATGATAGTTGTTTACAAGCATATTGCTTTTCAAACAGTAAATATGAAATTTTGAGTGTAACCCATTAAAAATCAGGAAAACCCAACATAATAATTTCAAAATAATCATCTTCATCATCATCTTCTTCCTCTCGGGTCGGGGTCCCACTGCATCGACAAGGCTCCTCCATACGGCCCTGTTATCCTAAAATTAATATTCAAAAAACATTTTGATTCACCGAAAAGATCCAAAATAAACTGTGTTCCTCTACAAAATACATGTCTCTGCATTAATCTCCACCACATCACGGCTTACATGCACACTACTTATACTACGTATTTGTTAATATTTTCACTTTTGTATTACGAAGAAAAATGGTGCTTTAGAAACCGTATGACATTTAAAATACTCTATTTAGTTATAAAAATACATAATTTGAATACAATTGCACGGCATTCAAATGCTGATCATCTAAAATGCAACCTCGGGAAATATATCTTATCGATACTCGTGGTTTTTTTGCACTCTTTCCATGGTCGTGAATGCAACTGTTTGAAGCCTTATATTCACTTCAGCGATTACAATAATACATATTACTTTTTTGGAGTCGTTTATAGAAAACTAGTACTTACTCATACACACCTATACAGATATTTTGTTTAACGCTTAGTTTTTATTTGGTAGATTTTTACCTACAATGTTGTGGTCAAATAAACCAAATATGAGAAATGTTAGTTTAACAGTGGCACCCTTTTTAAATGTAACCTTTATATATTTTTACTAACCGGAGCGCATAAAAGCAAACACGTACTGAAGTTTTTTCACGTGAATGCCCGCCAGTGGTATATCACCAGTGAGTTCTCTTCAGACAAGTATAAATGTTTCCTATGTTGACAAGTGCGTTAAACTAGGATAAAATTTTCTCCATCGTAAGTCCCTGATGATAGAAAAAAACGGCATATCGGAACACCAGTAATAAAAATGAATTATTTTAAATGATAATTTGTAATACAAAAAAAACTCTCTGAATAATGTTAAGTATATTCAAATAAGAAATCTTGTACTAAATGGTTGATAATCTGTTGTGCAATAATATAACACTAGCTTTTGCCCGTTGCAAGGCAACTAATTGGTTAAAGCACTAAGCGATTTGACGTTTGAATGTGGATGAAGCAAGAAGTGTGTGTGTCTACATTTTTAAAAAATTAAATATTTGAAAAAAAAAAAATCGATGTTTGAATGTGGATGAAGCAAGGATTGTGAGAACTACTCAAAGGGTCCTGTGAGTTAATCGCTCAATTTTGTACACCCGCTACTTAGCCACTTTGGTCGCCCTGGTTAAGGCGTTCAGTATGGGCCTTTTCTCGCAAAAAGGGGCCTAGAAGTTTACGGCTCAATTTTTTCACTAATAAATTGTTTCTAAATTATATGATATGCACTCACTTTTCTAATAACTTCCGTTACACCTATTTAAATTTTTTGTACAAATTTGATAACGCCAAAGCTCTGCATTATATAAAGAAAACTTCGCGGGCTTGCGCACAATAACTCACCAAAGTTTCATCGCAATCGGATGAATATTATTGTACATAATTTCATTACGCTAGAGCTCATTATTATATTTTAAAACCATTTCGAGCATGCACACATCATATCCCCAAAGTTTCATCGCAATCGGATGAATAGTATTGGAAATAATTTCATAATGCCAGAGCTTATTCTTATATATAGAAACCATCCCTAGCATGCCAACATCGAATTCCCAAAGTTTCATCTCAATCGGATGAAAAGTAAAGGAAATAATTTCATTACGCCAGAGCTTACTTTTATGCATAAAAACCATCCCAGGCATGTACACATCAAATCTCCAAAGTTTCATCTCAATCGGGTGAATAGTATATGAAATAATTTGATAACGCCAGAGCTTACTATTACGCGTTGAAACCATCCCGGACATGCACACATCAAATCCCCAAAGTTTCATCGCAATCGGATGAATAGTATAGGAAATAATTTCATAAAGCCAGAGCTTACTATTATGCGTAGAAACCAACCCGGGCATGCACACATCAAATCCCAAAAGTTTTGTCGCAATCAGATGAATAGTATTGGAAAAAATTTCATAACGCCAGAGCTTACTCTTTTACATAGAAGCCATCCCGAGCATGCCAACATCAAATTCCCAAAGTTTCATCTCAATCGGATGGAAAGTATAGGAAATAATTTCATAACGCCAGATCTTACCATTATGCGTAAATAATTTCATAATTCCAGAGCTTACTATTATGCGTAGAAACCAACCCGGGCATGCACACATCAAATCCCAAAAGTTTTGTCGCAATCAAATGAATAGTATTGGAAAAAATTTCATAACGCCAGAGCTTACTCTTTTATGTAGAAACCATCCCGAGCATGCCAACATCGAATTCCCAAAGTTTCATCTCAATCGGATGAAAATTAAAGGAAATATTTTCATAACGCCAGAGCTTACTTTTATGCATAAAAACCATCCCAGGCATGCACACATCAAATCTCCAAAGTTTCATCTCGATCGGGTGAATAGTATATAAAATAATTTCATAAAGCCAGAGCTTACTATTATGCGTAGAAACCAACCCGGGCATGCACACATCAAATCCCAAAAGTTTTGTCGCCATCAGATGAATAGTATTGGAAAAAAATCTACCTAACCCTCAAACTAAAAATATTTGTTCATTTACCTACGTAATTTCTAAAAAAAAAAAAAACATTGCAATTTTATTACTTCTTTAACAATATCCGGGTACCCGTGCACACGTATAATTATTTTTATTTTAAAATTTAATAATGTCCAAAGTAAACGAACGAATCCTGACCGATCTATTTTTCGATTTATATGCATATAAAAAATCTGTAGCACTGCATCGAACCCACCTAATTTATAAAAAGTACCTTCATGCATACCTACCTACCCAGAGTACCTGTTCAGTACTTAGTTCCTACCTACCTGCATATCTACCTACCCCCGTGTACACCTACATTTTTTTGGAAATATCCATCTTTGGTTACTTTTATTTTTATTTTATATCATAATTTTTTTGTGATTTAAAGGAAAGAAGTTCTTACTTAGAGTAAATATCGATATTTGAATTCAATGCAATCCGCATGCCTAGTGAACTCCTGATTGGACAGTCGAAATGAACGACAGGGTCCGGCAAAATTTCCTCACTCATTATTACAAAAACCAATCGATTAAAAAATTGACTTTTTTTTTTTAATCGAATCTTTAATATTTTTTTATGGAAATGACATCTTTCAAGTGTCCACCTTTTGATTTCACGGACGCCATAACTCTTTTCGTAATAAATAATTATTAATAACGATAAATGTATAGAAAATTAGAAAAAAAACTTTGCATCTTATTTAGATAAATTTTAATGCGCCGCAAAAACGTTGGTCGCAAACGCCCGACAATATTTTCTAAACAAAAAAAAAATAAGGAAAAAATCATGAGTTTAATAAAAAAATTAATCAGTATATTTCGAGCGGAATTTTTTTTACCACCCTGTTTCTGAATTTGAATTAAAAGACCGACAAACTGCAATCGGCATTTTTCAGAAGAAACGCATTTAGTACCTACCATCTTTGGTGATTTCTCTTAATTTCAAACCATTTATTTGTAATTCGATGGAGCAAAGTAGGTACCTACCCAGTGATAATATTATACGAATCCACTGGCAAGTAATCTTTTTAAATGTTGTAAAATTTGTTAGCGGATTTTTCATGGATTTTTTTGTAAAATGTCAAATTTTTAGCACGATATTGAGGAATATTTTCAAGCGAATGCCACTAAAAAAACGGTTGAATAAGTTTTCGAAACCTTTTGCCATTGAATATATCAAAAAACATCTACGCCAGAGGCCGTCATTTTGACGCAATTTCGTTTGCAAATGAAGGATTCTCAAATTCGCCAAAGCTCAATTTTTTAAAGGATAAACTAAATTTTTTTTGTTCAGGCCCTAGCACGCTTGCTCTTTAATGATCGGTAGGATAACTATCGGTAACTTCTCATCGTTCCCTAGGACAACTGCACATCGCTAACGAACAAACAACAGTTGATGTCAAATATGTTAAGGACACTTAGTCATTGTGAACTGTCACTTATTCGTTGGCGATCTGTAGTCATGCTAGGGAACGATGAGAAGTTACCGATAGTTATCCTATCGATCGTTATAGAGCGAGCGTGCTAGGGCCTCTGACCTACCGCAAAAGCCGTGAGGATCTTACGCTAAAAAAATTCGCTGGGTGGGTAGGCCAACGCCTCTGCAATAGGTCATTTCAAGTGGTTCGCTATGTTTGTTGATTTAGAAGTGGTGCCTGGGTTCATGAGGTTTGTTCTGGTCTTGGCGGTGGATTCGTCTGCCCACCAATTTCGTGGCAGACCAGATCGGAAGAGACTGGTTTAGGGAGACTTTTTGGGTTCTTCAGCAAAGCTCTCTCGGAACATCACCTTGCACCGCAGTGGGAGGGATAAAATCATTCGTCCGTCACTCCACACACTGATCCCCAGATTCCTACCCACCCCTCATAACTTTTTCCTTACCAGAACATCATCTCCTTACCTTCCTAAAAAGAACCCTTCACACAGCATCCCCAAAGATGACATAGGCCCTGAGAGGAATTATTTTCGTCCGTCACTCCACACACTGATCCCCAGATTCCTACCCACCCCTCATAACTTTTTCCTTACCAGAACATCATCTCCTTACTTTCCTAAAAATAACCCTTCACACAGCATCCCCAAAGATGACATAGGCCCTGAGAGGAATTATTTTCTTCAAGGCCTCCTGTGTAGAGCTATTATAAAAATTAAATAAACTTCTCTTTTCCCGGTAGATTTTCCTAATTTTGTTTTAAATTAGTCGAGTAAGATCCATAGTTTGTGTATAAAAAATGCATAAACATTCACACGAAAAAGCCCGCCCTTAGGATTGTGTGTATTGGTGCATATAACGATGCAAAACGTCACTGAGATACATCTTTTTGCCAACCTGAATATATTTAGATATTCTTAAATCGACTCAGATTAACCGGTTATAAAGGGTTTGGTCATCCAATAAATGATTCACGGGGTGGCAGTACCAATGCACACCACCCACGCCGAATGATATTAGAATAACACTATTGTGCACTATTTAAAAAAGTACCTACGCCATTTGGCAAAAAAAAAATGGATTATCCTGAGTTATTTAAACAGTTTTATTCATCATGTTAAATTCTCAATATTTGAAAAATAACGTTCCCACCCAATTAGGTACCTACCCACTGGTAAATTATTTTCTATGATCTCAGCAGCCTGAACCGTTCGAATTTTATTTGTCTGTACAAAAGTACCTACACAGCAATTAAAATAAACGTTATGTAGCTGGCCGGTAACGTTTAACCTGTTTTCAATTTTCCTTTCCTTCATAAACGTCAGAATTTTTTCAACTTTTGAAGATGTATCCTGAAATAATTTACATGAAATGTGGTAAATGTAATGTATTATTGGAGTTCGGAAATGTATGGTTTTCAAAATTATAGAAAAACATCTTATCCACATATCCTATTTTTGACGTAATATTGATATACATGAGACTCGTCGAAATGTGAAATTTACATGCGAGACGCCATAGAATAATTTTCAAAAATGCCCCAACATTTCAGTACTTTGAAGGTCTGACGATAAATTTTTCCTTAATAAAGCATTTTACTCTACTGGCTGCGAACATTTTAACAGTTTTGAACTCGAAATTTTTTCGTAAACGTCAGAAATTACCGACGTTTGAAAAGAAATCCTGACAAAATCTCCATGAAAAGTCATAAATATAATATATTATTAATGTTCCGAAACCTGTCGTAGTCGAAATAATACAAAAACATCTAAGCCGGGAATCTTTTTTAAGTCGCAATTTTGATTTACCTCGAGGCTCGTCGAAATGTAAAATTTTGAGGTGAGACGCCATATATTTAAAAAATATACACTTTACGATTTCAGTACTGAGGCTCTTTCAGAAATTTTTCGTGAAGGTCTGACGATAAATTATTCCTTTTTTGAGGGGCGAACCTGGCGGCTGGAAATACAACTTTGAATTTCATCGTCGAATAATGAGCGCTTCTAGTTTTCGCCGCTAGGTTTTAATACATCAGTTTTTTTAGCAGTTTATTTTTTTTGCATCAGTTTTTTTATATGAAAATTTGCAATTGGTAAAATTCTGGCTGAATTTTTCCCATACAAATCAGGTCTGAAAAAATCGTATGTATTTTTATCCACGGTCGATGTCTCGCGAAAATCAGCTTTGAGGTCGGTTAAACTCGAGGGGCAGAGTGGTCGTTTTTCGCGAGACTGCGATTGTCTTAAAATCTGGTGGTTACGAGCATTAATATATATACTAGCTTTTGCCCGTTGCAAGGCAACTAATTGGTTAAAGCACTAAGCGAATTGACGTTTGAATGTGGATGAAGCAAGAAGTGTGTGTGTCTACATTTTTTAAAAATTAAATATTTGAAAAAAAAATCGATGTTTGAATGTGGATGAAGCAAGGATTGTGAGAACTACTCAAAGGGTCCTGTGAGTTAATCGCTCAATTTTGTACACCCGCTACTTAGCCACTTTGGTCGCCCTGGTTAAGGCGTTCAGTATGGGCCTTTTCTCGCAAAAAGGGGCCTAGAAGTTTACGGCTCAATTTTTTCACTAATAAATTGTTCTAAATTATATTATATGCACTCACTTTTCTAATAACTCCCGTTACACCTATTTAAATTTTTTGTACAAATTTGATAACTCCTAATCTCTGCATTATATAAATAAAACTTCGCGGGCTTGCGCACAATAACTCACCAAAGTTTCATCGCAATCGGATGAATATTATTGTAGATAATTTCATTACGCTAGAGCTCATTATTATATTTTAAAACCGTTTCGAGCATGCACACATCATATCCCCAAAGTTTCATCGCAATCGGATGAATAGTATTGGAAATAATTTCATAATGCCAGAGCTTATTCTTATATATAGAAACCATCCCTAGCATGCCAACATCGAATTCCCAAAGTTTCATCTCAATCGGATGAAAAGAAAAGGAAATAATTTCATTACGCCAGAGCTTACTTTTATGGATAAAAACCATCCCAGGCATGCACACATCAAATCTCCAAAGTTTCATCTCAATCGGGTGAATAGTATATGAAATAATTTGATAACGCCAAAGCTTACTATTACGCATGGAAACCATCCCGGACATGCACACATCAAATCCCCAAAGTTTCATCGCATTCGGATGAATAGTATAGGAAATAATTTCATAAAGACAGAGCTTACTATTATGCGTAGAAACCAACCCGGGCATGCACACATCAAATACCAAAAGTTTTGTCGCAATCAGATGAAAAGTATTGGAAAAAATTTCATAACGCCAGAGCTTACTCTTTTATGTTGAAACCATCCCGAGTATGCCAACATCGAATTCCCAAAGTTTCATCTCAATTGGATGGAAAGTATAGGAAATAATTTCATAACGCCAGATCTTACCATTATGCGTAAATAATTTCATAATTCCAGAGCTTACTATTATGCGTAGAAACCAACCCGGGCATGCACACATCAAATCTCAAAAGTTTTGTCGCAATCAGATGAATAGTATTGGAAAAAATTTCATAACGCCAGAGCTTACTCTTTTACATAGAAACCATCCCGAGCATGCCAACATCGAATTCCCAAAGTTTCATCTCAATCGGATGGAAAGTATAGGACATAATTTCATAACGCCAGATCTTACCATTATGCGTAAATAATTTCATAATTCCAGAGCTTACTATTATGCGTAGAAACTAACCCGGGCATGCACACATCAAATCCCAAAAGTTTTGTCGCAATCAAATGAATTGTATTGGAAAAAATTTCATAACGCCAGAGCTTACTCTTTTACATAGAAACCATCCCGAGCATGCCAACATCGAATTCCCAAAGTTTCATCTCAATCGGATGGAAAGTATAGGACATAATTTCATAACGCCAGATCTTACCATTATGCGTAAATAATTTCATAATTCCAGAGCTTACTATTATGCGTAGAAACTAACCCGGGCATGCACACATCAAATCCCAAAAGTTTTGTGAAAAATCAAATGAATAGTATTGGAAAAAATTTCATAACGCCAGAGCTTACTCTTTTACATAGAAACCATCCCGAGCATGCCAACATCGAATTCCCAAAGTTTCATCTCAATCGGATGAAAATTAAAGGAAATATTTTCATAACGCCAGAGCTTACTTTTATGCATAAAAACCATCCCAGGCATGCACACATCAAATCTCCAAAGTTTCATCTCGATCGGATGCGTAGAAACCAACCCGAGCAAGCACACATCAAATCCCAAAAGTTTTGTCGCCATCAGATGAATAGTATTGGAAAAAAACCTACCTAACCCTCAAACTAAAAATATTTGTTCATTTACCTACGTAATTTCTAAAAAAAAAAAAACATTGCAATTTTATTACTTATCAAAAAAACCATCTTATCAAACTCAATTTTACTGCAGCAAAAAAATTACACAAAGAAATTCTTTAACAATATCCGGGTACCCGTGCACACGTATAATTATTTTTATTTTCAAATTTAATAATGTCCAAAGTAAACGAACGAATCCTGACCGATCTATTTTTCGATTTATATGCATATAAAAAATCTGTAGCACTGCATCGAACCCACCTAATTTATAAAAAGTACCTTCATGCATACCTACCTACCCAGAGTACCTGTTCAGTACTTAGTTCCTACCTACCTGCATATCTACCTATCCCCGTGTACACCTACATTTTTTTGGAAATATCCATCTTTGGTTACTTTTTTTAAAATTTTATATCATAATTTTTTTGTGATTTAAAGGAAAGAAGTTCTTACTTAGAGTAAATATCGATATTTGAATTCAATGCAATCCGCATGCCTAGTGAACTCCTGATTGGACAGTCGAAATGAACGACAGGGTCCGGCAAAATTTCCTCACTCATTATTACAAAAATCAATCGATTAAAAAATTGACTTTTTTTTTTAATCGAATCTTTAATATTTTTTTATGGAAATGACATCTTTCAAGTATCCACCTTTTGATGTCACGGACGCCATAACTCTTTTCGTAATCAATAATTATTAATAACGATAAATGTATAGAAAATTAGAAAAAAAACTTTGCATCTTATTTAGATAAATTTTAATGCGCCGCAAAAACGTTGGTCGCAAACGCAAGACAATATTTTCTAAACAAAAAAAATTAAGGAAAAAATCATGAGTTTTAATAAAAAAATTAATCAGTATATTTCGAGCGGAATTTTTTTTACCACCCTGTTTCTGAATTTGAATTAAAAGACCGACAAACTGCAATCGGCATTTTTCCAGAAGAAACGCATTTAGTACCTACCATCTTTGGTGATTTCTCTTAATTTCAAACCATTTATTTGTAATTCGATGGAGCAAAGTAGGTACCTACCCAGTGATTATTATTATACCAATCCACCTGACCAGTAATATTTTTAAATCTTGTATAATTTGTTAGCGGATTTTTCATGGATTTTTTTGTAAAATGTCAAATTTTTAGCTCGATATTGTGGAATATTTTCAATGGAATGCCACTAAAAAAACGGTTGAATAAGTTTTCGAAACCTTTTGCCATTGAATATATCAAAAAACATTTACGCCAGAGGCCGTCATTTTGACGCAATTTCGTTTGCAAATGAAGGATTCTCAAATACGCCAAAGCTCAATTTTTTTAAAGGCTAAAGTCTAATTTTTTGTTCAGGCCCTAGCACGCTTGCTCTATAACGATCGGTAGGATAACTATCGGTAACTTCTCATCGTTCCCTAGGACAACTGCACATCGCTAACGAACAAACAACAGTTGATGTCGAATATGTTAAGGACACTTAGTCATTGTGAACTGTCACTTATTCGTTGGCGATCTGTAGTCATGCTAGGGAACGATGAGAAGTTACCGATAGTTATCCTATCGATCGTTATAGAGCGAGCGTGCTAGGGCCTCTGACCTACCGCAAAAGCCGTGAGGATCTTACGCTAAAAAAATTCGCTGGGTGGGTAGGCCAACGCCTCTGCAATAGGTCATTTCAAGTGGTTCGCTATGTTTGTTGATTCGTCTGCCCACCAATTTCGTGGCAGACCAGATCGGAAGAGACTGGTTTAGGGAGACTTTTTGGGTTCTTCAGCAAAGCTCTCTCGGAACATCACCTTGCACCGCAGTGGGAGGGATAAAATCATTCGTCCGTCACTCCACACACTGATCCCCAGATTCCTACCCACCCCTCATAACTTTTTCCTTACCAGAACATCATCTCCTTACCTTCCTAAAAAGAACCCTTCACACAGCATCCCCAAAGATGACATAGGCCCTGAGAGGAATTATTTTCGTCCGTCACTCCACACACTGATCCCCAGATTCCTACCCACCCCTCATAACTTTTTCCTTACCAGAACATCATCTCCTTACTTTCCTAAAAATAACCCTTCACACAGCATCCCCAAAGATGACATAGGCCCTGAGAGGAATTATTTTCTTCAAGGCCTCCTGTGTAGAGCTATTATAAAAATTAAATAAACTTCTCTTTTCCCGGTAGATTTTCCTAATTTTGTTTTAAATTAGTCGAGTAAGATCCATAGTTTGTGTATAAAAAATGCATAAACATTCACACGAAAAAGCACGCCCTTAGAATTGTGTGTATTGGTGCATATAACGATGCAAAACGTCACTGAGATACATCTTTTTGCCAACCTGAATATATTTAGATACTCTTAAATCGACTCAGATTAACCGGTTATAAAGGGTTTGGTCATCCAATAAATGATTCACGGGGTGGCAGTACCAATGCACACCACCCACGCCGAATGATATTAGAATAACACTATTGTGCACTATTTAAAGAAGTACCTACGCCATTTGGCAAAAAAAAAATGGATTATCCTGAGTTATTTAAACAGTTTTATTCATCATGTTAAATTCTCAATATTTGAAAAATAACGTTCCCACCCAATTAGGTACCTACCCACTGGTAAATTATTTTCTATGATCTCAGCAGCCTGAACCGTTCGAATTTTATTTGTCTTTAAGTACCTACCCAGCAATTAAAATCGACGTTATGTAGCTGGCCGGTAACATTTAACCTGTTTTCAATTTTCCTTTCCTTCATAAACGTCAGAATTTTTTCAACTTTTGAAGATGTATCCTGAAATAATTTACATGAAATGTGGTAAATGTAATGTATTATTGGAGTTCGGAAATGTATGGTTTTCAAAATTATAGAAAAACATCTTATCCACATATCCTATTTTTGACGTAATATTGATATACATGAGACTCGTCGAAATGTGAAATTTACATGCGAGACGCCATAGAATAATTTTCAAAAATGCCCCAACATATCAGTACTTTGAAGGTCTGACGATAAATTTTTCCTTAATAAAGCATTTTTTTTTACTGGCTGCGAACATTTTAACAGTTTTGAACTCGAAATTTTTTCGTAAACGTCAGAAATTACCGACGTTTGAAAAGAAATCCTGACAAAATCTCCATGAAAAGTCATAAATATAATATATTATTAATGTTCCGAAACCTGTCGTAGTCGAAATAATACAAAAACATCTAAGCCGGGAATCTTTTTTAAGTCGCAATTTTGATTTACCTCGAGGCTCGTCGGAATGTAAAGTTTTGAGGTGAGACGCCTTATATTTAAAAAATATACACTTTACGATTTCAGTACTGAGGCTCTTTCAGAAATTTTTCGTGAAGGTCTGACGATAAATTATTCCTTTTTTGAGGGGCGAACCTGGCGGCTGGAAATACAACTTTGAATTTCATCGTCGAATAATGAGCGCTTCTAGTTTTCGCCGCTAGGTTTTAATACATCAGTTTCATTAGTAGTTTTTTTTTTTTGCATCAGTTTTTTTATATGAAAATTTGCAATTGGTAAAATTCTGGCTGAATTTTTCCCATACAAATCAGGTCTGAAAAAATCGTATGTATTTTCATCCACGGTCGCTGTCTCGCGAAAATCAGCTTTGAGGTCGGTTAAAATTGAGGGGCAGAATGGTCGTTTTTCGCAAGACTGCAAAACACTTAATCGGTCATCCACGGTCGCTGTCTCGCGAAAATCAGCTCTGAGGTCGGTCAAACTCGAGGGGCAGAGTGGTCGTTTTTCGCGAGACTGCGATTGTCTTAAAATCTGGTGGTCAAGAGCATTAATATTAATACTAGCTTTTGCCCGTTGCAAGGCAACTAATTGGTTAAAGCACTAAGCGATTTGACGTTTGAATGTGGATGAAGCAAGAAGTGTGTGTGTCTAAATTTTTTAAAAATTAAATATTTGAAAAAAAAAATCGATGTTTGAATGTGGATGAAGCAAGGATTTTGAGAACTACTCAAAGGGTCTTGTGAGTTAATCGCTCAATTTTGTACACCCGCTACTTAGCCACTTTGGTCGCCCTGGTTAAGGCGTTCAGTATGGGCCTTTTCTCGCAAAAAGGGGCCTAGAAGTTTACGGTTCAATTTTTTCACTAATAAATTGTTTCTAAATTATATGATATGCACTCACTTTTCTAATAACTCCCGTTACACCTATTTAAATTTTTTGTACAAATTTGATAACGCCAAAGCTCTGCATTATATAAAGAAAACTTCGCGGGCTTGCGCACAATAACTCACCAAAGTTTCATCGCAATCGGATGAATATTATTGTAGATAATTTCATTACGCTAGAGCTCATTATTATATTTTAAAACCATTTCGAGCATGCACACATCATATCCCCAAAGTTTCATCGCAATCGGATGAATAGTATTGGAAATAAGTTCATAATGCCAGAGCTTATTCTTATATATAGAAACCATCCATAGCATGCCAACATCGAATTCCCAAAGTTTCATCTCAATCGGATGAAAAGTAAAGTAAATAATTTCATTACGCCAGAGCTTACTTTTATGCATAAAAACCATCCCAGGCATGCACACATCAAATCTCCAAAGTTTCATCTCAATCGGGTGAATAGTATATGAAATAATTTGATAACGCCAGAGCTTACTATTACGCATAGAAACCATCCCGGACATGCACACATCAAATCCCCAAAGTTTCATCGCAATCGGATGAATAGTATAGGAAATAATTTCAAGAAGCCAGAGCTTACTATTATGCGTAGAAACCAACCCGGGCATGCACACATCAAATCCCAAAAGTTTTGTCGCAATCAGATGAATAGTATTGGAAAAAATTTCATAACGCCAGAGCTTACTCTTTTACATAGAAACCATCCCGAGCATGCCAACATCGAATTCCCAAAGTTTCATCTCAATCGGATGGAAAGTATAGGAAATAATTTCATAACGCCAGATCTTACCATTATGCGTAAATAATTTCATAATTCCAGAGCTTACTATTATGCGTAGAAACCAACCCGGGCATGCACACATCAAAGCTCAAAAGTTTTGTCGCAATCAAATGAATAGTATTGGAAAAAATTTCATAACGCCAGAGCTTACTCTTTTACATAGAAACCATCCCGAGCATGCCAACATCGAATTCCCAAAGTTTCATCTCAATCGGATGGAAAGTATAGGAAATAATTTCATAACGCCAGATCTTACCATTATGCGTAAATAATTTCATAATTCCAGAGCTTACTATTATGCGTAGAAACCAACCCGGGCATGCACACATCAAAGCTCAAAAGTTTTGTCGCAATCAAATGAATAGTATTGGAAAAAAATTCATAACGCCAGAGCTTACTCTTTTACATAGAAACCATCCCGAGCATGCCAACATCGAATTCCCAAAGTTTCATCTCGATCGGGTGAATGAAAATATAAAATAATTTCATAAAGCCAGAGCTTACTATTATGCGTAGAAACCAACCCGGGCATGCACACATCAAATCCCAAAAGTTTTGTCGCCATCAGATGAATAGTATTGGAAAAAACCTACCTAACCCTCAAACAAAAAATATTTGTTCATTTACCTACGTAATTTCTAAAAAAAAAAACATTGCAATTTTATTACTTATCAAAAAAACCATCTTATCAAACTCAATTTTACTGCAGCAAAAAAATTACACAAAGAAATTCTTTAACAATATCCGGGTACCCGTGCACACGTATAATTATTTTTATTTTAAAATTTAATAATGTCCAAAGTAAACGAACGAATCCTGTCCGATCTATTTTTCGATTTATATGCATATAAAAAATCTGTAGCACTGCATCGAACCCACCTAATTTATAAAAAGTACCTTCATACATACCTACCTACCCAGAGTACCTGTTCAGTACTTAGTTCCTACCTACCTGCATATCTACCTACCCCCGTGTACACCTACATTTCTTTGGAAATATCCATCTTTGGTTACTTATTTTTATTTTATATCATAATTTTTTTGTGATTTAAAGGAAAGAAGTTCTTACTTACAGTAAATATCGATATTTGAATTCAATGGAATACCATGTCTAGTGTATTCCACCTCCACCTAATACCACCTCCCTGATTGGTCAGTCAAAATGAACGACAGGGTCCGGCAAAATTTCCTCACTCATTATTACAAAAACCAATCGATTAAAAAAATGACTTTTTTTTAAAATCGACTCTTTAATATTTTTTTATGGAAATGACATCTTTCAAGTGTCCACCTTTTGATGTCACGGACGCCATAACTCTTTTCGTAATCAATAATTATTAATAACGATAAATGTATAGAAAATTAGAAAAAAAACTTTGCATCTTATTTAGATAAATTTTAATGCGCCGCAAAAACGTTGGTCGCAAACGCACGACAATATTTTCTAAACAAAAAAAAATTAAGGAAAAAATCATGAGTTTTAATAAAAAAATTAATCAGTATATTTCGAGCGGATTTTTTTTTACCACCCTGTTTCTGAATTTGAATTAAAAGACCGACAAACTGCAATCGGCATTTTTCCAGAAGAAACGCATTTAGTACCTACCATCTTTGGTGATTTCTCTTAATTTCAAACCATTTATTTGTAATACGATGGAGCAAAGTAGGTACCTACCCAGTGATTATTATTATACCAATCCACCTGACCAGTAATATTTTTAAATCTTGTAAAATTTGTTAGCGGATTTTTCATGGATTTTTTTGTAAAATATCAAATTTTTAGCTCGATATTGTGGAATATTTTCAATGGAATGCCACTAAAAAAACGGTTGAATAAGTTTTCGAAACCTTTTGCCATTGAATATATCAAAAAACATTTACGCCAGAGGCCGTCATTTTGACGCAATTTCGTTTGCAAATGAAGGATTCTCAAATACGCCAAAGCTCAATTTTTTTGTTCAGGCCCTAGCACGCTTGCTCTATAACGATCGGTAGGATAACTATCGGTAACTTCTCATCGTTCCCTAGGACAACTGCACATCGCTAACGAACAAACAACAGTTGATGTCGAATATGTTAAGGACACTTAGTCATTGTGAACTGTCACTTATTCGTTGGCGATCTGAAGTCATGCTAGGGAACGATGAGAAGTTACCGATAGTTATCCTATCGATCGTTATAGAGCGAGCGTGCTAGGGCCTCTGACCTACCGCAAAAGCCGTGAGGATCTTACGCTAAAAAAAATCGCTGGGTGGGTAGGCCAACGCCTCTGCAATAGGTCATTTCAAGTGGTTCGCTATGTTTGTTGATTTAGAAGTGGTGCCTGGGTTCATGAGGTTTGTCCTGGTCTTGGCGGTGGATTCGTCTGCCCACCAATTTCGTGGCAGACCAGATCGGAAGAGACTGGTTTAGGGAGACTTTTTGGGTTCTTCAGCAAAGCTCTCTCGGAACATCACCTTGCACCGCAGTGGGAGGGATAAAATCATTCGTCCGTCACTCCACACACTGATCCCCAGATTCCTACCCACCCCTCATAACTTTTTCCTTACCAGAACATCATCTCCTTACCTTCCTAAAAAGGACCCTTCACACAGCATCCCCAAAGATGACATAGGCCCTGAGAGGAATTATTTTCGTCCGTCACTCCACACACTGATCCCCAGATTCCTACCCACCCCTCATAACTTTTTCCTTACCAGAACATCATCTCCTTACTTTCCTAAAAATAACCCTTCACACAGCATCCCCAAAGATGACATAGGCCCTGAGAGGAATTATTTTCTTCAAGGCCTCCTGTGTAGAGCTATTATAAAAATTAAATAAACTTCTCTTTTCCCGGTAGATTTTCCTAATTTTGTTTTAAATTAGTCGAGTAAGATCCATAGTTTATGCATAAACATTCACACGAAAAAGCCCGCCCTTAGGATTGTGTGTATTGGTGCATATAACGATGCAAAACGTCACTGAGATACATCTTTTTGCCAACCTGAATATATTTAGATATTCTTAAATCGACTCAGATTAACCGGTTATAAAGGGTTTGGTCATCCAACAAATGATTCACGGGGTGGCAGTACCAATGCACACCACCCACGCCGAATGATATTATAATAACACTATTGTGCACTATTTAAAGAAGTACCTACACCATTAGGCAAAAAAAATGGATTATCCTGAGTTATTTAAACAGTTTTATTCATCATGTTAAATTCTCAATATTTGAAAAATAACGTTCCCACCCAAGTAGGTACCTACCCACTGGTAAATTATTTTCTATGATCTCGGCAGCCTGAACCGTTCGAATTTTATTTGTCTTTACAAAAGTACCAACCCAGCAATTAAAATCAACGTTATGTAGCTGGCCGGTAACGTTTAACCTGTTTTTATTTTGCATTTCTTCATAAACGTCAGAATTTTTTCAACTTTTGAAGATGTATCCTGAAATAATTTACATGAAATGTGGTAAATGTAATGTATTATTGGAGTTCGGAAATCTATGGTTTTCAAAATTATAGAAAAACATCTTATCCACATATGCTATTTTTGACGTAATATTGATACACATGAGACTCGTCGAAATGTCAAATTAACATGCGAGACGCCATAGAATAATTTTCAAAAATGCCCCAACATTTCAGTACTTTGAAGGTCTGACGATAATTTTTTCCTTAATAAAGCATTTTTTTACTGGCTACGAACATTTTAACAGTTTTTAACTCGGAATTTTTTTCGTAAACGTCAGAAATTACCGACGTTTGAAAACGAATCCTGACAAAATTTCCATGAAAAGTCATAAATATAATATATTATTTATGTTCCAAAACCTGTCGTAGTCGAAATAATACAAAAACATCTAAGCCAGGTATCTTTTTTAAGTCGCAATTTTGATTTACCTCGAGGCTCGTCGGAATGTAAAGTTTTGAGGTGAGACGCCTTATATTTAAAAAAATATACACTTTACGATTTTAGTACTGAGGCTCTTTCACAAATTTTTCGTGAAGGTCTGACGATAAATTTTTCCTTTTTTGATGGGCGAACCTGGCGGCTGGAAATACAACTTTGAATTTCTTCGTCGAATAATGAGCGCTTCTAGTTTTCGCCGCTAGGTTTTCATACATCAGTTTTATTAGCAGTTTATTTTTTTTGCATCAGTTTTTTTATATGAAAATTTGCAATTGGTAAAATTCTGGCTGAATTTTTCCCATACAAATCAGGTCTGAAAAAATCGTATGTATTTTTATCCACGGTCGCTGTCTCGCGAAAATCAGCTCTGAGGTCGGTTAAACTCGAGGGGCAGAGTGGTCGTTTTTCGCGAGACTGCGATTGTCTTAAAATCTGGTGGTTACGAGCATTAATATATATATATTTACGGATACAAGGCGTTGTTTTAGAGGAAATGTGATATGTCACAACGTACATATACGGATTATAGTCAGAGACACGATATGACAATGGATTGGTAAGTCAATTTTTTAAATGTAGCTTGCCTATTTGTTTCCAACACGTAAACTTATATTGATTGTGTCATTTCCAAAAATGATCGGCAGATTACATATTTTATTACATTCACTTCACTAAACACACGTTTGATAGCATGTATCGCATAACGACCCCCTGTTTTCCGCCAAGCGTCAGTCAACGTGTTAAGTTTATATAAAATAACACAGATTTTTTTATATCATAGTGTGTAGTTTTCTAAATGGTGGTTTTTAACCGGAATGATACTGAGAGTATCTTCTATTCCGGTAAAGGTTAATAATCCAATCTTTCCTAGGTTCTCAACTCAATTTCTTATAACCAGTGGTAATATGATATTCCGAATTAAGGTGTGATGCGAGGTTGAAGGGCATCGCTACGAGAAGCAAATGGGATAGAGGAGAGTTGGTAAGTAACTTCTTGGAAGTAAGTTGTTCAGATCTGACCACTTAAAATAGCCAAAGTAATTTCAAATAACGTTTCGATTCTGAAATGTGATCTTTAACTAGAGATACCTGCTACCAAACCTACCGAGAACGTGTATACCAATGGTTCATAGTCAAGTATATTCAAGGTTATATATTTGAAATGGTTTTATATATGTAACAATCTTACAAAACCAGACATAACATCAGAGAAAAGTATTTTCGGTGTAATACTGTTTAAGAAATGATTATTTTACAGAAAAAAAGTTATAGAGATATGTAGATCTCTCTCTGGAAAGCGATAAGTTTCAATGTGCAGATAATGTTATTCCTTACCAACTTCTTTAAAAACAAAAATAAACGCAATGTCCAATCGCTCATTTTTTCTCTTCATAGGGATTTTCTTCATCAACATTTTTTTTTAATTAGCTAGTTTTTAATTATGCTGCTGATACGGACTATTGCTTCAAAGTCATTTGCATTCAACAATTTTAATATGACTTTTGTTTTATTTCGACAGTAATAATAACAAAACTCCATAATTTATGTATATTGTCAATGAAATATCTAAAGTACTCTTAAGTTGAACTAGAAAATCTTGGTAGAAACTGCTATGTAAATTTCATGGTTCCAAGCACACCGTTATATACAATAACTTAACGTAACAAAACCAAAAAAATAACTTCTAAAAATAATGATGAATTTCTTCGTAATTAATCAATTTATTTTGGTATCCGGTAATTGCCGACAACAGGATAACTTTTATGTGACTAAAACCTTTTTAAAATTTTGGAGGCGGATGTGCTCTATTTAACGGATAACAGACACCTCTGCTATAGGTTACCCCAAATGGTTCGCTGAGTATGGTGGTTCAGCAGAGGTTACCGGATCACCGGGTAAGGTTTGTCTAGGTCTTGTTTTTTTTTTATCAATGTTCACATGCAAACTTAAATACTAGTATTTTTTCGTTACTAGTAAAGTTAAAGTTCTTTTCATAATTAAATTAATTGTACAAGTGTAAATTTTATTAAGCCCGCGAAAACGCCGGCTAAGAGATTATTATTATTACACTATACCGTGCGGGAGAGTTTGTGACGTCATCCGGTCGTCGATTGTGTGAAATATAAGGTAAAATATTTACAAAACCGGGTCACGCTTAATATGGACGAAAAAAATAAATTTACAAAGTTGTAGTAGTTAGATATTAACTAGTACTAATCAATTCATTTACCGAAATTTCGAAAAAAGTGCATTTTAATGGGCTTTAATAAAATTCAAACTTGTAGAATTAATTTAATTATGAAAACGAACTTAAAAAAAAATACTGGTATTTAAGTGTGCATTTCATCTACATGAACATATTTTTTATAAGTCAAAATATTTTTCACACAACTTCCCTATTGAAAATGGTCAATTTTAATTAATCAAGATTTCACAATTATAATCATATTACATAAATCCATCCAGTTGAATAACGCTCAATATATTCCTAATTATCTGCACAATTTTGTTAAAGTACTCTGCATTAAAACTCTCATTTAATTAAAAATTATTTTATAATTTGATCAGCTTTAAGATACTGGCGGAATGTTAGAAAAAACATCATTATCCGAATTATCTTCACTTTTGAACATTCCCTATTATCAGAGAGGGCATTTTAATTTTACGGGTGCTTAGATAGAACCGAGTTTCTGTACTTATTCTTCTTTAAATCGTTTCAACGTCTGAGGTCATTAAAAAAAGTAATATCGTTATACTCCAGCAAAACGGCTATTTGGTTCCCTAGCCCCCCTTTATTACTCTTTAAAAACGTTACCGTACTTTGTAAGTGATTTGTTTTCTCCGACAGGAGTCAAATAAAAACCTGGGCATTTTGGATTAGATAATAAATTTATATATCACGTTAAAAAAAATCAAAATCATATTAGAAATACTATTTGACCGTTATACTTTATTATTTATTAAAAATATATGAAATATTTATCATTAAGGGGCATTTTACCATCCTCTTAATAGCTCATTCATAGGATTATCACGGTAGGTAGAAAACTCGGCTAACCTATCCGATAAATATCCATCATGCATAAGTTGGAGTACCGAAAAGATAACTCGGACTTTGTGAATAAATATCTTAAATGGGAAATCGAAAATATATTTTATCATAAACGTGTTTGTAAATATATATGTAGATAGATATTATAAATACAATGTCTCTCAACAGATGTCGTTAGAGTATATATACGGCTAAAGGTCGCGGGTTCAAACCAGGCGAGCACAAATAAATTTTACTTATTTATTTGTTTTATTTGACAATTAGTTAATTAAAATAAATTATATTTGCGGCACGTTCCAGCGTCGAAAATACTCTCAGTATCACCCTGGTGTAAGACCACCATTCCGAATTGAATCGTTGCTTGAAATGGCGTCAGCCGTGTTTGGTGACTAGATCTGAATAGCCAGGTATTTCCTTACTTTCCTCTGCCCCATCTCCTTCCCCTGCCCACTACCTTCAGCCTCACAAAATAACCCAATTGGGAATGCCATCGTCTTACTGGCTACTTATTTATATTTATATATCAAATATACATACTTATATCACGACTTACGCAGTTCTTTCATGGAGCTACGTTCAAGTGACGCGATCGCTGCTCGTCTATATTTTCCATACTATTATTAGTGTTTGAAAACGCCGCCAGACGCTACACTACCAAAATAGTATGACAGGTAGTGGTAGCGTCGCTTGTAAGTAGCTACGTGAACGATGGGCGTTAAGCGGCCCCTAGACGTTCAATTTTATGGTTAATATATTGGACAATAATATTGACCTATGTAGGTTATATTGAAGGATTGCACAGTATATTGAGTCAATAAAATTGAGTTAGATATTTATTGTGCTTCATGATCTTACCTGATAAATATAGTGATATTGCACAATAATGGTTAATTTCTGTCTCCGCAGTCAAGCAGTGAACATCATAGTGAGATATAGGTTTATGATCGAGATGGCTACGATGAAAAAATAAGTAAAGAAGAAGATAAAACATTTCTCATCTTTCAAACAGTGAATTTATGGATGTGCAAGTTTCCAATACAATTATGCCTATGGATTGTGGAGAAACAGCACTTCTACATTATAAATCCTTCAAACTGTTTCCAGTACCTAAATAACGTAAAGTTATTGACAAACGTTGGCCTACTGGAATAGCATCTCGCATTATAATGTCCATTTTTTAATGTCATTTCTGGTTCACATATTCTTATTTCACCTAACAAATTTTCAGGAGTGTATTTTTTTTTTTTTAACTATTCTTTGATCCATCTGCGTTTTTGAAGTAAATACTTCTTTACGCACGCTAGACTTTAGGGATAAACAGGCGAATGCGTTACGGAAATTACAGCATTACGAAAAGTGAAATGCGTTCTGAGGCGAACGGGCTGTATCGCATTGTAGAAGCAAGAGATAAATACAAAATACGAAACAAGACAAAATGGGTTTTGCTAGAATTGGTTGATAATATGTGTAGGAAAAACAAGGTATGCAACGAAAAGGGATAACCAATCATATACCAATGTGGTGAATCTGCGAAGGAGTACATGTCACAACCACAATATAGTTCCACCGCGATACCTCGAGGTAATTATCACCACAACAAATGAGTACTTACCAAACGATATTACGTACTTTCTTCCGAGACAATACTAACAACTTACTTTCAAGGTTGTTCCAAATCTTCTTCCGTTTTCAAAATAAATGCACTCGAATTTGTCCTATTTTTCTTGCCATTGATCCAAATTTCAAATACTTTTATAGTTAAGTGATGTTTAGGCACAGGTAAGAACTGGATAAAAGGCACCCCGATAGTTACTAAACGTATTCTTATTTCAAATCCAAACATTTATTAAAGTAAATAAATACTATCAATACATCATTTTTGTAAACTGAAAATTTATGGGTCACTGAACTTCACTTAACCATCCGTCATAGTATCAAATGATTCTAATGTTCCCAGAATAACAAGAAGAAGACATTAGGAGAAATGGTACAAACTTGGTACTCCCGAATCCAATGGAATATCTTCAATTTAAACTTTTCCAGTGATTAATCAACAAACCCCGCCATGGCAAGGCAACTAGTAACAGATGTTTTCCAATACCTACTGGTTGGTATCTTAACTTGGAAGATCGAGCTAACGCAGGTTCTCAATTAAAATACTAATTAATGTTTTAAAACTTGTATAGCTTCAAATGGTAATTCAATATTGCCAACAATTCTAAATGTTGTTTAAGAGCCTTTGCTCATGGAGAAACCGAAACCAAACTAAAACTGGTTGTTGCTATGGTTACAACCATAAATAAATCAGTTGCAATTGCGCGTTACAAGGGTTGCCAGCCAAATTTCTCTCACGGTGCATGTTAATTTTACGATGACAGTAATTATCTCAGCTTGTTTCACCATATACGATGAACGCTTCAGCTGTCATCTCGAAAGCTGACAACAAAACTGGTGTAACCTTGGCAACCAGGAAATGACGCGTCGCCGTCCGTGGCAACTAGCACGGCGAGTTGCGAGTCACTGCTGCGAAGATGTGTAGTGTGCGTACCATCATATTTACATACACAGGTTAGTGCATTGAGTTAAAAAACTGTTTTTTTTTTCACTTGCTCTTGAGCGGAAGTACTAACACAAACAACACAAAATACAATATAATCGTGGTCATCCAAATTAGCATAATAAAAAATACAAAAAGCGTCGTACAATGAGGTTTAGTGTAATGAAATTTGCATTGCTTTTTTTTTCTTTTAGAATAGCAAGATTAATTAATCACTTTTCAGCACGCAACTCCATTATCTATGCTTGAAAAGTAAAACGGCGAGCTCTGATGTCACGAAATTTGCTCTCCTTTTGGCCGATTATTCAGATTAAACGCTTTTCTTGTCAGCTCGCAGCCATAGGTTTTGGAGCTTTTTTATTTTTCATTTGGTAGAATAAGTATTTATCTTCATATTATTTGGCAATGTAGGCCTAACTAGGTGCTTTATCCGTGCTGAGGCCTCCAGTTATTTTTTTTTTTTTAATTCGTCCTTAGTTTTCATCGAGTATACTTAAATATAGATAACTAGCTGATACCCGGCATGTGTTGAAATGCTACTTAAACAAATAAATTGTTTCTCCCCTCGTTCTCCTTCCGACACCTTCCCCACCCTCGTCTCCTTCACCTACCGCGTTCCCTTTTCACCTTCCCCTCTTTTCCCCTCCCCTCTCCTGCTGTCCTCCTTCTCGCTAACCTCCCCCCACGAATTCTTCCCCCTCACTCGTCCTCCCTCTTGCGAACCCATCCTTCATTCCCCTTTGCCCCTATGATTTCCCTCTCCTTCCCCATCCCGCCTTTTTCTCACTTACCTCCCTCCTCATGAATTCCCCTTCCACCTTCTCCATCTTTCCCCGTCCCTCGTCCCCCTCTTATGAAATACCTCTCCTTTATTCTCCTTCACCCCTCCTGGATTCCCTTCCCCCTCCCGCCTGTTTTCCCTGCCGCCAAACTCCATAAAATACACTCCCTCGTCCTCCCTAACCACCCATCTTTCATTCCCCTTTGCCCCTATGATTTCCCTCTCCTTCCCCATCCCGCCTTTTTCTCACTTACCTCCCTCCTCATGAATTCCCCTTCCACCTTCTCCATCTTTCCCCGTCCCTCGTCCCTCTCTTATGAAATACCTCTCCTTTATTCTCCTTCACCCCTCCTGGATTCCCTTCCCCCTCCCGCCTGTTTTCCCTGCCGCCAAACTCCATAAAATACACTCCCTCGTCCTCCCTAACCACCCATCTTTCATTCCCCTTTGCCCCTACCGGATTCCCCTCTCCATCCCCCTCCCGCCTTTTTCTCATTAACCTCCCTCCTCATGAATTCCCCTTCCACCTTCTCCGCCTTTCCCCATCCCTCGTCCCCCTCCCACGAACTACCTCTCCTTCATTCCCCTATACCCCTCCTGGATTCCCTTCCCCCTCCCGGCTTTTTTCCCTGCCGCTAAACTCCATAAAATACACTCATTTTTCAAACAACTCACATGTGCCCTATTGCAATTTTTTTGGAAAATTTCATTACTCCACAACTCACCAAAATAGAATTACTGCTATTTAGAAACCTTCACGGACATGTCCACAACAACTCACCAAAATTTATCGCAATCGGATGAATAGTATAGGAAATATCTATAAATATATCAAACGCGCGAACTGTCAAAACGTACGAAGTGAAAATAGTCTTATACATATACGTTTGTGGATTAGTTTCGAAATGTAGTTTTATTTTTATTTTCAAGGGCATACTATTGATGTGAATATGATTTTTTGTTCTTCGTATGCAATTCTTAATTTTGTACCTAAGATCGTTTGTATCCAGTGAAAGCTTGTTAAATGCTTTTATTGACTTGTATTTATGTAGTTTTGACCGATAGTTTTTGCTTGTCGACGCAATTTTATCTAGTGAGCTTAATAATTTTATCTGGCAATGACAAGATAAAACATCCCGATGTTTGTCACATTTTCAGGAAAGGTTGTGTTGAGACTTGAGCAAAGCCGGGTACTGTCTTCCAGTAATATATGATAAATATTTTACATAAACGGGAAACTGCTGGCATTTGCTCAAAGTGCACAAGGTGATAAGCAAGGCAGCCTTGGCCCTAAGCACTACCTTGTGTATTCTGCACAATGTATGTGATCTAAAATCTACCATGCTTACAACAACATTCTTTCTGAATATGATTATAGTTTTTTGCATTAACTACCTACCTTACAAACTGTTTAAGACTTATTTATATTTAAAACAATAATTTTATTAAGCTCAAGAATAATAATGTCATAGAATCAGAAAACGTTCTTATTTGCAGACTGGAAAAGTAAAATTTCCCAAAAGGTGAGTTTGATCAAGTTGGCATAGCTTTTTATTATAGCAAGTTAGAACGAAGTAAAAGCCTAATGTAAGGAAATATCACAATACATTTCGTAGTCAGTGAATTATACTGAGTGTTGAGGGATGTACTTGACTTACTTAAACCAGTGATTCCTGACATTATGTGAAGTAAATATAGTGAATAAAATTTTAGTCTGCAGTGACCTTTCTTGATGTTTTTTTTCAATTTTATCTTCTTCAATCCTAACAACAACAAAAAACATATCATCACTGATCACTCAGCCTAATGACCATGTAAACCCTCACCTCGACCATAAATACGGATTTTTTATAATTGATGTTGGTTAAAACATCAAAAATGTCACTGGAGACCAAAAATCATTACATTATTTAGTTCAAATATTGTCAAACACAGACAGACGTGAAGCACATAAAATATTTTTTCAAATCCAGAGTGGAGAGTCGTATATACCAATATCGCCCCGGTGCAAAACCATCACCCAGGATCGAAACCGTGCATGAAACTACTTTTGTCCATCTACCTACCTTATGCCGTCTAAGAGTAATCATTTATGATAGTATTCAGTTGGAAAATAAAAATTATCCTGTCAACACCTCGATGTGGGTGTAATTTACAGATCCCCTCGTTCGATAGTGTTGAAACCGATAGAGCCATCGCGAGGTCGAAAATTCACGGTGGTGACTGTGATGAAATAGCGAAAATGAAAGCAAGTGAAGGAACAAATACCTTTTTTGCCTTTTTTTATTTCCTGTACTTCCTCCCCATCATTTCTTTTCAAAATACATCATCATCAAAAAAGACATAGGCTCTGGAGGAAATTACTTGGGTGGAGCTAATACAAAAAATAAATCAGAAGGGTTGAAGCTTTTGAATAATCTTATAATGAATTCATGAATGGCTCCATTCAATTATCTGGTTTCTTATCGTTTGTCTTATTTCTTGCTGTATAAAACCAAACGATTCTATGATGAATCCCCTTCATAAACAACAACTGACTAATTTCCTCTATCTACGAAGAGTGTGGGAACCAGTGGCGTCGCGATAAACTCCGTAGCCGACGTTTTATTTGGAATGCTCCCAACAACACAAACACATCACGTGAGGAACATTTGTCTTAGGGAAACACTTAAATGTAAAGAGCCCCCGCCCACTCGAAAAGGATTACGAGGTCCGCCAATGGAGAGCTATCAATACTATTAAATGATGAGGTACTTGAGAAATACTCTAGCAGTAGAGTTAGATACAATGTCTCCTTGTCTATTACCAGTGGCAGCCGAATAATGACAGGGTTTAATTAAATGTTCTCTTAATTAATTAATGTGATTCTCTTTAATTATCAACAAATTCCTTCAAATATAATATGTTATAATAGTCGGAAATACGCGCTATAATGCCGACATACTATTAAGAGGATGCCATAAGCTAAAATTATGTACATTCTTAGTGTTACTTATATCATAACAATAAATATAGAAAACAGACATAAAGAATGCTTGGCAATCGATGTCCAAAAACGCTCAATTTAAAGCGCTTAAGTGTTTTTTTTTTAAATTTATTATGTGAATAAGTTTATAACAAAGAAAAATATAATAATAACACGGATAATCTTAGTCATATCTACTGTAATTTTAAAAATTGTTTCGTGTAGGCGTTCATACGTTTAATAAAAAGAGATATTTTTAGTGGTTAATGCTTATATTTTTATAAAGTAATTAAAACATTTCTTTTAATTCTTTAAAAGAAAGCTTAAGGAAAAGCTTAAATATATTGAAAAAATATTTTTGGTATTCGTAATAGAAACATATTAAAATTAATTAAACTAATCCCTATTAAGTATGTTTTGATGATTTCACGTTAAATTTTGCCTTAATAAGGAGGATGTATTTTACATAAATGATATGAAAATCAAATATTTCTTAACATAAATCAATGTAATACGATAACATTTTAAAGTAACAGTCACTCAATCATCCATTCTTAACATCTAACATCTTCAACGAGTAGGAAAAAATCAAAGATTTTGGAGTATTACTTGACTCTACTTTATATTTGAAGATCATATTAAATATAACTTAGAAAAATCCTACATTCTATGGCGCTTAATGGCAATTTGATAAAAATGTTACATTTGAATTTCAATTAAACACCCCTACATTATTATTACAGGTAAATATTTCAATACCTTCAAATTCAATTCGAAAACTTTACCACCGTAAATACTGAGTAAATTAATGATTAAAAATCAATTATTTAATTTACAACCAATGCCCGAGTAGCTTCATCCATTTAAAATGAGGAAGTTGTGATTCAGCCGGTTCTAAAGTTTCTTTCAAAGATCTTGGATACGGAGTTTTATTCGCAGTAATTACTTGATTACTAATTCAATTAAAACAACAAATATAAGAAGAACACAAACTCCAGGACTTTACCGGGAAAAATAAAATCGTTTCGAAATAACAAAAATCTTTCTAATGAAAATGTAAAACAACACAAAGATTGCAACAAAATTAGGTACATCAAAATAAATAAAAGATTGGTTCTTTATATCAATTGAACTAAAATATGTTTTCTTTATTTATTTATTATTTATTGAAGGTTCTTTTCGTCGGCTATTTGTGAATATGAACCCGGGTTGCAGAAATGAAAAGCGATGGGCGATATCTGAATCATACTTTTCGGTTATTGCGTTTTTAGCCCCATTTAGGTTTATATCTCCCTGATATACGACCGGATCGTGACGTGACCCACCGTACCCTGACGTAGATGGGAAAAAGTAAGTTCCAGAAAATGGGATGCTGTTTCCCAAAATATAAGCAATAAAGTGGGGTTACCCAAACCATAGTATATTTGAGAGGGTTGCATGAAACATGATGATATTTATTCCTTTGTTTTTAATTTGGCACGTGTACAACTGAATTGAATATTTTTTACGGCTGATGTTTGAGATATTGTACAAGATATTCGATAGTGTTTAATTCCCTCCCTAAGCTATTTTTTTCAGACATAGTTCAGTTGTTCCATATTTTCCGGTAACTTTTACAATTTTATTATACGATGAAGTGCTTACTTTGATGATGACCTGCTACAAACATTAGAATTGTAATAATGAAATATATTCATCTTTGATGTTGACCAGCTACAAACATTAGAATTGTAATAATGAAATATGTTCATCTTTGATGTTGATCTGCTACAAAAATTAGAATTGTAATAATGAAATATATTCATCTTTGATGTTGACCAGCTACAAACATTAGAATTGTAATAATGAAATATATTCATCTTTGATGTTGATCTGCTACAAAAATTAGAATTGTAATAACGAAATATATTCATCTTTGATGATGACCTGCTACAAACATTAGAATTTTAATAATGAAATATATTCATCTTTGATGTTGACCTGCTACAAACATTAGAATTGTAATAATGAAATGATTTGTATGATTATGATATTTTGATGATTATTATAATATTTTGCACACATAAAGCAAAGATCTGAAATAATCAAAAGTGCAGGTGCAGAGATAAGAAGAACCTAAGGAAATGTGAGGAATAAAATTTGGAAATATGGTAATAGTTGGTATTTCGCCTTACTAACCAAGTAGGGTAAACAAAAGAGTTTTACTAGCAAAACAAAATAATCTATGTACACTCACATCAATAAATAACCAATAAAAATAACATGTCACTACAATTTATTAGCTAATAAAAACTAATACTAAGATGGTGGTAACGAATATTTTAGAAATGTTTATATCACGTTGATCTTTCAATCTATACGTCTATCATTATAAAAAAAGGAAAATCAAAAATAAAATATTTCTTTCAAGGGTTGAAATTAATAATAGAAAATTCTTCAGTTCAGATTGCAGGGAATCCCACACAACTCAAAGAGCGTCCTCTTTTGTTTAAAAGAAAACGAAAATAACCTACCAGGGATACATTAAACTCGAAAAGGTGTCACGCTTTCAATGTTGATTAACTCACTTGTTTCTTCGAAATGATTGTCGAATCAAATAATAATCTATCAGCGTTATTTATATATAGAAATCATTCTTCATTAATATTTATCACCGAACCTTCCTTGTGAACCGAATCGATCGACAAGGACGACAAGCCATTAAAAAAAACAAAATATTCCCGCCAGGAGTCTAAAATCGAGGAGATTACCCACTTTTAGCGACTAATTTTCCGAAAAACAAATAATAAAAAAAACAACTACTAGGAGTCCATAAACTGTAGGAGATCACTCACCTTCAACATTCAACATGATCGCCATGTTGATCTTGGGCTCCGTGTTGACCTGACACTCGTAGATTCCTGCATCCCTGGACTGAACATACTCTATCCTCAGGTTCCAGTCGTCTGATGACTCTGGATGGATGACTCCAAATCTTCCGTCTCCAGTGTAGGTAAAGATATGGGATGTCAGGATGTGGAGATCACGTTTGCGCATCCATGACACCTGGAAATAAGAGAAAAATGTTTTTAATTATATGTGTCTTGCATAATAACTTTTATGATAAGTTGTTCTTCACAGGCTGGTGATTATTATTTTTATTTAATGGTATATTATTATTTATTGTATTTATAATGGCATTTAAAAGAAGCAAAACTCGATCCACTGCAGGTTTGATGACTTTTCCAAACATGTGCTACCGTTCTTGAATTTGAGTCTAAAACGTCATTGTGCGTAGATGGATGATGTCAGTAAAAAAATACAATTTTTGTTGGAATAAAAACACACACAATGTATTTGTTTATTGGTTTATTTTATACCCTAAGTATTCTTGTATTAAGGGAAACCGATCGGTTGTAATAAATTAAATTAATTTCGTGGTTATAATCAAACCAATTATTTTCATTTAAAAAATTAACAATCCCCTTACCTAATTCTTAAACTTAAAAAACAAAATAACGTTGAAGATACATATAATAGATAAGCCGTGATTTCTTCTTGAAATTATCGGGAATTAAACCGGAATCAGTCAGATACTATTAAAGCTTTAAAATGGGTAAGCCCAGCCACAGAAGAAACAAATCTAGTGACAAACCAGTAGACTATTTCACTGCTGGTGTATAGTGATTTTAATGCCACACAATCATCGATTCATTACACTTCAGTTATTGTCTTATACATACTTTTGTTATTCGGAAAACTGACCCAACTCAAATGTTTGAGAAGAGTAGCAAAGTTTTTTTTGTACACAATATTATTCAGGTATGAAAAAACCCTAACGTACCCATTTTGTGTTCGCTATAATAAACCACTTGCCTAATAAGTTGGTTGCCATCGCCATTATGTTAGTTTATAAAAGCTTCCATTGGATAAGTTTCTCATTTGGGGGTAGGTCTTGTTTCAGAAGATAACCAACACGAACATTACTTCAATGGAAAATACTCGCTTCAGTAGATAATGAACGAGTGCCATAATATGTCATTCTTCATCTGATAATGTATTTCGTAGTTTACGTGGACGTGGGTTGGGACGTTGTAAGAGATAAAAACATAGCCGTAGAGGATTAAAATGGGAAAGTTAGGATTAAAGTAAGATCGCTTGTTTTAGATTATACTAAATAGGGGTTAATGTTGTCCATTTACGGTGGTTCGTTGGGTGTAAATTATCAAATAAATTTATAAATGTGATAAACTACGCTTTGAAACTAAAACTGAACGTAGACGAAATGTCAGGTCCGTAGTAGTACCTCTATGAAAACAAACTTTAATTTGATTGTGATGATAAGAGGTTCTCTTAATAATGATTCAAAGCTTACATTAACAGGTGTTCTCAAACTCGTAAGTTGTAGGTATACCCAATTATCAATCAATAGTTATTTAAATCTTAATATATAAAACAAAGTCGGGTTAGTTACACCATTTATAACTCAAGAACGGTTGGATCGATTTTTGTGATCTTTGATTTGTTGGATTTGTCTCTGTCCCGGTTAACAGAATAACTAATAAAACATCGAAAAAATAATTATGAAAAAAAATATTTTTTTCATATATTTTGTATGGAACGGCTTTTCAAATAATGTGCGTTGGTCGACATAATTTGAATCAATTCGAACTGTCAATGGTGTAGTGTGCCGAACATTTCGTGCTTAGTCAACAGCTCAATTTCATTTTTTTGTACTTAGAGTAGGTACCTATTTATTTTAACTTAATAAAAACTTAATTTATTTCAGCTAATAAATTAAACACAACATTAACTTATTGATTCTGAGGCGGTACGAAGTTTGCCGGGTCAGCTAGTACAACATAAACATTGCCATTGTTTTAAAAATTGTTCATGATTGACATTGTCTAAACATTGGTAGATTGTTCAAAAGGTTGATTAAATAAGGAGGAAGCACAATATTCTTTGAACCGTTGAAACCAATTTTAAACATATAAAAATCCCATTTACTCAATAAAATTAAAATAACGTTTTAAATTAGACTCCCACAAACAAAACACTCCAATTTTTGAAGCGATTACAACATCAAATAATTGTGGATAGTTATGTCGGGACCACAACGTTTTTGCTTTCCGTGGCCCATGGAAAACAACAAACGTTGTGGCTCTGCCCCATGTTTATGGTAATGTTTGAGGTATTGTTTTGTGAAATTGGTCGCAAGAAACCGGCATTTAAGATTACTTTTTAGATATTTTTTTTTTTTATTTATTTTTTTTTTTACAAATACAGTTATTATACATTGTATATATATATTTTTAATACATTTTTTAAATATCGTGATTCACCTTTTTTTTGAGCAATGCTCGTGTAAAAAAGTAAAAAAAAAACATTAATGCTCGTGTAAAAAAGATATGTATCGAAGTCGCAAAACTCATGTATGGGAAGCTGCACACACAATTCCACACAATTATATAAAACTAGCTGATTCCCGGCATGCGTTGAAATGCCACTAAAATAAAGATTTTTTTCTCCCTGCGTGTCCTTTCACATTCGTCCCCGTTTCCCTTCTGCCAAATCTTTCCCACCCTCGTCCCCTTCCCCTCCCGCGTTTCTCTTCACCTTCCCCGCGTTCCCCCTCCCCTTTCCCGGGGGACAGCCGTCTGAAGTTAGAACAGTCGTTCAGTTTTCTGAAATTATCCATTTTTCTGCGCAATTTTCTAAATTTTTCTTTCCGTAAGAACCTTCTACAAAGTATTATAAAACTTTTAAGAAAAATGTGAGCGAAATAGGTGAAGTCGTCCTGAAGATATTGCGTGACCAAGGGAAACAGGGTTTCAATTTTATATATATAGAAGGTAAGTTATTATTTTACGAATATTTCTGGAAACTCGAGGAATTTCCAACAAAATAATATACCTGTACAAATATAGAATTACAAAATCCGATTTGAATCTCTCGTCTCTAACAAAACTTAAATTCATGTCGATCTACGTATTCTGGTGTACGAGTTAAATTCATGGATTGAGCTAACAGGAGCACAGAGTTTTGGCAAGGTAAATCTTTCGACCTTAATTTCCGGTCACGTCATGTCTTTCCCTGCCGACCGAACCCTTTCGGGTGTGGTTTATGTTGCTTTCAGTATCATTTGTTTTAGTTGGGATGCATTAATTTATCTACATCAACTTCTGCGCTCCGGGAGATTTTTCGCATTGTGATGGTCGGTTTAAGCCGTTAATTTTCTGGCGTCGAGACAAATACATTTTATGGGATAATCTAATCAAAATAGGGTTTAGCCCGTCCCTCGACGTCAATCCAAAAGGCCATATAAATCAGTTTATTTCGTACCTCAAATTAAAATGACACTACTCTAGTACAAATAAAAGAGTAAAAGTGGGACCGTCGAATCTATATTTTTTTAGCATGACACAAGAGTACAGTAAGACTACGGCATCCCCAATCCCAATTTTATGAAGTTGAAGGCAACTGGGAAGGGAAGGAAATGAGGAAGAGTAAGATAAAGAATTACTTGGCGATTCAGATCTAATCACCAAACATGGCTAAAGCCATTTCAAGAAACGTATCAATTCTTAATTATGGTAGAGTATATTCCACACTGGAACGCGCCGCAAATATATGTTATATTATTTTTAACGATTAAATTGTGAAAATACAATCCACCCATAGAAAATTTACTTGCACATACCGGGATTTGAACTAACGACCTCCGGATCACTAACCGAGAGCCCTAAAGAATTATAGGACAAGTACGAGTACCAAGGGTACGCGTACCATAGGTTGAAAACCGCTGATCTAGATTATGCCCATATTCTTTAGTAGATATGCGAGGAAATAAATCATGTGGTTATCGATTACCTCTCGCAGCTATTAGGGAACCATGAACCATCTCTAATAATTCTGGGTGAATGGGTCTCCCAGCCACGTTTAAGTCTTGCGTTAGATTAATTAGACTCTGAGGAAAACTTGCTGAAGTGCAAACTATTAGAATGATGCACTGACTGCATCCCAATTCCGGGGTGGCCTTTATGCGGCTGAATCTATTGTCTCTGTTCCCACTGAGTTATTATTGAGAGAAACTTCGCCAGACGGCAATAATAATTGAGTTCGATTGTGCAATAACTATTTGCTGCAGGGGTTTGTACATGTATAAATATGGTGTTTGATGGACATTATTTATGCATGAAAATTTTATAGTGTAATCGGACGTTACACGCTTATGAAAAATTACATTCTTATGAACAGTTTATGTACATGTGTGTGTTTGTTTATAATTTGTGCAGTTCATAAAGTCGTTAATTTAATGTATTTTTATCGCAAGCAGAAACAAATATTTATAACATTAAAAAAATCATACAGCGTTGATTAACACAAGGGGTTATATGCGGTCAGGAAGGCGAGTAAATGCAATATTTCAAGAATTTTTCCTTCAGACATTTAAGTTTATTTACATTAAAATTTACATGCAGTTTGTTGCAACTTTTAACTTTATTCAATTTTTTTTTGTTTGAACATAATGATTTTTAAAGCTGCGGTAGCCGATCTCGGGTAGATCTTCTAAAGCAAGGTGGTTTACGATAAGCACAATACCTCTAGATTTGGTCTTTTAAAATGAAATATTTCTTTAATAGAAGGTATAATCTAGTAGTTGGACTAGAAATAAGTAAATTCTTAATTTTAACAAAGGTTTTTTAAAAATGATAATCGACTTTCGATGAAAATTTTAGACTTGAATTGTTTATTAAATGGAAAATACTTATCAGTAAGAAAAAAAACTTCAAGCAATTAGTAAAAAATATATTTATAGAGCTTGTGTTTTAAAACCGAATTTAAAATCACAGTTTTGAGAAAAGGGCAGACCTAAAAAACCTTTTTAAATAAATATATATATAAAATATATACCTTATATCAGAATAGAGTTAAAATCTACAACATGTATGAGTATGTAGATCTTTACGTTAATAAAATAAAATACTTTTCCTGGAAAAAAATCGAAAAACCCGTTTTTTATTGACCTGCTGACTGCCTATATTAAAATTCAAGACATGGATTCCGTTTCAGTGGTTGTAGTTTTCTGACAAAATCTTATCGATTACTTCGATATTTCCATGAGTAAGGTATGACTAGGTATACCTACAATGGATCTTACTGATGATATTGTAAAAAAGGAATTTTATTTTGAATTTTTAACATTGGGAAAAGAGGTGTCAATCCGTTTTATAACATCACCACCTCAGCCGGTCGTACGATGTAATACGTTGTAATAAGCACTTGTAATATTATTCAAGAAGGATCGTATCGCAAGATATCCAAGTAACCACCAACCCTTACTCAGGTTCCATTATTTGACTAAATATATTCAAGTGTCCCTCATTGCCTTAATTGTTGATGAATTCGGCGAACCAAAACACAAATGGATACCGAACTCAGTGACCAGAGTCGCAGAAACGCCGGAAGATCTACGGTTACCGCATCATGCATACTGCAAAGCAAATCACGGACGTGTAGCTATCCCGCAAAGTGCTCTACTATGTTTACATGTGTTCCTGGTACATCTTGCTCGGCTGGCAGGGGAGGATTTGCGGTCGGGAACTGTCATAAGCTGACACCGTGAGAGAAATGCCAGGGGAGAAGGAAATAAGTTGTCGGAAGGTTGGAGGCACATGATGTGTACACGAGGTCAGCAAATATTAGGTACGTACAACAATAGAACGCCCACTGGGAATGCTGAATATTTTAAATGATTCTGAAGTAGAATAAGGTAAACCGTTTTGCTACAGCCCAAAATATGACTCACACGTACAAGTTACGAGAAATATCTCTTATCACAAGGTAATAATTATTTTTTTTTTATTTAACCATTGATCACAATATTAACGACTCTAAAATTTGAAATAGAAAAAACAGGAAACGATTGGGATGAATTTTATCAATTTGGGAGTACCGCCGCCCCGGTATTATTGGATAACCAACACCTCTGCCATAGGTCACCCCAAGAGGTTCGCTTCGTTTGGTGACTTAGCAGGGATGCCCGGGTTCATGGGGTTCATTATCTAGGTCTTGGAGGCGGATGATCTAGACACACTGAACCCCAGATTACTACCCAACCCTCATACCTTTTTCCTTCCAAGAACTTTCTCTCCTTCCTTTCCTTAAAAATACCCTCCACATAGCATGCCCAAAGATGACATAGGCCCTGAGAGAAATTATTTTCCTCAGGGTTTATTAAATTTTAAAATAAAAATGTAAACAATTTACGAACACATATTAAATACCTTCTATTGAATATTTTTGCTCACAAACTTAAAATAATTTCCCAACAATTTGAACTAGAGAAAAACCCAGTTTTATGAAATCCGACTAGAATTTCTTCTTCTAACAAATATATCTAAAGCCATATCAATTGATCTAAGAAGCTAAAAGGGTTAAATTCATGGGTTGAGCTAACAGGAGCGCATTCGGCTAGGTAAATCTTTCGACAGCGAAGTCCTGGCAAGGCTGAGGTCCTGGGTTCAGTTCCTAGATTCGACCGAATCTTTTCTAACTAACTAACTAACTAACTAACTAACCATCACGCCGTTTCTCCGCAGGGGTAGGCAGAGAGGACGGACCGCTAAACACCTCAGTCTTGGCACACACTTTTTGCATCATTCACATTCATACATCGTCTCATACATACTCTTCTATTTTTCTGACTCTTGACATGGCCCGACTCAAGTATCTGATTCACTTGATCATGCCATGTCTTCCTCGGACGTCCCCTACTTCTTATACCATTCACACTTGCATCATATATTCTCCTTACGCTCCTTACTTTGTTCATTCGCTCTACATGCCCAAACCATCTGAGAGTTCCTTTCTTAATTTTTTTCGGAATCTTTTCTGATTCTCCTATTTCACTTTCATCGTTTGAGAGACCTTAATATTGTCTTCAATTATTAAATTTTACAAATCGAGGTTTTTTCAAAGTTATTCCAAAAATGAATACATTTTTAGATACTTTTTACTTTGTTCGTAAGTATGGAATTTTTTTCGTTGAATTCTTACAACTAACCTAAAAATGTTAGAGTGTCTTTATTCTTTTTCGTGTTTCAGATTGAACAGCATCTTTGAAAGCTGAACGTACGAGCTGCTTTTAAAGCCACTTTTAAGGAATTCCTGGAACGTAAAGATCGCCTCCAGCCTACCATTCCATGTAGAAATTTTCAGATTCAAATTACATATTCAAAGTGCTGTTGTTTGTCTTGACAATTTCCCTGTTTTCATAACGATTTCATAAGATCAAATTAATATCACACTGCACTGAGTTTCCAAATGATATTTAAATTAGCCATCTTAATGAACACGGATTCCAGAAGGTAACACGAGTCAACGCGTGCCCAACATCTACTATGTGTTCCGGATCGTGTTCTCCGACAGACTATAATACTGTGTACCGGGGCTGTGGTCGAATGTACGTGGGAAGACAATACCTTCATTTCGCTTCAGACGCGGAGTACATGACGTGAATGTAAGTCCAGTAATTGTGTAGTGCAATAACTTCTTCATCATATGTGTGAAGAAAGGATGTCGGGGTGGCAATAGAAACATGGATTTTCTTTACACTGTTGATTTAATACATTCAAGTCAAAAATCCCTTGAAAAAGCTTAGATTAAACTCTCATAAACATTGTTTTCGAGGATCCACCCTTTGACGGGTGATTGATTCTACTAAGTTTCTGTGTTTAACTGATTAAAGTTTTCTGATCTTTCCCCTAAAATAATTAGACTAATGGGTTAACCAATGCTATAAACGAGTAGCATCGTGAACGAATAAAAGGAATTTGGCAGTTTTATTTTTAGGACTTTTTATTTCGGGTATGCATTTTTATAAAATTCATAATTTATAATGGATTTATTAAACAATTTTATATATTCTAAAAATAAAACTGTCAAACTCATTTTATATGTTCGTATGATGCTTTATTTTCTGATGCAAATTAAAAAGGACATCAATTACAATTTAAGAGCCATTGACCAGCGGCTAAAAATAAAAGTTTAAAAATGCTTGCAACTGTAAATAGAAGTTCCGATGAGAAACATCGATAATTCCCCGTAACAATTTTTTAAAATTAATAATTTAATATCAATTTATTTCGTTTAAAACTTGCTTTAATATATACCTACATTAAAGTAAGCAATAATAAATGCTTAGAACGCACGATGATAAATTATTAAATATAGTGTACTTCTTGTAAGTATATTTTGATCATAAATATTAATGATTTTTCAATAATGTATAAACAAAATAAGTGTGTAAAAACAATTGAAATATTTTAGTTTGTAGGACCAGAAAAACCGAAGTACTTTCGTCATAAAACTCGTTCTCGAATTTATTTAATGTTTTTAATTTAACAGCTATTTAAATTCTGAAAAATGTATTTACTAGATTGTGCATTGATTTATTTTGTTGTATGATTATATGATTTGAATATTGTGTTATATAATACAATATGTCGTTTGAAAATTGAACAAATCTGCCAACGACCAATTAGTATATTAAAAATAAACTTAGTTTTTCAAAATATAAAAAATGCGTTTACCAGATAAAATAACAATCTTTCAAAATAGATTTATGTTTTTTTGTAAAAAAGCGTCAATATTTCTAGAATTTGATTTAAAAATGACTAATTTCCGGTATTCTCTGGTAATAACCTTTTAAGATATTAAGCGAAAATAAATTAGATAATAATTTGTGGAAAATATATTTTTGCAGTTGTTGCATTGCCATAGACTACAACAATTTATTTTTATTAATTTTTTATTTATTATCGGACTGTGTTGTATACAATACATTTCATATTTCATGAAGTTAATACAAGGAAGATTATACAATTTAAAATAAAAAACACCTACGACAAAAACAGGATACAACAAAATAATTAAGATAATGTCAATTCAAGGCAGGAAAAGGTTTTGATGGAGTTTATATGTCTTTTGCCACGTCAATACAAAATACTTAAATTATTTGCGTAATGACTGTCAAAAATCATTAAGACTTACACTAAAATTAAGGCCCTGACTTGAATTGACAAGCCTGGCCATTCTGGACATTGGATAATGATATCCATAATTTGTGGAGTGTTGAATGAGGTAAAGCAATTTATTATTTCAGTGGTGAGTCAATCATCAATTGTCAATCGTCAATCGTCAATCGTCAATCGTCAATCGTCAATCGTCAATCGTCAATCGTCAATAATTTAACAAATGCAGATGAAATCAAAGTCTTTCCTACATTTTTCTACCGAATAAAGGTTTAATTTCACTTCAAGTTTCATAGTAATTTCCTCCTTCTAACTCTAACCCCCTACCTCCAAGAAACTCCCGTTTAAAAGCAAGTACTGTACGGATTCGATATGATTAATGTGAACATCATAGAATGGAGACCAAATAACGCAGGCTTATTCAAGATTAAAAATGAATTCCTTTGAATGATACGAGCAGATAAGATATTCCAAGAGATTTCATTACAAGAATTTTAATCTTAAAAATTCACCACTCTCAAAAAAAAATGTAAAACAGAACATACAGATAAAGATTCGGTCGCATCTGGGAAAAGTACTCCGGGCACTGCTCTGGCTTTATCATCATACTACTTGTGAGTAGGGATTGCAATTCGGTATCATTTCAATCCGATCAATGAGTGACAGTTTATATCAACTGTTCGATATCAACTGTTGTTTGTACGTAACCGATCTGCAGTTGTCCTAGGGATCGATAGGAAGTTACCGACAATTATCCTACCGATCCTTATCGTTCGAGTACGCTAGGGGGTCAGATCTAGTCGGATTTATCAAATCAGGACTCGATTTTTTCTTTTCGTTCCAAAAGAGACTGTTTATAAGATAATCGAGTGAGTGTATTATAAAAGTAGTTTAAAAAAAAAATTTTTGAAATATATATATGTGAAATCGACTTTATTTTCGATGTTATTATTTGATAACGAGCAAACTAGTACATTGTAGGTAATTAGTTAATTTTTAACGGAACGGGTTGTTAGGACTCCCAAGATTTCAGGGATAGGTTAATTTTAGTATTTAAATTTATTAAATCTAACATAACCAACCTTACTTAATCCACTGAGATCACAATATAATGTATTTGAGCATGCCAACAAGCAGTGGCGGTTCTTCACAGGGGGACAGTGGGGACAGTAAACAACAACCTACTAAAAGAAATAATAGTTTTCACCGAAATTAATGAAATCTTTAAACATAATAGCAATTAACATTTTGCAGAAATAAAATACAAAACGCCGAATCGCCGATCACGCCGATCAGCGCACGAACCATAAGAAGAGTGCATTTCTCAATGCGCAGAACCTACTGCGCACTTTGGGGACAATCCATATTGTACATTTAAGCATTTTCGTTCATTACTTGCGTTTCGTTCGCGATCGTACGGCATCCGAGACCCGCGGATGCGCACTATTATGTGAATTTCAAATACCGTGTGCACAATCCGATAAATCCCTACGTAACAAAAGTTGCATACTTTTGCGCGGGAAACGCTCGCGTTAAAATTAACTTCAAATAAAGCGTTATTTTTATTAAGCTGAATTATAAATTGTATATATATAGATATTTTGATTTATTTTGGGTTTAGATATCTGATTAGTATGATTTGACCATGAAAACTTTTGTTCGAGACCCTTTCAGCTTCTACACTTGTCGGTTTTATTGTCAACAAATAATCATGGATAGCAGACAAGTGTACTCCTTGACCTACCTTGCATTCACAATTACCATGTGTTTAGTACATATTCAAGCAACAGCGCGATTTTTTTGCCTAAAATTGTCATCACCGGATCCGGTAAACGTTTAGTGATGGTGAATCTGCTGGAATACTGGATCCGGTTTTTCGGATTGCAATCCCTACTTGTGGGCTACCAATATTATCTTCATTTTAAAAGAAGTCAAAAGAAGAAGTAAGGAAAAATGACAAATAAAAGTTGACATGGTATTTTATTATGAAGTCCAGTTTCACGAGAAGACACTTAAACCCAACTTAGGAAAACTTTTTTAATTAACTAACACCTTACAACTTTAGTGACATATTTCCACAACACGTTTCATTCCGAGCGCGTCTTTCATTGGATGCCTTTCAGGGACGGATTGGATTGGTATCTTTATAAGATAAAAATTGACTATGAAGGATGAGGGTACAACGGTTTTATACATTTTTGAAAAATATATATGTTCCACAAACAAAAAACATTCCTCAGGGTCTACATGATCTTTGGGGATGCTGTGTTGAGGATCTGTTTATGGAAAGGAAGAAGGAGAGGAAGCTCTGGGAAGGAAAAGGTAGGAGGAGTCGATAGGAATCTGGGGTAAATTTATTCAGGAGTGATGGACGTATGAATCACGATAGTGATTGAATTGTATACCGAGTGCAGTTTATTTCCGTCATGCTTTGGTTTTCATTTAATTAAAGTGGGTACCTTTGAACAATAATGTATTATTTTAAAATCTGCGACCTTGCAGAATAGCTTAAACCGATTGCCTACATTATTTTTCTCAAACCTTTGGTATTCTTATCACAAAAAAATCAGTATAGCGCCATGTCTTATTTTTTTTGCAGATAGTTCCAAATCTCATCACACAACACAAGCATATTTGCCTAGTATGGTAGTTTAAAAATAGTCAAAAACTGTAACATTTAAAATTTATAAAAAAAAAAATAGTTATAACAATAAAAATGTTTTATAATATTTTTATTGTGTCAATATATATATATTTTTTAATATTTATATTGAGGGATCAGTAGGATTTATCGGTCGAATTAGGATATATTTATATATTTCTTCATTACACAACTTGGTTTCAGAGAAAAATGTATTTATATATTTTTTTTATGGTTTTTTGTTTTTTTTTTATGTAGTTATGTACATTTCTTAAGGAATAATATGAACTAAACCTGTCAATTTGTCTGTCCTGGAACGGGAAACTTTCCTAGTTGGACAGGCAAAGCTTCCTAATATGTAAATTGTACTTTCTTTTGTATCTATCTATAATAAATAAATAAATAATACACTTGAATGGCGTGGATTTACTAGATGATCATTTTTATGGACAAGTGTGTGAAAGGGTTTAGTTTTTCCTATGGGGAATACTAAACCCGGACCTAAGAGTCTGGTGCGTTAATATTGAGATGTCTGAAAACCCAACCTTACTCTTTATCATATTCGTCAGACACACCTAAAATGAGAGGTTTGAAATTCTTTTGCAATAAGGATATTGGTGTTTAAATCTTTGTTTCGTTCATTCGGTATCGAGATTGCGACATATGTGAGTTATGTTTGTGCAATGATTAAAACAAATTTATTTACCTAATTTGACTGCTGGTTCAACCCTGGATACCTATGCTACGCGCTCAGTGAAGTGTGTCACCATGGCAACCTGTCATTGAAAAGCGATCGGTTCCAGTATGAACTCAACTTTGCAATTGGAAACGTGCTTTCAATTCTATAGGAATGGTATTTGTTTGGCAAATGAAAATAATAATGTGGAGAAGAAGGATGCATCAGTGCATGATCCATTTTTATGGAAAAGGAGTTTGCATTTTATTCAAGACTAGAAACTATCTCAAATCTTATTTTACGATATGATAACAATGATTACGATTTACACTTTACTCTGGCGACGTGACGTAGCGCTTTATTTGTCACCAAATGACACGTCTTCGTGAAACTAGTTTTATCTCCTTTGGTAATAATTATTCCTCAAGGCACTCTTTAACCGTACTGAAAGGGACGACACATCTCGTTATCAGGATCAGGCCTACGACCATCTCTGGATCTCTGCCGGATCAAGGCCGTGCATCTGCTTATATAGGGCCACCCGTGGTACATCATTTCATAATTCCAATAGCATAATATTAATTTGTATAAATTATATTATGTTGTATAAAGACTTTTTAAAATTCAAAGCATTACATACCATTTTTAATTACATGTCAACACTTCTCCACCCTACGTGTTTACTACAGTATAATGTATTCTTTATCTTATTTTGAGTTATTTTTATTGTTTTATAAAATTATTTACTACAATACAGGCTTATCTATCGATTATTCCAGTTTGCTTTTAAGGAAAACTAACTCATCCCTGAATATAAATACTGTGAACATAGTACACCGAGAAAGAGAATCTAATGCGTATTTTTTTGCTAAAAGCGCATAGTCAGTTTCAGTCTCACAGTTTACAAATTTCACAAGTGTTCAAACAAAGACAACGTTCTTATAATTGATGTTAATGTTAGCTGAACAGTGTCTAGAGCATAACACGTATAATACGATATTCCTATACAAGGACTCGAACCAAAATTTGATATTTTTATCGAATTTGATAATTATTCATTTTACGGTTTCAGTGCCGATTTATTAAAATATTATTTTTATAGTTTCATGCCATAGCGTAGGTGATATCGCAAATATGATATCGCTGTTGTTCGGTACCGGTACAATAATAATACAGACTCAGAGATTATAAATATTTATTATATATTTAAGATGGTCTACAGCAAAAGAGAGACTGACACGCAAACACGTCTTTTAAATCCTCGGTTCGCGTCGTACATTCAAATCATACATTTATTCTCCGAATACAATCTAAGTTCACTAGACATACTAAATTTTCTCTATAATCCTATACTTCCTAAATAAATAAATAAAATAAAAAATTATAAGCCCAGCTGGACGTGAAATACAAAATAAATAAATATCAAATACAAAATTCTTTTTTATTTTTAACTTAATAGGTAAAAACCACAAATTATAACATTTTATTTTAAAAAATTTAAGCATATCAGATTTGTCAAAGAATTTTTATATAAAAATGCAAACTCAGTCATTTTAAATACATGTAAGATTTTTTAAATATTTATATTGAGGGATCAGTAGGATTTATCGGCCAAATTAGAATTCCACCGAGCCGAACCCTCTGATATGAAATTATCTGGAGTCGGTGAATTATTTTTCCATTTAATAGTCTGATAGGTTAACATGTCGTTCTTGTATTGTTTTGTATTGATTAAACTTATATAATACACTTGCATAGCGTGGATTTACTAGATTATCATTTTTATGGAAAAGTGTGTGAAGGGTTTAGTTTTTCCTATGGGGAAAACTAAAAAATGAAGACAATATTAGCGAAACTCAATCTAAATCTGAAACAGAAAAAAATCATAAAAAGATCGGGTCACATCTGGGACTCGAACCCAGGACCTTCGGCTGTCTAATCGGATAGAGCATCTGCCCGGAATGCCGAAGGTCCTGGTTTCGAATTCCAGATGTGACCCAATCTTTTTCTGATTTTTCTGTTTCAGATTTTGATTGAGTTTCTCTAATACTGTCTTCATTAATTAAAATAAATATTCATTTATACCTCAATAGATGTAACCTGTTCTGCAGTAGGTGAGAGTAATATATAAAAAAAACATTTCTGGGCTTTGTGATTGACAGAATAGGTAGTGATATATTAAAATGTGAAGGAGAAGAATTAATAAGGTGTTGAATTGAATTAATAAGAAAAGGAGTACATTTATGAACACATAGTTAAAAATACGATTAGATATAGTAGTTAGCTAAATGTGGCTCGAATGCGGAATGGTTCTTTTTGCCTACTTGGGTTGAGATATCACAAATTTCATAACTTAATCTGTTTTTTGTGTTTTTTAAATTTCCTGTTTAACTACAAAAGTCCATCTACGCATCCTTAGAATTAAAAATGACAGTGTTAAATATGATAAATTTCTTAAAAAAAAGAGTATTGATGTAAAAAGAGAAAGGATGGAGTCATATCATTTATTATGACGTACGTTAGAGGATAGACGCTAATATGTTTGTGACAGGTGTCTAATATGTTGTAAATATTATTGAGCTTAACTATCAAATAGGTTAAGTTGAAGCACTACGTCGGGTAAAATTTGGGATCAGGCCGCATACTATAAAACGATAACGATATATATATATATAACGATAAGGTTTATATTCCCCTTTTAACACCAGCCGCCTGTTTTGACTTTTTCACAAAAAAAAAACATCGCCAAAAATTTTGAAAAACACAGGCACAAATATTTTAATATTTTACAATCATTTTCTGAAGAATTTAATTTTTCACATTATACAATAAAACCAACTGAAAAATGGTTCGTAAGTGGGAGATTTTGAACATTAAATCAGTATTTACAGGTCTCATAGATACTTCATTTTGTTCCGAGTTTATAAAAAGACTAATAAAAAAACACTCGAAAATTTCGGTGGCAAGTATGTATTCTACTCACAGTATTTATTTAAAGCATCTAAAAAATTTCTAAGCTCTCCAATTTTCAAACCAATATCCCACGGTTTTGCATTGCTTAGTAGTGCATTTCCTTAATATAAAATATTTAACTTTAAAAAAAAAAAAAAAAAAAAAAAAAAAAAAAAAAAAAAAAAAAAAAAAAAAAAAAAAAAAGTTAAATATTTTATATTAAGGAAATGCACTACTAAGCAATGCAAAACCGTGGGATATTGGTTTGAAAATTGGAGAGCTTAGAAATTTTTTAGATGCTTTAAATAAATACTGTGAGTAGAATACAAACTTGCCACCGAAATTTTTTTCGAGTGTTTTTTTATTAGTCTTTTTATAAACTCGGAACAAAATGAAGTATCTATGAGACCTGTAAATACTGATTTAATGTTCAAAATCTCCCACTTACGAACCATTTATATCCCACGGTTTTGCATTGCTTAGTAGTGCATTTCCTTAATATAAAATATTTAACAAAATGAAATAAGACAAAAGGGCTCGTAGTACCGGCCAAAAAGAAGAAGGAGAAATATGACAATACGACTAATATTAAAAACAATAAAATTCAAAAACACGACTCGTTTACAAAAGAGCAAAAATCTCTCTTCAACACTGTGAAACTTTTCGAAAAATTATATTTTTGAAATAACGGAAACAAACGTGTAAATAATATTTTTCGTAGCACACTTGGCGATTTTTTTTCTATCGAGGGAAATTTACGTAATTAACATTTCGGCTCTACAAATCTTCAGACATTATCTTCAAAAATAACATATTTTTTTTTTTGAATTTAGAAACGTAAAGCGTTCAAGGGTATTAAATTAGTAGAAAATCGGAATTCCCAGCCTTAAAACCACTTTAATTTATTTATACTCGTTGACCGGTTTCGGTTGATCTCAACCTTCATCAGGACAATAAACTTATAAACTTAACGTAATTTTATTGTCCTGATGAAGGTGGAGATCAACCGAACCCGGTCGGCGTATATTAATTTAAAAAAAATGGTTTTAAAAAAAGAACTTATTTCATTTTGTTTAATGTCAAGCCACAATTATTTGCTTTTCTTCCGTAAAAAAATATTAAAAAAAAAATTAAACGTTTTGATGAAAATATGTTTTCATTAGCGAAAGCCGTATTTTCTTAAGATCTATAGAAGTGTAAATACATAAATAATAATTATGTACAATACAAAGTTAAATCTTTTTACTACTTGGCGTTGGTTTAACTGATTTCTCGGTGTAATAAAGACGACTAAGCTCTGGTCGTATAAGTTCCTCTGGGATTATAATTAGAATTTAATTTCCCATAAAGCGTCTTTGGGTGTCCGTGACGAAATTTATAATCGTGCCATTTCGAGTTTCGAGAGACTAGGGAGGGGGGTCTGGTAGGGAGAAGGTTTAGGGCGGGGTAGGGGGTGTTGGTGGGGTTTCCGGGTGAGCGGGATATTTGGGTGGTAATCTTGGGCGGGATATTTGGGCGGAGGGCTTCACATGGGCGGGGCCGGGGTGCCATTTTCTCGGTGGAACGCCGAGGAAAAACCGAACGAAGGAAGATCTCGGCTGTCAAGATTTTGATCTTGAGACTGTATGCAGTAAGAAAATGCCAAAGTGCACCCATTACTAATGATGATTACGACGATACTTACAAAACCGGCTTTTGGCTTTTTGCAAACTTGAAGTAGGTACCCACACCAAATAGTGCTAAATACACATAAATAAACACAATATACTCAATACGCTCGTTTTAAAAAAAATATGTTAACAGTGTGTTATTCAAAATATATTTAACTCCATCCATAGTCGAGGGACAAGGCTCACGACTATCGTAATAAATAAATTTTATTTAATTGAATTGTGTTTTCACAATTTAATAATTTAAATAATATAAGGTATATTTGCGGCACGTTCCAGAGTGGAATGTACTCTCTGTATAGCCCTGGTGTAAAGCGACCGCTCGGAATTGAAAAGTTGCTTGAAATGGCTTTAGCCGTGATTGGTGACTAGATCTGAGTTGCCAGGTACTTCCCCACCTTCTTCTTCCCTACCTCCTTTCCCTCTTTACTACATTCAGCCTCACAACATGCCCCAAATGGGGATGCTATAGTCTCACTGGCTCAAGACGTGTGTGGGAGCAGATAAGACTCTTGTGCGGTATTCACATTAAAAAGAAATTTAGTTGGGGGAAATTTTGCTTTTGATCTATGAGAGGTAATTAGAAACATAGGAATTTGGACGCGAGGTTCAGCCGATTAAATTGAACTACTAGTATATACACGACGTCTTCAATACTGAAAACTATTTCTATTTTTTATTTAGATTATCGACAATAATCATGAAACGTGATGCATCTAACATCTAACCCATTAATAGAATAAAATATGATAAATGTATCTTATTATAATTTCATCCCCTTTTCGTAATCGGACAGAGAATTCTTCGACAAGTCGCATTCAAATCCTACTTCGATATTTATTGTCAATGCATATCAAATTCCCAGTATTTCTGGACATTGAAAACGTAATTTTAAAACAAGCGTTTACTTATATGAAAAAAACTTACTCAAATAAATATGTATGACATGGTTTGCAAAATGATGAAACGTTGAGAAAATAGTTTGCCCTATTATTCCCTCCGTAAAGATGCGAGATAAGTGGCATTTAATGCCACATAAATCTGGACCAGGGATGGTGGATAATTTATAAAGCCAACTCTGAGCTGTCTTATATCTTACGTGATACAAAACAGAGAGCGAATTTGGGGCTGGCGTGGCCTGGAGTGACCTACTAGGTCAGGTCAACACTGACTACTCATTTGGACTATCGTAGACCTAGGTCAATTGGTCTAATTCATATTATATACATAAACTAGCTGAGGTCCCTGGAGTTGCCCAGGTTTTTGTAAATTAGATGTGTGCACGAATTTTCCTTCCATTTTCAAAGTCAAGTTAGCGAAAGTTCATCAAGAAAAGATAGAAATTTATAAATGGGTTCTGCCCACCATCCCTGGTATAATTATATTATTTTTATGCGTGACTATTTCAACTCGAGGCAATACGACAAATAACTAAATAAAAATATGTAAATAGTAACCTTTTTTTTAGCTCTCCTTGTTAAAATTTATATAACAAATACTTTGTTATTTCTCCTCCCTCAAAGGAAAAGAATTGGCAAAGCTTGGCTAGGGAGAGGTCATGGAAGAAAAATCTTTGTATAAAATTCCATCATGTTTCTGGAGCATTTTCAGCCAAGATAGCTTCGTGGATGTTTGAGAAAAAACACACAACAAACCAAAGCATTGTGAAGAGACTATAGCTTCGGCAAAGGCAAAATTACTTTTCCATTGACTATGGTCATAGACTTGCAAGTCGAGGACAGTGGTTTTGAAATATTATGACATTCTTGCAGAAATATTTTAGTAAGGAAGAATTTTTCATTATAAAAAAAAAACTTAACTAGCAATTATTTTTTGTCTTTTCATTATTTATTTAATATTTATGTATTTATTCTGTGTTTTTGCCGATGTTATTACTTGCGTGAGAACCGAAAAATAAACCTCCAGTCATAACGAACCAGTTACCGTAAATTATGGATGCAAAATATAATTTTAAGAAACTATTCAACAAAAGATAGGTGAAAAACATTTACATACAATTTTATTTCAAAAATATCAATAAAAAACCCATTACAGAGAAACATTATACAAAGAGAGCGATACATTACTACATGTACAAAATTAGCCCAACAATTGTTAAATATTTTTGTGTAATAAAGGTGTATTTTTTCTGAAACTGTATAAATTATCGACGAAATTGTCTCTTCACCATATTCTATTCAACATGTTTGAATTAGAGGGCTTATATCGTCACCTAAAGCAACAGTGAGATATCTTGAAAAATGCTGTTCTGAGATAATAGGACTTTTAGGTTTGCGTGAGTTCTAGCAGAATCAAATTAACTAATGTTGCAGGTTAATGATATGGTATTAGAGAGGTAAATTATTTAACATGAACATAAAATTTTAATAATAAATAAATAATTTATTTTTTCAGACTAATTTTGACACAAGTATACGTAAAATTTGGAAATATCTCAATATTGAGATATTACTTGTAACTCTGGCTTTTTTTTTCAAAATATCCCAGTAATGTATAATATAGAGCTCACAATTTTACATCGAACTGCATACTTATCTCAAAACTGATTTATTCGAAGATATCTCACGGTTGCTTCAAGGTGACGATATAGGCAATTCAAATAAAATATGCTTTAGAATCTTGAACAATAGGAACTTCATCTAGTTTTTGATTGTGAATTTATGCGTAGAAATTGATTTGTTTCTTTTCTAGTGTAATGTGAACTCTGTGACGAAACTTTCTTAAATCCAAAACTATGGTTTTCCTTAATCTCCTTATTTTTTCGAACTCAGTTAAAAATGTTTACAGTGAACCTTGCAATTAATTGCTGCTGCAGGAATTATTTGTTCTTGCTGTAAAGTAGATAAAAATGTATTAATATATAATATATTATCTACTTTATAATAATAACACATATTATGTTGGCCTGATTGATGTCTGAAGCAGCAAAACGGAGCTCTTGCAATAGCAAATAGTGAACTCTTGCAAATGAAACTAGCACCAAATATTTTTACATTATTGTTATATGAAAACGCAACTTTTATCATCATAGAAATATCATTACTATCATGAGCCAGAAAGCGTTAAAAAAATATTTACGTGCGATAGTAAGGCAAACGCTATCTTTGTGCGAAACCGGGATATAAAGCCTCTCTTTGTCTATGTATAGTGTATGTGGATATTTATTCAGAAGAACGGTTAAAAGCCACTGATTCAAGGAATATTCGTGTGCTTTGAGGGGAGTAATGGACGTAATGGTCCATCGATAGGGTTACGAAGCAGAAAATAAGATGTAATAAAACCCTTTCGAAATACATTTTAGAGATAATATTTTAAAAATGATTTTTTGACATATTATGTATACACACCAGCTAAACATAAAATTACTCTTGAAATATATTTTTGTTAGACAATTATTACTCAGTTAGACAAAAATCCAAAAAAAATCGTTATAACTCTAACAGTAAATACAAGCTTTGGACAAAGACAACACAAATTAATACCGGGCAATAAAAACATTTAAAACTTTCACACAATGCAAAAAATTAGGAAAATAAAAATATATTTCAGATACAGAATTAAAATATGGATTAAAAAACAAAAGTGTAGGATATTGAGAGTAAAGTTAATAGGGTATTGCATAGTTCAATGTTGTAGGATGGAGGAAACACCGGAAAAACATTCCACAGCTGAGCTGTCGTAAAAACGACCGAAAAACGACCCGTTCTCGCGTGTAAATTGTTAATTGTGTACAAATGTTGGGCGTGCGTTTGGCGTGTTTCCCGACTGCGAATGAATCAACGTTGCTAGTTCATCGGAACATCTTCCATTCGACCAAGGACAGCATTCCCAACCGACGCCTGTGCTTTAAACATTGCTATCCGTTTATTAAAATAGAAGAATCTATCAAAGGACCCCATTTCTGCACAGAGTCGAGAGTTTTTCAGGTATTGTGGAGCTCCAAACTATAGGTGGCTGTCAAGTTCAACCGCAGGGCACCGTTGCGATTTGTACAGAATGAGCAGTTGTTAAGCAATAAAATATCCGCATGCGATGTGCAGTTCGCCAGCTTCTAAGAGCTATCAAATCTGGCTTCGATGGAGCTTCCGTACCTTAGAGTTACACCAAGCATATTATCAATGAAAGACCTCTTCAGAGGAAGGCTTCCATTGAAGGAGACTAGGTTTTCATTTCTATCCCTTTGAGACGTAATCAGACATTATTGGGTCTTTGAAACATTAAATTTGAGGAGGTTATTCTTACCCCAAGAGGAAACACTTACAAGGTAACCCGTCAATTCTCTACTTCAAAGCCGTTGGAGTTTGTGTGCCCTTTAGGGGCTTGTCAAACAAAAACCTTTCATGGTCTGTACTGTCATCCACGTAACAATGCATTGATGCACAAGACAAAAGGTCATTGATGTGCAACCAAAACAAAGTCGGAGACAAAAATAACGTTTGAAATTATATAACATGATTTTTTTAATTAAAACATAAAACAAAACGTAATCACAAACCAAAACTGATATAATAAATTATAATCTCGTAAAAGAATTAAATTTATATACTTAAATACAAATTCAAGTTTATTAATTTAATTTATGTTAGTTGATCTTATATTTGCACTTATAAAAAAATGTATATAATAAAATAATATTTCATAATTAAATCAATTTAAATGCGTGGGATCGTTAGAAGTGAACGTGTTTGACTTAGTTCAGTAATAAATCTTAGTTTTTATTTTAACGAATAGACGATAATTAGATTTACTAATTTCCTCGAAGGTCTCAATTAGATACATAATTAAGATTTTGTTTTAAATGTAAACATCAATGAATGAGAGCATATTTATTTATCGGATGTCTTCATAAAAGAAAAGCAAAAAACGGAAATTTTTTATTGTAGTTAATTAACTTTAAAACTTATGTTAACAGATCCTTCGTCTTCCGGGTGCCCAATTTCCCAACTAATAATGTTTTCAAGCATTTTCGGAACCATTATTATTATCATTCTTTTTTTCTTTTTCTTTCTTTTATTTTGTCTACTTTTTTACAACATTTTATTTTTTGATACGTTTTTAGATTTTCACGGCCAAAAGCATTTTCGTTGTTAGTTTTTGCGGTGTTATGCCGTGTTGCGCTACCTCATTACTTAGCCGACGTTTCGGACAGCATTGCAGTGTCCATCATCAGGGCAGATTTGACGATCCGATCCGAAACGTCGGCTAAAGAAGGAGGTAGCGCAACACGGCATAACACCCCAAAAACTAACAACGAATTTATTTTTATTTTTTATTTTAAAAAAATGTATATAAAAACATATGTATTCAAGTATAATAATGTTATAATGTGAATATTCTATATTCCTGTAATAAATTTAAAAATAAAATTAATCATTAATTGTTAAAAGTACCGGTTGACAATCTAATGTCAATCAGTTTAAGGGGAATTAATGTTAAAAAAAACAATTATTAAAAAAATAAAAAACTGCTAATCAAGAAAGCAGTTGATTATCTAAAATACTTGTTACTAATGGATGTTTTTAATAAATATTAATCATTTTACTTCCAATGTCGTTACAGCAATACATTTTTCCTGTTGCTCCATAGCTTGATGTCACATTACCCTATTTTTGCTTTCCTTCCCATTATCGCTTTGGCGAAAAACCATCATCCAGAATCGAAAAAAGAACTTTTTTTTTAAAGTTTATTTTACAGTAGATTAAATTACATTATAATATCATACAATATATTATCATTCAATATTATTCACTTTCACTATACTGTTTCTTGTGAATAAAAATGAATAATTTTTTTTTAAATTTACACACACTTTTTTCGTTTTTAATATCATCTGGAAGGCAATTATATATAATGCCCCCCTCATAACTGATGGATTATTATAACTTACCGTAGTTAGTATGAATAGTGTTTAAATGTATGTTATCGTGTTGTCGTGTAAAATGTTTGTGTACTTGGGACGTTTTAATGAATTCTTTGTTTTTATGTACGAGTTTATTATTTATTTTGTATATAAGGAGACATATATTGTATTCGTATAGTTTTCATAATGTTAACAGTTTGGTTTCCAAATATCAAATAGCTTGGTTTATCCATAAATGGTGACCAGTTGTAAATAACCAGGTACTTCCCAAAACCCCTATTATCCGCCTTTTTTAACATTAACTTCACACAGGACGCTCTGAGGAAAGTAATTTCTCTCAGGGCCTATGTCATATTTAAAGATGCTGGGTGGAGGGTTTTTTTAAGGAGACGAAGGAGTGACATGTTGTACACGAAGAAAAATGTTAAAAAACGAAAAAACGATCATTTTAATAGTAAAAACGGGACTGAAGTTCTTACGAACAAATTAATAGTAATTCAATGTTTATTAGCGGGAAAATGTAAGAATAATTTGTTGGTATACGTACGAATTACGTATACTAACATATTATTCTTACATGTTCCCGCCAATAAACATTGAAATCCTGTTAATTCATTCGTAAGAACTTCAGTCCCGTTTTTTACCGTTTCTACTATTAAAATGATCGTTTTTTCGAATAACATTTTTCTCCGTGTACGAGGGAGGAAAAGCAGATACCGGATTATTCCATAGCCGAGCCGTTGAACTCAAAGACGAGTCATTGAAATGTCCTGTTCTCATGTGACAAATGTTTACCGTGTACATTAATTGGGCATACGTTTGGTATAATATTTCCAAGACGCATGTGCTTTAAAGACTGCAATTCGCTTGTTAAGATAGCAGAGTCTATCAAATGGACTGCCCGTTTCTGCACAGATTCAAGGTTTTTTCAGATATTTCGGGACTCCAGACCATAGGTGGTTAATATCAATTTCGTTCGTCCAATTTGGCCTCTAACACAGTCCGATTGGTAACCACAAAATACGGTCTACGCGCAATGCGCACCGATTATCGCTAGTGGAACAATACGCTTCGATGAGATTTTAGTACGTATTACTACGCAATCTCACTTCTAATTTTGCAGCTCTATGCTATGTAATAAAAATTGGAGCAATTGATAATAATAATAATAACATTTGGATGATTTGTATAGTGCGGTTTTTGTGAAAAATTACCTCAAGGGCACCGTAAAAAATTATAATATATTTCCACTGTCTTACTTCTTACTTTAAAATAGATAAACCATTATAACAACTAATGGCTAAAATATTGCATACAATGCATTTGACCAATGATCACGATTCTGCGTAAATAAAAAATATTAATAATTTTTGAAGAAAATACTTCTTTACGCTTTTCTTTATGACTTTAGGGGTAAACTGGCGAATGCGTTGCAGAAATTACAGCGTTACGAGGCGAACGATAAACAAATTAAATTAACTTTGAGGTTCATTCCTCACAATCTAATCGTAACAACAGTGCTCAAATCCATAGTAATGACGTTTGGAATGAATGCTAACATTTATGCTGACAATAGTTTTGTTGTTGTTTCTCACATTGTAAACGTTAAAATATAACTAATAACTAGCACTTTTTCGATTGGAATTTTTTTGAATTTCCTGCTGCAAATGTGAATAAACATCGCTCTCTAACTAGAATCCGCATCAAAAAGTTTTGTTTTAAACTTTGTAAGAATTAAATCACCAATACCATTTATAATAAAATTTATCAAATTTTCGTTTAGAGTGTGCGAACTCAGTGCATTGAAACGACTGATTTGTCACGATGATTGGTAACAATCCAAACGAATCTTCAATATAGATTCTTATAAACTGATGATTGGAATGGTTTTATTCGATGCCAGAAAGAAAATTAGATTAGATTACTGGTCTAAAGCACACTCGTATTTTTTTAAATAGTTTCTGTAATATATTTTTGGCATATATTTGTTGTACATTTGATTTGAAAAATTCAATAGAAAGGGTTCTAATGGGTACATTGTATTTTAAAACACATAACCACGGTGTTGTTATATTTTATGTGATGTTTTAAACTTTGTAAGAATTAAATCAACAATCCCATTCTAAGCGACTACCATAATGTACGGACGTGTGTCTAGTGTGGTAGTCGAAAAGCATGTAAAAAAAACTGTATAAAAAATATATTACGAATAAAGAATAAAAAAAAGCGTAATAATAATAAAATTAAGAGTTTAGAGTGTGCGAACTGAAAGGACTGATTTGTTACGATGATTGGTAACAATCCAAACGAATCTTCAATATCTGATTGGAGTGGTTTTATTCGATGCCAGAAAGAAAATTAGATTAGATAACTAAAGAAGTTTATACTTCAATCGTGTGGTCTAAAGCACATTTGTATTTTTATTTATTTATATTGTGAAAAGCAGAAAATATACAGGCTCATACCTGGTGGGTCACTTGAGAATAACACTGTTTATTTCGAAAAAATTAGATACAGTTTGCACGCAGAGGACATAATTACTACATTACATTGCAATACATTTTTTTAAAATTATTGTATCAGTATATACATCACACCAACTGCCAAGTAAACAATTGTGCAATAAAAATCGATCATAGAATTTGAGAAAATAATTTAATATTGAATTATAGTCGGTTTCATCGAAAGCACGCGAGAGGAGCCTCGAGCCTTATGATGATAGTTCCAACTCGGCAATTTCCAAACAATGTCGGCTGGCAAACTACTGTTGGCGTGAATCTCGTGCCATGCCCGCTGTAATTACTCGGGAATACCATGACAAGTTACTTAGCCAAGAGCTGGTGGGATTTAAACGGTTGATGAAAGTTTGCCTTTAATCAACAATGACCATCAACGAACTTGACAAGTTTGCGAGGCATGAACTGCGCACTATATGCTAGCACTAGGCTGCAGCGGGCCGAAAATGAACTAAAGCTGGTTATATAGACATAGAGATAGGATTATGATATTATTATCATAATTATTTATAATAAATGGATTTCAAGGACTGCGTAACGTTTCAAAATGTACATCTGAGAATACCGGAAATTAGTAATTTCTAAATCAAATTTTAGACGTTTTAATTCTTTTTTACAAAAAAACATAAATTGATTTTGAAAGATTGTTATTTTATCTGGTTCACGCAGGTTTAAAATTTTGAAAAACTAAGTGAATTTTTAATATACTAAGGTTATATTGTTGGTCGTTGGCAGATTTGTTCTATTTTCAAACGATAGATTCTATTAAACAACACAAATTTCAAATCGTATAATCATACAAACAAATAAATCAATAAATAATCTAGTCAACAATTAAACTTAAGTTAAATTAAAATCAATAAAAAATAAATCCGGGAACGTATTTTGCGACAAAAATACCTCAGTTTTTCAATTTTTTTAAGGTCTTACAAACTAAAATATTAAGAAAAAATTTTACACAGTTATTTTTTTCAGACATCATTGAAAAATTATAAATACTTATGATCAAAAAATTCTTACGAGAAGGACACGATATTTAATAATTTATCATCGTACGTTTTGAACATTTTTATTGCTTACTTGAATGTAGGTATATATTAAAGCAAGTTTTGAATGAAATAAATCGATATTAAATTTTTAATTCAAAAAATTTGATACGGGGAATAATCGGTCTTTCTCAGTGGAACCTCCCTTTACAGTTGCATGCATTTTTAAACTTTTGCTGCTGGTCAATCGCTCTTAAACCCCGTAGAGAATTTTATTGCTTAGTTTGGTAGCTAGGTACCGTCGCCCCGGGAAACATTTATAGGATAACTAAGACCTCTGCCAAAGGTCATTCCAAGTGGTTTTCTACGTTTAGCGTCATAGGGTTTCGGGGTCACGGGGTGAGATTTGTATTTGTTGTGGCGGCAAAGGCTTTTACGTACCTACTGCGTGGCGGGCCTTGTCGGGAGAGACTGGCCGAGGGATCTTTTGACATCTCCAGCCGGACTCTATCGACCCAACGCCTTGCACCGCTGATGGAGCAGCATTCCATTAGATGATGTAGGTCCTGGGAAATGTTTTTTCCTCAGGTCCTTCTTTGTGGAGCCATTGCAATATTTTTTGTGTACTTCACGACACAAACGAGAGACCTTTAAGGTCGTTCTATTATTCTACTTTTGCAATACAGATAGGAACAAGATTTAACCTTTATTGGAAAGTGGCAACACCTCAGTTTTTATTTGCATTACAATATGTATCTACCATGTACTAATTTGTACCCTAGCTACATTAGCTCCACAGGAAAAAAAATCCCTCAGGGCCTATGTCAACTCTGAGGATGCTGTGTGGGGGGTCTTTTAAGGGATAGAAAGGAGTTGAAGTTCTGGGAAGGAAAAAGGTTTAAGGGATGGATAGGAATCTGGGTATCAATGTGTCCAGGAGTGACAGTCGTGTGAATCCATCCCACTGCGGTGCAAGGCGTTGGGTCGAGAGAGTCCGGCCGGGGAGATCAAGAGGTCTCCTTCAACCAGTCTCTCGCGATCCAGCCTGCCACGCAGGTGGTAGGCAGTGGCATCCGCATCCAGTACCCGGAAAAATCGGTACCGGGGGTACCCAAACCCGCCACCCAAATTCAATGATGATGGTTGAGCAAATCGAAACCGGTTGGCAAATAAATAAATTAAAACTAGTGGTGTTAAACAAATAAGTGATTCATTTTTATGAAATATGTCAAACCTCAAAGTGATTGCTTTCTACAAAATATTTGTGCAAAAGTGTGAGTGTCGGCGTATGCTGGGATTCAGCACGTGTCACACGTGCAACATTTGTTTTGTAATACATAGACTTCTATGAAGCGTTGTCTGCCTCTCAGCATACGTTGTTTCATACAAATCCATACATTACAAAACAAATGCTCCATGTGGGACACATGCTGAATCCCAGCATACGCCGACCCTTAAAGTGATTTTTTTATATAGTTAAATTACGTCGGGGCTTTAGTGAGTGTGTGTATTATTTAATCCTGCATACTCGTTACTCTGGATGAAGCTAGGCGGCGATTAATTTGATTATACAGTAGGCTCGGTTTGCCACGAAAAAAAAATACAAATCTCTTGTTCGCCGCGGCAAGGGTTGATCGAAAAAATAAACAGAAACGGTATGGCGGCATTCGAGCGATGCACGATTTTAAATTAAGAATACTTAAATTGAGGCGAATCGGATTAAAAACAGAAAAACACGGGAAATGGCGTGATCCGGTATGTGCGGAAAATACACGCTATCGAAGGAGCTAGGATTTGGCGGAGGATACCGGAATATAAAGAAATATATTTTTTTAAGGGAGATAATACCAATAAAGCTAAATGTAAATATAAAAAATATTCAAGACAAAGAAAAATTTAAAGGTAACGGTCGCAACAGGGACGCAGTGCTTTGCTTATGCGAAATTAAAAATGACTGGTAAAGTAGTAACTTTTTATATTAAAATTTATTGGAGAAATATATAATTAGGTACTCTTATTCACTTCACAACGAACTTGTCATCTCTAAAACGGATTGTAAAGATCTTGGCGTTTATCTTGATAGCAAACTTATATTTAATAAGCATATAGACTCAATCGTTCATAGATCATATAAAATGCTTGGCTTTGTTCTTCGTATAAGTAAAGTTTTCAGTAACCCGCAGACAATAATAATGCTATATTTTGCATTAGTCAGAAGTACACTGGAATACGCATCGCCAATATGGAACCCACAGTATAAAATATACATAGATAGCATAGAACATATTCAAAACAAATTTATAAAATATCTTATTTTCAAATTCAACAATAACTTTGAATTTACATTTCAAACTTTGCAACAAAGGCGGGCACTAGCTGATTTAACATTTATGCACAGAATTTTAAATAACAAAATCGACTGTACTGAACTTCTATCCTTAATTAATTTTAATATACCTGTAAGACGTACACGCCATACAGCACTATTCCACACTCTAAATTACAAAACAAATGCAGCAACTAATTCGCCGATTAACCGTGCTCTTCATACATTCAATAATGTTTGCCTAAACTCTAATATTGACATTTTCTCAGATTCGCTGCCCAAATTTAAAAGGAGCATCATGTCAATGATATAACTGTTTAATGCGCATACATATCCCTTCACAGATCACCACTTCTCACACATACACACACACTCACACACTACGCACATCACCCGGTAGTTACTAATTATACATTCCACTCAAGACATTACAAAGAAACATATCAAAGGTACCCACCATGAAATATTACTTAATATCTGTAAACTCTGTCATCACACTGTAATCAATGTACTGTTTGTTTCTATAAAATAAATAAATAAATAAATTATGGCCATCTTGTAACTACATTTCATTAATTAAGAAAGCATCCGTAGGGGGGGGGGGGGGGGGGGGGCAAGGGTCTCGATTAGCAATCTGGAGAATATTTTTTTTTACTAAATACGCATAACAATTTTTCTTTGTCTAATTTATAATGTATGATAATTTTATTCTTTTAAAATAATATACTCGTATATCATATTTGCGGTGAGTTTCAGAGTGGAAGACGCTCTAGGTATCGCCCTGGTGCAAGACCACCATTTAGAATCGAAACGTCGCTTGAAATGGTCTTTAGCCGTGTCTTGTACCTTTTTTGTGTGAATACAATACGAGAGTCCCTAACTGCTCTCTTATGGAGCCAGTGAGACTGTGGCATCTCCAATTGATGTTGTGAGGCTGAAGAAAGTGGGGAAGAGGAAGATGAAAAGGTACCTGGCTTCAGATCTGGTCACCAAACACGGCTAAAACCATTTCAAGCAAAGTTTAAAATCTGATTGGTGATCTTTCATCAGGGCGATACTGAGAGTATCTTCCACCCTGGAAGGTGCCGCAGATATATTACATATTTTTGTAAATGAATTAATTGTGAAATTTGGTCACCATGAAACAGGCAGTCGCCAGTATGGTGATCTAATATATCACATATATGTAAATTTTTTAATGAGTATAATCATATATATTAAATAAAAAAAATAAAAAATTAATCAAATAAAATGTGTTCGAACCGGCGACCTTTTGGATTGGGATTCGAGAGCCTTACCCCTTAACCACTACATAAGCTAGGATGTTTTTTGGTTTTCACCTTTAAAAATTTTATATCTGAATTTTTTTGAATATTTTGGAATATTTCCAGATTGTTTCTCTAATCCACTGTTCTCTCCCAGTAAATTCCTAGTAATGGCGTATAAAATGCATCAGTTTGTGTATTAAAGCGTAAGGGAAAACAATCACAATAACCGGAGGCGGAAAATTGCATGGTCACCCTTTTCAACAGTATTGGCGGCTAGTTTTCAATATTGCGGCTCACAATACGATGCAAGGTTTTGGTTTCATAGTCCATGAAGATTGTTATTTTTACAATTTCAAATTAATTTAAAATTTATTTCTAAATTAATAGCTTAACAATGTTTTCGAAGTCACAGTGCTTCGGCTTTATGTACTTACTAGCGAATATCTGGGCCCCTAGCCCACTCGATCGACAAGGATAGACAGGATAACTTTCGGTAACTTCTCATCGTTCCCTAGCGTGACTGCAGATCGCTAACGAATACAAGTGACAGTTCACAATGACTAAGTGTCCTTAATATATTCGATATTAACTGTTGTTTGTACATTAGCAATCCGCAGTTGTCCTTGGGAACGATGAGAATTTACCGAAAGTTATCCTGTCAATCCTTATTGATCGAGTGCGCTAGGGTGCCTGGCATGCATTTAAAGAAAGTTCCACTCAAGGAAAGTGATAGTTTAATTGTGTCATTTTCTAATTCTAATTCTAATTTTGATTTTGTTTTATGATTTTGTTTAGTTATGCTTATTTAGACGTACTTTCTTAATAAAAAAAAAAATAAATAACATGTAAAAGTCCAGTTGGGCGTAAAATACAAAATAAATTAATTCTATTTTTATAAGAAAAACTCTCTTTCCATAACTTTTGAAGGTTATTCCCATCAATGTAATATATCATTGAAGAAGATAATAACACTAATAATCTAAAGGGACATCCCTAGCATGGCGGGCGAAATAACACAATATCTACACTATGCATAAAATTATTTTAATAAATAAATAAAAGTAAAATATGAAAATGAACAAGACAAAGAAAAATAATAAAAGATAACGTTCGCAACTGGGACTCCAACCCAGTACCTGTCGTCCTACCGGGTCGGCGCTTTATCCAATTCAGTCATTGCCACCTATTATAAAACCGTCATATTTGTCAACTCATGCGAATAGGTATATAGGTGGAAATGGCTGAATTGGATAAAGCGCCGTCCCGGAAAGACGAGAAATTCTGGGTGCAAGTCCCAATTGCGACCGTTTATATTTTTCTGTGACTTGTTTATTTTCATATTTAAATTTCGATTATTAGTGTTACCTTCTTCTTCAATGATAAAAAAATTATGTTTTTAAAGTCCTTTTGGATACACAGTTTTGTTTGGTGAAGAATAAGTAAATCAGAAGGTTTTCTAACCCGTGAGCAAGCCCCATACGTTCGTGTGAGAATCATGGATTTTCCAAATGTACCCCCTGCTATTCCCTACCGTTACTATATCTCCTTAGCAATGTTTTCCTCTGTCCCTCCCTCGTCCCCTTCTCTCCGTCATGACGTGTCCGTTCCTATGCGCCCTATTCCCCTCCAGCGTCCTTTTCCCCTATCGCATTCCCCTTCCACCTTTCCCCCTTCCCGCATAAGAGACAAATAAAGAAACATTATTTTTTATATATTATAATTTTATTTTAGTAGGTCAAGGTGAATGATGCAATATCCAATCTGCCATATTACTTGAAAAATATATATTTTTATTGAAAATCTTTTAAATTGCGTATTTGAAACTCGAAACGGAAAAATAGTAATCGAATTTTCATTTGTGTAAGTGGCTCTTATTTCGTTATAAGATTGAATTTCATCTTGAAGGGTGGGAAGATTATCATATCTGACAGACATATTAAGTTTTTTATCAAATGTCGTATATAATACGAAATTTTTTGACATTGAAAATACTTTTGATTTATATTTGAAAATATTGCAGTTTATTTTTCCCCTATTCTATATTCCTCCCCGTCAGAGGAAACAAAGATTTATTGGATAACAAGTGATATAATAAATTTAATATTGTGATTTATTCAATGATTGCGACCCTCGTCATGAAAAACTAAAACTAAAATTGTCGTTTTTCTACCGAAGAAAATACTTAAATAAATCATCATTGCATGCTTAGGTCAAAGGGTTGCAAATAACTCAAAGTATCTTCGTGTAGAGGGTAAGGCTCTCGACTCCCAATCAGAAAGTCGCCTGTTCTAACCCGGCGTGCGCAAATAAATTTTATTTGAATACTTTGTTTTATTTCAAAATTAATTAAATTAAAATTAATTTATTAATATTCTCACATGTTATGAATATTATTTTTTTACATAGAAATTAACCTCACTAGGACTATAATAGCCTGTATTGAGGTTAACTTTAATACATTTAAGTGAAGGAGAATACGTTAAATACAACAACAAAAAAAAAACAAAATTTACACACATAAGTTAAATTCAATAAAACACAAAAACTGCAAAAAAAAAACACATAACACTAAAATATTACATGGAGAAAGAAATATTACATTGTGGCCAGATGGGTAGAACTTGAGGATGAAATTGTAACAATGTTTAAACCATAAATACATTATTAAACACTATAGCCATTGAGAAGCAAAGTGATAGTTCAACACAACTAGGGTGACACTCTGATTTTGGCAGATGGAATTTTAATAAAATTACATGTAGTATATTTGCGACACATTCAAGAGTGGAAGATAATCTCCCTCTTCCCCCCTTCACTACCTATAGCCTTAGATTATAACGTCTTACCGGCTCCAGATGAGAGCATTCTAACGCAAACTAAAAAAACTACTTAGTTCGCATCTTTCAACATTTACCTAAAAATATGTATTTGATTAACTTTTTTTTTGAAAACGAAATTTTCTTCAAACAATAGTTCACATTTTGGTTGCACCGTTTACATTTATAATTTAAGACTTTGGGTACTATCTCTGGTGATATCCTTCAGCCTTCTTTTCTGGGTATTAATAGCCTTACCAATAGACAGAAAGATTGTTTGCTGATAATAGCCTATAACCTTTTAAATGGTCATATCAGCATCAAGAGATTTTAGAAAAACAATTTTACTAAAACACGCGTTCCAAGATGCAGTACTAATCTACCATTAATAACTCTCATCGGAAAAATGATCGTCGTCTTAAACGAACTTTTGCCTGATGTTGAAATTTTTCACGTTAATGTTGTCATGCATGCCAATAATTTAGTGGGGAGTATGGACTAATAATGAAATTAAAGTGTATAGACAAAAAAAAATAGAGTACGTTTGAGTGCCATTGCTTGAAATGGCTTTGGTCGTGTTTGTTGACCATTATCTGGTATTTTATATTCAGGTACTTTCAAGCTTCCCCCTTCCCATCTCTTTACCTTCTCCGCCTCCTTAAGCATTACAACACACCCCCAATGTTGATGCTAAAGGTTGGTTGCGAAAAGTTTTGAGAGGTTGACACAAACAAATAAAACACTTGTGATAATGTCTAATTTATAAGTATTTTTTTAAATGTTATTTTAACGCAACTATATATATAGCCCTTCCTCCACCCATCCTGCTATCCAAGTACCTATCCCTATCTGACAGCGTTTGGCCAATTTAACTACGTGTGTAACATTTGTAAGAATAAATCATGGTACATTCAGTCTATCAAAGAAGTCCGTGCAATGAACAATACATTGATCCCTCAGTGCAATTTAATATCGATTTTACTAAGAAATCTGGGTGAAATCTCAATGACCACCTGGAATCCCTCAGTTGTTTTTTTCAAAGTTAAATTTAATTTAATTTTAAGTCGCCTGTGTGTAATACTACCAGTATCTCTCATGGTCACGAATGATTAATATATACAAAAACATCAAACGACAAATGTCAGTCCTTACTTGAAGTCAGAACTTAAATGTATATAAAATTATTGATTACAGCCCACAGATTGATTTGCAAATAGTGTATGCAGCTATGTAATATTTTATTAAAATACGTGTTTATTGAACCAGATTTCACGGTGGGCTAACACGCTTCCCAGTCAACCGAAATAAGCACGTTTTATTCACGAGTTATGTATGTACTCCTACGTAATCGTTTACTAATATGCAAGAAATGGGCCTTGCCGTACACTTATTCAAATAAATATTCCTTACCCGTACGAGTATTTTCAAGTGTGGTTACTTTTTATTATCATGACAACAGAAACAAATCTTCTGGTTATAATAATGTTGTTTTGGGTATTATTCCAGGGTGAAAGAGACTGCGGAAAGTATTCGGAATAGCGGGAAAGTTTGGAGACAAGACCGACCGCCATTGTTTGAAACTTGCTCCACGTTATTCGCTGCCTGGCTTTTATTTTACCAAATTCCAACTTCCACAGTCGCCCCCGACTTAGGTACATTTATGGTCCGCCCAGCCAGTTCATGATAACAGGGATATTTCTTTTTTTATATGCATAAGGAACTTGCTACAAATAATGGAGGAAAAAGTATCGGATGGATTTTATTCGCTGTTGGCAATAATCTTGATATTTTATTTGAATTCCGTGCAAGAGTCAAAAATCCCGGAGCTGGAAAGAATATGATACCCTCATTGGGGTTTATTGTAGTTAATTATATGCAAAAGGAACTTGCTACTGTTAAGACACGATGGGAGAAAAAAATATCTGATGGATTTTTTATCCGATGGTGGCAATAATCTTGCTTTTTTATTCGAATACCATGCAAGGGTCCAAAATGCCCGTAGCTGGGGGGAATACGGCACCTCTTTGAGGTTTGCTATGAGACCTTAGGTAGTGATAATGACATGCATATGCACACGGCACTTGCTACAGTTCACGAATATGGGAGAGAAAAGTTTCCGATGGATTTTGTTTGATGTTAGCAATGATCCTGCTTTTTTATTTGAATACCGTGCAAGTATCTAAATTGCACATAGCGGGAGGGAATATTTCACCCCTATTGGGATTTTTTGCGAGGCTTAAGGTAGTTAATAATATGCACTTGGAACTAGCTACAGTTACACCCATGATGGGAGGGAAAATCTTGGTTTTAATTATTTTTTTCACGTGAATACTGCACATGAGTCCCAAATACACGGAGCTGGTGGGAAAATTGCATTACCCATTTGGGTGTGAATGTTTTGGGACTGAAGGGAATGGGAGGAGGAGAAAGATGATAGAGATGTACTTGGCTATTCATATCTGGTCACCGCTGAAGTCAATTCAAATAACTTTTCGATTGGTGAGCAGATCTGAATGAATATCCAGAGGCCCTAGCACGCTTGCTCTATTACGATCGATAGGATAACTATCGGTAACTTCTCATCATTCCCTACGACAACTGCAGATCGCAAACGAATAGGTGACAGTTCACAATGACTAAGTATCCTTAATATATTCGATATCAACTGTCGTTTGTACGTTTGAGATCTGCAGTTGTCCTAGGGAACGATGAGAAGTTACCGACAATCGGTCGGTAACATCATATCGAGCGACCGTGCTAGCACACCTGGTATCTTATCTATTTCTCTTTCATTCTCCGCTCCTTTCCGCTTCTCTGCATACCTTAATAGTTAAGCAAATAAGTTTAGTACCTTTTTAATTTAGTATGAATATGGTACCTTTTTAATGTACATAACAAATTCGATCTTTAAAAAACATTTTTTTAGTTTTATTTTCTGATAATTTCGGTTTATTATGATTGTTATACATACACGTAATTCATTATATTGAATTACAATCCACTGTAATATGAGAAATTATTTTTTCCAACCATTGTTTATAACCGTTTTGTAAAAGAAATGTAAAATTTCAATGTATCCAATTATTTAAAAGCCTCATGGGCATATAAAAAGAATATTGTGAATTTTGTTGAGGAAAATAATTTCTATCACGCCCACTTTCATTTTAGGGGATGCGGAGTAGAGGGTCTTATGAAGGAAATTAAGGAGAAGAATTTCTGGGAAAGAAAGAGATAAGAAGGGTGGGTAGGAAGCTGGAGGTCAATGTGTCTAGGAGTGACGGACGTATGAATCCACGTCGCGTTGCAACGCCGCGAGAAAGTCCGCCCGGAGAGATCAAAAAGGAAATTTCTTCCAAAAGTAGAATTCGTTTCATAGTTTTGTGAAGTTTATTTGGGCTTGTGATGATGTACGAGTAGCATTCTTCATAAAGTGAACTGGATTATTCTGTTACAAATTTGCATATCCACGGCTGTAATTCAACGAAAACTTTCCATGTTGTTATTCTTCAACGTCACCCCATTTGGCCGATGCCGCCTTTCAGGTTTCGAGATGTATTTTTGAATATGTTTGAATCTACTTACATACTTCTTGCATATTACATGGTAAAAATAGTGAAAACATAAAGTTGCAGGCTCACTTATAAAAAACACTTCAATATCATGTTTTAGTGTATAAATTATTCTTTAATGATCAATTCCAACTTATATTTATGTAATAAATATATTTGCTATTATTTGTGTTATTTTTCGTCAGGTTTATATACATTATTATCAACGATTAAATATTGTATACATGTTTTAATTCGCCTGTCTGGAATCCCGAATTTACACACAATATGGCAATAATATAGAGAGCATACAAAAAAAATAGTATCTCGGTTATAAATACAACAATAATTATATCTGTTCTCCCTTATTCCTAAAATCCAGTCGAATGGTAGCTGACATGACATTTCTCCATAAAATTATACACAACGAAATAGACTGCCAGAACTTGTAGCCCAAATAAATGTTAACATCCCATTTAAAAGAACTCGCTACACCAACCTTTTTTTACACAACTAGTAATAAAATAAACGCTGCAGCCAATTCGTCCATTTCTCGCATCCTTTAAACATTCAACTTAATTCAAACAAGCACAAATACTGATATACGTTTTGTTCCCCTCCCCCCCTCTATTTAAGAAAAACGTTTCTAGCACACTGAATTCGCATCCATAAACACACATCCAGATCCATACACTAACACTCACACACCTCTTTCCTTCCATATTATGATAATAGCTAACTTAATTTAGGTAAAATGAAAAATGTACAATATATCACACAAAAACATATATACAACAGCGACATGTCATTGGTACCGATTATTGTTTTGACGTCTATAACTTTGTAACTATTTTCTGATAGATATAATGATGTAGGTACTGTTTGTTTCTGGAAAATAAAAATAAATGAATATAAAAACGATTTTTTCGGTTATTCTTGGGGAATAATTATTATTTTTTAAAATAAATTTTATATAATATAATAATTAACACCGACTGGTTTCACTTAACACGAGCATTATCAGCATAAAAAATCAACATCGTGATTGAAGCTTAAAATATTACAAATTTTAAAGGCTGTTTATTTCAAATACGAAAATTTAAAAGGCGAATTTATCTAGTTTCTAAAATGGTTATAATTATAATGCCATCTTCAAAAATAAGAAATTTACAGGTTATTCAAAATACGTTGCAAAAATTGAAAAATACGATGATGGCTTATTTTTAATAACACTGTATACAACAGAACGACCCCCCTTTGGCTGGATAAGCAATGTATATATGAGGTGTGTAAATGCAAAAGCAGCGATCTCCATTTCGGCCAGTTGCTATGTTTGCTTTTGAAATGATATGGAGATTGCTGTCTTTGCTTTTACGTATAATATTACTTACAAATATTGTATACACGTATATTACGTACAATATTTATATATATAAAATATTGTACGTAAAAGCAAAGATAGCAATCTCCACGTCATTTCAAAAGCAAACATAGCAATCTGGCAGGAATGGAGTTTGCTGCCTTTGCTTTTACACACCTCATATATATCTTTCCATGAAATATCTTTGTCTGTTTCTAATTAGTTTGGTTTTCATAAACACGGTTGTTTATCAAATGAATGAAATATTCACGAGGTTTTTTTAGTAAGGCTGTAAGTGTAACATGGGTAAATATCCAAGGATTGCATCCTCCGGCATATAAAAAAGGCAGTCGGAAAATACTTAAACAAAATATAACTACTTGTCCACGAATGGGTCTGCAGAGAGGATATACCTACCACTGAATACCAAAAGTATACAACTTTTCATTCAAATATTTTCTTTTCATTCTTTTCTTTTGTGGATAAAAAGCTTGTCTATATATTTTATATTAAAGCGTACAGGTGAAAAAAAATCGACTGCAAATAAATTCGTTTGATATCCATACCGACGGTTTTTTTAAGTCATTTGGGTTTGAAATTGATAAATTATTTACAAAAAAAATAATTTTATCATAACATAACACCATACCTAAGTAAGATCAATTGAATCTTAATTAATAAAAACGTTCAATGTGGTAGGCAAGAATGAGTACAGCCACCCGGGAACCATTTATTGGATTTTTAAGGAGGTGGATGACCTAGACACACTGAACCCCAAATTCCTTCCAACCCCTCACACCTTTTTTCCTTCCCAGAACTTCCTCTCCTTTTCTTTAAAAGACCCTCATCGCAGCATCCCTAAAGATGACATGAGCCCTGAGAAAAAATACTTTCCTCCGGGTCTCCTGTGTGTACCTAATGTAAAAAAAATCAAACTAATATAATTTTTTTTTCTGAGTAGATAAACAATTTCCTACGAACCTTGGGCATGTCTTGGGCCAGAAGGTCTTTATGAAAAATAGTGACTATAGAAACAAAGAAATATTACAAATTTCAAATACAGAATAAATGTAATGAACTAGGAAAAAAACCTAATAACTTTATTGCTTCTCTGAATTCGAAATGATTATTTTCCGAATTTTCACAACAAATAAGTAACTGCCTACTTAAACTACTTTCGATTTTGAAATTGTCACATCCATGTAAGCAGAATGAAATAATGCGATGTTCAATATTGCCTTGATAAAGAAGCAATTTTTATTTCTGAGGAACAGCAAGATTGATAAATATTGATGTTTGATTTATCACAACACAGTCCCTTTGATTTAAAACCTTTTGAAAGCTCTGATTCAAGTGGCGAACGTGGAATAACTAAAAACCCTTTTAATATTAACAAATGTATCAATAATTGAAATTCTATCCTTTGTAACTAACTACTGAAATATAATATTCCAAAGCATCAGTCGGACACGCATTCAATAATACCAATGATAAAATCGATGTTTTATTAATTCCTCGACACCAGGAGCGCAGCAAGCGGGGGGGATAATACCGCAATTTGGCATTCATAGTAGTGTGGAGCGCCCGCTCTTGCCGAATCCTCCCACCCATTACCAACACCCGGCGTAGTACAGGCCATAGGTACTCTTTACCCCATACCCACCCTACTCTCTGGCCGCCTGGTACATTTGGGCTTTTGTTTTACATTATAGTGTAGGTTATTTAAAGCGGACTAACCATTACTAAATCATTAAATATAGCTAGGACTTACGACGGAGTTTAGCCACGTATATTGGACCCACATCTAAAGGAATTCAAAGGGAAGAAAGAATTTTAATAATTCGTTTTCATCTTAATTTAAGCCCTCTCAAGCCTTTCTGTCAGGTCAGAAAATTTCCACTTTTCAATAAAATCCAAATAAATGTAACATTTCTGAATGTATCCAAAAACTAAAAAATATTTTTGAAAGGTGACGAAGTACGCTTTCAAAGGCATTATTAGAAATAATCATAATTTTCGAAATGTTAAAATTTGGAACGCAAACATAATAAAATACTTTTTTTTCTAACTAAAATTAATAATAACGAAAAAAAAACACAAATTACTTTATCAGACAAAAATGATGTCATAACAAAAAAAAAACAAATTTTCATAAATTCAAATAAAAATTTAACACTAAACTTGTTTTGTTTAAAACCACGAGATTTTAATAATTTATTTCACCGACTGGTTTCACTTTAGTCAAGCATCATCAGGGTAGAAATTAATACTAAACAATAACTACAAGATGTGTGCTTATATATAAGTATAGAGGGAGACAACACGATAAAATTATTACAAACAGTGAGAATAGATTTACATTAATACAAATGAATTGGGAAAAAACCAACTGATAATGAAAATATAAATATAATAAATAAACTAATGGCGTTATCTAAATTATTAATTTATTAACTGATATAAATATAATAAATAAACTAATGGCGTTTTCGAAAGTGACAAAAGGATTTTTTAATAGTTTAATGGAAATAGACCTAATATTGGGCTAGTAGATACCTCTAATTGATTATTAAGTACATGACAATTGGTTTTTACTGCTTTTTTAATTTATTAAGATTCCTAATTATTTAAACGGTTACCATGCCCACTTTTATGAAGGATTTTATCACCGGTGCTCTGACAGAAAGTGTGATCCATATCAATCAGGTGATTATTGAATTCTGAAAATCCGTTGTTATTTAGACAGCCAATGTGTTCTTTTATCCTAATATTGACATTACGCGTTGTCTTGCCGATATAAAACGCTGAACAATTATTAGTAGTATAGAGAAGGAAGTATTTTTAAACTTAAGGTAGAAAAATTATTGACGAATAAAATCCGCCGCCATTCGTAGTTAAGGTAATTTATTATCAGTGATTTTAGTACGTGGACTAACGAATATGAATTTATTAGTAGCTATTTGTTTAAGTTTTTTTTATTTAGGATGATATCTATGAAGTCTGAATCATTACCATTATATACAGCTATTTTTTTAATAACTATTGGAATCGTGACCAAACGCGTTAAGAATGCTATTATTAAAATAGGTATAACTGATAATATTTATATTAAAAAAATAATTAAATGTGACTATTCTATTAAACAGTGTCATTGCGCATTGATTAAACAAATTAAATATTTCTTTAATGTTACTTAAAGTGCCTTTGCGCTTTGATTGATCTGTCAAACGGAATGTAAAAAGTCATTATAAGTGTTTTCGGGCAATAAATAGTTCTCAACAAAATATTTTCTTATCATTTCAAAGTGTTACAGAATTAAAAAATAAATAAATTCTCTAATAAATAAAAATTTCGAAGTTTGCCTAAAAATATCCATTGTGTGTAATATCCAAACGATGTAGAAAGACTTTAAAAATTATCTCCCTAGAGTCATTTTTTATTGTTTTATTCAAGTTGATAGTAGATTTTAGTTGCAACTCGAAAATAATGCCAATTTTAATACTTGAAAACCGGTGCTCTAATGCTAAACAAAATTCCACAGGAAAATATTATCCATATTTGTCAAATTTTGACAGTTAAGTTGGTGTTGCTAGCCTACAATTTTTTTTTGTACAATTTTTATTTTTATATTTTCTAATCCAATTTAACAGTCTATAAAAAAATATTCGGCGCGCGTTGGAACTACCTACGGTCGACATTGCCGTGGGAAACCTAGAAAGCAGATCATTCCAGGTGGTTATTTGTGATTAATTCTGATAAACGTATTATTAGAATCTCAGATATTTCTAACTGAATACATAGGGAAGTTATTATTCATCGTCATTTACTAGCTGAACAGCCCGGCGTTGAAAAAGCGAATGGGGTGGTTTTTCCAAATCTCCCATAGACCATTCTCATGTTTTGGAGGTCAAATAATCAAGTAAAAGTAGCAAAATTTAATTTTATCCTCAATCATTCCCATTATTTTGGAGGTCAAATCCACCACGCCCGCCACACTACCTGCTCGCTACGACGCTCGCTACAGACTTTGTATAAAAGATTAAACGTTTTTCATTTTTTTCTGACCTTTTTTTGTAAAATATTTAAATGGTGAGGTACTGTTTTTATTTAACTTAAATATAAAAAAAACTATTTATTAGGCGAGAATTAATTGATGACTGCGTGTAATAAAATGACAGGTACACATAGGAATAGGGTAAGTTAGGAATATGAAACGAGATTATGTCCCAAGTATTGCTGTTTATTAATTAAGGTGTGGACATAAATGTAGGTGTAGACATAAATGTAGGTGTAGACATAAATTTAGGTGTAGACATAAATGTATGTGTAGACATAAATGTAGGTGTAGACATAAATGTAGGTGTAGACAAAAATGTAGGTGTAGACATAAATGTAGGCGTAGACATAAATGTAGGTATAGACATAAATGTAGGTGTAGACATACATGTAGGTGTAGAAATAAATGTAGGTGTAGACATACATGTAGGAGGAGACATAAATGTAGGTATAGGTGTAGACATAAATGTAGGTATACGTGTAGACATAAATGTAGGTATAGGTGTAGACATAAATGTAAGGAGGAAGGCACCTGCTCAGAACCTTGTCCGAAAGGCGTGCAAGATGGATAGGTCATATAATACGACAAGAAGGCCTCTTGCATGCCATAATGGAGGGTATGACCGAGGGGGCAAACTCTAGGGGATGCCCACGCCGAGAGTACCTGGAGGACCTGCTGGTGGACATGCGCTGCTCATCATATGCAGACCTCAAAACAGCCGCACAAGACAGGGAAGAATGGAAGGAAAAAATAAAGGAAATTGCTGCAAACCAATCCCAGGATTGAAACCAGAGAGAGAGAGGTGTAGACATAAATATAGGTGTACACATAAATGTAGGTGTAGACATAATGTAGGTGTAGACATCAATGTAAGTGTAGGTGTAGACACAAATGTAGGTATAGACATAAATATAGGTGTAGCCATAAATGAAGGTGAAGACATAAATGTAGGTGTAGACATAAATGTAGGTGTAGACATAAATGTAGGTGTAGGTGTAGACACAAATGTAGGTATAGACATAAATGTAGATGTAGATAAATGAAGGTGAAGACATAAATGTATGTGTGTATTGTATAGATAGCCTTACCAACAACTATCGTAAAGGAAAACGACGGAATAAAAAAAAATCTGAAGCGTTCAAATGAACAAGTATTTTTTGTCTCACAGGCGTCCGGGACATCGTCTTCTACAACTATCCATACTTAAATAGTCTGGTTTATCACAGCAGTTGGAGTAGATGCTCAGACAAAAGGCAAGAATAAGAAAATATATTAAAATTCAAATAAACAAACTTCTCAGAAAACGGAAAGTACTTGGAAAGTTTATCATACCGTTCACCTGAACTGCCACCCTCCACTCCGTCACTAAATAGACTTCACGCGGAGATATAAATATTTTTCTTAGGTGGGTATATTTTTCCGCTAATTAAAAAAGCGAGAAAAAAACGACGAATAGTTGATTGTATTCATTCTTGGCGTTATTCGAAACTACTTTAATTACGGCGCCGGGCGCCGGTGCTGACGTCACATTCGCATAATGCTGGTCGTCACGGCGCCGCATTACTTTGCTGGGCGAGATCAGCCTCCAGTAATTCACCCTGCTACAGAAATGCCTTTATCGTGTAATCCCGTCAGAGTTCAGGTTCGAGTATCGAACCTAGTTGGAGTTAGATAAAGAGCCAAAAGGATGTCGTTTCCTTTTATGTGAATATGTTAATGAAATAAGTTATTTATTTTTTATGTAAGTAATCACATGTCCTTAAAAAATTTTTAATTTAAATTATTACACCTATATATGATTTTATTTACTCTTCGGTGTGTGTATTGCACTATCTGTAATCGCAAAGATGCAATTCTTGAGAAGTGGACTGTATCTTAATAATATGAGGTGGCGTGACACAACTATACGGATGGTAATTAGGACTTCGGGAAGGATCTGACTTACCCTGAATTCCTGGTTCCGTTCTTGGGGAGTTATTGTGTCACTGGTAATCACTTGTACAATTAATTGCGCAAGTATCCCGTTTAATCGATATTATAGCGCCGAGGGATGAATAATCACGCACTGCACAGCACTATAATAGATTCCAATAAAGTCGTTGTTTAGTAAGGAGAGGTCCAAGCGACCATTGCACAATACAAAGCAGACTCATTAATAGTCGATGTAAAAGACGAAGAGGGATGATGGTACATCGCTGCACATCGCCAAAAACAGACTTCACAAGGTCGATGTTCATTGCATGAAGCACAAAAACAGACTCACAATACACATGTGGTTATTATTGCCCTCACATAGTATTGTACACAGGTGGGTAGTCAGAAGGGATAGGTAGGTGGAAGGAAGGAAGGTAGGTATATACATGCATAGTTGCGCCAACATTCCGCCCACCTAATTTTAGAATAAAATTAATAACCAAAAAACAGTATAACAACAAAAGTAGCTACGGTACTATGTTATCAATAAAAGAAAATAAAGAAATTATCCTATAATTATGTTACTAAATTATAAGATTATCATTGAACGCTAGCACACTGGCTGTCTTCCGTGTAATCATCAATAAAGAAACGAAAAAAAATAATGAAAAGTAAAATTATATTGTATTAAATTACAACACTATTGCACTACACAAAAACACAATATTGCACGACTATAGTATTCAGCGTAATAGGGCAACCTATTACGGATAGCTCTACGATAAGAACATTGCTGAGTATTGAATTCAGATGAGTTATATAGTATGGGCGAGGACCCTGCTTGACCGATGAGTGGACAAGACGTCTTTGCTTGTTCTAATTGTTCCGATTTGAACAATATTATTTTTCCCGGGATGAACGGCGAGAGTTCGATCTTGGCCGGGAGGCTTGTAGGCTTTCGGTCCCTTATGTATGTAGCGACATAATTTGTCATCTTATATTACATTAAATTAAAGAAAAAAAATAGAAAGATTTGAATATCCCAGTTAGATATTGCTTTGCTGCTACAAAATTATGTCCGCAGTCACGAAGACACCGCAACACAAACCCCGTCGATTTGTGAGTAGGGTTAAGATGCAATAAAAGCATCAGTAGAGAGATCTGACATGATCTCAGGGTGCAAGGCCTTAGTAGCCATGCAGACAAAGAGGCATAAAAATGCCTTGGTGGTTTTTGCTTCACGACGTTTATGATATTTTAGCAAAAAATGTCCACCAAAATCGACGCCTACGCGAGAGAAGAGACGATTAGGTCGGACACTAGAGGATAGTAGATCCACCATCATATGTGGATGTGTGATGGCCTTAAACTTGTGGCATGTGAAACATTTTTATAATTGAGATCGAATGACGGTACGACCGGACATGATCCAATATTGCGTTGAATAATAAATGGGAGAGTACGCGGGCTTACGTGAAGATGTGCACGGTGATATTAATTAATTAACAACTCGATTAAATAACTAGGCTTGGGTAGTAAAACGGAATGTTTGCTTTCGAATAGGAGTGAAGAATTTGGCGGCATACCGCCCACCCTGAGAATACCTTGGGAATCAATAAAAGGTTGTAACTTTTGAAGGCCAGAAGTACACATTTTGTTGGAAGTTAAAAGTATAAGATCATTATGAAAATAATCTTCTTGTTCGAGTTTAATCATCTTCATGAGCGCGTTGTCAAGTTCTTGAATAATAAGTACCGCATTACTTAGGCTCTGTTTCGCCGTATTGGAAACGTAAAACAGACATTTGTTTTGCACCTAAGTGTCCTAGAAATAACAATCTTCAATTTTGATGATGGGGAATACTTTACTATAAAAGAAGAGGATTTGATTTCTGAACTAAAACTGTAGATTTAAGGGGTTGAATTTCCGGCAATTCACTGATTGGAATAGTTGATGGCCTCACCGAAGGCCAATCCTCAATAGGATTACAGAACTTTGGCAGAACCGAACGCCACGGTGGTTTAGCTGGTTTAATTAGTGGCCTCATCGAAGGCCAATCCTCAACAGGATTACGGAGCCTCGCAAGACTCAAAGCCCACGGCGGCTTTATTGGTGGCCTCACCGAAGGCCAATCCTCGACAGGATCGCGGAGCCTCAGCAGGCCCGTCAGCCACGGTGGTTTAGTTGGTGGCCTCACTGAAGGCCAATCCTTGACAGGATTACGGAGTCTTGGCAGACTCAAAGCCCACGGCGGCTTAATTGGTGGCCTCACCGAAGACCAATCCTCGACAGGATCACGGAGCCTCGGCAGACCCAAAGGCCTTGGTACATGTTTTATAAAATTAGTAGAAAATGTACATAGGGACCCATAGTCCGCAATGTTATCCTCAAAAATAACATGGTTCCAAATTGCTCTTGGCATGTTGTCAGGGATCTGAACAACACGGTTCGCAACAAAAGTTTTGAATAAAAATAGTGGCTTATGAAGACAAGATAAGACAATTGTCGTGTCAGCGAAGCGGAAAACCTTTTCAATTTGCACGGCAAAAGGTGCTGACGACAATATATTTTTTATATGTTTTGATAACAGCACGGCTGCATACAATTCTAATCTAGGGATTGTTAATGACTTTAAGGATACGACCTTGAATTCGGCCATCAACAACTGGCTAGAGTTATTGTTTCGAACGACTAAATAAATCACTGCTGCATAACCTAGTTGGAATGCATCACAAAATTCTACGAGAATACAATGACTATCTAGGTTCGCATGGTAATATCGTTGAAATCGTAAGGGTTGCAGCGATGGAAGTTGTTTCACAAAGCTGATCCATGTAGATACGATATGTCGTGGTACTTCGGAGTCCCGAAGATTCGAAAATTCCTGGATAATCCTTTTTGTAGTAAGGATTACAGGAAACAACCACCAGATTGACAATATATTCCGCTTTGAATATACTGCCGAATTTGGTATCAAAAGATAATCCACTTTGGGATTCCAAAACACGCGTAATATTTTAACATTCAAAATTTTGTTAAAATTCAATATTGGTTGTAGATATTCAGAATTACATTCGAATAATTCAGAATCTTCCGCTTTGATAATGTCATTGATAAAATCAGAAGCGACTGGCACTTCCTCAACTTTCCAAAATATTTTCATTATATTATTTAATGACATATCTGACAATATGAAACATGACGTTGATGATGAATCAATTAATTTACTTTTCCCGAAATTAATATATCCGAAAACTATATTTAAAACACTTGGGTTACCACAAACGATATGTGATAAGTTGAAAAGTGAATGTACTAATCCATTTAACTGAATCTTATATTTCCTTAAAGATAACACAAGCGTTTTGGCACAGCCCTGAGAAACGTGGCTATGGCTAATTCGTATAAGTACGTACGCACTGTGTTTATTTTGCATGTAAACAATAGCGTTACCCAAAGGTACGGTGCACGCATTGCTTACATTTCCGTTAGAATTTAAAATGACGGTAGTAGTCAACGACGTATAACCACTTTTACATGTAGACAATGATTTACATTCACAAAATATATGTAATCTTAAACAATCAAAACAGCGATTTAATTGCTTTATCCGGTTTTTCCTTTCAGTAGGAGAAATAGTTAGAAAATTTGCACACTTGTATATTGGGTGATTTTCTTTACATAATATAGCACACAAATCTTGAGAAGGATTTGTATTCAATAAGGATTTTCGCGAAACCGATGCCTTTTGTTTATTTATGTTTGTAGCAAGTGTTCTTGCAAATGACGTTTCGAAATGTCGCCTAGTGTCTTGATCTAGACAATGGAAGATTACATGGGGAACAAATTTAATAAATAAGTTTTCATAATTCATTGAAAATGAATTTTCAATATTGGAAACAAAAGGTGTGATTTTATTCGCGGGTAGATCTAAATTGTTACTTTTAATAGCAGAATTTGATTTTAATTCAATGTCTAAATTCTCATGTTTTCTTTTGGCACATAAAATGTCTGAATATAGGACCTGCATTTGTTCCGAAACTGTGATTATCTCTGAATAATCACCAGCTGTGTTTGATTCTATTAACCGATTATTAATTTCAATATTCAAGGATTCGATCTCTCCTACCCATTCGGAAATTAAATCACAACGACATAAAAATATTTGCTTTTTCTTTTCATCAGAACTTAAAAAGGGAATTAAATTATGTGTTGTTTGAATTCTTTGTAAAAAACGATTGCCACGAGCTGTCAATACTGCAATCTTTTTATCTTCCATTTTGCTAAATTTTAATATGATTTTTGTTGAATATAATAATTTTGTACAGTATTATTATTTCGCAAGTACAATATTATTTCGTATAATATTGTTGTCACACAGAAAACAACCTATGCAGAAGGCTTCAATAATAAGTTAATATGATGAATTTATATAAAATTAAATGAATTTAAATGCTAGTCTCATCCGGCTACGATTGGACCAAATAATGTAATCGCAAAGATGCAATTCTTGAGAAGTGGACTGTATCTTAATAATATGAGGTGGCGTGACACAACTATACGGATGGTAATTAGGACTTCGGGAAGGATCTGACTTACCCTGAATTCCTGGTTCCGTTCTTGGGGAGTTATTGTGTCACTGGTAATCACTTGTACAATTAATTGCGCAAGTATCCCGTTTAATCGATATTATAGCGCCGAGGGATGAATAATCACGCACTGCACAGCACTATAATAGATTCCAATAAAGTCGTTGTTTAGTAAGGAGAGGTCCAAGCGACCATTGCACAATACAAAGCAGACTCATTAATAGTCGATGTAAAAGACGAAGAGGGATGATGGTACATCGCTGCATGAAGCACAAAAACAGACTCACAATACACATGTGGTTATTATTGCCTGGTCCTTCGAGCCGGATTTCTTTCAAATTTACTGAATTAAAAGGATGTTAAAATCAATTGAATGCATACAAGAGAAACAGGTACAGTTTTACAAATGAACATCTTGCCAATAATTAACTCAAAGGTAATAATTGCCAATCTCAAGTAATCAGCTTTTTCTGACTCAAGCATCTATTTTCAGAAGCAAAGAAGAATTTTCCACCTTATAACAGAAATGAAAGGGGAGATATCACATGAATTAAAAACAATTTTAATAATAAGATCTAATATACATTCATTAACACCTTTTTAGGGTTTTTTCGTATGTATACGTAATCTGGGCAAGACGGAATAAATATGGTAGTTGGTCCCAGAAGTTCTACACTGAAATAAATCCGACTTCTAGTATTTGGTAGCAGAATCCGAAAGTTAATCAATAAAAGCAAAAGGGTATTTTCTGTTTTTTATAGCTTAAAAAATTATCAAAAAATTACAATGATTATGTTTTTTTTATGTTGACGAATAAATTTTCTACAGCGAGTCTAAGTTTCCCATTTTTGATATACCGCCAAAACGATATCGTCTGACATCATGAGCGTCGGCCGGCTTAAACATTTCTGATAGTAGTAGGTACATTGTTGTTTGTTGACGTGCTTATTTGGTGCCCTTGCCAACCATGGGCTGTTTTGGTTTTTGTCACAAATTAATCAAATAAAATTGATTAATCGAACGCGCCGGGTTCGAACCAGCGAACTTCGGATTGGGAGTCAAGAGTCATGCCCATCGACCACACATGCCTTGATTGACACGTAGTTTCAGTTGATTTTAATATATGTCGTTGGGCTTAGAGCTTATGTCAAGTTTCGACAGATGTCCAGTAGTAAGAGAAATACATCCCCGCAGTAGGTACACCCCGGTCGACATCGCTAACAAGCTCAGATTTATTTCGTAGTCAGTTAAAGTCGGTCGTGTGATCCAGAAGTATAAATATATTGTAAACACGGAAAAAAAACAGATTGCACCAGGCCCAATTGTATCGATAACTTTCGGTAACTTCTCATCGTTCCCTAATAATAATAATATAATAAAACTTACATTAATTTATATTTATATATTATTAATTATGAACATTATTTTGTATTATTATATTCCAGAATATTCCTTAAATATTACAAAGAAAAATGCTATTTTCTTAAGAGGCCTTTCGGAAAATTATTGCCATCATCAAGAGGAGGGTAAGGAAGTAAGTGAATATTCAGATCCGGTCATCAAACACGACTAAAGCCATTTGAAGTGACATTTCAATTCTGAGTGGAAGTCTTGGACAATACTAAGTATTGTTTACAAAATTTAACATTTTATCAAATCTTTTAAGTTAATTTCAACGTGATGTTAAAGTTCTTTTAAAGTTATGTGATTATTTCAGTTTTATGAAGCAACTGGCCTATAAAGACAAATGTAATAACAGTATTTGAATAGAATTTACACAGAACGCGGATATTAATTTCAAATATTTGATGAATTGTGTAATTTTTTTGAAACAACGTCGTAAACCTATCATGGAACTTGCCGCAAATATACTTTCTATTGTTTTTTAATGAAGAAATTGTGAAATAACACAATATTAATTTATGTTCTAATACTTTTTAATTGATTGCTAGTCGAGAGCCTTACCCCTTACAACATAAAGTAAATATAATGAGAATGATCATAATTTTATATTAAAAAAATATATATTTCCGATAAAAAAATAAAATAATAACATTTGTGGCGTAATAGAAAGTTATGCTCCAGTTGAACGAAATATGATATCTTACAATAATAGCTGTAGCTCCCAGAGCATCAGCTATCTTTTTCCATTAGGGACTTTCTTAGCATGAAAGAGTGAGATGGGTGGGTTTTTGAGCGTAGCGTTTCATCAGATATTATGTCAATTTCCTGTGAGAGTAATCTGCCTGAGATGACAACACTAGATAATGTGAGAGGTATGGAGGTATCTCGTTTCCCGTAGGAGTTGGAAATTTTACTCAAGTACATGTCCTTTTTCCCAATGAAGAGTTAGGTAAACAGTCATGATATCATCAGACATCGTCTAGTGAGGCGTTTATCATGTTAATGTGTAAAAATATTCAGTAAAATAATAAAATAAAAAACCTCTCAACAATCTGTTATAATATTTAATTGAAAAAGGAAAATATTGACAGCCTCAAGATGGCATATTTTGTGTGAATTCTAGTAATATCGTTCTTCACAAAGTACGAATATAGAATTGGTCCCAAATGTGATCCTTGGAGAACTCCGCTTGTAGCTGTGAATGTACATGAAACTTTGTCATTAATTTTGAAAATTGTTTCATAAATAACTGTTAAATCATATATATTAAAAATGCATACCCAAATTTACCATATTCTGAAGCTAATTCAGTAATATGTAATTCGCATACATGTTATTTTCTTTAAATAATCTTACAAAATTAAGTGATTGTAAATGATGAGAATAAAACTATTGCTGTGGTTGTATATGCAAAGTCTCGGGCTTAAAGTAATTTCACGGCCATTGGATTCATTAAATCCAGACCGAAATATTGACCGCCTCAAGATGGCCCATTTCGTGTGCAATTCCCCGAGGTGTGCGCACGCTAATGCGCAGTTTTATCGCGAAACTGCCCGGGGTATTACCATAAAAGTTTATAGCACACTATTTAGCGATTCCGGTACGTGGTTTTAATGGCGCGATCATTAAGATATAGCGCCGTGCACTTTGGTCTATCTGAGGGTGTTTAGTACCTCGGGATCGGAAGGTATAGAAGTCATCAGTGCACGGTGAGGTGGAAGGTGAAAAATGCGTCCACGATTTAGAAAGTTCTAGCAATTGACATTTTTTTCATTAACTCCACAGCAGGCCTTTAAACAAGTTCCCTCAGAGCATATTAACGACTTAACGATTCTGCATTGACCATCGACATTTTCAATGTCACTTATAGACAGTTCAGCAACTATCTTTTATCCACTGGAGCGATTTTAGGCTTATATATGTGCCATTTTAAATGTCCACGATTGCTTTTCGGATAAAAAAAGCCAATTATCTCTTTATTCGGCAAAAAATAATATTTGTAGATCCCACGTTTGTTATTTTAGTTTTAATATGAAGTTATTGAATTGTTTTATCTATTATAACCAAAGATGTCGCAAATCCGAACTACGTAGACTATTTTAGAACGATGTTAAAAAAATATATTTTTCGCGCACAATTTCTGATCAGCTGTTTACGGTTAAAAATTAATTCCCTTTTGTACCTTTAATATTATCAAGTATACCACAGACAATACACAGAAATCGAAAAAAATTCTATGTTGACTCAAATAAGTAGGTACCTCTGACGACAATTAATATTGCCGTCATTGCCATCTTTTAATATTTTTTTTTATAATTCCTGCAAATATGAGATAATCGGTATAACACAGTTTAATTCGTTGGCTGTTTAGCACTTTAATAAGTTTTTTTATGTCTGCATGTTAAAATTCGAAGTTATGATTTTTTAATGTTGGCGAAAAATTTTAAAAATGATCGTCTTGAAATCTCGAGCAATCGAGGCAAATTTATTTGGCGTGGTCGCTCCAGTGGTTAACACATGTCACAAAATAGTAAAACTGCCCTTGTGAACTATGTAATTTATAATCTTCCCCATGATATATTGGTGTATAACCGTTTTACAGAGAACGTGAGAAAATAAATAAATAATAAATATGTCATCTTTGGGGAAGGTGTACGTATGACATTTTTAGGGAAAGGAAGAGGATGAAGTTTTGGGAAGGAAAAGGGTATGAGGGGTGGGTAGAAATGAGTGTGTCCAAGAGTGACGGAATATTAAATTCATTTCTTCCACTGCGGTGCGAGGCGATGGTTCGAGAGAGTCCACGTCACGCATTACGTGGGAAAATGGCCTGGCGCCAAGACCTAGACAAAACTCACCCCGTGAACCCGGGCACCCCCGCTGTCGTATGTAAACTTAGAAAACCATTTGAGATGACCTATGGCAGGGGTGTTGGTATTTTAATAAACGGTTCCCGGAGCGGCGGTACTCGTACCTGCCTCAAAACTATTTTACATCCACTCGGGACGTGTACAGATATATCGATCTAAAAATTATATTTAGGTAGTGAAAACACCGATATTTTATGTTTGCACTTTTACATTTAGTTTACCACAGACGCTCTAGTAAAATTTAAAATAATTTTATAAACGAAGAAACGGCAACGCCAACGAAAAAAACGCCAACTCAGTAAGGTTTTGGAATTTATTTTTATGTGAATAGAAAAAAAATGACAATAACCGTTTTATATAGTAACGGTACGGGTACGGGCGGTAACGGGTCTAGAGGCAAATAGGGGGCGCTAAGGCAGCGGAGGAGGCGGCCACAGCGTAACTGTTTAAAAAATTAATGATAGAATAATCAGAAAAAAGTGTTTTCATGCAAATCCTTCACCGCATTTGGCTGAGCGTGTTTTCAGTGCGGTAGCAAATTTACTTTCTAGAAAATAGAATAGACTACACTCCACTAATCTAATTATTTTTTTATAACTGATTGATCTTCACGGTAAGCGATTTTTAAAACATTTACTTTATCATTTTATAATTATTTTAAATGGTATATATTATGCCCGTTAGTTATATTAATATATGAAAGAATATTTTATCTGCTTTCAAAAACAGTAGGCACAGCATTTTGTGATACGTTCAAAAACAACGATTTTATTAAAATCGATTGCATAGCAGAAATATTAATTTAATGATTTGATCATTTTTGATCAAGACACGCAGGGTTAATTGTGCCAGGTAACGTATTACATTACTTAGTATATAATATTTAACACCGGTATTTATTTAATTATAAACGTCGTTCGTAACCACTGCAGCGACAGAGCAATTAAATATCTTGGATTCTAAATTGCGGATTCTATTCTCGGATTGCTAAAGGAAATTTTTCCGCCTACATTAAAAAAATCATACCTTCGAATTTGAATATGGAGACATACAAACTGATTATAGTTCTATGTAGCCAATAAATTCCCCTATATTTTGTCTATTATCACATATTTGTAGGATTATAAAAAATATATAATTAAATCTTTAACCTTAAAACATTTTAAAAAATCTAGAGAATATTTATTTTGTTATATTTTGAATGTTTGAATGTACAATAGTCGTTTAATAAAAAAGAAAAATTGAAAATTTGCCACATTTCGGCAACAAAGCAATCCGAGGTTTTGGAAATAGTGCCATAATGTGGTAAAAAGCGCTCGAGTGGTTATAATATATTTCAAAAATACAATATATATTTTTAAATGCTTTTCCAGCAAATAGAATGTTTGACACGTCTGAAAAGTAGTTATATAACAATACAATTATGTACCTTCAGTCACATTATTAGCATGCAAATAGACTAAGCCCACTCACTCAAACAAACGTAGGAGGAAACTCATTAGATGAAATTTTATTCAAAATGAATGCCAGGAGAACAGGAATGGTGAAGAGGTAAAGTAGAAACTTGAGTTCAGCCCATCTAAAACTTTCACGTATGACTTCTACCATTTCACATAGTTGTAAAGCCGTTCCACCTACAACAGTCGTACAAGCTACAGGGTCGAAATGGTTGCCTCGAACAGGAAACAAGTTATTTCAATTTATAATTCTGTTGTTCCTATCTGGAATAGGTCTCTTTGGGAAGTGGGAGAAATCGCGATGTTATTTTAAGTGTTCGGCTTAAATTATTATAGTACCTGAAAATTCACGCCGTAAGCGTAGTAAGTAAATTAAGGAACTTATTTACGTGATAAATCAAAACTAAATTTAATTATTAATTTATTTGTTGTAAGCTGTGGTTTAAATTGCTGGAAACTATAGTTGCTCAGAATAGATATCTACTAATATTGAAAGCATTGTCGTGGCTTTGAATACCCTTAGTAATTACTTATTGATGATTGAAGAAAAAGATAACAATAATAATCTAATTTTTTCAAATATGTAAATGAACAAGACACAGAAAAATAATAAAAGATAACGGTCGCAACTGGGACTCGAACCCAGAACCTTACGTCTTATCAATGATATATTACATTGATGGGAATAATCTTCAAAAGTTAAAAAGAGAGTTTTTCTTATAAAAATATACTTATTTATTAAATTAAACAAATAACTTTGTAGTAAACCACTATTATAATCACTATTACCAAAAATTTTTATAATTTAGGTAATTGTAATTATATAATAGTGGTTTAATATAAAGTTATTTGTTTAATTTAATTCAAAATGACGCCACAAAGTGATTTTGCGAAGTTTGAAGAAATACTTATTTATTACTTATCGACAAGTATACCTGTACCTGTATTTCATTTTATAGTTTTTTTTTTTTTTACATTAGGTCCACACAGGAGGCCCTGAGGAAAATAATTTCCCCCAGGGCCTTCATCTTTGTCTATGTCATCTTTGGGGATGCTGTGTGAAGGGTATTTTTAAGGAAAGGAAGGAGAGGAAGTTCTGGGAAGGAAAAATGTATGAGGGTTGGGTAGGAATCTGGGGTTCAGTGTGTCTAGATCATCCGCCGCCAAGACCTAGATAAACCTTACCCCATGAACCCGGGAACCCCTGCAAAGTCACCAAACGTAGCGAACCACTTGGGTGACCTATGGCAGAGGTGTTGGTTATCCAATAAATGGTTCCCGGGGCGGCGATACCCATTCCAGCCTCCCAAATTGGCTATATTAAGTACATTCTTTTTAGCAATAAAATTTGTACATCTCATACCTGTTGTACATCTATTCTAAAACTGCTATAATAATATTCTATTATCTAAGAACTAAAATTCATACTTCGCAAAATTGAGACATGGCCCACAACAAGTTGGCTTTCTTAAGTAACATTTACAGGGAATTCATTAACCATTTTAAAACAATTTCAGTTATTTGCACAGCAGTAGAGATCTGGTTCGGGACCGGATCGGGAGAAATTGGTTGAGAGAAACCCAACATAAAACTCTCCAGCCGCACTCTATCGACCCGTCGCGTCGCCTTGCACTGCAGTGGGAGGAATACACACATATTTCCTTCCCAGAACTTCCTCCACTTCCTTTCCCTAAAAAGACCCTCCACACAGCACCCCCCAAAAAAATCGTTTTTTAAGTTTTTTTTTTCCTAAATTAATGTAAAAAAAAGACATCTGACCAAGAGCGTCGTCGCCCAATGGGAATAGAAAATCCGTGTGTGGCGTATGACTTATAAAAACCAAGTACCAGATACAAGCGGAAGTGCTGCCATCTCTAATTTTCAAATTGAACAACTGGTGAAGTTTTTATAAAATATTATAGTAAGTGATTGTTTTCATTAGAATTATTGTTTATTTATAGGATTTTGGCAGATTATCTATTTTTATTTAACTTGTATTCCATGTTACCTACTTTTGTCAACTCTTACATTTTATGTAACCTGTAGTTTGTTTATTATTACAATTAAAAGTTTTTTTTTTTTTTCTTTTATATATTCAATAATATTATTATTCCATGTATAAAAACAGTTTATTATAAACTGTTTTTATACATTGAATAATAATATTATTGAATATATAAAAGAAATAAAAAATTAAAATGGTGTTCTACAAAATAAACTTAATAACAATAAACAATTAAAAGTATTCAGAATCGATATAAAATTTGTATTTACTTTAACAGAATAATCTTGCAGGCGTTAGCTTGGCTTAACTGTTTTATTACTTACTACAAAATTATCAAAATGAAATATGTAACACATTTACCCTTTTCAATAAAGAGTCGAGGGAAGAAATAAACAAGGGTGTTCGAAGGAAATTTCCATAATAATTTACCGTGTTTCATTTTCACACTTCCTCACACTAGCGGACCTCCGGCATAAATAATGGCCTTCTTAATCAGGAAACAGAAATATTATGATTTAATAATGCGGAGGTCGAAATCCACGTAATGAAAAACTTTAGCTGGAATTTATTTACATACGAAACAAGTCTGTTTGTTTTCAATTAATATCCCAGTTGTGGTTTTAGCAAGGTTCTGCAAAAATAAATAATGTATTTTCATCTTTAATGTGTTATTTTTGAACAATTCTTAATTATTTCCTGCCATTTTTATAATGTTCACTTCATTAAGTTTTTTTTTTTTAAATTAATATATATGTTAACGGAAATGTATGTAATCCGTATTCAATTCCTAGGAAGTGTATGTAGTTCCTAAAATTGCTTGGAAATGTGTGAAATAAATTATATTAGACACATTTCCTAGGAAATCTCTACCATTCCTAAATAGCAATCGGAAATGTAAAACATTTTATAATAATACAACTATAAAGGGGCACTTTCTTTTGTATCACAAATCATGTTACACAAACTTAGCGTAGCCGCTAAACTACTTGAAAACTGGTATATTTTTCTTGCCTTGACGCGAGCACGCGATATAAAGAGGTCACTTTTTTTGTACCACAAACCATGTTAATTACTTAATTTACAGACTGATTACTTACCAAATGAAAGTTTAACTTTATAAGAATGTAACAAATAAAACAACGTGTTTTATTACACAAAGCATTTTTTTATAAATTTCCTAATACGATATTGGAATTATGTACAATTCCTAGGAAATGTATACATTTCCCAGGATATGTATGTATTAAATAATTTTTAAAACAATATTTTATACTTCCTAAATAGCTTCGGAATTGTATACATTTTTAGGAGTTGTATAAAATTTCTAAATTTCATACATTTACGGTAACATATACATAATTACGAAACCAGATGTGTAAATAGATTTAGATTGCGCAAATGAAGAAATCCAAATCACAGGAGGACTAAAATTGTTTGATGAAATGCCTGAAAGCCTGAAGAATGAAGGAAGAATGAATGTATTTAAAAAGAAATATTATGTTTATTGTGAAAATATTTAATGTTACAAAACTCAAATATTATCTGGTTTATATTAGTTTATATCCATGTTGTTTAAACTATCTCAAAAAAAATAATTAACATTTTGTCTCAGTATTTATACACTTATTCAAAAGCCCACAAGGGCCTTCAATATGAATAAATAAAAAAGTAAATAATTTGTGTTTTATTTCTAGCATTTTTAAGTACCCTTCATAATAAAATCGTAATTATTTTCAAAAAATTATGACAAGCGCCAATATTCGTATTTTGAAGGAAATCGACACTATAAATTGGAAAGCGGGTAAGGGTGTCGCCGTCCCAGAAGCCATTTATTCGAAAACCAACACCTCTATAGGTCATCTTCGAGTAGTTCGCCAATTTTGGTGACTTAGCAGGGGAGTACGGGGTCACGGGTGAATTTATGTAAAAAAAACGATAACATTAAAAATCGTCGATTTCTCTACATTATTTATAACCATAAGAACCGGCCACGCGTTACTGTTTGCTGTTCCAGTTCCCCTTCCGCCTCCTTTTCCCCTCCCGCATATCCTTCCTCTGCCGCGTCTCCTTCCCCTCTCCCGCTGTACCTAGTCTCGCAACCCCCTCCCGTTCCCCTTCCACCTTCTCCGCATTCCCCCCACCCTCCTCCACCCTCCCGGGAACCCCCCCTTCTTAATTCTTAATTCCCCTCCGCCCCTCCTGGATTCCCCTTCCCCTCTCACCTTTTTTTCCTGTCGCTCTAGATAAAATACACCCATTTTTCTAACAACTCGCGTCTAACATTTTTCAAATTTTTAATCCAAATTTCATAACGCCAGAGCTCGTCATAAATTATAGCCTATTTGTTATTCGGTTGTTTGAGCTATATTATTGTAAAGTTTCATTAAAATCCCTTCAGTAGTTTTTGCGTGAAAGAGTAACAAACACACATACATCCATACAAACTTTCGCGTTTATAATATTAGTAAGATTGACAGCTTAGCGAAGCCCATTTTTAATTCGACCGTTTTTAATTTGATTTATAAATTTTGTTACCAGTTCAAGATGATCAGTTCAAGATGGTGGCATGTTTTGGTAAAGATTCTTTTTGCAAATTTTAAATCGTCGCATTTAGTGCCTCCGCTGACGAGGCAACTGAAACCAAACTAAAACCGTCTCGTTGTTATGGCTTCCAACGAAACTGAAATTTACGATTTCTGTCATTATCTCAGCTTGTTTAACCATAGACGAAGAACAATCAGCTATCATTGTAGTCATCTATCGCTGTCAAATTGAAAAAACAAGAAAAAACTGACAATAAAACTGGCACATCAGCCGGCCACGACAACTAGCGGGCCTTTTTTGAGAAATTGTGTGCGGGCCATCACGTTGACGCACAAAGCGAGTTTAGTTGCGAACTTTTTTTTTTTAGTTGCTTCGTCAGCGGAGGCACTTATTTTGACTTACTTGTTCCCATTTGTTCAATACCTACCAACCTAGTAACTACTAGCTTGAAGAAAATTAAAAGCATTTATTGTTATTTATATGGCGAGGTTTCTTTTGACTAATTGTAATTAAATAAACCATTTAATTACAATTAGTCCATTTAAGTGGGTACTTAAGAACATACTTACAAATTATGTATAGGATTTCAGAGGATTTTTTTAAATAAATAAGATAAAGTAAGATACCCACTAGGTATTTATTACCCGGGAACTTTTTTGGATGCGTTGTCCAAATAACTGTTCACCAAATTACTACCATTATTCCAGTTCACAATATTTTTTTTAACGTAACCCAGCATATTTCCTTTAAAAAATTTACCTGATTTCAAAGTTGGTGCGTCGGTATTCCATTTTCAAACAGGCCCAACTGCTAATGGAAGGGTTGGGTAAGTACTTTCCCTAAATTATGGATTCCTAAGAACGTGGGTACCGTGGTGATAAATTCATGGAAATTCTGCGTATTTTGGTCGGAATTTCTAACCTGCATGCACGGGGAAGGAAAATGCCGTAAAATTTCACGTGGTGTCGTGATAATAACCATGCAACGGCTCGAGCTACCTCACTTTCCAATATCTCACAGTTGAAAATGTAAATGAAAAACGATTTGTTAGTAGACGCTAAAATTTATAAATTTAACAGTTTCTCGTATTAAATTCCTCTTTTCAAAAAGTCAAGTATTTAAAAAATTTTTTTTTTGAAGTTAGTCTATTTTTAATATTTAACATCATATAAAATATAACTACACCGTGGTTATGTGTTTCAAAATACAATGTACCCATTAGAACGCTTTCTATTGAAATTTTCAAATCAAATGTACAACAAATATATGCCAAAAATATATTATTGAATTCGACTGAAGTAAATACTTCTTTAGTAATCTAATCTAATTTTCTTTCTGGCATCGAATAAAACCATTCCAATCATCAGTGTATAAGCAGACTCTTATAATATAGATATATTGAAGATTCGTTTGGGTTGTTACCAATCATCATGACAAATCAGTCGTTTCAATGCACCGAGTTCGCACACTGTAAACGAAAATTTGATTAATTTTATTATGGGATTATAATAATTAAACGCCAATTACCGGATATTCAAAATTTCCTTATTTTTTCAGCAACAAAAAGCCAATATAATATTTTTTTATTCACCAGATTTACAGGAACGGGTTTAGTTTTTCCCATAGGAAAAACTAAACCCTTTCATACATTTTTCCATATAAATGATCATCTAGTAAATCCACGTTATGCAAGTGTATTATATAAGTATAATTAATACAAAACAATACAAGAACAATACGTTAATCTACCAAACTATTAAATGGGAATATAATTCATCGTCTCCAGATATTTTCATATCAGAGGGTTCGGCTCTGTGGAATTCCTAATTTGACCGATAAATCCTACTGGTCCCTCAATATAAATATTTAAAAAATCTTTCGTAATTCTACATGTATTTAAAATGACTGATTTTTGCATTTTTATATACAAATTCTTTGACAAATCTAATATGCCTAAATTCTTAATAAGAGAGCTAGGTATAATGCCAGTAGCCGAAATAACAAAAGGTAATATTTTTATAGTCTGAGAATGCCAAATTCTTTTAATTTCATTTCCTAAATCTGTATATTTTCTTATTTTTTCAGAAACAGATTTTTGAATATTACAGGAATTTGGAATAGCTACATCAATAATATAAGTTATTTTTTTAATTTTGTCATGTAAAACTATATCAGGTCTATTATGACCAATTGGTCTGTCTGTTAGTATAGTTTTATCATAGTAAATTTTAAAGAAATTATTTTCTAAAAATGAATTTGGTTCGTATTCATAATATGCTACTATATTATGACATTTAATCAAGTTATGTTTAATTACCAAACTTTGGTGAATTATTTTTAAAACCTGATTGTGCCTAAATGTATACTCAGACGGCGCTAATATAGAACATCCTGATATAATGTGTTCTATAGTTTCCGGAAAAGCCATACATTTTCTACATAAATCATCAATTTGATTTGGATCTTTGATAATATGCTTCCTATAATTTTTGGTATTTATGACTCTATCTTGAATAGCAAGCATAAATCCTTCTATTTCTGCGCTCAACTCTCCAATACTCAACCATTTGTTTGACGAAAGTTTGTCAACATACGTTTGGTTGAGATAATTGAAGTGTTTTGCGTGAATAATTTTATTTGACCACGAATCTAATAATTCCTGGTTGGTATTTATAAAAATGTTGGCATTCTCGTCGTATAAATTTAAAGGTGAAATATTTCTGTCTGCCTTGCAAATTATTATATGAAGCTCTGAGCTATTGCTTTTCTATGGAAAAAATTTCTTAACATTTCTACCTGATTTTGTTTTAAAGAAGTTATTTTGACTATACCTCTACCTCCTAAATTTCTATTTATAATACATAATATCTATTAATACATAATATTTTCATTATTATTTCATTAGAATTACTGTTCTAATTAATAGCGGCACCAACAGATGGCACTGATTGCCTCATTTGTGCAATGGCGTTATATTTGTAAACAAAGGCACATCCTTTATCGACACTTATATCGCCTTGAATGCGCGTACACACATATTATGTAAATGTTTGTGTCAAATACAGCACTTGAATATGGTGTAGGTAACCATTAACCATACGTCATTTGACACTTTATGGTAGTACGGTTGGAACGTCGCAAATGGTTTATTTTTGTGTGGATGGATTTATTGTTAAAAAAATGTGGTGAAAAAAATAGGTACAAATGCGTCCTTTTAAAATTATAGAGCTAAAAAAGAGCTAAACATCGTAATTATTGTAGTCACAATGCAGTGTATAGACACAACAGAAAAAAAAAGATGTTATGTTGGGGACAACAATTGGTTCCCGCAAAGCGGAAGGAAAATGGATTTAGGCAGGATGCTGACTTACCACTGTTTTTTCCCTTCGTTTTCAAATCAGCTGGCTTTCACTTCTCAATGAACTCACTAGCTCACGATTATTTTTTATGTATGTAACTTTCGACACGGTTGAAAATAATCTCCTTATTTAACAATGACGTTAACAGGAAGATGAGGTAATTTCAACTGAAGCACTGCGATATATTATTGTATTCAGTCGGCGTAAGGTAAGGAATAAAAGTATTTTGTGTTTAGACTTATATTTCGAAAAGATACAAAAGGAATGAAAGCTAGGCACCAACATATTACATGAGCAGTTAAGACCAAAAGAGAATAAAACAGGTTAAATTTTCAGTATTGTAAAACATTGCTTGCATTGATTAGCTTTTGAATCCCCTACGTAATGCTAGAAGTCCGGATTTATTTCAGTGTAGAAATTCTGGACTAACTAGAACATGTATTTCTCTTAACCCAGATTACCAATGGCGGGAAATATTCATATCAATTCAGTAGACATCTTCAATGTAGCGCTAAACAAATACAAAATGTTGTCACTGAAGCAGTTCTGTTATGAACAATAAATACTGCAATTTTTTTCTATCCATATGTAAAAGTCCCTAAAACGACCGCTAATAAATACTTATAATATATATAAATATGTCACATTTTATTACAAATTGGCTAGAAATATTATGCTAAAATTTTTTAATATATTTAATATCTACATATATATAAATATATCACATTTTCTTACAAATTGACTAAAAATATTATGCAAAAAATTTTTAAGTGCGAAATTTCCAATATTAAGTCGCGCGATTTAAGCAGTACAATTTCTGGTTCAGTCAAAGTTTTAACCCTATAATAAATACATATCTATAAATATGTCACATTTTTTTACAAATTGACTAAAAATATTATGCAAAAAAAATTTAAGTGCGAAATTTTCAATATTAAGTCGCGCGATTTAAGCAGTACAATTTCTGGTTCAGTCAAAGTTTTAACCCTATAATAAATACATATCTATAAATATGTCACATTTTCTTACAAATTGGCTAGAAAAATTATGCAAATTTTTTTAAAGTGCGATAATTTCCAATATTAAGTCGCGCGATTTAAGCAGTACAATTTCTGGTTCAGTCAAAGTTTTAACCCTCGCGGCGCGCGACGGCGGCATTCCAAATTCAGTTTCAAAACTCTGTCCGTGGAGCGCATAAGCTGCGAGAAACTGTTTCTGATTTCAGTGGTTTTATATTTTTTTCTTCTTTCAGCACTATTATTTATTTCATTCCGGCCACTGTCGCTAGACTCCCCATGCCACAACTTCTCCCTTCGCGTCTTCGCGGAATCGAATCCACCAAGGGAAGCGGAGAACTTTTTATTGCGCGTCAGAAGGTAACGGAATATTATTTACATCGGATCCTGGACAAACTCGCAGTTGCGAAAGATAAGCAAATACTTTTTTAATGCAAATTCAAAATAACGTTGCATTTCATAAGTCAATAATATTATATTTTTTCTTTTGCTTGAGTACTAGGCAGAACCGTGAACTTTTTGAAAATATGTTATAACTGTATTTAAATTTCACAAAATAAACAATAAACAGGGTTAATCCCAAGTTACTTCTCAAGTAAGCATGGTCCCGTATATATTCTGCCTGCACAGAGTATAAATAATCAAAATGTGTACATTTTTATGCAGCATCGCGTTTATTAGTCAAATGCATCGCGTTTTAGCCACAAGTTTATTAATTATTTGTGTAGTATGTAGTTAGAAGTAAGATTTTGAATTATTTTTATACCCTGGAGGCGATTTTTCTGAAAAAACATTATGATTGCTGGTGGATATCTACCTACTATATTGCTTGTAATAATTGTTCCAATGAAAATCAAAAAAACCCTAGCATTAAATCAAATTTGAGTTCATTAAATCGGTTTTCACGTAGGACTTAGTCACAGACAACTGAAATTAGTGTTTTTGATTATTTAAAATGGCTACTAAAATAAAAACTAAATGGTTTTATGCATTTTTTAATGGTAAAATAAGATTTTGAGTTTGATTTAAATTAATGTTACCAAAACTGTCCCGTGCAAAGTAAGCATAGTTGTTGATGTCATGTACATAAGTAGCATAATAAAAAGTTATTATAATAATTATAATAAAATGACATACGTTTTTATATGTATACATTGTATTTATATTTAATATTCAGGGTGTTAAGGGACGTACTTAACTTACTTTAACCCGTGATTTTTGCCGTAAAAAGAAGTATAAAATGTAAGGTTTGATGATTAAAGTAAGTCAAGTACGTCATTTAAGAGGGTATTACCAGAGAATACCGGAAATTAGTCCCTTTTAAATCAAATTGTAGACGCATTGACTCTTTTTTATATAAAAAAAAATTGATTTTGAAAGGTTGTTATTTTATCTGGTAAACGCAGTTTTGAAATTGAAAACTAAATTTATTTTTTAAATTAAATAAAACTATGACTTTGTAAACACCACTTTTATTATTTATGTATATAAAAATGTGCCAACCGGGATTTGCTACAAACGTAAAGTATAAACTCTACTAGAGTTTATATTGCCCTGATGAAGCTACGTTTGTAGCGAAACCCCGTCGGCACAAAGTATATAAATAATAAAAGTGGTGTTTACAAAGTTATTGTTTTATGTAAAAAATAATGTCACATCACAAAGTAACTGCTTCATATGAAGTTTATTTTAATATACTAAGGTTATACCGTTAGTCGGTGGCAGATTTGTTCAATATAATCATACAACAAAATAAATCAATACGTAATCTAGTAAAAACAGTTTTCAGAAATTTAATATTAGTTAAATTTAAATCATTAAAAAATAAAACCGAGAACGTGTTTTGTGATAAAATTACCTCATATTTTCTATTTATTTAAGATCTTCTTACAAAGTAAGATAATTTAAAAAAAATTTACACCCTTTTTTGTTTGGACATTATTGAAAAATCATAAATACTTATGATCAAAAAATACTTACAAGAAGTAAACGATATTTAATAATTTATCATCGTGCATTATGAGCATTTTTATTGCTTACTTGAATGTAGGTATATATTAAAGCAAGTTTTGAATGAAATAAAATTTGATACATGAAATAATTGATTTTTGCTATTGGAACCTTCCTGTACAGTTGCAAGCATTTTTAACATTGCATAAAACCAACCGGCTTAGTTTTTATTTTATCAGGTTTATAAAAACATATTTAATTAATTAGTGAGTTACAATGTAACTTATAAGGAAAATTAAATTTGTTGATGGGGGAGGTAAGTAAGAGAGAGGCGGTAAAATTACAAAGATTTTATTTCTTAAAAAAGACAAATTAAAAAGTGATTTCTTTCTACTAAAATGCAATAAAATATACTTTATAGGCAATCGCAATATATTTTGATTTGATTTGTTCCGTATATATGTAGTATCTATAGAAAAAAGCTGCTTTGGGAAATGGAATGACTATTGATTCAGTTTCAAGATTTTTTAAAACTCCGTTTTATAACAAAGGTTTATAAATAAAACTACAACATTTTTATTCCTACAAAGTAAATCTGCAGATAAAACACTTTACACACAGTCTGTTGATTTGACACCTTTCTATAAAAAAAACATTTCCGTTTTTAAAAATATTTGCAAATATAATTTTATTTCAGTCATGAAAGTACGCTACGATACGGAACCAGAAACTTCAATAAAATCACGATTCAGAATTTTAAATGTAAACTTCACATTTATCAAGTTGCTATAACGTCATTGCTTTGAGGGTAGTTCCTCTAAACCAATCGCTGAGAAAATTCTAAATACATCTACCCCTCCGACTGCGGGGTAAATGATAAAACGAGTTAACGTTATTACGTTAGAAGAGGAAGAAGTTGAAACGTGACTTCTTTCCTCGCTACGTGAGGCCGGAGCAAGACTGCAAGATTACGTCATTAGGGGATGACGGAAACTTGATCGTAAGGGAGGAACATATTATGATGAAATGTTTGTCATGCAGGAATATTACGTTAACTTTTATTACCAACATATTTACTTAGGTAACTCGAGAAAAATGAGTCAGTGCAAAATATTTTTCTGCGGTTACCGTATTGTTCATTTTCTGTGGTTCACAATATTCAATTTAATTGTTTTTATTAAAAATATTCAATTTTGTAAATCGGTACGTACATTATAATAAAGTTAGAATGTTTGGTAAAGGTCTGAACATTTATTTTCAGCTTTGTAAAATGCATTTAAGTTCAAATTAAGTGCTATGATTTTAGTTCAAACTTTACCATCACGAATGTATTAACGAATACCTAACCCGCCATTGGTGACGCATATGTCTGTGAGACCGGGTGTTTAAAAAAATTCGAATAACTTTACTCTCCGTTATTGTTTTTTGTTGCAATTTTGAGTAGCTCCCGCATTAAACGTCCCCCACCATCACTGTTCATGACGAAACTGCTTAGTGAACACACATTGTGTATTTTTTTACTAACCTGTCCGTAAGACCGTATGTCACCGTGTATGTAAGTAAAATAATCAAGGATTAATTTCTTATTATTCTCAACTTTTACCTAGTTTTTTTATTTTTTATTATTATTCTATTGTGTTATATACTATTTTATATGTCTATTTTATGGGAAAAAAATCAGAAAAAACAAGTACTCTTGCCATAAATGTCAACAGTATTTGTGTCTTGAACACGTATAGGCCAGTGCAATTAGCGCAAAAAAGGGGGTCGCGATCGGAATTATTCCGGTAGTCCCAATTTTTTTATATGTCTTAGATAGTCATCTCCTGATGAAAAATCTGAGTTTTCGACCTTGGCGCACTTGAGCTTTCGTCGCCATTTTGAAAAAACCAACCGGTTTCGCGCCAAAATCTAGTTTTTCTCAAATATCTCGTTTCCAAAACAAATTTTGGCTAAAGTAGCTTAATAAGTTTAGTAGAAAATTAAATTACCCACAACTTTTATTTAAAATAAATTCTTCTATCTCTAATACATATCGAGATATGCAGTCGTAAAAATGTGTAAAAGTTTATAAAAACAGGTAAATTGCATGACTTGGTTTGGTTTTTTGTACATATCTTATTTCCAGTACAATTTTGTGAAAAAAAATATTGATATCAATTTTATAGAGAATAAAATTTCATAATAGAAACATAATAGGTATACGTTTAATGTTTTTATCTCAATGAGGTATTCAAAAAAATCTACTTATATCAGTTTTGTAGAGAATAAAATTTTTTAAAAGATCTGTGATTTTTATGTTTTTTGCAGTTTTTTTCACCAATAATGGGTGAAAACAGATAATTTACCTTTCATTTTTACATATTATAACTATGAATTAACGAGAGTGGGGGGGGGGGGTCAAACCCCTCCCCTACATTAAAGGTAAGATAAGAATGTGGTATTCAATGTTAAGAAAAATCAGGCTTTTCAGGCAGTTCAATCTAAACTGATTGATATACTGAAAAAAATAAAAGTAAACGGACCTACTTCCCAGCTGTCAGGGTTCAGTACTTCCAGATGACAACACTGACTGAGCTATATGTTGACATTGAAAGAGAAGATGGATCTAATAGAATATGAAAGATTTACTAAAGAGGGTTTCTTTACGATTCGACGATCTCATAAATTTTGGTCAATATGACCATTGGACAAACTCTGATGATCGATGAAAACATCTGGAGATTTGACCCAAGGACGAGGAATTACATACAGTTCTATTCTTCGTTGGACTGCTGGATTTGTTTATCTGCGTAGCATTTGTGAGGGTATCCAGTAATTCTGTGGAGTTGAATAAGGAACGTCAGAACAACATGTAAAGATGAGACCTACACGAATTAAGAGGGATGATGAAAACGTCCAAACTCTCATAGATTGGTTTGATTGTCATGAAACAATTTTCTAAAACAAATGTGATTATGTCTATAAGCAGTGGCACGATCGGGGATAGCAAAGAAAATTGTCACATATAGCTGAAAAGATGGGAAACTTCGCTATGTCTAAGGTTATCAACCAGAACTTTGGAAACCTACACTTAAAACGTAAGGATGCTATAGTTTATCTTGCGGTGGTGACGAGCGGCATAAAAAATCAGGGTGTGACTGTGACAATATATATATATATATATTTTTTTAAAATTATTTATTTCAATTTATTTTACCTCTTTCAGACAACAATTTTACATTTTAATCATTGTTTTTCATTCATCCATTAATGCTATTCCATCGTATGTGTACTGCCAAAAAGTCTGAAATTGAACTTAAAGAATATTTCCAATATGAACTATCTCCTGTCCTACTGTCTCTTTTCTCAGAGGAAGGCGTGCGCAAAAGAACCAAGTCCATATTTTACACATCGTTTAACCCTTTACCAAATAACACAGAACTGGGAAGCAGTAAAATACACGTAATTGATAGAGGATATTTTCTACACAAAGTTGTATGGAGTCGTGCTCAACCTTTTTCAATAATTTTTCAGCAATATGTCAGGTATGTACAAAATCATTATGGAGCCAATACAGTAGTGTTGTTCGATGGATACCCAGATTCGGCTGAAAAGAAAAGCAGTCACCCAAAAGTGCCTCAGGAAAAGTTTCTGGAAATGAGAAGAACAAGTCTCGTTTTATTTCCCTACTCAGAGCCTCATTTGAACGATCGCAAATAACGACAGTTCAAGCTGAAGAGGATGCTGACGTTCTCATAATAACCACAGCAAACTCGTTGTCATCTCAATATGATGCAGTCATAATCATTGGTCAGGATATCGATCTGTTGGTACTCCTCACAGCTCTCTCACTTCCAAATGTATATTACCAAAAAGTTGGTAAAGGCAAATCACCTTGTACTTATTGTTACTTGTAAACGTACTTATTCGTATATTCCAAGTTCCAAAAGCAAAGCGGGAAACAATCATTTTGGTTGCCGAACAATTCTTTGCACTTTTGTATGGCGGCAATGAGAAAACAAATTTGGAAAATTAAAGGTACATCCTTTTTGTCAAAGGAGTGAACAAATTCAATTTATCCAGGCTGCCACTTCAAGAACTTACTTGCAAGTGCAAATTTGGCTTGGTCACCATAAAGATCCAACTGAATGGGGGTGGAAGAAGGACGCTGTTGGGTTACTAACTCCAGTACCAACGTTGAAGGAGGCTGCACCTCAGGCGTTGCTGAACTTTATATCATGCCTATTCAAAAAAGATTCCGCTGGAGAGCGCACTTGTAGAAAGTCAGGTTTAAAATGCTTCCTAATCTGTATTCACTGTAATGGCAACTCGTGCGAGAATGCTGTGGAAGCCTTCGTTGATGATGATGACGAGGAATTTGGTGACCCAGTCGCCACAAATTCGGCTGATGAGACATATGAAGTATATATTGTGGCCCGTAAGTGGCAGTAAGAAACAGAACTACAGTCAATAGTCAAAAATTTTAAAGAATATACTTTTTTTTCTTCTTTTTTTAACATGTTTTTGTACCTTGATTAATAATTTTATTTATATGTTGTAATTACTCTGATGGTTAATGTTGCTAATATGTAAGTTAAGTGTTATCTCAATAATAAATGTTTGAAAAAGTAATAATCAAGGTATGCCAAGATTAAAACATTATTATTCTTCTGATTCAATCTTTCGCCTAATGTTTGTATTAAAACCTGGATACCTAATTGAGATAAAAATATTACACATGTACCTATTATTTTTCTAATATGAAATTTTATTCTCTATAAAATTGATTTCAATAATTTTTTTACAAAATATTACTGGAAAAAAGATATGTACAAAAAACCAAACCAAGCCGTGCAATTTACCTGTTTTTATAAACTTTTACACATTTTCACGACGGCATATCTCGATATGTATTAGAGATAGAATAATTTATTTTAACTAAAAGTTGTAGGTAATTTTATGTTCTACTAAACTTGTTAAGCTACTATAGCCGAAATTTGTATTGGAAATGAAATATTTGAGAAAAACTAGATTTTGGCGCGAAACCGGTTGGTTGTTTCAAAATGGCGGCGAAAGCTCAAGTGCGCCAAGGTCGAAAACTCAGATTTTACATCAGGAGATGAGTGTCTAAAACATATAAAAAAATTGGGACTACCGGAATAATTCCGATCGCGGATCGCTAATTGCACTGGCCTAGTAGTGCCGTATTGCATTTTCCTTTATAAATATGTAATTTTTTATTTTTTTCTCAATTTAAAAAAATGTATTACTAAAAACATTGTTATTTTTAATTCTCTAACTAAAAAATTTTGTGAACTATAATATTGAAATAAAAGAGCTTTAATTGATTAAATATCTTTGTTTTAATGTAAAAGAGCATAAATTAAAAAAAAAAAACAACATGAACTATTAGTAACACGTTTTCACCAACTTTTCTCAAATTGCGATCGGAGACCTTAGTTTCGTAGAGGTGCACATTTTAAGACGGTAAAACCAGACAATACCGGAAACTTGTCTTTTTTAAAACAGATTCTTGACGCATTGACTGTTTTTTGCAAAAAAACTTAAATTAATTTGTTCGTATGAAGCAGTTACTTTGTGATGTGACATTATAATTTAAAATAAAACAATAACTTTGTATACACCACTTTTATTTTTCCCAAAAAAGCATAAAAAATCTCCCAGTAGACATCAAACCAGCATTTTACACTAATAATAGTATAGGTAAACTTTTAATGAACGGTAAAGACAAAGAAGATAGCTTCGGCCATTCGGGTATCTATTCACTTCAATGTAGCGATTGCCCCGCATTTTACATTGGCAAAACTGCAAGAAATATTAATACTCGTGTCAAGGAACACCTAAGATGTTTACACAGTACCGGATTCTCAGAATTTGCAAACCATCTTATAGAAACAGACCATACATTTAATAAAAATACAGGCGTAACGTTATTGCACAAAAACGAAATAGGTATCAGATTGGATAATTTAGAAGCCCTAGAACTAAGGAAAGCCATAAACACTAATAGAAAAGTAATAAACAATCAAATAAATTTAAATAAAAGTCCGATACTTAGGTTGTTCCCCATTGACAAAGAACATTCACTTTCCAACCCCCAGTCCCTTACTCCAATTACGTCCTGCACCGGCGGAACCCAGCCCATTTCTTCAATCCCCTGAATACATTATAACAACACATGTTAGATATTAGATATTAGTAGAGATTATACTGCCCTGAAGAAGCTACGGTTGTAGCGAAACCCGGTCGGCATTAAGTATAAAAAAATAAAAGTGGTGTATACAAAGTTATTGTTTTATTTTAAACTTAAATTAATTTTGGAAGATTGTTATTTTATCTGGTAAAGGCAGTTTTTTCATTTTAGAAACCAATTTTATTTTTAATACACTAAGGTTATACCGTTGGTCGTTGGCAGATTTGTTAAATTTTCAAACGAAATATTGTATTATACAACACAAATTTCAAATAATATAACCATACAGCAAAATAAATTAATACATAATCTAGTTAAAACACTTTTCAGAATTTTAATTTTGGTTCAATTAAAATCATTCAAAAATAAAAAATAATAACTTTAAACAATATAACGTAGATATATATATTTACGGCATCATTGCGGTCCCAGAGACACACTGTCAATATCGCTCTGGTTTAAGAATTGAAACATTGCTTGCAAATGGCTTAACTGTGTTTTTTTAGCAAATCTAAATAACTAGGTACTCCCCGCCTTCCTCTTCCATTCTTATTCCCCACCCCACTACCCTTAGCCACACAACATACCATAGTCTTACTGACTCCGGATGTTTGGAAGCATTTAGGACTCTTGTGCGGTATTCGGGAAGTCATATCTTAGTATTTCTATTAATTACAGTGGCCTGAGATTTGTAGTTTGTAAATATTACGTAGATGGTAGATTAGTTGCAGATTTATAGATTTGTAGATATGTTGATTGCCGACCAGTCTTCCCTTACGGTTGTTATCATGTCATTATTATGAAAAATTCCAGGGATGTCACTAATTTTCTCTGAACTAGTAGAAAAATCAATCCTAAATGATGTGATTTTCTCTTAATTAAGGTGGAAAAAGGTCTTTTGAAAACTGGGATATAATTGCCCTAAGGCAGATCAATGGTGAAGTGGGCGAGAGTCTGGCTATGATCAGAACTTTTTGTTCAATTTCTAAGAATTCATTTCTTAACTTCTCTTTATTCGAAAATTATAAATTCGACTTGCGATCGTGCCCTTGCAACTCTATAGGGCGGTTCCGATGAGAAAGGTTAAATATTCTCCGTACCAAAAATTTTAACTAATAAATCAATATCGACTTTATTTTTTTTAATCAAAATTTGCTTCAATATATACCTATATTATTCAAGTAAGCAATAAAAATGTTCTAATGGGTGATAATAATTTTTTTAATATCGCATACTACTTGTAAGTATTTTTTGATCATAAGTATTTATGATCTTTCAATAATGTCTGAGCAAAGTAAGATTGTAAAAAATTCTGACATATTTTAGTTTTTAAAACAAACAGACAAACTGAGGTATTTTCATCACAAAACACGTACTCGAATTTTATTTAAATGATTTTATGTGAACTAAAATTAAATTCTAAAGTGGCTTTACTCGATAATTTATTGTTTTATTTGATGGTATGATTATGTGATTTATAATGTGTGTTGTATAATACAATATTTCATTTGCAAATTTAACAAACATGCCAGAGACCAACGGCATAACCTTACTATATTAATTTTCAATAATACTTACGAACAGAAGAATTATTGAAACTACCGATCTTCCACAATATTATGTAAGATTGTTTAGCTTCATCGTAGAATTACTTTATTATGTTTTGTATTAATGAGTAGAGCTTGCTTTTGCTGAATAACAGTGGTTTTCGAACCCTCTATAAATGATTAAAGCAGATAAATGCAAATCATTACCAAAATTCACATAGCCGGAAAAGCCTGCAGTTTCACCATTTCACCAAAACAGAATAATCTCCCCGTTGAATTTTTAAAGTTACATAAGTAGTAAATATGTAAATTAAATGTACCTAAACCTCTAAATGTACTTCGAAAAAATATTACTCATTTATGACAGATTCAGTCGGTGGATCCTGCGGACAAGGTGTCTTGTAACAGATTTGTGGGACTGCCTATCGGAAAAAAATAGCTGAAAAATTGATTTTTAATTTGTGAATAAATAAAATTAAAAAAATATTTGAAAACAAATTTCCAAAACATATACAGAAGCTAGGCTGAACAATGTCATATTAACTTATTTCCAACATCGAATTACGGTTTTTTTACACAAAGATTTACCTTTTTTTAAATAATTAAGAGATGCTTTAAAATAATTTTATTAGAACTATAATATAAATATTAAATACTTGACCTTCAAAAAAAATAACTTGAGATTTATCAAATCCACATCCTTCCCTCTTTCCAGCCCCTTAAGGTGATGCACCACATCGTGTAATATTAGAGATCAGACTGCTAACAATAACACACCACGTGTATATGGCGATAAGGTTTAAATTCCCGTTTAACACCAGCCATTGTTTTGATTTATTCACGAAAAAAATATCGCAAATAAGCTTGTTTTTCTAAAGTATTTATCTTTAAACGATCTAATAATCAATGCAAAACCTCATGATTTTGCATTGATTATTAGTATATCATCTTAAAACAGTTTGTATGCGTCTCGATTAAATGTTATATTATCGTTCAAATTGTTGTTCACATATATTCATTTTGAAAAACTTTGCGTGAAGCCCGGGTGACGCGACGCCTGGAACTTCAGCTGGTTTGTAAATATAAAAAGAAAAAACAAAATACTGAAAAAATTAACAACCATAATAAATCTTTCTACATGTGACTGAATAATTTTCTGACTTTTCTGTTACAAATTTTCGATTGAGAGTAGCTAATATTGTCTTTAATAATTCAATATTTCAGAATTCTATGTTGAAATAGCTCAAAGTCAGTGTATTTATCTGAAATCAAATCTAATGCTAAATATTGACCATGAGAATCTTTAACTAAGTTGTACAGCTAAATCTAAAGCGCTGCAGCAGAAATATTTATATAGCAAATCCTCCCTCGCGACGCGGATGTATCAGGGCAGCATAAACGTGAAACGATGTCAAATAAAACACAGCGGCTATTACTCGGCGCGTGACTACCGCTCAACAAGATGAAATATATTCACTTTTCATGTTGTAACGTGTGCGATTCTCCGGCGGGTTGAACTAACTAAACTTTCTCAACTACCCCGGCCCTGGTTAGGTCGCAGCCAGTTTTAAGCAGATGGCAAGCATTTGCTTAATGCAGGCGTACAGGGTGGCATAATATCAAATTACTTAAAATTATTTATACATTGACACTTATTAAATTTTAAAACATCGCTGTAAAATGAAGTATACTTTTTTTTTAAAATGATTAATATACTGTAATTTAGGAGGATAAATAGGAAAATTTATTAGATAACCAACATCCCTGCCATAGCTCACGCCAAGTAGTTTGCTAGATTTTGTAACTTAGCAGGAATGACCGGGTTCACTTGCCCACCTTCTGCGTGGCGGGTTGGATCGGGAGAGACTGGTGAGGGTGACATTTTGACCTATTCAGCACGACTCCCTCATCCATCGCTTTGCGATACTTTTTCTCCTTCTCTAAAGATGACATTGACCGTGAGGACATTTTTTTCTGCAGGGCCTCTTGTGTGGAGCTAATGTAGAAAAATAAAAAAATGTTTGTAGATTGTAAGCAGGTACTATTAAATTTTAAATCTGACCACAATTACGAGGATGACCGGATAACTCAACAATATGTAATTTATTCACTCCTTTGAAAAGTCATTAAAAGTGATGAAAAAAAACTTAGATAAATAGACTACGTTAGGTTTTTTAGATTAAGTTAGGGCTATTATTTCATCACTTTTAATGACGGTGTTGAAATGTCACATTGTTGGGTAGTCATGGAACCATTTTAACTTTAAATACTGAATTTGAAACAGCCAACAAAAAACTCTTACTATGTTCACATTGTACTTTATCATTAATTGATAAGATTTTGATATCTAGGTACTAAGAAAATAATTGTTAATTTTTATTTTAAAAAATAATAATATTGGGCAATCTTTTAAAGGGCAGTTTTAGATTGAATATCACATAAAGAGCATCATCAAAAATTATAAAAAAAATAACCCATAAATAAATTACCTTCAATATCCAAACCACCTTTTTCGGATTTACCGAGGCGTTATAAATTTAGGGAAAACTTGTATTCGCTTCACCTTTTAAACTTTATTATACTTGACGTAGCGTAAAGTGACTTTGCTATAACCCTTACCCTTACAAAAAGATACAAAATATTGGGCACTATTAATAGAATTAAGCGGTTCAGTTAAACCAAGCCTATGGTTCTATATGAACTACCGCAGAAGGTATACATACGAAGATCTACCGGTCCTGCAACTACCGGTGAGTACCGTTTGTGAGATACCTTTTTCATTTGATCATGACGTACAGATCGCATCGAAAGCAAGGCACTGCTCAAAAGTGGACATTACATAGTCAACGATTCTGAATTGAAATATAGCTTTAAATATTACAAAATGCGAGTCGATGGGTGAAAAGCTATCGACTAACAAGCCACTATGTCAATTTTACAGGAGAGCCGATTAAATATTACATTTTTAGAAAAAAAATCATATATTTTCGAAGACTGGATGGATTTGAGATTTGAGTACCTAGATAAGTAGCTATTTTACTTTTCTATGTATTTTCTTTAGAATGCACCATTGAAATCATAGCCGTTAAAACAACCTTTTTCTCTTCCCGGAAAAAATAATAATAAACATTTTATGCTTACATTAACACATGGCTATTGGACTGACGTGCATTTATTGTACAATATTGTATCAGGCAAAAAGTCTTGCAAGTAAAACCAGCCTTTTTATCTTCCCGGAAAAAAAGGCTAATAAACATTTTAAACTTACGTTAACTCATGGCTAATTGACTAACGTGCATTTCCTTTGCAATATCGTGTCAGACAGAAAGTCTTAAAAGTCAAAAAAGCCTTTTTATCTTCCTGGAAAAAAGGCTAATAAACATTTTATACTGGCAGAAAGCCATGTAGATAATATTAGTAATAATGAAGGCAAGGAGAAACTGCTGATATCCATAACGACATAATTTTACACGCGGGCGTAATCTCTTAGGGGCTTTAATTCGGCGATGAAGAATAACTAACTATTTTTTAGTATACGGTAAGACAAAACGTCTAACGTGCATACATATGTTCGTATACGGTAAGGCCAAATGTCAAAGTGCATACATATGTTCATATACGGTAAGGCTAAACGTCTAACGTATACATATGTTCGTATACGGTAAGGCTAAATGTCTAGCATGTATACATATTTTCGTACACGGTAAGGCAAAACATCTAACGTGCATAAATTTGTTCTTCTGCTGCCCACAAAACGACTTAAGAGTAATGTTTCATATGAATTGGAAAAGTTAAACAGTTAATACGTCAATTTTACCACCACAAGCTAGTTATAAGTAAAAAATAAAAAAATCAACCGTCAAATTTGGTTTTTAAGACCACAAAATTATATGATACATGGTCCGTTTAACTGCAAAAACATGCTCGGATCGCCCTGAAACATGTCTTGTTAGATGCAGAAAAAATCGCTGATTCCAACGGTATATATAACTCATATTCTGCTGAAATGGCTTGTTAGTCACTTCGCCTTTCCACCGTCGGAGTATTAAAACATCTTGATTGATCAGTTGTTCTTTATAGTCAGGTTCCCTATCATTTGTCTCTTGAACGGACGCCAATTTGTCGGTTAAGTTAAATTTGCATTAAATAATATATATCTTGGTGTCACCCACGTGGCTGAGCATAATTTTCGCTTACCCTAAATTTTGAACACAAACACAGTGCGTCATTCAAGTAGTATTTTATTGATCATATGTTATATTGCGCTTTAAATAAGAGAAAAATCAAGCTTTTGTTTACTTTCAGTAAACATGCCAAATGTTAACAAAATTAGGTAATTTTAATGTTTGTTTGGTTTTCAATTGTCCGACAATGTATTATCATTAACGTGGAGTGTTTACTTAGCTTGGTATCAGTTTTGATTGGTGCAAGTAGACATAAAACTTATTTCAATTAATTTACTTATAACTCAGCAAGTCAAGTCTCAGTTTCAAGAGTCAGCATTTCAAACTTCTACTGATATAATATTCTTCTTGCCGAGTTAAAAAGTTATAAAAAGTATATGCGAAAAGTATAAAAAACATTTGATTCTATTATTCATTCTACAGGCATGAAAAAAATTCTCAATTTTTTTTAAAACAGTGCTCTCACACACTTGCAAATAAACTCACTTCAGATATCGACATATTTAATATAAGTTTAACATTCTTTAAGAGATACCTGAATGATATTTTTATGTAGCAGATCTTTTTAAAATTGGTGCATCACATAAGGATGTCGGATATATTTTTGTATTTTTTTTATCTATGTAAAATGTAAAATCTTGTTCCTCTCCTTTCTTTTTCTAGAGCACATATTATTCAGCTAAAAAAATATAATTTAACCTAAATTTTTATGCTGTCTACAAATGAAAAAATGGTTTCTGTTTTGTTTTTTTTTCTCTCTCTTTCTTTTTCCTGTAATTTGTTATTTTCACTTTAATTTACCTCCATAACTACTATTTATGTAACGTTCATATTTTAAATTGATCTTTTTTTTATCCAAACATTGTGTCTCTGTATATATCATATCATACACTTACTATGTAAAAGCCCGTAAGGGCGTTGAAAATGAATAAATAAAATAAATTAAATTATATTTTATTAAGAGACAGTTATGTCACAGATTTTGGGCAATTCATCTAATTGTGAAGATAATTTAATTCCTGTGTAAGTTCGATTCAAGATATGTTATTATGAAATTACAGACCAGTTGCTTCAAAAAACTTTAAAAAAAAAAGAACTTGAATAAACTCTCGCAGAGCTTGAAAATTAACTGTTAAATTTAATTAAATGTTCAAATTCTTTGAAACGGATCTTTCCTTTTGTCGAGCGATGATTGCTCTTTTTTTTAAATTACATTTTCGCTCGTTTATAACGATAATGGTTTTATTTGTAATATTAAAGCAATCCCTCTATCCCTCGTTTTTTTTAAATATAGTATCTCCTTTTCAAACCGTCTTCAGTTATCTTCTTCTTCTTCTCTCTCGGAGCCTTAATCACAAGCAAAAGCATTCGTTAGTAACGTGAATCCCTATCACGACGAACATAAACGTTTGCTATACGAGTGAAGCGAAAATGCATTAGTTATTCTGATTTTTTTATTGAAAAAGTCCCCTGAATCCGGCTAAAGCTCCTCAGGTTAGCAACAGCCTGTAGTACCACGATAGGGGTAGGTATTCTAGATAGCGATGCGCATTCATTTGCCATGCAAAACATCCTATAAATTTTATATTCCCCTGGTAGTGCCGCGAACACTCCGCCCCGGACAGTAGAGGTTGCGGGAGACGAATGGGGGAAAATCGTAAAGTGAGACTTGTTACGGAATATGCAGATGTCACCGGCAATTTAATGACGTGAAATAAAATACACAGATAATATTCGCTAGAATTACGAGTCGAGATATTAAAACAGTATTTTTAAAGTCCCATGAAGTATGTAGGGATAATATAAAATTCATATTTAGACCGCTTCAAATAACAACTAAATTACGTCTCGTTGTACATTAAGCGGTCAACGCCTGAATTAAGTTAAGTGCTCCATCATTGCACAAGCTACATTTTCCGCTTATTATGGAGGTAGTAGAAGATTTAAAAATTATTGTCATGTTATTCGTAATCCGGGATTTTTTGTCTTTCTCTATTAAAAAAAATAAAAAAAATTGCACCCCACTAAAATACATTCTGAGTCCCACCTAGACGTCGTGATTTCCTCGGCTGATATGTCCTCCATCACGATACAAACAAAATTGTCCGCTTAATGTGGTTGTAGTAGTAGAAGATTTTAAAAATTATTGTCATGTTTAAGTAACCCAGGTTTTTTTTTGTATTTCTCTTTTAAAACAATTGTATCTCATTGGAATACTCTCCCAGTATTGGGATAGTGAGAGACTACCTATATAATCTGTTACCAAACGTAGTAACATGGGTTACCTGTGATGATATGCGTGTTGTAAAATACCCTGTGATTTTTCACGAATCTAGTACCAGCAATAACCACTGGAGCAACAGAGCATTTTGAATATTTTTTATCGGATTGCTAAAAGAAATTTTACCGGCCACATTAAAAAAATCATACCTTCAAATTTGAATATGGAGACATAAAAACTGATTATATTTCTATATAGCCAAAAATTTACCCCTCTTTTGTCTACTATCACATATTCGTAGGATTTATTAAAAAAATATTATTAAATATTTGACCTTAAAAAAATTTAAAGAGTCTAGAGAATATTTATTTTGTTATATTTTGAATGTACAATATATTATATAGTCGCTTTAATAAAAACATTGCCACTTTTTGGCAACAAAGCAATCCGTGGTTTTGGAAATAGTGCCATAATGTGGCAAAGAAATTAAATTTATTAGAAATACTGATTAACTGCTAACCAATGGCTTATGGTCTGTATTAAAAATAAGATGAGCTTTTATATTAAACCAATGTATAGTGATATACTGTAACAATTTATTAGCCTGAAACACTCATCCATATTGAAAAAACCTCCCGAGAAAAGATACACGTCGCCGACGGGACTCGAACCCACACCCCATCGATTGCCGGTCGAGAGCTCTACCATTAAGCTACGGCACCTTATCTGTTACCCGCCAAATGATTCAATATATACTAGTGTTTCATTCAACACCTATCGCTTATTACATTTTTTCACCTGCAAACAATCAACTTTATTTTTATATGAGAAAGGCATGTAAGTGCTAACTCTCTCACTAGATGGCGTCGAGACAATTGTTACCCCTTGTGCTATGCATAAAAAAATCTTGTCTTAAAAATCATTAGTTTATCAATTTAAAATAATGATATTCTGTAACTGTTTTAACCTATCGTTATTTCACTCTACACAAAACAACAAAATCGAAAAGTCTTAATTTCCTTTTCCAGCTAAATATTCAATTTTACATCCAGCATCTTAATTAATATATTCAGAATTACAACTTTCTTAAATTTAGGCAATATAAAGTTATTATTTTTGACATTTGAAACTTGTGCTTGGTTACTATAAATGTATACGAGTATACTTTTAAAAGACCTCCAAAAAGCACAAATTGATTTTTATTCTTTATGCTTTCAATTTGGGAGGCGGGTATGGTTACCGCCGGCCCGGGAACCATTTATTGGATAACCAACATAAGTCCCCGTGTACGGGTTCATGACATGAGGTGAGGTTTGTCCAGGTCTTGGCGGCGGATGCATCTACCCACCCATTGCGTAGCAGACCGGATTGAGAGAGGATGCCTTTTGACCTCTCCAACCGGACGACCTGATTTATGCTTCGTCACTCCTGGACATACTGACCCCCACATTCCTACATTATCCTCGTACATTTTCCTTCCCAAAACCTTCTCTCCTTCCTTTCCTTAAAAAGACCCTCCACACAGCAACCCCTTAGATGATACAAGCCCCGAGGGATATTATTTTCCTCCCGGCCTCCTGTGTGGAGTTAATAAAAAAAAACAATTAAATGAAATCAGATAACTTAAGCAAGAAATTTAACTTACGGCCAGTGCAACTAGCTAGATGGATTTTGTAACACAGTAAAATTAAATAAAAATACGACCTTTATTACGCTGCTCAAATATAGATAAGGTAAAAATAATATGTATACAGCTACATTTTGTATTGTTATCTATATTACAATCCATTTAATCTTACTAATATTATAAACGCGAAACTTTGTATGGATGTATGTGTGTTTGTTACTCTTTCATGCAAAAAACTACTGAATGGATTTTAATGAAACTTTACAATAATATAGCTCATACAGCAGAATAACATATAGGATATAATTTATAATGCTTTTTTCCATATATTACAAATAATAATTATTGTTTAATAGAAAATGTCAAAATTTGAGAATGACGTTTTGCAAAACAAAATTGGTTAAATCAAAATTCTATTTTAGAAAATATTTAAATTAGTGAATTTATTTGAAATTCTCGCCTACTACTTTGAATCGAATTAAGAATTATAGATACTTAAAATAAATAGGATGAGAATTTTGGTAAAGAAAATAGGCTACTCGAAGTACTAATCCTGCGCGGACGCAGTTGCGGGCATAAGCTAGTATTTAAATATTTCCCAGTCCTCCTCCCTTTATTAAGCCATTTCAACTTGATAGAATTTAAAACCCAATTCGGTAGCACCTGAAAATCGTTCCGATCAAGCCAAACTGAACAAGTAACTGGATTTGGCATAAAAATTTCAACACCGTGCCTCCAATGCATAGAAAGGGCTTTGAAACAAAACGAACCAAAAGTGTCACCACACAGAGCTGCTTACAGCTAGAACTGCCTACAATGTCGCGTTGAAGTAAGGCTGGATGTGTTACGTAAATGTACGTGAACGTGGATGTACGTTTGACGAAGGTATTTGTACATGAGCGTGGTAGACGTGTAACGTAGTATGGCTATACGTGTTGTGACATGAATGTTGAGTTAACAGCTAGTAACTGTAGGCATACGAGTTAAGGTGTGCAAGTAGAACACCGTGCCGAGTGTAGCGAGGCTGTATAAAGAGATGCAGTTGGAGGTTTTTTTCAATAGCGTGAAGTTGTGAGATCTCTTTGTTTTTTCATGTGGTGTGGTGACGATTATTGTAATTAAAGCATTTGTAAATAGTTTTATTTTGCTATGAGAGGCGACAGTAATTTTCCCATCAAATAATAACATTTTAATAGTTAAAAAAAATTAACAATAATGTCAGCACGGAAAATATTAACAATTCCGAGTTAATAATATTCGAAATGCAATTATTTTTAAGCTGTTAAAATGATGCTCGATTTCATTTTCCAGTACATGACCTAAATGGATGGAAAAAAAACATTTCAGTTTTCTTCATTGTTTAAAAATATATAAATAGCTATACTTTTGAAATTGGCTATCACTTTGTGGTTATCCATTTTATAATTAAATGAAACAATATATCTTAGTTACAACCACTGATTTATTTAGTTACACGCCAACCGGTTTCGGAACAACCGTTCCTTCTTCAGGGCAAACATATAATGATGACAATTACAAAATAGTGGGTGGGTACAATTTATCAGTAGCCACGCTAAATTTATCAATTTAGCGTGGCTAGGAATTGATGAAGAGTAAGTGGGGACAGAATGGACACCGAATGGGAAGAGATTTAATATTGGGCTATAGGTTAATATTTTTTGTTTATTGATAATCGACTCATTATTTTTAAGGGATTTTTTTTATTTCTAGAGCTTCTAAGTTAACAGCTTGTCATCATTATATGTTTGCCCTGAAGAAGGAACGGTTGTTCCGAAACCGGTCGGCGTGTAACTAAATAAATCAGTGGTTGTAACTAAGATATATTGTTTCATCGGCAAAATATCATAGCTTATGCCATGAAAAATGCTAAGTTTTACAGAACTGAAATATTACAACTTCAAAATCAACTTTGAAATATAATGAATTGTTCTAATTCTGCAAGACTGGGCTTTATTAATCATATTTGATCAAATTAAATTGAGAAAAAATGATAAATTTTTATTGTATCTACTTATTATAATTACTTTTGAAGGTTTTACCGATCGATATAATATATCATCGAAGAGAAATATAATTCTAACAAAACTAAACGAACTATGAAAACAGAATGAGAAACAGAAAAATAACATGGTAACGGTCGCAACTGGAAATCCAAGATCTCTTGTGTTATCGGGACAATTATCCATTGGGATCTATTATTTTTATCGATCTCTTATTTCCAAATCAGAATTACAAACAATATTATCCCGGACTATTTTTTTCCATATTTTTGCTGCCACATTTTAAATTTTTATTTGATAAATATTGTCAGTTGAAATTCCGATGAGTCCGAAAATAATAATCGATCCTGATAAATTGTGATTTTACATAAAAAAAAATAGCTCTGCCATTCACACGCCCATTTCAATAAGCATTCACTCCCCTTAAGCGCAAAGCCTCCAGCACTTTGTGTCGATACAAGCACAAGTACCGGCCTGGAGACATGAGCCCCTCTCTTGGCTACGCCACCAGGACCATTTGCATATCACAGGTCGGCCGAGCTTTTGAGCGCCGCGACGCAACTTTTCACAACTGCACCATGCACAGTGGATGTGACGTCAGAGGCGTCGGCGTCGTTGTTCTAAAGCTGAAGGCGGCGATGTCACAAAGGGTGAGGGATGATTGCGTGGCTGGATTATTTCCTATTATGCGAAAGCACGCCCCTTTGCGTTTTTACACATTTCATTACGTCCATACTTTATATTATATTTGTGGATGGACGATGGACGAACAAACTTTATTAATTTTAAAAAAACTTGTTTATACGTCGAGTGAAATGAAATTTAGAAGTTAAATGAATAATTTAACTAAAATAGTGTAAAACAATCTAAATAAAATCGTTATAAAGTGAGCTGATAAAAGCATTGTAATATAAGCAAAAACTGCTACAATAGAAGTAGATCTCCAAGAAAAATTATTTTGATATGTTTTTTCAGTATACGTAAACATTTATTTCATGTTCATTCTTTGTGACATTTAATAATTTTTCGGCCTAGTTTAAAGTCTGATAAAATAATTATTTGATAAAATTTTAATTTCTTTGCTCTATAAGCAAATGTTCAGTTTTTTATTTTTATTTACAATTTGTGAGGTACGCTAAATGATATGATGGAGAAAATTCAACTAGTATGCCATTGTACCTGAGATTTCTTGCTAACTGAATTTTTAATGTAAAATGTACACGGATAATAATAATAATAATAAGATAATATATGATATAAGATAGAGTCATAAATACCAAAAATTATAGGAAGCATATTATCAAAGATCCAAATCAAATTGATGATTTATGTAGAAAATGTATGGCTTTCCCGGAAACTATAGAACACATTATATCAGGATGTTCTATATTAGCGCCGTCTGAGTATACATTTAGGCACAATCAGGTTTTAAAAATAATTCACCAAAGTTTGGTAATTAAACATAACTTGATTGAATGTCATAATATAGTACCATATTATGAATACGAACCAAATTCATTTTTAGAAAATAATTTCTTTAAAATTTACTATGATAAAACTATACTAACAAACAGACCAATTGGTCATAATAGACCTGATATGGTTTTACATGACAAAATTAAAAAAATAACTTATATTATTGATGAAGCTATTCCAAATTCCTGTAATATTCAAAAATCTGTTTCTGAAAAAATAAGAAAGTATACAGATTTAGGAAATGAAATTAAAAGAATTTGGCATTCTCAGACTATAAAAATATTACCTTTTGTTATTTCGGCTACTGGCATTATACCTAGCTCTCTTATTAAAAATTTAGGCATATTAGATTTGTCAAAGAATTTGTATATAAAAATGCAAAAATCAGTCATTTTAAATACATGTAGAATTACGAAAGATTTTTTAAATATTTATATTGAGGGATCAGTAGGATTTATCGGTCAAATTAGGAATTACACAGAGCCGAACCCTCTGATATGAAAATATCTGGAGACGGTGAATTATATTCCCATTTAATAATTTGGTATTTTAACGTGTTGTTCTTGTATTGTTTTGTATTAATTATACTTATATAATACACTTGCATAACGTGGATTTACTAGATGATCATTTATATGGAAAAGTGTATGAAAGGGTTTAATTTTTCCTATGGGAAAAACTAAACCCGTTCCTGTAAATCTGGTGAATAAAATTGGATAATATGTAGAGCGCCGTTTTTGTTAGAAATCACCTCAAGGGCGATGTTACATATAATGAAAAAAAAATGTATTTAGGCTAGGTGTATCCCCTATGGAACATCGCATTGAGTTGAAGAAGTGGAAACCTATTGAGAATTATTGGACAGGCATTATAATATGTTTTGTTTTGTTTGTTTGAAAAAATAATTAAAATATTTTTATGTTACATAAATGGTTGTTTGTATTATCAACGAAGACTGTCTTGTTGATTATAGAAACACTAATATAATGTATTGTAGCCATGGAAATTTTCTCTTGGAAACTGTCGTCATGGAAATTGTTATTATGAAAAAACACTATTTTCATCATTGCTGGATTTTGAGCACACGTACTTTTTGGATTGTGAATATTTCCGAAGTGTAAAGGTTGACTTCGGAACATTTGCGGATTTATAATATCAAGATTTGTGCTTTATTCTGTACCTCAATTGTGGAAAAAAAGGGGAGGCCTCCTATTCTTGCAGAGAACGATAATCAAAGGTTAGTGTTTCTGTTTTTTTCAATAGGAATTGTACAGACAGCCATTTTTCTGTGAAATATTGTTGGCGCAAATAAATTCACAATTATATATTTTTGAGTATTACGCTCAGGAGATCTGGGACTATTTACACGCCCCAGACTTACATATTATAATACATAATAATGATTAACCACCAATACACCAATCCAAAATGTATTTGTTTCTTAAACTTACAGAAACAAACACACAAAAATACAACACACAGAAAATAGTAATTTTTTATAAACACACAAAACCCTCTTTTTCTAGTCTACTTGTAAATGACGTCTTAAACTGCTCTAACTAACAACCACACCGTGTATATCTCAACACTTTGAAGCAACACTAGAAAACATTTCTCCGAGAAATCAATAACTTACTTACTTTCGAATATTTTAGCATTTTTTATTAACAAGACACATATTTATGAAAAATAAAAATAAAATAAGAAAATGAAGATAACGTTCGTAGCTTTCAGTCTAAAAAATTGTCGTCAGTTGGTATGGTCGAATTAGATCAGTAGTCAGAGAACTTCCCCTGCGAATTCGAGGTCTGGGTTCAATTTCTATATGCGACTGAATCTATTTCCGTCTTTTCTATTTCACAACTTTCTTTTGAATGTTGTTAATATTGTATTCAATAATAATTATGTATTACAATTTGAGGTTTTACTTATTTTGTACCACTATAAAAAATATTTATGAAAAATATTTATGAGATGATGTACGAACATTATTGAAGGAATTTATGTTCTGCCAATTCGTTCGGGAAAATGAAAAGGCTTTTAGCAGTGAGTTAGTTAAACTAGCTAAAAACATATTTATTTTTGTTGGTTATTTTAAAATAAACCCTTATTTAATATACGCAGATAGAATATACATCTCCTGTATGGTCTCCTGTTTATATTTGTAACCATAGACCATTTCGATCCTTTGGAATAACAAGGGTTCATCCGTGGCAAAAGCCTGATGCGATAATGGGATCTATAGTAAGCTACTTTAGAGTTCATTATCGCATGACAGACGGAACCTTGTTACTCCAAAGGGTCGATTTAACACCAGAAAAAGGACAAAGGAAGTTTCTCAGATATGTTCTAAACTAATTGAGACAACCTGTTATGGATTCTGCTACAATACTTTTATAACTAATCTAAATCTACCACTTCTTACTGCCCGGAGATCTATTAATAATAATCTTATATACTTTTTAAATTATTGAAGAATCTTATAGACTGCCTTCAAATGTTAAGTCTTGTAAATATACGTTTCGCTGTTAAATTCACTCGACTCCACAATTTTGTTTTTTAGTTTAATTTTTTTTGTTCAATTTTTTAGTTTCCACTGTGACCACCATAGCACTAACCATATATACATATCATTTACCGCTAGTTCGATTTAATCGAAATGCAAATACAACGATCGTCCAGTTGATTAGTCAGACATCTCTAAATACTAAGTTTTGAGGAAATGAGGAAAGCAATATTCGAATATTCACTATAAATCAATATTATTATTACAATAATAATACAATACAAAAAAATAAATATAATTTACATATTAAATATGGTATAAAATAACACCGGGAGTTATAACAGTACGGTACATTAGTGTGATATTTTGAAATTTCCTACTGGTGACCCAGAAAATCAACATATTGTTTAATTCAGTTTTTTCTGCATTCAAATACCAGATAGAAGGTACAATTTTACATGTAACTGCATACTAAAGTTGTAGTGTATAGCCATTAGCGTGTACCTTAATCAATCACGTTCATTCGGGAATGATCGGTACAGCCGAAGATTCCCGAATGAGCACATTGGGAGGCAGTCGCGGTCGAAGAGCGTCGCGGCCGCCCAGACCTAAATAGAACATACCTGTGATCAGACGTTACGTACAATACCATTATCTTTACGATCTTTCACAATAAACTGTAAAACGAACTTACGTTGTTATTACTTAGAAGACATCGTGGGCTAGTAAGCCACGACACAAATAAGCAGAACATAACACAACTCAATCTCAATTTGTCAGATATGTCTGACTAATCAACTCGACGATCTTTTCAATATTTTCAAAACCTCTCCATCCTGCACCAAAACATAACTAGTTGTGAATGAATATAACTGATATGTAAACGTATTATGCTTGTTAAATTAAATATGTATTTATTGTATTGTATATAATATTTTTATAAATTGATATGTTGGAAAGCGTTAGACATACATATAACAAATGTATATAAATGTTTGCAAAAGCCCTACTGGCGTTTATAAATAAACAAATAATTTGTATTTCTTCAATCTTTGCAAAATTTCTCTTTAATATTTAGGTCTTTTTTTCTTTTTGTCTATACTTGTTTATTTATTTTATTATTTTTATTCATGTTGTTATCCTGACGAAGAAAACGTCGGTTTTGAAACACGTAGAAATTACAACATGTGATTATATTGGTTTGCACAAAGTAATTTATCTCATTTAAATAATTTGTAATACTCGAATATTCAAAGCGCATTTCTCGTATCTTATATCTTTCTAACCAGAGCCATGGTGGTATTCCGAGTAAAACATTTACAGATTTTATCAAAATAGGATAAATTCTGCAAATCGCACGCCACTGCACACTACAATAAGCGATAAAAAGTAGTTTGCGAGCTGCACTGTTTGCAAATGAGTCTAATGGATTCACAAAACAGTTTTGCAAAATGGCTGAAAAGCATTTTAAGTTAACACGCCGATAAACATTTTTAACAAGTGAACCAGTGAGCCAGTGATTTGATGGTCGAACGATGTTAAAAGCAATACAACAATAATGACAGACTATTTCAAATTCGGCTTTTGCCGGGACTCCACAAATTGTTTTTAACGAGATCATCGTTATTTACTCTACTGCATTTTTCTGTTTGATGTCGTAAATAAATTTTCAATTATTTACCGATTTCTTTAGGCATGAGTAATTCGTTTTAATAGTTGTGTTTATTATACCATAATAAAACACTAACGAAATATATTATTAATATATTTCGTTAGTGTTGGTCCTATTTACAAGCAATGGAGCCAACTCCTGATGAGTTAAAAAAAAAAAAAAACTTTATTTTCATTTTTTTTTTTTTTTTTTTTTTTTTTTCTGTATTATTTTTATTCTGTTTTATCTCATTATGTGTGCAGTATCTCACAATATATATGAATATTTTTAATATTAATTTGATAATATGTTCTATGTATAATATGGAGCTCGTGGGATTGCACCACCCTCCCCGAGATCTGGAATAAACAATTAAAAAAAAAATAAAAAAATAAAAAAATAAAATAAAAAAAAATAAAAAGATAATAATGTTACAGATAAATTTTTGGTTTTTATGAAGAAATACAATTATTCCAGGGTTACGAATGACCTGACAATGTTTGAAAATCTCCTACTACCACCTCAGTACGACTTAGCTAGCCGAGGAATTGAACCGGAGACTCCTGGGTGGGACCCAAACGCGATGCCAACTCAGCCACTGACCTGTTTACTTTTTAATAAAGACGTTTATACACACCACAAAACATATTTTTTTTACTGTATAAAGGTAATACGCCTTTCTTTCCACTCGGTCTTGGTACACACTCTTTGCCTCATTCACATTCATCCATCGTCTCATACATATTATTCTATTTTTCTGATTCTTGAAATGGCCCGACTCAAGTATCTGATTCACGTGATGTGCCATGTCTTCCTCGGACGTCCCCTACTTCTTATACCATTCACGCTTGTGTATTTATTCCTTTCTTTGTTCATTTCCTTTACATTAGATTAAGCATATTCAAAGAAAAACAAAGTGCAAGACAATGGGTCAAGATAGTCCTGCTGGAGAAGTTAAAAGATCTCCCTCAACCAGACTCTGCCGATGCGGCCAGCCAAACCTCGACGACCGTCCGTGGTCGAGTGGTAAGACACTTGACTCCTAACCGGAAGGTTGCGAATTCGAGCCCGGCGTGCGCAAATAAATTTTATATCATTAATTTGTGTTATTTCACAATTACTTAATAAAAATAATATGTACTATATTTGCGGCACGTTCCAGAGTGGAAGATACTCTCAGTATCGCCCTGGTGTAAGACCACCATTCAGAATTGAAACGTTGCTTAATAATGGCTCTAGCCGTGTTTAGTGACTAGATCTGAATAGCCAGGTACTTTTCCACCTTCCTCTACCGCATCCCCTTCCCTTCCCCACTTAACTTCAGCCTCACAACATACTCCAATTGGAGATGCCATAGTCTCACTGGCTCCAGAAAGGAGCAGTTTGGACTCTTGTGGGGCATCTATATATAAAAAAAATGATCTCGGGCACCCCTCGTAAGTCACCAAACCAGTTGGGGTGACCTATGACAGAGGAGTTGGTTATCCAACTGAAGGTTCCCAGGTGGTAGTACCAATACCCGCCTCCTAAATTGTACATATACTTAATATTATGGATGAAAAATTTCATTAAACTAAATCCAATTCATCATTCTCTTATCTAATCTTTGAAAAGATAAACGTCAGTGCTGTCATAATTGTTGTAGAACCGGAATTATAAGGCTTTGTGCAATTTGAAGGCAGAAATTAAATTTTCTGACTGTTTCCATTCGGAATCGTTCATGCGTGGTCCCTTTATGCATCTCAGGAATCATTGTGACCTGCTCCGAACCTCCTCTAGGAAGTGAATAATGGAAGCTAATTTTCTCTCTACGACAGACAAAGCCTCGTCCTTTGTTGGGAGGATAAAATTTGTGCGGAATTTATATATTACTTCGTGGAATTATTAATGGAGAATTTGCAAGAACGTGAAACTGTACTGCAAGCCGGACTGTTGAAAAAATAAGTTGTTTTCAGAATTGTTCTAGTAAATTCTTTCTTTGGACCACAGAAAAGTTTTTTTTAAAATATTTTTTTTATATGTAACACTCAAAAGAGTGCCCCTGTCTGTATAGTGAAAAGATAGGGGAATTATGTGGCCACACGGTTAGGCAGCATTGTTGGTAGAGGCTGTAGGAAGGGATTTATTAATGCGGGTCTTGAAGAGACCTGGATTATATGAATGAGGAAAATCAGATGCCTGTAGCACGTTCCACATACGAGCTGACTTACACAAAAAAAAATTGGAAACGACTACCTTTTCTCACGAAGCCAACATTAATTACTTTGAATGGGTGCTCTGCTCGTCTCCGTCGAGTTTTAAGCATATGCGCCAGTGTACTGGGGAACAATGCTGCTAGTTTCTAAGAGCAGGCCTAATTAAAATAGCCGTATAACAGATTCAACAGACCTACGTTATGTCTACGCATTAGAGATGGCAATCGGTACGTTATCAACGGATTGTCAATCAGACTTAGCAGTCTTACTTAGCAGAGAATCAAGTAGGTTTTTCAAGTATAGTAGGTCTCAAATTTAATTGAAAAGCGTTCTTGAGATTTGTACAGGATTAGCAGCCGGTCACTATTAAAGAATCTACTAGCCCTAAAGAAGACGCTCTAGTTTCTAAGAAAGCCAGTTTTACTTGGTCTTCTATGGAGCCCAGTTATTTCAGCTGATCAACGAGGGAAGGATAAGAAGATATCTTAAAACATCAAACGCTACAGAATAGTGGTGAAGAAATCTTTATATCTCTCTTACTTTCATAGTAAGAAATATGATATAAATGGCGTTGAAAAGAAACAACACCACACTTTATATTCAAATATTAAAGTTAACCACAAAATAATTAAAATGTAGACCTTTATGAAACAATAGTTTTGGATCGCACCTTGAAAAAAATTTTTTTAAGTTTGTCAGTTTTTTATTAATTATTTTTACATGGAAAATAGGTAAGAAAAGAGTCGTTGAAAATAACGTTTAAAATACATTTGTCTAATAAAATAATCATGTGATTTTTCCATTATCAGTAAGTTTAGTTAGGACCAGTTGTTTCGGAAAATTTGACGTTAGATTTTCCTTCAAATCGTCAATCACCGCAAAATTGGGTTGTTTCAACCTCCGTCAGACGAAATTTCAACGAAAATTCCATACAAATGTCATTGGACATCACCTTAATGTGATCAGCCGAGTTCGAACCATTAAGCTTGAATGGCGCATGCGCAGACGTCAATATTGTGATCTGACAGGTCGTGGCGGGAATGTCTGTAATATTTTTAACTAAATATGGCTGGACAATTTTTGTACATAACGTAAAGAATGCACAATGGTTAAAACTTCAGAAGTTAGATATCCTCTCAAAGTAATTCTCTATAAGAAGTTAGATATCCTCTCAAAGTATATAGTTGTCGATAATCGTCAGTTTCAGAGATTGAAAATGACGTAAAAACTGGCGAAAACATTGAACAAAATAAAAGTTTTCTCTTATTGACTGATGGTATCACAATAATTGTCAACTGTTATACTTACATTATGAATCTACAATATATAAGAAACCTCTTTTTTTTTATTGACATATCCCCGTCAAATTATTTTACTGATTATTTACCTTGAAACCACGGAGCTGCATGGAGCTATAGGTTCATGTACATGGATACAACTGAGGAACTCCCGATTTCGTACAAGATACGAAATTAATAGTATTTTATAATAAAAATCCTTTTGTGCTCAATATATATCTTTATTCAAATGTTTATTTATACACGTAAAACTTCCTCGTCATAAAAGTTATAAGAATAAGTACACGTATATATATAAGTCAGTATTTGTACACAGTTGTATGTGGGTAAAAAAACTGTTTATTCATTTCACTTTTATGTTTAATTGGCGACTTAAGAACAATGTTAAAATTATCTGTTCGTGATTATTGCTCCTTTGTACCCATATCTTTCGCATGAGATAAGTTGGTTTCTGTTTGGAGATAGCCTTTATCCAAAACACAGACTTGTCATAATTTCAGTTGCAATCCTCCATTATATATTTCTTTCCCATACTGCAATGCTGCTAAAACAAGTATCAATATTATAACATATTTTACTTCATCCGTTGGTACCTGATAAGTAAAACAGACAAACTTAATATTATATCAAATAATAACAATAAATGAGATGTCCGTCATTCATTGTTAATAATGTTAGTTGCAAATATAGTTATACGATTGTAGGATACCAAATAAACTTTAGTAGATACGTAATTATCGGAATTCGGACTTAAAAAATACTCATTATTAATAATACAAGTAACCTCTAATGTACGACGTTTTATGTTGTTAAACGTAGCTTGTAAATATGGGCACGTTGAATTCATTTTCCATATATTTTTATGTTTTCTTTAGCACTTTTCCCACGTTGCTTTCAGGTTACATCTCTGAAGTGGTCACATTTCGGAAAATCGGTCTAAAATTAAATAATATACAAATAATACGATTGAACGTTACCATATTAACTTTACTATGTATGTAATTGACTGAATACGAATAAAAACAACACTCATTCTCAATCATTTACGTTTTATATCGTAGAAAAATATTCCAACCGCAACGAAATAAAATAGCGGTAAAATCCTGACGGCCGTGGTCGGCGTGCGCATGCGCATCCATAGAAATTTTATAAGTGTTGCCATCATAAAAATATCTCGGCCTTCGAAATAAATAATTCTGCGGAATAAATGCAGGATTCGGCGGGGAACACTCAGTGAAATTTTCAACGTGGATTGGAGTGTGATCGGAGTTGAAACAACCCATTTGGTATTTGAAATGATGGAAGACGTGATTGCCAATCTAGTTTGAAGTGAATTAAAAGAATATTTTCATTATTTGAAACAACTGCTCCTTAGAAAAACGTAAGGCTAGCCATTTCTAAAACTTCTTCTTTATGTTTGCATGTAAAATTTTTGTACATCAAAAATTATATAAGTATTTATTTTGATTTATAAAATTTGAAATATTTTATAACCTTTCCAAAACAATTTTCGGATGCAATCCGAGGAGTTAATAATTTAAATTCAACATAAAACGCACATTTAAATCGTATTCCTCTTTTCAAATTTTTATTTCTCATTGAATAAATAATATTTATAGGTAGGTAATTATATAACTAAACCCCTTCATAATCAAAACTCTGATTCGTGATTTGCATACACCGCTCTAATCCCACGTATAAACCCTTCATTAAAACGAGATATATTATTCCGATGAATACACGAGTTTGGTATTTTCGCATATTGTGTCTCATATCATTTACTCCATGAAAATTTCTGGAAAATACGTTTTATGTCAACCCTATTTTTTCCCTTTTCCCGTATGAACGTAGTTTAATTATCCATAAATTTAACGAAACTCACCAAAAGCCCTAAATTAACTGTGGTCCCTTATAAATCCAGATAGAGCCTCCGTACCAACCCTTATTCGCAGCATCCCTTATATTGGTCAAGCGAGGGATTAAAGTAGGTTCTATTGATTGGTTCGGGTATGATTTAACATTAATAGCTTTCAGGATTTCAGGCAGTTGGAACTAATAGACAATGAATGCATTAGCTGGTACAAGGACAAAAGAATTCGGAGGAACCAAAAAGGTATTACTGAAAATGCTAAATTGAAAAGGCTTTTGAATTTTTATTCAAATTTTCCATTAGCATCATTGTGTTATTTTATTAAAAAAGTGTTCTGAAGGCATTTACAAATGAAATTGCAGCCACAAATCACAAGTTAAAATAAATTAACTCCAATTATTTGCATCTGTGCGTTTTATTAATTGCCAAGCTTATAACATTATTAGGTTAGTTTTTTAGCCAAATTCTGAGAAACAATGAACTTGTTAAACATTTTTACCACTCAAAATTACCTGTTTTACTCCATAGTTGAATAACCGCATACCTGGTAATATCGTGGCACTTACCTGAAAAGAAAGAAAAGATTATTTATTAATTTTTTCCTGTATGGACATCAAAGAAGATAAATTATTAAAATAAATACCATCAAATCATAGCATCAAAAATAAACGTGATTCCAATTATGGCCTCTGTGTTATCTAACTTTGACACGTCGATAAAACATGTGTTTGTCGAATTATTCAAAATTTTCTTAAGAAACGAAAGTTTACATGGTTCTATCGTTAGTATTTTTGAATATTTTCGAAATTGTTAACTTATGTAATAAAATTATTACATTTTACAGTCGATAATCATTCGTCTCACTAGAGTGGAAATAATGTTGTAGAGTTTCCTATATTAATAACTTTTAAAAAATAATTTATTCTCTAGAATTTGTATTGCTTAATCAAGTGTTTGATATCTCGTGCGGAAGGCCAAAAAGTTCATTGACGGATTTGATTACAGTGCCTTATTTCCATGAGTTGAATTCTGTAATTGTTATTTTATTAACTTGTATCGCGTATTGGAAAATAAAGTTAAATTGCGCTGTAAAACGGGCGAAATGAAGATAAATACATTTAAAAGAAAGAGAGAACGTAATCATTGTTCTTCGTCTGACAACTGCGTCCTTAGACATTTTGATCCATCCAATCTCAATATACACCGGTACCCAAGCAATATTATGGTCTACAGCATTATTAATGGATTTCGTCGAATATCTGAGTGGATATTGTTGTGTTAATAGATGATTGGAATAATGCATACTTACAAATAACCAATTCCGTCAAACACATTTTCTTTATTTAGTTATTTTACAGTCCATTTACAAGTACATCTAAATCTGCATAATTCATAATTCGTACTTAGTTTCGGACATGCGACCCGGAAAACACTGGTCCAAGTCAGTCAACCCTTAAATCAGCAACATCATTAGCTCTAGGTAGACTGATAGATCCTAAACGAAAGCCAAATACTAAGTTTGGAGATCGTGCATTCGAAGTACCTGGACCTAGGGCTTGGAACAAACTCCCTCCGGAACTAAGTTGCGTAACAAGCCCAACAGAATTTAGGTCAAAACTAAAAAAAACTTATTCAGGCTCTCATACCCTTAAATTAAGTAAATCTGTTTGTATCGTGTATTGGCTGTAATTTAACTTAATCTATTTTCTTATTAGATTAACATCATTCGAAGCCTTCACAGCAATCCGTCGCTTAACGAGAGACTTCATCTAAGAAAATAAATATTCTAATCAAATTCTTGTACTATTGTACCGCCCATCAAATATAATAATTTTGCTTTTCCCAAACACGTTCATTAAAGAGCTTCATTATATATTAGTATTAAAATATATTCCAGGATTAAATAATGACTTTTCCAAGAACATGTGTTCGCTATTATGTCCTCTGCGCGGTAAATGTATCGAAATAAACATCGTTTAACTTTAATCTCAAGTGCCTACCAGGTAAGTATGGTCCCGTACATTTTCATAATAAAAAAATAAGCAAAAAAATAAATAAATACATGTATATGTACATTTTTTGGCAGCACCGTGCTAATTGGTCAGATGCATTGTACATATAGTTTTGTATCGTTGATCAAAGAACCGGTGGATTTGCATCCATTGCTTCATCCATAGGTTTGTTATACTTGTCTAGTGTGTAGTTAGAAGTAAGATTGTAGAAATGTATTGAAATTTGTACAGCGCCCTTAAGGTGATTTATCACAAAGACGGCGCTATACAAGTCATTATTATTATTATTATTATAGGTAAGTAGTTTTATCCTTGATACATTTGAATGAAAATATGTTTTATACTTATATTATCCGGCGGTACATCCTTTCTGCATGCCCTTTCGGGGATACTTAGTTATATTTTGTGTATAACTAGATATATCGAGTTTTCCCTAAACTGACTGCGCATTGAATATATCTATTTTATTTATTTATTTTTTTTATTTATTTAATACATGTTACATAATTGTGACATTTACATAAAGTTCATATATTAAATCACCATACTAGGCGGCTGCCTGTATCATGGTGATCAATATAGTATAGTTACATTGTATGAAATATGAAGTCTAGTGTAAACATGGAATTAGTATAAATCATGTTAAATATTGGAAAAATTATAATAAAAAGTAGAAAATAGAAAGGAGAAAAAAAGTACATTAGATTATATAAACAGGCTTCTAATTCTATCTCATTCACTCATCAAAAAGTCTCCAAGCGTCTTCCTGAAAGTGTGATATTTGGTTATTGTCTTTATTTCAATTGTTAAGTTATTGAAGATTTTTGGAGCAAGAAAGTTAAACTGTGACTGGGCCATTGAGGTTTTTGTTACTGGAATTATATAGTAGCATTGGTTGGAATATCTTGTATTATATTTTGATTCAAAAACATATTTTTTAATAAATTTAAATTTAAAATAGCAAGAAATGAATTTTACATATAGGGATTGTATATTAAGTATTTTAAAGTCTTTAAATAAGTCCTTTGTGGGATGAATGTAATGTACTTTGTAGATAGTCCGTATTATCAATTTTTGAGCCTTTACTATATATATATATCTCTTTTGTTAGGGTGAAAACTGTCATGGAATCTCAATTTACATTATTAACCTTTTGTGGTTATACTCAAAATTGAATCCTGAATTATGAACAATATTTGAAAGCCAACATTTAAAAAAAAAAGTTTTTGTTCTGGGTTCAGGAGCACACTGAGGTATGGAAAGATTTTTATTTAAAACTAGCTGATTGATACCAAGCAAGCGTTGCAAGCGTTGCAATGCTAATTAAAAAAATAAATTGTTTCTACCTTCGTGTCATTTTCCATTCGTCCCCGTTCCTCTTCCGACTCCTGTTCCTCTTCCCCTCCCGCGTCCCCTTCCCCTCCCACGAACTATTTTCCCCTCCCGCGTTCCCCCTCGCCACTCCCGCTCACACCTTTAACGCGAACCCCACCCTCCCTCACGCATTCCGCTTCCACCTTCTTCGCCTTCGTCTCTATCTTAACCCCCGTCCCGCGAAGCTTCCCTCCCTAATACCCCAACCGACCCTCCCGCATACCCCTACCCCAAGCCTTTTTTCCCTGCCTCCTAACTCCACAAAATACACCCATTTTTCCAACAACACGCCTGAACTATTTAATTTTTTTATGCAAATTTCATAATGCCAGAGCTAACCAGTATATCTATAGAAATATTTACGGGCATGTTCACAACAATTCAAAAAAAATTAATAACAATTGGATGAAATTTTAATCGCAATCGTATGACTAGTATCTATAGGAAATAATTTCATAACGCCAGAGCTCACTATCCTATAACCATCCCGGTTATGCGCACATCATATTCCCAAAGTTTCATCGCAATCGGATAAACGGTATGGCCGCGTATAAGGTACGAACAAACAAACAAACAATATTTTTTATATTATAGATGGTGATTAATGTTTCCTTACTCTCATAGAAGAATCTATTTGTGTTTATAAAATAAGTATTTATATTGTATGAAAATGCTGTTTTTCATTGAACCTACTACAGCCCGCATTATTAATTGTTAAAAAAATATGTTTTCTCGAAGGTCTCAAGCCCTGTACCTACATTATAATGATTATTATGCACACTTACTATTTAGTTAAATAAGAATAAGTAACACATTTAGTAAAATACAACGTTCCTCAGGATTGTAACAGTTTTTTTTGTGTATAAAGCAATTCACCCTAAGAAGAGTGCTACGTGTAATGTAACAATAAACTATGTACATTGTCGAACCAAATTGTATTTAATAGATTGTGAACAATGATTTGAAAGCTTTTGTTCGTTTTACAACTCTCACAATGAATTCTAGTAACTCTGCAGTAGGTAATAACTTCATTGCATAATCTTACTGAGAGAAATCTGATGATATAAGGTATAATACAAAAGATATCGACGTAACGGCCGAAGTAAACTCAACGCGATAATAAAGCCAGGCCAGTGCTTTGCGAAACAGGAAATTGCTCCATTTTATGAGTAATTCGATACAGATCGATGGAAAAATAAAAACCTCTAAAGTGGATTCTTCCCCTAGGCTCTGTTAGCGTCCACTGGACGCCAGGAATCTAACGGATTCCGTTAGCATTCAATTTCCGCCGTTAAAGAACGTCATTTCCCGTTACTGATCACGACGCCATAACGAAAATCTCCGCACAGTCTGTCCGTGTACCACTTACGCCTTTCTTTACAGGGTTCAGTGGATAGCAGGTTAACGGGTCCTTTTGTTATGTGCGTGACTCTCGAGTAATTGACACGGAAGGAAGATTTCAGCTTCTGGCTCGCTTCGTCTGAGACTGAAACTAGATACACTTTAATGAATCGACACTTAATTTCACAAGTAACGGAAGATAAGGAAACAATTTAATTGGAACACGGATTTTTGTTGTTTAAGATTTTATTTGTACAGTAGAAAATAGTCCAAACATGACCTGAAATACTGATGGGGATCCCAAACATAAAATAAAAAGGACTTTCTTTTTCAATCAATTCCAATTAAGGACAGACTCCTGTGATTGAATATGAAACACAATTTTTTTTTTGCTTTTTGATTTTTTTTATTACATTAAAATTTCCATCATTGGTGTGTGAAATGGTGTGTTGTTTTTACATAGGAGATTTTCATCGTAACTATTTTTCGTATTGTTCAAATGAAATTTCAATTAAGAGGGTATAACCAGAGAATACCGGATATTTGCCATTTTTAAATCAAATTCTTGACGTATTGACTCTTTGTGACAAAAAAACATAAATTGATTTCGAAAGATTGTTATTTTATCTGATGTGTCATTTTTCAAATTTTGAAAAGCCATGTTTATTTTTAATAAAGTTAGGTTATACCGTTAGTCGTTGGCAGATTTGTTAAATTTTCTAACGAAAAATTGTATTACACAACACAAATTTCTAATCGTATTATCATACAGTAAAATAAATCAATTCATATTCTAGTAAAATATTTCAGATTTTTTGTACACACTTATTTTGCTTAGACATTATTAAATAATCGTAAATACTTATCATCAAAAAATACTTACAAGAAGTACATGGTTTTAAGAAATTAATCATCATGCGTTTGAGCATTTTTATTGCTTACTTGAATGCAGGTATATTTAAAAGCACTTTTTGAATGAAATAAAGTGGATATTGAGTTATTAGTTAAACTTTTGGGTACAACGTGGGTTAAACGTGTGGGAGAATAATCAATATTTCTCATCGGAACCGCCCTGTATAGATAGTTGCAAGGGCACGATCGCAAGTTGAAATTTTAATTCTCGGCTGCTGCTTAATGGATTTTAACGATTTCACCATTAGTGGAATAAATACATTTAAGCGTGTTTATACAAGTAGGCGCAGTGTATAGATAAATATTTTCATTGTTCAATCAATTTGATTTTGAAGAGCAATTATTTTAGAAATGATAAGGGGTTTCATCATTAGTTCGATACGCTTATCGCTTCAACCTCCGATTCATATTATAGTGGATGGATTTTTCGAATAGCGAATGACTCGTATCGCGAAAATACTTGATTTTAGCAGCTTGTTCACGTCTTTACTAGAAAATGCTCCAATTAGTATTTTTGTTAACATAAAAACAAATATATATATATATGTATATATATTATTTAGAATATAATTAATAAATACTTTTCGAAGTCATTTTATAACGGTTAAAAACATCGAACCTCTGTTACCCTTTATAATCTATCGTTTGAAAACCTACATCGATAACTAGAAGCTAGTACTAATACAAAATGACCGCTGGAGAAAATTTATATCATTCAGTTCAGGATAGGCAGAATTACAAGGCGGTTGTTGACGGCGTTTCACCAGATCATTTTATTAAGTTTTCTCTCATATTGATTAACCGTATTAAATAACTTTAAATATACGTGATTACGAAGATGTATAACCAACTTCATAGCTTTTAATTATTATTTAATACCGAATAACGTACGACATTTATATAGATACATTAATTTACGGCGCCATTTTTGAGCTCCGATCACACCTCGATGATATGCAGGCATAAATAATATTAATTTTTTGACCCCAATCCTACTTCTAAAGTAATTTAACTTTGGCAATTGTTAGCTTCTTTTTATCGAATAAATTTGATATTTCATTATCTCCTTTTTCATTTTATTAGTTATAGGAGGACTAGTATCATCCTACTTTTAAATACATCAAATAACTTATTCAATTCATCATTTTGTTTTGTTCAAGTCACATAACTAGTCAGGTACTTTTGTCATGAAAATGAAATACCTAAAACATACTTATCTAGAATTTTTAAATAAATGAATTAATTTTCTATGGAGTTTTCAAAAGTCCTATAACCACTCGGGCGCTTTTTGCCACATTATGGCACTATTTCCAAAACTTCGGATTGCTTTGTTGCCAAAATGTGGCAAATTTTCAAAAAAATATTTTTTATTAGAACAAGTGTATATTATATTGTACATTAAAAATATAAGTATATAAATATTCTCTAGATTCATTAAAAAAAATTAAGGTTAAAGATTTAATTATATATTTTTTTTCAATCCTACAAATTCTGATAATAGACAAAATACAGGGGAATCCATTGGCTACATAGAATTATAATCAGTTTGTATGTCTCGATATTCAAATTCGGAGGTATGATTTTTTTTATCATCATTAATTTATTTATTTTTTTACATAGTTGTTCTATTAATATTATCTACAAGTAAACGTGAAAATAATCTAAGAGATAGATACGGAGTGCTGAGACGATCGGTAGAGACTATTTTTATTTGCCATGGAAGGAATCCAATTGAAAAATGGTGTTCAGGCAATTGATTCTTGAAGAAAGCGATGTGATATTTTGCAGAAACTTTGCGCTGCATTTCTTGTGCAATCTAAAAGCATACGTTTGGCAATTATTTTCAAATACGTGCGCTTTCCTAAGTAAAACTAAATTGAAGTATTTTAAATATATCGTAGAGCCATTCCCTTGAACAGACGTGTGGTTACTTTGATATTTTGTTATTATAAAATATAATATGAAGTTAGTTAATATATAACATTTACACAATTTGTTTCACACATAAAACTGTTTACCTAAATTTCTGGTATAAATTGAAAACCTGCAGCATAAACAACATACATATTCGTATGTGGGTCGAGGAAAAGGAACCAAATTTAATGTCACTTCAGAAGTCAAACGTCGTTGATACACTATAATATTGTGTAATGGGTACATTAAATTTTCTTTTGTCAAAAAACTAAACGGACTTTTCGCCGAACAGACGTTATTATAAGTTTGTTTTCTCGAGATCGACTGCCAGTCTGCAGCTGCTGACTTAGCGCATTCAACTTAGACTAGCAGTGAAACATTAAACGTATATTTAATAGGAATACTTATATTTAATAGGCAGATATATAATAGTAGATATTCTTATATTAAGGCCGTGAATAATGAGAGAAACAGTCTTCAGTGAAGCATCTCAACATAAATCTTCTTATTATTGATTGAAAGCGAAAATGTTTTTTATTCTTCATACTTTTTCCTTAAATATTGTATTGTAGATGGCGCCACTTCCGTTTTCAAATCGCACGTGAGCGAGTGATAAGTATGCATATTACGGCAGCAGCTCCGTGGAAAAGGGCACGTTCACGGACGGATCAGAACGGTTTCCATACAGTGTATTGCGTTGGAGATTTACTCCGAGTCGGGTTCCTTAATTTAAACCATACGGGCATTACCGTATTAACATACTTCAATATATAAATACATAAAGCGGTTAGTATGTTACACTATAGATGTCGATAGGTTAGGTACGTTATGCAACACACTTACTACAGAAGAATAGTTCTATTAAATCATTAAATATAATATTTTTTTATACTTAGATGAACGAAAAATAGATTTTTAGGTTTTAAAGCGAAGCTTAATGCTAAACCACTATTTTAGATTAATCTTAAATACGAATCGCTTTATATTATAAATAGAAAAAAATATACTTTGTATACAACTTTTAAGAGATACAATTTAATGGCTAAATTTATCTGTAAAAGTTTCCATTCATTTTAATTTTTGTTTTTCTAATAAAACTCTTCATAAAATATTTTTTTATTTTTAAATCACCTTTGCGCTTTAAATCGTGATCTCTAGACTCCGTTTGAAAAACGATTTTTATGTCGATTACTAATATTCGTAGCGGTTTAAGGCACATTAAGAAGACATACAATTTTGGCTTGTGGCTTCATCTCAAAGACTTACTTTTTGTGGTTATGTGTGCCCGTGTTTGTCGATAAGTACATGCTTCTACTAGGTATGAATATTATTTCTCCCCCTTTTGTGAATGCCTCGTTTAGCGATGCTTAATATTGTCTGAGCACCAACACTTAGCATACACAATACGTACGTGCAGGGGAGACTTTTAAACGACAAAGAAGCTCTCGCAGCAGATTCGGTGCACGGGATGCTGTCATTGAAATACGCAAATAGGCACGAATAGGACAAAATGAGAAGATTGAATTATATTGCGAGAGAGGGAAAGATGCGATAAGATTACTTTAAGACTTTTCAATGACTTCAATCGATTTGTCAATGCGTGCTTTAATTATTTCCACGTTTACAACACGGCGACGTCAGAAAAAATGCAATAAACGTGCGTTGCTTATAACAATAATGCTGCAGCTCTTTCCGACGTACTAATTTATGGTGAGACAACGATGTACGTATGTCTGCTTCCTCCAAAGGAAAAAAAAGTAATAATTTTCTTGCATCTCCCTCACTCGTACTAAAAAAATTAGATGGCATAAGACATACCCGTCACCGTACCGTTTCCGCTGGAATGCTAACAATAGCTAATAGAGCAAATATGTATATTTATTATTTACGTTTTGATAAGTATTTTTTTATTTTTTATTCTTATTAATTAAATTGTTAGTTATACACGTTAACGATTTTATGACCACCATGCTAGGCTAGGCTAGATATCTAAATCCAAAGGCTTTGGTGACCAAATCTGACCCACTCTCCTTTTCGACAACTCCTTTCTCTCCCCACTTCCTTTAGCCTCACAACATACCCCAATTGGGGTTGCCACATTCTCACTGGCACCAGACGGAAGCAGTTAAAACTCCTGGAGGATATTCACAATAAAAAAAAGTTTAGTCTAAGGATCACGTTTTATAATCTTAGGATGGATTGTTTCCCCGAATTTGAACAATTCAATAGATTTAAATTTCAAAGGTTAGGTTCTGCGAAAATTCTCTTCAAGTTATGTTATTATTGGCATATTGTTTCAGAGTACTTGGATACCAACGGAACTTAAATAGGTTTTTCATATAACTCTTTAAAATTTGATGAACTGTTAAAATTTTGTGAAACAACAACGTCCTTAGACTTTGCGGAATCAATGTTCTCAAAGCATTTGATTTAGTTGTTAGTAGGAAACAAGTATAAAAATGCCGACAAAGGTAATGAAATGTAGGTAAAGACAACTGTGGCGCATAGCAAATAAAGAAAAAAACAGATTTACCGACTTCATTTATTGTGGTTTGTCTGGGAATTGCGCATTATTTTATACGAAACTCAAGGGACAGAACTGCCATCTACTATAATAAGTTCTTATTTATGTAAGTAACGTCTAATGAGTAATGATAGAACAGAAAGTTCTGAAACAAGAAAATTAAGAAATATATTTTTTTCCGTTTTAGTAGTTTTTAACTCTGTAACAAAAACTACATTTAGAGAATCTAATATATTCTCCTCTGCTATATATATTTTTTTCCGTCGCCCTAGGAACCATTTATTGCATAACCAACACCCCTGTCATGGGTCACCTCAAGTGTTTCGCTACGATTAGTGACTTAGCAGGTATGTCCGGGTTCATGGGCTGAAGCTGGTTCAGGTCTTGGTGACAGATTCTTTTGCCCGCTTACTGCGTTGCGGACCGGATCGGGAGAGACTGGTTAAGGGAGACTTGCCGGACTCTCTCGATCTATCGATTTGCATCGTAGTGGGAAGGATAGAGTCATACGTTCATCAGTCATGACATTGACCCCTAAATTCCTACCCACTCCTCATACATTTTCCTTCCCTGAATTCCTCTTCTTCTTTTCTCTAAAAATACTCTTCGCTCAGTGTCCCCAAGGATGACATAAGCCCAAGGTACATCTAGTCGTTTCTCTATTTTTTAAACACAAGCCCGAGGAGCGTATATCATTATTGGAAGATTCTGTGTGATAGATCTTTTATGGAAAGAAAAACGAGGAAGTTTTGAGAATGAAAAAGGTATGAGGGGTGGGTAGGAATTTAGGGGAAAATGTATTTAGGAGTGATAAATAAATAGGAATCCAAGTCACTCGGTGTACGGCAATGGGTCGAGAGCGTCCGGCTGGAGAGGTCAATAAGTTTCCTTCATCCAGTCTCTCCTAATCTGGCCCGCCACGCAGTAAGTGGGTAAAAGAATCCGCCGCTAAGATTTAGACAAACCTCAGCCCATGAACGCGGACACCCATGCTAAAGCACCAAACGTAGCGAACCACTTGGGGTGACTTATGGCAGGGGTGTTGTTTATTTAACAAATGGTTCCCGGGGCGGTAAGTACCAGGGGGACAAAAGGGAAGATGGGTAAACGTGCGTGTTATTAAAGGAAGACCGCCACCTTTGCCCTAAGCCTCCTAAGACCGCTCGAAACTAAATTTAAACGACAATTTTATCGGCAATTTTGCCACCTACACATAAATAAAAAGCTTTCCACATCTTACCTACGCCTGAAAAATTGTTTTTTAATGCTTTTAAATCTACAAACCCATCTTACGTAGAGAAGACTTTTTAGAATTTAAAGAAATGGTTGTTTTAAATGAATTACAATTTAAAGTGTTTGGGGTTGTTTTTTCCTTGAAAATAAAATACAATTGATAAGCGGACTACATATGGTATGTGTTTTAAATGTTGTACGATTGTGAAACAACCATTAACTCGTAAATGGATGTTTAAAATTTTATACACGTTTCTTAGTATCTAAAGTGGATGATGGATATTATTTCAGTTGAATATATTTTTTTAACCTTTCCCTTACTGAGCTGAAAAAATCCGCGCGCTCCGGTGCTGTGTAATCACTACACATGCAGAAATGGTCGATTTAAAAGCCGAAAAAAATTAATATTTATAGCAAATCGCTATATTTCATTATAGTAACAGTAAAAAATTATAAAAATTGATATTTAATTGCTGAAAACATGAAAAAAAAAATCGGTAGCTCAAAGAAACGATGCTCATACAACATGTGAAGAGACCACCCCGAACGAATGCCGAGCGGCGACTGGAGGCCCGCGTCGTGTCGTCCGCGGGGTAAACCGAAGGAACAAACACGATTGACGACTGACCAGTAACCACACGATTCTCTTTCTCGCGCTTACTTATATCGAAGTAGGTGAGAGTGAGACGCGCATAGCGTCGCACTAGCCGCTTGCTTCACACATTTGTACGTATTACACGCAGCGCTGATCGTATTGCCAGACGTTTGATTGTATTGGTGAATTTATTTTCGATTCTCACAAAATACCTCTGATGTGCCCGAAAGGTACGGATTATTATTTTTTTAAATTTTTTATTTAATGGTAAAATGTATAACGGAGGATTACCTAAAATCTGAACCCAGAATTTTCCATATTTACGGAGATATTAAAGGTGCAAGAAGCAATGTGTAGTAGATACACATCGCAGGCAAGGGAGGGTTAAAGATAATATTAGCGAAAATCAATCGAAAATCCGAAACAGAAAATCAGAAAAGATACTGATACATCTGGGACTTGGGTCCTAATATTATCTTCATTAATTAAAATATATTATAATTTGAGGTTTAACTCTTTAAGTTAAAAAGTTAAAAATAAATATAAGAATATTTTTTTAGTCCTTTTGTTATTTTATATTTTACAAGCATTGATCTCAAATTTTGGATTATGATAGATATATCCAGATGTACGAACAATATGCAGTCTTACCAATTTTTTTACGGATAAAACGATATTTCAAAGCTATAACAGAAAATCAAGGCCGCTAAGGTACAGACAGGTCTGGCCATGAGAACGCCAAATTACGAAGTCAGTACTAGCGCAAGTAAATTCCACTGTTTGAAATATACTAATATCTCTGTTTATTTAATTTGCTTGCGGTAAAACAACGGGCTTTTGCATAATATGGTTAGTAAAAAAATTACATTATTGAAAATATCTGAACTGCCTCAGAAACATTTTGTATTTTTAGTGACAAATTGAAGATGCCCAATGACTTGGTATAATTATTTACCTCCACTAGTATTCTGGGCAAAGAGGAATAAACATGGTAGTTAGTCCCAAAATTTCTGCACTAAATTTCCAGACTTGTAGTAATACGTAGTGGAATCCGAAAGGTTATCAATGCAAGCAATTCTGGACTATCAACCACTACTAGGACTATTATTCTATATTTTATATAAAAAAATATCAAGTTAAGTTAGACACAAACGGTTTTGTCTTTAACATTTCAGATATAATGAAACAAATTGAGTTGTGGTCCTACAAATCATAAACATAACCCTTATCTGGGTTATTAAATTGATTTGTTGGCCCATAAACTAGAAAAGGCAACATAATAGACTCTTAAATTGATTTCACACATTATCCTTGTCAGGATCTAGCCAGAACTGTTTCCATGTTATTTATTGTGCAGTCCTTTGAGTTTTCATTTATTTATCAACTGTCTATTTACCGTCTGGTAAAACCATTAAAGCGAGAGAGATTCTGATGAAAATCTAGGTTTCAATTCTCTAGACGCATCCCCGGGTAGCAGAATGCACAAGGAGATCTATTTGCCGACTGTAGCAGCCGTGATATTTGTTACATTCGTATAAAGTATTGAAATCCCAGCCTAGTCTCCTGGGAGCCTCGTGGCGAATACTTTCATATCTGAGGCGGATTAAGCCGTGACAAAATACACATTGACGTTTTTCGAGTCTTTCCAGAGCAGGACTGTCACCTGGTCCCACGGGAGAAAGGGAGACGCAAATGAATTTCGCGGTTTCCTCGCATAATGTGCATTGTGGGAGAGAATTTAAATTGCGTTCGCAAATAGGGCATAGATTTTCACTCGATTGACGTCTTCCTATGTACAGCATATGGTATCCTGATTTATTGGATTTTATTGCAGACGCAATACGCATATAAGGAGTTTTTCATTTATAAATTTGTTGCGGGGATTACAAGGTTTAATGTCTACTGCTTCCAAAGTATCCAAGTAGTCCAGTCAAGTTAAACATGAAAAGGGGGTCGTGCTTGCAAAAGGTCCGATCTTTCTGAATTTTTTATATGTTGTTAGGACCTATACCAATATTAAAAAAACAGATTTGCAATTTCCAAAGTGCTGTGCGAGCGGCGGTGTACCCAAAAAACCATTAAATTTTTGGACTTTTTTCAGTTTTTGCTCAATATCTTAGTGAAGCAAGGGTCTGACCGGTATAGTTGTTCAACACTATTTTAAAGTAGACTAAATTTTCTACAATTTGAGACCAAAAGAAGTTCTATACAGTAATTGGTTTTTAAGATACAGTTCTTCGAAAATCACCAATTTTTTCCAAAAAATGATTTTTTCTCGAAATGGTCACTTATTTTATGAAATATTTTCTAAAACACGATTCCCACCTCAAATATTATATGAAATGAAGTTGTAGTAAATTTAATTAGCTTTCATTTGAAACCAAATTGCTACCTGTAGGCCCAGCGGTTCTCTCAAAAATTGCAGATAACCAAAGTCAAAGTGGGTTTTGGGGGAAATGATCCCACGTCGTTTTATGGCTTTACTTATCAAACAGTTACAATTTATTTATTTTTGTTAGTGTTAACAAATTGTTTGATGGAAAAGGAATAAGATAGTTTACCTATCGGGAATTACGTGATCATCAAACATTGTTTTATATACCTACATACTAAAATGCTTGTACAAACATCATGGTACCTACTATAAGGACAAATTAGATTTACTCAAAAAAGAAAACTAATATAAATCATGTAGGATTGTGTTTTGATGGCCAAATCATGCCATTCTTTTTATCTTAGATGGCACGGGCTTGGGCTTGCACGAAGATGGTGTCTCTAAGGCTGTGATGGACGCTGGGAGAGGCGTCCAGTCTGCAGTCGGGTCATCTTTATCGTGTACCATGCACAATTTGCCAGAGGACTGAGCAGTGGAGTCCAGCCTTTCTGCATCTGCACAGCTCCCAGAGCACCCTTTCTTGCATTTACATGAAATTTTTCGCAGAAGTGCAGGAGGTGCGGGATTAACGGTGGTGGGGATGGGGGTGAGTCCCTGAGAATACAGCTTCCACCCCCAATCAGTGGGATTCTAGTTGACACACCTCTACTTCTGCACTTGGAGGAAGCACCTTGCTGCATGGTGGCCTGCGGCATATGACCTGTGGCAACGGGCGAGGTTTATGCTCGTTGAAGTGACAAACGCCTTATATCTCAGGAAATCCAAAGTATCCCTCGCGATGTCACCCCCATATGAAGCCACAAAGCACTTGATGTCTGCTTCTCTCACGGCTTTTGGGGTGGACGAAGGACGACCTCCACTTGCTCAGCAAGTGGTTCACTCTTGCTCATGAGTGTGGTGATTTTGGTCTTTCCTTGGCCAAACGGTGCTGTGATAGTATCGCACCCGGTAAACGCTTGGGTGAATAGTATATAACATCCCTGCACCCCTAGCACGGTCGATCGATATAAAGTTACCGACCGATTGTCAGTAACTTCTCATCGTTCCCTAGGACAACTTTAGATCGCAAACGAATAGGTGACAGTTTACAATGACTACCATGCTAGCACCCCTGGTGGTTGTAGCAGGTCGTAGAGTAGTGACAGCAACCAGCTTCGCCCTTCGTGCTCTTCTGTACGTAGACTTTTGTCTCTTCAGCGCCTAAACCATTGAGAAGAACGAGCAGGTCGGCGTCTTCTCCCACTAAATCGCCGTTTGTACTTCATTTGATTTGTACTTCACTGCTGGAGGTCACATTTTGAGCAGAAATATAGTTCTGCATACGTGGGATGTTTTTTGTCTCGCATTACTGATCTCGGGCGGGTCACGCATATAATGCCTTCTATCCGTGTTAACGTTCACCTCCGTATTGTCAGAGACAAATAGGATAAAATCTTCTTTTCCTATTGGTGGTGAGGATTCATCTCGCAAGATCGCAGAAGTTTCAAGCTGCACAGCTACTGAATAAGAACAGGATCCCAGCGCAGCGCACATATTTTCGGTAAAAGTAGATATTAATTCCAATCAGAAGGGAGGAAACAAAAGATCGAGTTCGTACAGCACTATCCATCTATTCTTCCATGTTTCAAGGAGGCCACGCATGTTTTTGAGAACAACAGTCTCAAAAAATAGCTGTGCTGACTCAGGGATGACAGAATCAACATTGTTGAAAAAATCCTCCGAGGTGGGATACTGACTGGTTTTATACACTTGTGTGCGGGTATCTTCTACGATGATTTCTGCTGCTGCCTTCACAACTCTCACCGCTCTTGCTGCGCACCGCCTTTTTGTTCCTTGTACCAATCATCATACAAAATTTTATTGCCGGTGTTTATGAAGCAGACGAGTGTCCCTTTGTTGGAGCTAAAACGTTTTTGAAGGTAAGTTTTCGCTGTTCTGACATCAGGGATACAATCACCCCTAATTTGCTGCAGAAGGTGTGATAAATAAAAATGGCATTCATTACTGTTTTCCAATAAGTAATCGTACACATACTCCATCGCTTCTTCAGAATTACTGGCTGGACGATACCCTCTCTTATTCCCAGTAGCAGGTGGTAATCTTAATAGGCTCACGTAGCACAATCTGTGGCTTCCGTCTGCAGCAATCATATCGCCAATGGCGAGGAGGCGCTCCTCCAATCGTCACCTCGGCGTTTAGCTGTATCTAAAATAGTTTGCTTCATGCCCAACTTCTCAACTGTACGGACCACATTCCTTCTTGCCAAGGGCAGTTTGCTTTCTTGCCCGAGAAATTATTCAGTGATAGCATCACCACACAAAATTCAAATCCCTCTCAAGGTAGGAGCCAGTTTACTTGATAATCTTGTCGATAAAGTCTTCGGTTGGGAAGCAGAATCCCTTCCTTCAACGTTACACACTGCTGTATATCTCTTCCTGGTTGAAATTTTAGAGGAAATTTTTATTTTCTTTGAGAACACGTTTTTGACTCACTTCAATTAGTGTTCGAATTCCTCGTTCTTTGATGATTACAACAGGACCTGTATCGAGGTCCTCACGACACACAAAACACACGCTCGGACGGGTAGACATTTCGCAACACTCTGAGAGCTGCCCCGGAAGGGCCTGGTGCGGGTAAGGAGGTCAAGGGAGGGGGCAACGAAAACACTTGGGGAAAATCCATCCGTTATCTGCCATTTTTGAATTTTTTGAGTGAACCGCTAGACCCACAGGTACCAATCCGGTCTCAAATGAAAGCTAATTAAATTTACTACAACTTCCTTTCATATAATATTTGAGGTGGGAATCGTATTTTAGAAAATATTTCATAAAATAAGTGACCATTTCGAGAAAAAATCATTTTTTGGAAAAAATTGTTGATTTTCGAAGAACTGTATCTTAAAAACCAATTGTTGTATAGAACTTCTTTTGGTCTCAAATTGTAGCAAATTTAGTCTACTTTAAAATAGTGTTGAACAACTATACCGGTCAGACCCTTCCTTCACTAAGATATTGAGCAAAAACTGATAAAAGTCCGAAAATTTAATGGTTTTTTGGGTACACCGCCGCTCGCACAGCACTTTGGAAATTGCAAATCTGTTTTTTTAATATTGGTATAGGTCCTAACAACATATAAAAAATTCAGAAAGATCGGACCTTTTGCAAGCACGGATGTACATCTTGACTGGACTAAAGCGTTATCCTTTATCATTAAATTTATGGAGAATATCTATTCTTCAACATTTTTAAAAACTATGCAAGCATATGGTTAGCGAAATATTATGTTCACCCATTGTTTTGTAAAGTCAAGATACGAGTAGTATATATTTTGTTCCGAAAAAGAAACTGTTGCTTCTAAACCGGTCCGCGTATAAAAATGTAATACAATATTCAAAGAAAGTTATTTATTTATTTATTTCAAGTTGTAAGGTAAGTTAATAACATGGTTAAAACCCGTTTAATCACAGGAGACCATATTTGTCCCAGCTCACATAGGTCTCACAGAAATCGTTGTTTTTCCCTTACTATTATAGTAAGAAATGTGATCTAAACGGTATTGAATAGAGAATACAACAAACTATATATTCAAATCTAAAAGAAAACCCAAAAAAAATAAAATTTACCCCTTTCTGAAACCAAAGTTTCCGATAGCAATTTGAAAAAAAATTATGAAACTTTGTGAATTTAAAAAATTTTTTTTTACATGAAACGAAAAAAAGTGAGGTGACAGTAAGGTTTATAATTCATTTATCTAATGAAATAAGTATGTGTTTTATTTTTTTCCATTATCAGTAATTTTTTGTTAGAAAAAAAAGTAAAGTGAACCATTTTTAAAACTTTTTAAAGTTTTCGCAAAAAAAATTTATGCTTAAAAAAATACATAGTAATTTAATTACTATCTATTTTATTTAATTTGAAAGCCTATTTCATCACCTTTCGAAAACAGTTTTTAATTTTCGAATACGTTTTTTGAATACGTTAACAAATGTTCCATTTATTTGGATTTTATTGCAAAGCGGGAATATTTTTAGCTTCTGACAAAACACGCCAATCTTTTTAGGGGTTAATGGTTATAGTACCTATTTCGTAAGTCCGTAAAATTTTATTTTGCCATCTTAGGCATAAAATCTATTCTCCACATTAATAGTAGCAAAACTTTTAATTTTAATTGATCATTTAAAAACAAAAAAGCTTTCAAAATATTTTTTGTTGCATGATAACTGGAGAGTTTTCCTGTAAATGCATGTTGGAAATAAAAATCCTTGCTAAGTTGGAGTAAACATTTTCCTGACACGCAGTATGTTGTTCATATGCAAAAAGCTCGCTTAAAAGTTGTGCAGTTGACGTAATTTTATTATAAAAAGTTAAAGTCCGTTCCAGCGGGACCTTATGTAGGATAACTTTATAGCGAAACAGAAGTTGGCCACCAACACCTCGCGAGCTTTGAGCTTTTTAAGCGATCTTTTGTACTGAGCTTTACCTGGGTTTATTTAAATATTAAAACACTAACACGTACAAGTTATGGTTTAATAAACACAATTTTGACGTTGTTATACTCATGGGTAGAAATAAATTAGCATATTTTATCAATAAGGTTTTTTTTGTGAATACTGACTGCACCGTCTTAAAACTTTTCAGAGACTGTAGGACTGTGGCAACCAAAATTATATAGGTAAATATATTTTTTTACATTAGCTCCACACCTTCCGTGGTCGAGTGGTAAGACACTTGACTTCCATTCGGAAGGTCGCGGGTTCGAACACGGCGTGCGCAAATAAATTTTGTTTGATTAATTTGTGTTATTTCACAATTAATTAATAAAAATAATATATGTTATATTTGCGGCACGTTCCAGAGTGGAAGATACTCTCAGTATCGCCCTGGTGTAAGACCACTATTCAGAATTGAAACGTTGCTTAATAATGGCTTTAGCCGTGTTTTGTGACTAGATCTGAATAGCCAGGTACTTTACCAACTTCCTCTTTCCCATCTCTTTCCCTTCCCTACTTACCTTCAGCCTCACAACATCCTCCAATTGGGGATGCCATAGTCGCACTGGCTCCAGAAGGGAGCAATTGGGACTCTTGTGAGGTTTCTCTATAAAAAATAAAATAAACCCTTAAAGATGAAATAGGCTCTGAAGATAAAAGTCGTTCAAGGCGTGTTTCATCTTTAGGGATGCTGTGTGGAGGGTCTTTTTGGGGAAAGGAAGGAGAGTATGTTCTGGGAAGGTACGAGGGGTGGGTTGGAAACTGGAGGTCAATTTGTCCAGGAGTGACGGACGTATAAGTTTTCACTTCATCCACTGCGTTGCGAGGCGGTGGGTCGAGAGTCCGGCTGGAGAGGTTAAAATGTCTCCCTGAACCAGTATATCCCGATCCGACCTGCCACGCAATAGATGGGCAAATACAATTTCCTCCCTAGACAAATCTCACCTGCACCAAGTCACCAAACGTAGCAAACAACTTAGGGTGACCACAGTGTTGGTTATCCAATAAATGGTTCCCGGGGCTGCGGCGTACCCATACCCGTCTCCCAATATGTTGCGATACTGCAGGGTCTGAATAAGGGAATTAGATGTGTAAAAGGAAGGTTGGGAAGTATCTATCTTTCGGCTAAACAAATCTGGTCATCGAACACCGCACAACTCATTTAAGGGAACGAATTAAGGTTTTCCACCAGAATGATACTCAAACACTTTGAGATATTCAGTAGTTCTGTTCATTATTGTATTTTTGTGGTCAATGCGCCAAAAGCCGCATAATGCTCACTGCACAGTTCAATTATTTCGAATGAATTTTGGAAAATATTTTGCAACGAAATTCGATAACGGATAATCTGCAGTGAGAATGCGTCGAATTTGCCAAAATTGTTCCAATTACAAAATGGTTTGCCATATTCCCTAATGACACAAAATGTTTTACAAGGTAGGTACTTAGCGGCGTTATTATTTTTGCATTTGGTATTGAATGCAATCGGAAGAGTCAGCCAGTATTCACTAACAAAACAATTAGTAGACGTAATTCAAATAAGATATTTATTAAGTAGGATAACTACTCAAATTTTGTATGATTATTAGACCCTACTTTCTACTTTACCTTTAATTGAACAATTTCTGTTTCCTCTATTGTCTCATCACAAATAATTATTTAACAACTAGCATGGTATTCTGACAGTGTCTAATGAGTTGAATTTTAATTTATTTGTCATCACTCTGCTTATCTTTAATCTGCAATCTGCTTCACTGAACAAAAATTATGTATTTTAATAAATTGCATCTTAAAAATGTCATTCTTTGTTTAGTTAAATTTTCACAAATACTCGTTACTACAAAAGAACTTTAGGTAAGACCAATTATTTCAACACTTGTTCAACACCAAGAATTATTGTTATTCGATTTGATGCAGCCAGTACACAGAGGTTTATAAAATGTATAAATTTTGTTATTAACTTTGATGTAAAATTACAGTAGTTACGTGAAAATCACATAAATCATCTTTAAGTATTAACGAAGATCATCCCTAGCAATGATTACTTGCTAGCGAATTGACTTGCTCATCTCACGCCCGAGAGATTGTTTAATCAGTAAATGACACTGTATTCAAATGTTTAATAATACACGAAATTATTAAAAGAACTCTTTCTATTTATGATGGGGGTATGGATACGGCCATCGGCAAGGAAACACTCACCGTAGTTGTTAGTTAATTGCCGTAGTTCACCTCAAATGCTTTGCTACGTTTGGTGACTAGCAGGAGTTTCCAGATGAGGTTTGTATACATCTTGGCGGTAGCCGAATCGGTAAATACCAATCATTATTAGATAAAGAATATTGAGATGAATGTTGTGCTCACCTATAATTAGAAACATCATTACAACTTACAACCATGTATATATGTAAAATACTGTAAAAATTATGAGATGTATTCTGTTGGCGAGCCAATTAATAAATAAAATAAATAAATTTGATGGAGCTTCTTGACTTCTCTAACTAGCCTCCCTTAACCCATCGCTTGAGAAAAAAATTGTAAAAGTTATTTAAAAATATATACCTTATAAACTCTTACTTGTTTTACAAAAAACCTTTAATAATGTCAACTTTCAAAGAAGGTTTCAAAAACCATTAACACATTTCATAAGATCCACGTTAGACAATACAACATGTTTGTTAGTTAGTTACAAAGGGTTGTTAGTTTCAGACCACTCAACACTAGTGCAGAGCAAACAATAACACGCGAAGGTAGCATTTTTCAGCCCTCTGCTGCCTCCTTAGCTCCTGGTAGCACCACGTTGCCTTAATTATCTTATTATGCAAAAGTGCTTTCGGAAGTTGCTGCTGCTTGAGTTAAACTTTAGACATTTTAATTGTGTGCAATTATTATCGTAGTTGTTCTTGTTTGTGTTTCGAGGGAACTTTGATGTTTTTATTTCGCGCCGATTACTCCACGGTTTTCTGATCGAAGCGAGAACGTTTTTAACCGTCTCTTATACAAGGTGGTAACAGACGTTACATTCTTTGATATCTACAATACATTACTCTACACCAGCTTTTATTTATTTTTTATTTCTATTCTCTACATTTAACAAAGGATTACAGTAGTTTTACATAGATAATAAATTCCAATAATATAAACAAATTTAATCATCATTAACTGTCTGTAAACAGGTTAAGACGATAGACTTTGCTTTTCGGCCCATACAAAAACGACGCCCGGGAAAAAAACACTTTTCTACATCGAAAATTGCACAAAATGAATATATATTTTTTTATAATGCCTTCTAGAGGGCGATGACTATGTCGGTATGTTTTCGAATTTTCAATGCGTTTCGTATTAACGTAAACATTCACTGTCAAACATGTACGATTTATAAAAAAAAATAATTTAAGGAAAAAGTGCAGCTTACTCAACTCTCATAAAGAATTATAAAAAGCTACCGACGTAGCTTCTTCTTTCTAAAAAAAATATATTTTTTAAAATTTCAATTTTGTGAAAGTTTCGGTGTAGAAAAGTGTATTCTCCATCCCCTTTTCGAGCGATTTCTGTAGTTAAATTTGAGCGTTGTCTCATTCGCACATTTCGCATTCGCATGTATTGTAAGTGTGCGTGAGCTTATTGTGAGCGGGACAGAATGACAGTCGCGGGTGTTCCGCGTGTCGTTCAAAGTCTAGCCTCTTAATAGTTGTGTTTTGTGAACACCTAGAAGATCTGTGCTGATATATTCGCATGTTTTAGATTAAGTGTTATTCCGTCGTCAAAAACCACGGTATCCTTCTTGATTTTATTAAGATGGGTACTGTGGGATTCATGGCGGTAGTATCTTAGGTAACAGTTAAAGTTTTCATATTTTTTTAATGCAGTTGGTTTTAAATTTAGGCTTACTTGAAACATATTTTTATAGGTAATTAGTTCATTATTTAAAAAATTTTGACCATTGGTTAAATGAAAAAAAAGATTTATTTATGCTAGGATGCATCATTATATGATGCGTCCTAGCAAAATAATAGTATCCCTGTGTGGGTTTATTTTTTAAGCAGTCTTATACTGAGATTGATGAAATTTAGCTTACTCGGCCGTCAAAATAGGTGAAAGGTCTCCATGGAAAATCACTCGACTCCATTTTCTCCCCCCATTTTGGATTTGGACACATAATTGGATTTTCACAAGTGCCAAATAAAGGTGATTGAGGAATATTTGTAAGTGTAATCTTGAAGAAATATATAAAAAAAATGTAGTTACAACAAGAACATCTACATTTAATAATAAAAAAAATTCTCACAATAAAATATGTCAATCGTTTAGAGAGGTAAAATAATTTTGATTTACAAATTTATAAGTTGAATAATTTATTGTGTACATAAAATATAAACAAAACTTGCTAAATTTACATGAAAATAGACCCAAAACGCACAGTGGCATTTTCAAATTGAAGCCGTTTTTTTTAAGAATTGGTATTTCATGAAAAAAATTTGCACACTTGACGTTTAAAATATGACGAACATTATTGTATACATATGAATTCTAAAATTTTTGGAAGGAAATGGACTTGGAAAGACAAAATACACAGAACGAAAGTGTACTCTGATATCATATTGAAAGGCGAGCACAGCCAACGCAACGCGACAATACGGGAAGCGGTTACTTGATTGTTTTATTAAAATTGATTTTAATAGTTTAAATGCGTTATTAATATGAAATAAAATATATGATGTTATTAACATATTATGATATATATTTTTTTTCAGTGAGAATAAGTAAATAATAGCTATACGGTTATGTGGTAACGCTGGCGTATCATCTTGGGTGCAGGAGAACGTTGTCGAATTTCTGTCGAAACGGGAAGGTTGAGTAACTAGACCAGCGGTTTTCAACCTGTGGTACTAGGGGTACGCGAAGCAAAAATTGGGGGTACGCAAAATCGTGGCACGAATGTAGATTTTAAATCTCAGCTTAACATTTTTAAATTTCGGCGGGCTCACTCTCGGTGGTTTGTTTCTTGTTTATGGCTCGAAGTTTCGAAAGGATATCCCACAATAGCAGCTGTAGCTTTAAAAATATTAATACCGTTCAAAAGCACATATTTGTGTGAAAATACATTTTTTCTTATACGTTTATTAAAAATAAATATCTCAATCGCCATAACCAGACTTGAGGCTCTACCTATGTGAAACTGAGTCAAACTTTGTGAAACTTATCTCTGCAAAGCTAGCTTGAGAGGGCGCATTGACTATATATTTACATTATATGATTGATTATACAGGTTGTCACAGGAAATCGGGATTTTATTTTAACTACTGATACATGAGCATCTTATTTTCTACAAAATTTTCGAGGTTAAAAAAAATAATCTTCTCAATTCAGTTGGTGAGTTTGTAATTGTAAAATTCGTTCAATTTCGCATGTAGAATCACTGGTTAAAAATGCCCGAAGTCCTGTTACACTAAAAAAAATTGCATTAATTGTATTTGTGTGACTTGATCGTTAAATTCATGTAATAATGAGAGTATTACAAAAAATTAAAATGAAGCATGTCTTTCATTACAAGTGTACACAAGATGGAAAGAATGTAAGGGGTACAACAAATTTGTAGTGAGTCAAAGGGTACGCAGGTTGAAAAAGGTTGACAACCGCCGAACTAGACCATCGCTAAAGCGATCAGGTAACCCTTTTAGTAAATCTAATGGATTTTATGATTCAGTCAATATCACTACCATAATACTGAGCAAATTATCGGGATAGTTAGCAAGCTATCCAAAAACTCATCATAACTTTCAAATAATGGCTCTCCGATTCATGATAAAAAAAGTTAAACTTCGTTATCGGTATTACCCTTAAGAGGGTTATTACCAGAGAACACCGGAAAATAGTTCTTTTTAAATCAAATTCTAGACGTATTGACTCTTTTTGTCAAAAAAACATAAATTGATTGTGAAAGATTGTTATTTTATCTGATACACGCAGTTTTTAAATTTTGAAAAACTAAGTTAATTTTTATATAATAACGTTATACCGTTGGTCGTTGGAAGATTTGTTCAATTTTCAAACAATAGCTTCCATTAAATAACACAAATTTCAAATCATGTAATAATCATACAACAAATAAATCCATTTTCAGAATTTTAATTTTAGTTAAATTAAAATCATTAAATAATAAATCCGAGAACTTGCTTTGTGAGAAAAATACCTCAGATTTTCTATTTATTTAAGGTCTTACAAACTAAAATATTTCAATTTTTTTTTACACTTATTAAGTTTAAACATTATTGAAAAATCATAAAAACTTATGATCAAAAAATACTTACAAGAAGTACACGATATTTAATAATTTATCATCGCGCGTTTTGAGCTTTTTTATTGCTAACTTTAGTGTAGTTGTATATTAAAGCAAGTTTTTAATGAAATAATTTTTTTATTTAACAAATTTGATTTGGGGAATAATCGATCTTTCGCCTCGGATCTTCCCTGTACAGTTGCAAGCATTTTTAAACTTTTATTTTCAGCCGCTGGTTAATCGCTCTTAGCATAGTTAGAATAATTTTCAACGTAATCCCTGTAATACGAACAAAAGGCGTTATAATTCTAGGTTCATAATTATATTTTTTCTTTTTATATTATTTATACAGTCAAAGAATTATAAATACTTCGCTTCCGAACTAACTACGTACAGAGAATAAAAATTATATTATTTAAATGCATATAATAATAATCATTTTACGTAATTAAACAATAATTCATAATATTTTTATTTATTTATGAAAGACAAACATACACGGTTTCTGACAATATTTGAAAATCTCCTACTACCACCACAGTAAGCGAGAAATGTTGTTGAATCGTGATGGAGCCAGCGGAATAATTAAACACAGGACGCCTGGGTGGGAACGAAACATAAAGATTCCTCGTCCACTGATATTTGTTAAATTCACAGGACAAAATAAAGTATTCTACAGGACATTAGAATTTTTTTCACTCATTCGATAATTTGTTTTTAGAGAGTCGAGAAGGTAATCGTAAATGTGTATACTTGTACATCCTCATGACCTAAGCTTCTTATCTCTATCCGTCTTTTTTGTATATTTGTGAACAATGTATTATGTTGTCTTGTATGGTGTTTTTGTATTTCGTGTAGTAAAGTTGAGTTGATTTTGTATTGTATTGATTAAAGGGCATATACATATGGTGTATTCGCACAAATTTCTAATATCTAGTAAATCGTATAAGTTTGAAGATAATTTTGTGTTTCCCATATTTCTACGAGTATTCGATCATTTACGTGGAACTGGATATATACGCCAAGTATTTATAGTCTTTCATAGTTTTGACCATGCCACTGAATTATTTATAAGACCTATAAGATTTATATCTTATTTATTAAAGTATCAATTATTCTGCAATGTAACCATTATTTTTTGCAATTGTTTTGATAATATTTAATTCATTATTGTAATTTATATCGTTTAGTGGTACATGTAGTAGTCTATGGATTAGAGAATGGAATACCGACAATTTGTGTGAGATGTGGTGTCTTGAGGAGCTATGCATGATATTATCGCTATATGTCGGTTTACTGTATATTGGAAATTCTAATTTGTTATTAAAGATTTTAATTCCTATATCTAAAAAGTTGATTTTATCTCCCCCTGTCTCCATCGTGAATTGAATCGCCTAACAAAGAAAATTGATCTTAAATATGTCATGAATAAACAGTTGGAACATAATGCTCAATCACCATTAATATATCCATTATAATTCAGTTAGAATAATTTTACTTCAGAGAGCAGTGGTGTAATTTAAGTATGTAATTAAAAAATGTAATAACCCAAATGTATGGAGAACCCTAATAACAATAATTACCATAGTGCTATCAATATTTGTTAATTAAGCCCTAAGCAACAAGGAGGGAATATCCCAACATTACCAAAATAAAATATCAGTGATCACAAACCTTTTCAATTATATAAATTCATATAGATTCATGTCAATTACAAATAACCTTTTACTATGTATCATCATTCATAATTTTAATAATAAACTTTATAATTATCTATATGTATCGTAACTTAACAAAATAACTGATAATACCTTAAATTAACAAAATAGAAACATTCATCATATAGAGACAATGTTGTGCGCCCCTGCCTAAGTTTGTATAAATTCCGTAGCATAAGAATTTCAACTACCAATCTGAAAATGTCCGTAGTAGGACGAAACCGGTCCTGGTGTAAATAAACAAGTGGAACAAAGTGAAAAAAAATTGTTTAATTTCATATCTAATACAATGGAATTCCACCATGAATTAACAGTTAAAAAACTAGACTCTCTTTAGAATTGTTCTACTCCCGGTATTTTTTTCTGTAATACCGCAAGACTTTTTTTTATTTAAAAATAATTACAAGAGACCCTGAGGAAATATCTCATAGGGCCTTTGTCATCTTTGGGGAAGCTCTGTAGAGTATGTTTTTAAGGAAATGAAGAAGAGAATATTCTGGAAATGAATAAGGTAAAGTAAGGAAGGGTAAAAATCTAGAGGTCAATGTGTCCAGGACTGATGGACATATTATGAAACCATCAATCCCTCGTCTATGAATCCTGCTGTAGAGGTCCAGTTTAGGACTCCCTCATCCAGCTTTTCCCAATTTGCCCCGCAGTAGGTGGCAAATGACTTCACAGCCAAGTCCTAGACAAACCTCACAGAGAAAACAAAGTTAAAATTCGTTCACCTCCATCCTAACCTGAGGATCATTAATTAATAATTCTCCACCCTCGTCACTTAAACTCGCTGTCCAAACAAAATAAACAAAACAAAAGGCAAAGGCTCCCGTGCCACAATTCAGTTTATATAATAATATTTGTTCTAATTAGCACGTAGCTATTTTGGAATAATGTATGATTGCTCTCGACTCCTCCTTGCATTAGTAGTCCAAGTATGTCCGTACAGGAAACTAACCTTAAGCTACTTAACAAAAACTCAAATAGTAACAAGTTTTGCACCAAACTTTCCATTTCTTTTTGGTCTGGCCAAAGTTGGGCGATCCGATTTACCTTACTACGTGAAACTTCCTACTAAATAAACTTGTCAATAGCTTTTACTTCTGTGGGCTCGTTCTTTCATCTCCTGTTTCTATGTTCTCCTGCGAATCGCTTCTTTTCCCCTTTAACTTGACCCCAATACGAGCCGGACATTCTGATATAATTTGTAGAATTATGAAAAGTTTGGGCGAGTCAGATAATTACTTTGGGCAACTTTTAGGGGAAAGTTGCGTCGCCGTGAGAGTATGGACAGTATTAAACATTTAGCTTTTTCTTCTTTGAAAAACGGTCTTCTTTATATCATACTTTTTGGGATAAAGATTCAAGGTTGTGGAAAAATTACTTAATAAAGCTGTAATTTATTATAAGTAAACGCGTGACATACATAAGTTAAGAAGCCATAAATATGTATACAACGGTTTGGATTGCTTTTATTTTGAGATAAAATAAAATCTCTTGATAAAATTAATAAGAAAATTTAATATAAAATATATTCTTATACCGCGTTATTACAACTGTGACTCTGTTTGATCAGAGTATTGCTATTGTTTTAAAAAAAGCGTTTTATTTGTTCTTTTATATGTTGTTTATTTGTTCTTTTATACGCGCATGTGGATTTTACATTGGATATAAAATATTAGCATTTTTTTGCAAGGGTTAGTAACAAACAATAGGTTGCAAAAAAATATTGTCAGTGATTTACAATTGGATAAATTTGAAAAAGTAACAAAAATAAAATTATCAGAAATAATATGATGACATGACAACATTGTTTAAGAATATTTTAAATATAGAAATTGTTACATTATAAATGTCGATATCATTATTATATTTGTTTGCTAAACTATGTAAGCGAGGAAATAGCGAGTTTGCTATATAATTTGTTTCTGACTGGTGACATTGAAATAGATCCTTTCGCCAAGTGAGTCGAGCAGGTACTCTTAAAGTGACTATACTCAAGAGTTCGCATCCTTACGCCAACTGAGTCAAATAGGTACTCTTAAAATGACTACACTCAAGAGTTTGCATCCTTACGCCAAGTGAATCGAGTAGGTACTCTTAAAATGACTACACTCAAGAGTTTGCATCCTTACGCCAAGTGAGTCGAGTAGGTACTCTTAAAATGACTACACTCAAGAGTTCGCATCCTTACGCCAAGTGAGTCAAGTAGGCACTCTTAAAATGCCTACACTCAAGAGTTCGCATCCTTACGCCAAGTGAGTCGAGTACGTACTCTTAAAATGACTCTCAAAAAATCTCTCGAAAAAATGACACTCAAGAGTGAATGAACACTCAAGAATGACTCTCGAAAAAATGACACTCAAGAGTTCGCAACAAGTTATTCATAAGTCGTTTAATCCCAATTGTCTGGAGCCAGAGAGGCTAAGACATCAATTATTGAATTATGTTGTGAGACTGAAGGTAGAGAAGAGTGAGAAGGGGAAAGCAGATGGAAAAGATGAAGATTGCAAATTCCTAAATTTCAGATCTGGTCACTAAACACAGCTAAAGCCATTCAAGCAAGGGACGTTTCTACGACTGGTTCTCAAGTTCAACAACTCGGTTGTGGAACGATTTATCGGCCTCTGTGTTTCCTGCCGCTTATAACACGGGTTTCTTCAAGACTCGTGTTTAACCCTTCCTTTCCTCAAAAAACCCTCCACACAGCAATCATAAATATGACAAAGGCCTTCGAGGAAATTTTCTTTTGGACCTAAATTGCAACGTTACGATTCTGAATGGTGATGTTTCACCAGGGTGATACTGAAAATATCCGCAAATATATCATATTATATTATTACTAATGAATAAATTGTAGAATAACAAAAATGAATAAAAAAATATACACTATTACACGTCGGGATTAAAATCGTAATTTACGGATTCATAGACAATAATCGTAACCACTCGACCACAAGTCTGTCTTATAAAATAATTATCGAACTTTTATTATTTTATGTGATGCAATTTTTTTTTATCAAAATAATTGTCATATTTTGAAACAGATAAATTCTTCGTCAGGATAATTGTACATAAATTTTAATAATATTTTATTTAATGAAGATAATATTAGCGAAAGTCAATCGAAAATCCGAAACAGAAAAATCAGAAAAAGATACGGATACATCTGGGACCTCTGGCAATCCGGGCCAATGTGTCCAGATGAATCCGTATCTTTTCTGATTTTTCTGTTTCGGATTTTCGATTGACTTTCGCTAATATTATCTTCATTAATTAAAATATTATAATTTGAGGTTTAACTCTTTAAGTTAAAAAGTTAAAAATAAAAATAAATGTATTTACAAGAATAATCAATCAGAGAAGATAAAGACAAATAATATATAAAAAGGAAATATATAATTACATTTATTAATGTTATTATTAAGTTCTGCAAGAATTTAAGTTTTTTATTCAGTTTGTTTTATTTGTCAGCTTGACAGTTTGAAAATTGCCTTGTTTGCCGAAACAGCTGTCACAATAGTAAAAAAAAACTAAAATACTTTCAACAATAACATTATTTAATTTTATTTAAATTTAATTTTAAAAAATAAATAGAGTACTACGAATTAAACACAGAAACAATAAATAAAAAAACAAATAATATTTAGACAAAAAATAACCTACAGAAATGAAAATATTACATTGAACGGTATAACTTTATTATTTTTATTAAAACACACTCTGCTAAGGCCACGCCAGCCACCATGATACGGTTAAGGCTAGCTTTGTGTATTTAACGTTATATTTCATTACTTTATCGAATAATTAAATCTGAAACTAACTAACCATCGCGACGTTTATCCACAGGGCAGGCAGGTAGTAGAGAATAAGGCACACAGCACACCTCGTTCCTGGCAAACACTGAGTTCCATACATATTCATGTAATATCACCTCACATACGCTGCAATATTATTCTATCTCTTAGCATGACCCGTATCACGTATTTGACAAACTTTGTGGAGTCATGACCACCTGGTAATAATATTATTATGAAATGAAAACTGTATTGCATTAAAAAATGAATTTTCCGAGTATTCCCGTTTGATAGATCTTTTACAAACTGATTTAAATCTTTAGAGTACAGATATCAGGAAGGAATAATGTCATTATTCAATTGGTTTACAATAGAAGATGCTCCAGGGAACTAGCTTCATTGGTCACTTTGGCGTTGGTGCTAAATGGAGAAATACGCCAAAGATGCGCCCTACATTTGTGCACGGTTGACATTATAATCAAATAAGAAAGGGACGTTTCAACGACTCATTCTTGATTTAAACAGCGCGGTTGTAGAACAATTAGTGTTTCCTTCTTTGTAATAATCTTCACTAAGTCCTCTCTTCAAAAATACCCCTCAACAGAATCCCCAAAGATGATAGAAATTGAATGCCAAAAAATGTTTGATGTTATGTTGATTGATTTTTAGGGAATTGAGCGATGTTGCTCTTAGGACGGGTGGTTTAACACAATATAAACAATTCATATAATCTCAAGGTAAAGTTCTAATATATTAGTTTCATAAAACTTAGATACAACAGATTTTTTTTATTTTTTTTAAATTTATTTACATTTGATACATTTAAAGCCAAATAACAGAAATAATGTTACGTAATAAGTGAATATATTTAAAATGAATACAAGTGTTATTACGTTGTTTTAGGTCGATATTAGTTCCTAGCTAGGCAGATTGCCTGTTCTAAGGAACCAAAGTGTGTAAAGGGCCAAATGCAATTTAAATTATTATTAATTGAATAAGAATTTCACGGAACATTCTTGAATTGTCTTAATTCAGTGAGACAACCTATCCCCATTCCTCCTCATTACGTTTCAGATGACGCTAGTCCCTCGGAGCATCTTCAACTGAAATACCGGTAGAGCAAGAACCTTATTCCTACCTGACGTCCGTGCTGTAAATATGTATTTATTTATTTGTATTTCACGACCTGCTGGGCTTTTACATGTTATTTTTTATTTATTATCAAAGTACATCTAAATCAACTTTACATTCAATTCACACAAAATTAGTTGGCTCTTTTTCACACAAAAATTAAAAATAAAATTAAAAAGCAAAGTACATCTAAATAAGTATTAGAAACAATTCAAACAAAAGTAAAAAATTAAATTATAAAACTGAAACTAAAACAAAATCCAAATCAAAATCTAAAACAAAATCAACAACATAATCAAAAACAAAATCAAATATGAGTTCGATAAAAGCAGGATACCCTATATGCAAGATAGAGAAACAACAGAATGGGGTAAGTACAATTCGTAGATTGAGTCAAGGAGAACTATGTGGTATATTCAATTAAATATTATTGATCTTTTTTCCGATAAACATCTTACTATGAGGTGTTTATACTTAATAAATGATGTGTCAAACATATCCGCAATGTCCTTATATTCATTTCCCAAATTCTAAATTCGGCGAATTGGAGTACACAATTGTGATTCCGTGTTGGAGTTTTCACAATAAAACGGAAGATATTGCCTCGATGTTGGTTTGCAAGGTATATGGAAAGAAATCAAGTATAATAGTTCATTGCATTGCATATTTTATTGCAATCCAATTGTTGAAATAGGGACCTGACGTTTCTGCACAATAGAGAGAATTTTCAGATTTCTAAGGCTTTCGACCAGAAGTGGCTGTTAAATTGAACGGTTACGTACAGACAACAATAATCCTAAAATTTAATTAAATCCTATAAGTGTATTTGATATACTTAATGCATTATGTAGTTGACGTGTTTCGTGCATATTTATTGATTGATTGCAACAAAAGTATTGAAATTCCTTGATGAAACAAATAAATATTATATTACTAACTAACTAACTAACTAACCATCACGCCGTTTCCCCGCAGGGGTAGGCAGAGAGGACGGACCGCCAAACAACTCGGTCTTGGCACACGCTCCTTGCCTCATTCACATTCATACATCTTCTCATACATACTCTTCTATTATTCTGACTCTTGACATGGCCCGACTCAAGTATCTGATTTACTTGATCGTGCCACGTCTTCCTTGGGCGTCCTCGGCTTCTTATACCGTTCACATTCGCGTCATAAATTCTCTTTACACTCCTTTCTTCATTCATTCGCTCAACATGCCCAAACCATCTAAGCGTCCCTTTCTTAATCTTACTTACTACGCTCACATCAGCCTTGCATTCTTTTCGGATCTCCACATTCCTCACACGATCATACATGGTTTTACCACACATACGCCTCAGGGATCTCATTTCTACAGCATTCAGTCTACTTTCATCCTTTCTCTGCCATTTCCACGTTTCACTGCCATACATCAGGGTACGTACCAGTACTCCATTGTGGACTGCTAGCTTCGCTTCTGTGGACAACTTTTTGTTGGCTCCAACGGCGTTCAATCCTCCATTAATGGAGTTACCTGCATTCACCCTTCTTTCGATATCCCTATCAGCCTTCCCATCTCTCGTAAACATACTTCCCAAATATACAAACTCATCCACCTTCTCAAAGTATTCATCATTCACAACTATATTGCACAGCAATAAATATTATATCCAGTAACAAAATCCAAGCATGGGTATTTCATAATCTGGCGGAATGTATAACATGGTTTAATAGCTCATCACTCGGAAGGGATATCCCGGGGCGTTAATAAAGGCCCGATTTTGACTATTTGGGGTTGCAAATTTCCCCCTGAATTGACTGCGTAAACGTTATATTGGTTAATACTTCGAAAATATCAAGATTAGTAATTTGATTTCACAAATTGCTGGCGTTACATTTATGACCAGATCTGTCAGTTTTAATGATGTGCGTTTAATAGAAATACGTTCGTTCATAACTACATTTTGATGACGTACAATGTAATTATAGTTTAATATATTTAGTAATTACTATACATAGAATAAATTATTTTACTATTTGGTGTGACGCATTTATAATCATTACATTAATCATTCAATCGTTTGAGTTAATTATTGAAATACGCATCCAGCGCCCGAAATTTCTAAACGTCCGATTTGGAATTTTCCGATCTCATCAAAAAAATCGTACCTACGAATTTTAATACAGACTGTTTATAATGTTAGAGCCTTTAAATGCACATATATTTAAACAATTTTTCAGGATTTATAATAAAATATAAAACATTGATAAATTTATAGATTATACTTGAATTCAGTTCTGCATTGTATCTTACTAATATTATAAACGCGAAAGTTTGTATGGATGTATGTGTGTTTGATACTCTTTAACGCAAAATTTACTGAATGGATTTTAATGAAACTTTACAATAATATAGCTCATACATCAGAATAACATACAGGCTATAATTTATAAAGCAAGCTTTTTATTTTCAATAAAATTTTGAGAATGACATTTTGCAAAACAATGATTATTAAATCAAAATTCTATCTTAGAAAATATTTATATTAGTGCATTTATTTAAAGTACTCGCCTAAAACATTGAATCGAATCCAGAATTATAGATATTTTAAATAAATAAGTTAAGAATTTTGGTATAAACGTGGATGGGACCTAGGAAAAGAAAATAGATTAAGAAAACAGAAGCTAGTATACTATAAAAATGTAGTACACAGTTCCTATTTTGATAAAATTAAATATTATGTATAAAAGACTTTTAATTGTTTTCTACAGTCTAGTTAATAATCACAGATATACATTTAAATTCTAACACCCATTTTAAAGTAAAACTTCTTTACGCACGCTTGACTTGGGGGGTAAGCTGGCGAATGCGTGACGAGAGCGTTACGAAAAGTGTAGTCGGGCGAGGTGAACAGGCTGTATCACACTGTAGGAGCAAGAGAGAGCAGTGCGCGCGCATATTTTCATTCTTTCTTCCTCTCATAGCCAGCGCATGAAGATTATTCGTAATTTCATTTCGTTCTCTAACAATTTTATAAATACTATAGGAGCAAGAGGGAGCAGTGCGCGCGCACATTTTCTTTCTCTCTAGAAGTTTTACTGCAGTCGTGTGGTCTAAAGCACACTCGTATTTTTTTTTAAACGCAACGCATGATCAATGATTTGTGTGAATAATTATTTCAATAATTTTAGTTCGCAACAACTAAAATTCTGAATAATCCTTTAATAAAAAACAATCTAAAATAGAAGAGATGCGAGACGTCTCTCATTGAAAAATGAAAATACAAAGTTACCTTTGTGATTAATCAAAGTACATAATGCGCGGATCTTTTAAAATAGTTCCAATAATTTTTTTTAAATATCTTTTCACATTGGCCACATTTTGGCCGGACAGCGGAAGCAAAAAAAAATAGTACTTGATTTGGAGAAGAATGATTGTGAAATAAAACCGCTAATTGTTAAAACATTTGTTTACAACGGAAATAAGTATTATTTCCTCCGGTTTTCTCTATCAAAAAGCTGGTTTTACTAGGTCATGCCTGCATTCTGCCTCTGGCTCGGAGTAGAGGTGTCTTTCTAATGATTGTGGTTGATGAATAAGGCGGTGGCGCTACGACAATGGCTACGACGTAGAACTGCGGCGTAGCAAGCTTGCCAATGTGCATTGCAATTCACAAGAACTTAAAACTGTTTTGTTTCTGGAAAAATTATATCCAGCATTCATGCTAACTTATGAAGTTTTCAATTAGTGATGAAGAATAGCTTTGTACAGTATAATGATGTATTAACGTAAGTTAAAACGAAAATAACGACGAATTTTGCTTTTGTACAGGAGGCCCTGAGGACAATAATACCCCTAGGGGCCTTTGGCATCTTTGGGGATGCTGTGTGGCGGTTTTTTTTTTAGACTAGAAAGTTCTGAAAAGGAAAAAAAGGTTTGAGGGGTGGGTAGGTATTCGGTGGTCAGTGTGTCTGTACTTCCAAGTTCCATGTCGTAGATATGCTCAGTAACGTAGTGGTAAAGTCCCTATTATATAATGGAATCGTCCCCTCCTTCCTTCTCCGGTTGCACAAAATACCATGAATTGGGATATTTTATATGCACTAATCAAATTATTAGCAATTAAATCCTTAGTAATATTTTATATATATATATATATATATATATTTAGTCCTGGCTTCTCAAAGTATAATAATAAATATAAAAAATAAATCATGTTTTCTTTTCCTCTCCTACTTCATTCGGTCTTCAACGTGTTCTTAATTATGGCTATGTTAGAGAAACTCAGGATTTGCTCAGTAAGAAGAAGAACATTGATGTCATTAAAAAGGTACTCACATTTTGCTCAACAAGAGAATAGAGGCGTCATATTTAACCCTTAGACCAATTCTAAGCGCCAAGTTATTCAGCTAGTTTTTAATTAAACACACAACACAAAAACTCGTAGTTAAATCATGATAATAAGAAGTTATTCGAATAATATAAATGATTTAACATACGGATGTTACTTGTTAAAGTTTCTCACTGCACTGAATTTGTGACATTATAGTTTATATCACACAGGTTTGGGAAGAAACAGGAAGGATAAACCCTAACAGGTATCATAGTACCTTTATAGCTCCAAGCGATCAAAACAATGGGACTCTTTTGTGGCGTTACATAAAAAAGTTAACTATCTAGTCAACATTAACCACTCCGGTCACGTAGTGCTATATCTGTCACCGTAAGACGCGACCTCACAAAATACCTTTTATTTTCTTTTCTTTTTAGATAAACATATAATATTAAAACATTTAAAAATAAATGTTTACTTTACAGGTTCTTTTACGGTTATATATATTTCTATAAAATAGAAAATCGCCAAAAGTTCAGCGGATCAATTGTTTGCTATTGTCTTAAATATTTATTTTTATATAACTAAAATATTAAGTAAAATATCATTCATAATTGGTTGATCTATATTCATATTTTTTATAGTTAAGCAGCGGAATATAAATTTTATCCATATTTTCTTAAAAATATATAGTTTTTTTATTGCATGGTGTGTCCCTTTGATAATAAAATTAAAAAAATATATTGAAATCTGAAAACATCTTTCAACTGCTTTCAAAAACCATATTTCATTCTGAAATTCCTTCAAAAACAGCGAATCTATTTGAATTTGAATGCCAAGCTGTAATATAAATATATATTTTTTATTTTATTTTTTATTTTTAATTTAATGAGCACCGAAATTTGAAACAGAAAAATCACAAAAAGATACCTTTTAAAGTGAAGACAATGTTGGTAGTTCTTAGTCAAAGTATGGATACAGTTAAATATGACCGAAGGGGATATCGTCCCATCAGCTTGGTGATAGAGCATCATACCGTCAAGGATAAGGTCATGGGTTCAATTCCTAGGTGTAACTGTATCTTTTCTGTTTTTCCGTTTCAAACATTCGATTGAGAGTCATTGTCTTAGTGATGCAATATTGCATTTTGGTGTAAACGCGAGGGGTTTAAATGATTTAATATGCAGATATTGCTAAAAGAAAGAATTTATCAGTGCAGTTTGGGAAAGTCTGTAGGTTTCCTAGCAAGTCTACATCTCCACACAGAACCTTTATGCTTGCTCACTGCCATGATGCCTTCTGGACCGGAAGCTGATGCGAGAGTCTGAACGATGGCGCCCTCTGGCGGAGACGCTGCGCCTTGCACTCTGCGCATCTCTCCTTCCGCTTCCCGCAGACTCTATAACATGCACAGCCTTCAGGCTTTATGTTACGTCTTCATTACTACTTGTCTCAAAACTTTCGTTTTGAAAGAGAAATTACTTATCTCCGTGATATATTTTTCATATCTGGTATAATATTTTACTAATAGTATTATTTTGAAATACTTTATTTTTTAATGTTTTATTAAAATAAAATTATTGTTGTTAAAAGTTCTACCAAGTAATCACATTAATGATTTACATCTGTTTCGCCTTTAGAAGAAATTATCAAACGACCAGTGGTTGGGGCAACAAATTTCCAAATATTGAATTTAACAATTTTTGGAGGTGGTTATGGGTATTGCCACTCCAGAAACCATTTATTGGATAACCAACACCTCTGCTATAGGTGACCTCGAGTGATTCGTGTCATTTAGTGATTTTGCAGGGGTACCCATGTTCATGGTGTGAGGTTTGTTTGGCAACTGATGCATCTGCTCACCAACAGCGTGGCAGGCAGGATTGAAGGAGACCTTCTGATCTCTCCAGCCGGACTCTCAACCCATTGCCTTGCACAGAGATGACGTTAGGCCTGAAGATAATTATTTTTCTCATGGTCTAATGTTGAAAAATAATACCTCTATTATGAAAAAAGGGACAGATTTCTCGCATAATAATCGACTTTAATGACATTTCCAGAAATATTATAATCATTTATTTATTTGTAATGATTGTTTTACACAGTTCTTTACAATTTTATTTTGCTGTTTACAATCCAGAAAATATAAATACAAACCGAAAATAACCGTCGTGTATAGAAAAAAAAACCGTCACGACGCCGATGGTGCGTAGGAGAAGGCTTGCAGGTCATTTGTTACAGTTTGCTGGCCTCCGTGGACGAGGGGCTAGTTAAACTTGTGTAGTTTCACAACTCATTCTTTAAAAAATAACCTAAATATTTCAGGTATGTTCTAGAGTGAAAGATACCCTCAACATTTCCCTGGTGAAAAACGACTACAGGTACAGAATTAAAAACGTTCTTTGAAATTAGCTTTAGCCATATTTTATCACCATTTACCAAAAACCAGATACTTCCCCACATTCATCTTCCCTATCTTCTTCTCCTCTTAAACCTTAACATCCTAAAGCCTCACAATATATCCCAATTGGGGATGACATCTCACTGGCTACAAACGGTTGATAGTAGTTGGGACTTTGTGCGGCATCTACTCAAAAAACAAGAAACGGCATGTTTCTTAAAAAAAAATAAGATTTTATTTATTTTTAAGAGTAAGATTGAATGTAATCAAGTTACTACAACAGTTAAAAAAATATCTTCTTCACATTTTGCAAATTCACTTTGTGGCACCATTTTATTAATGACAAATTAAAACACTTTGTTTTTACCACGATAATCTTTATTTTAACACATCGACATGTTTCGAGAACGATGTTATGTACATATATTGTCTAGTACATATTATGTCCTGAGAAAGAGAACATAGAAAGAGAACGTTCTCGAAACATGTCGATGTGTTAAAATAAAGATTATCGTGGTAAAAACAAAGTGTTTTAATTTGTCATTAAAAAAATATTTTCACTGAAGAGCTTTTAGGAAGTAATTTTTAGTTTTCGTTATTTTGGGTCCTGAAATTTTTTGCACTTTCAAAAAATGCACCGTAAATTTTTGTTCCACTGAAAAACTACAATCTTTTTTTCTTTTTAAATGAATCCTTTGTTATTATTTCTATCAATTTCAAATTTTATATAACAGTATTAGTCAAACCTGTCAATGCCCGGGTGTTATCAAAAAGAAACTATTGTTTAAGTACTATATTTATGGAATATATAGATAATCCAGAAATGTGTTAGAAATAAAAGTATAATCACTTGACTTCAAATTGGGTCATATTACGAGTTACAGTTTGGTGATTTAGCAGATTTAATTGAAAACACAGGGGACATTGATGAGATGTGTAGCAGATAAAGTAATCATATTTTGTGTCTTCAAAATCTATGCAACTTTTAGGACCGCAGTTCTGCAGAGATATTTGAGTGAAGTCATTAATTGAACATTTTATTTACATAAAAATTCTAGCTTCGTGGATTCCTTTGGTCGGGAAACACGCCAAACGAGCGCCCAATATTTATCATAGAGAACGGGTCAATTCTGCGACTCATTTTTGAGTAACAGCTTGGCTGTACCTATGTATTTTCTCCTTCCCACAATGTAGGTCTCGTCAAGACTTATTTTTGATATAGGCCTCCTAAAGACAAGTTGATTCCTTTTTTTCCACAAAAAGATCCATCATACAACACCCCCAAAGATGACGTAGGCCCTGAAGGAAATTATTATTCTCAGGTCCTCTTTTGAGGAGCTCACGTTAAAAAAATTACACGTTCACTGTGTTAATTAAGTTTCAAACTGAAAATCAAGGTATTTGCCTTACTTTAAAATGACGCCAAAGCTATTCAGTAGCACTCCTTGTTTCAGATAGGTAGATTTCTATTGTTCAGTTGAGACATTTCTGTAAAATTTATATCCTCGCTGAGACTCATCGCCCATTCCAGCATGGTATTCCCTACTTCAATGAGAGAATGCCCACTTATTTTACGAGGCAAGTAAATTTCTCAATAAGGCCTCTGGAAATTTTATAGCCCCCGGTTGTAGTATGCTCTCCTGGTAAAATTCATAATAACTACGCAGTTTCGGTCTTAACCCTTCAGTCTTAGCTGCGCCTACCTTGACCAAACTTTACTGCCGGATCTCGTAGAATAATCTTCTTCGGGTAGCTTTAATTTGAATGGATAACCTCTTTACTCCTTTCCCCCTGGTATATTCAACTATAAAGTGTGCGCCGGATCCGTATTTTAAGCGAGCCCGGGCCAAAGCAGTCGGAGTGAATGCATACAAATTGTGTTGAAAGTTAATCTACGAACCGGGGGCGCTAAAACTTCATCAAATATACTTCATTACAGTTTTACAGCGTTTCAAGGGGAAAATGTGGTTGAGACACCAAACAAATGTTTGACGATAATTTTGATAGATTCAAAGTTGGTAAATAGTTGCACATAAGTAAGATCAACTTATCATTTATTTAACAAAATAGCTACACATAGAATATTCTAACCCTAAAATCTTCCATTTTTGTGTTAATAAAAACTTACCTCTAAAAACATATATTATCAACCAAAAAATATAATATGTTTTTGAAGTTTGCTTTTCTTAATGTTCTTATTATTAACAAGATCAATTATAGAAAAATAGAAAAAAAATGTTCACGTTTCCCACTCAAAAATTGTTTGTAATACATAAATAATCTTAGTTAAAAATATTATTTTTGTTATGGCATTAAAAATAAAAGTTTGTGGTATTCAATAAATTCACAAAAATTGAAAATTAAAACATACAAGTATATTCTATTTTTTGGTCACAAAACAATATTATATTATATTTATTAGTAGTTTATTCTGTTCAAATCAGATTAGTTCTAATAACGAGTTAAATTATCATTTTTATATTGAACATGGATAGTCAATTATTTAAACACTGAAGACAATATCAGCGAATCTCCAATAAAAAATTGAAACAGAAAAATCAGAAAAACGTTCGGTCTCGTCCAATAATTGAAACCAGGACTTTAGTCCTTCCAAGACTCCGCTGTGCCCTGAAAAGGCTAAGATCCTTTTACTCAAAAAGTTATTAAATCATATATAATGTATAGCTTTACTAAATCGCTTTATCCATGGACAAATTTATACTTATCTCTGATTTTAATTAATAAAGTATTAAAAATAATATTCTTATTGCCAATTTAATAAACACCCGTGCGATTAAAATACCGTTAAATAAATACCTACTATTGCGTGAAATCCATTATCACTAGTTGAAAGTTATAATAAATTGATGTTGCAAAACGCATACATATTGTTTCATTTCAACGATATTTTATGTTATTTGAGTACATTGTTATTATATTACGTGCACAGTCATTTGATAAAGAAAATGAAAAACAAAGTCATATAAGTCAAATCTCGGATGCTTGTTTCAACTTATAAATAGATTTCGCATAGTTTATTGTTTGTAAGTATCTAGACAGGGCTTTGGAATTGTTGGAAGGTTGTCTCTAAAATAGCCATCTTAAAATGTAGGTCGGTCGTTCTCAGAGTTCAAATGTTGAATGTGGTTACCCTTAAAGCATTTGACAAAAACCGTACGCAGCGAATCTTTTCAACAACTTTGACATTATTTTAATATTAAGCATGGAGAAAAACAAACAAATATAAATTTTTTTACGTATGGCATGATCAAACCGCTTGAGTTATTTTTAGTATAAATACCGATAAATAAATACTTACTCGTCTCCTATTGCTAGCTCAATCAGGGAGATATTTGTCGTGTTTGCAGTTCGTTGATGTCCGGCTTGGAAAATCACCGCTCCACAGGGTTACAGAAATGAAAGGGTAGGATTTAGGTACATAAAATACGGGAATGTTTAAAACTAAAACGATCTCTTTTGCTATACAAACACCTTCTGGAGACCTATGTTACAGCAAATGATTCGACGCTACTATGAAAAGCTTTTATATTTTTGTGGACGGATTTGTAAGTTAATTTACTAATTTTTAATCTATTTCATCTGAAGTATATCTGAGAACAAACCAAAACTTGAAACAGGTATTAAATTTACGATACTATTAGCGCCTCCGCCCACTGAGGCAACTGAAAACTCTCAACTGCCAACTGTCTTTGTATGACAATGTGATGGCCCGCACACTACACAATCACACAAAACCCCGTTGTCAATGGTAACGCAAGCGGTCACTTGCGACTGGCACCGCTGATTGCCTTTGGCGGCCGTTGCTAGTTGCCAGCTGTCAGCTGATTGTTCTTCGTCTATGGTTAAACAAGCTTTTTGACCAATCAAGACAGAGAAAACAGCCGGTTTTAGTTGGTTTTAGTCTGGATATGTGAAGTTTAAACCACTGAATTATTCCTAACCATTTAGCTTTTATTCTATTTTCAAACACACGTTCAATGATAAATTATAACGATTTTAATTCATAGAGATAGAAGGGCACGTCAGTTTAATGCCATAAACCCAAGAAACTACCGATGAACTCGTGAGCCCTCGGCTGACCGTTGTAACCCCCTTTCTCGTAACTCTCGAACCAATGAAAATCCACGTCATTATAGCAATTTTTTTAACTAGAATATATTAAATATTCAGTACTTGACGCAAAATATCTTACGGGATTGAATGTTTAACTGTCTTCAAATTCGTTACATAATACAATACCTATATTAAATGATAATAACCGACTTTGTTTACACCACGATACAAAAAAAACATATTTTACAACAAAATGTTTCTTCATCAGCATATATACAAAGAACACTGTAACATTAATTTATAAGAATAGACAAATAAGATATAGTAATAATCAAAATAGAAAAGGGTAGACAAATAATAATAAAATATAAAAATTAATAATTAATTAATTTGTATATAAAAATGCAAAAATCAGTCACTTTAAATACACGTAGGATTACGATGGATTTTTAAAATATTTATATTGAGGGATCTGTAGGATTTATCGGTCAAATTAGGAATTCCACCGAGCCGAACCCTCTGATATGAAAATATCTGGAGTCGGTGAATTATTTTCCTATTTTATAGTTTGGTAGATTAACATGTTGTTCTTGTATTGTTTTGTATTAATTATACTTAAATAACGTGGATTTACTAGATGATCATTTATATGGAAAAGTGATTTATCCTAAACTATGATTTCCTATGGGAAAAACTAAACCCGGACCTGTAAATCTAGTGCGTAAAAAAAAAATATTATAATTACATTTTTAACGTGTGGCCTACTCAATATTATACAATTACTCTTTCCATTTCCCAAAAGCCTCTTTACACAGCATTCCCATAGGTGTACAGGCCTTGAAACCTCCATAACAAAATGTTTAACATTTAAAATGTAAATAAAAATCTCTAAAAAAAAATATATATAATTCGTTTTTCTCAAATACAGTAGTGCACATTCCTAAAAATTATTTCTTATAATAATTAAATAAAACTCACCTTAACAAATTTTGTGACATTGAACCACGAGCTTTGTCCAGACAATCCTCACAATGCATGTGAACCGTTCCCTATTAGCAAGGATATTAATTAAAATAGATGGGAAGGTCCGAATACAATGCACTGGCCATTAGACAGAACAAAACTTGTTTTAAACAATAATCAGACATCAATTCTTGGATCATCAGCCAAGAAAGATCTAACGTCAAAGATTTTATCGTAACCATTTTATAAGTAAGCAATTCCAATGGTACGATGCTGATTGCCTTACATTTTAAACGTAACATTGTGCTTTTATTTGATATAAAATTATTTGATAGAAAATTATTTGATAGAAAATTATTTGATAGAAAATTATTTGATAGAAAATTATTTGATAGAAAATTATGTGATAGAAAATTATTTGATAGAAAATTATTTGATAGAAAATTATTTGATAGAAAATTATTTGATAGAAAATTATTTGATAGAAAATTATTTGATAGAAAATTATTAAATTGTAAACCGCGCCGTCACTTATAAGAATGCATTTTCAATGGTACTTATAAGTGATTATAATAATTGACTGATTTTATACGTATGTTTTGATATATATTGCGTATGTTTTAAATGCTCCAGTTCTCAATACAATAGCTCCTAGTGACATTGGCGGTGACCGGATAACTCAACAGCATGCAAATTCATTAATCCTTCGAAAATTCGTTAAAAAGATGAAAAAAACCTCGGTTAAACAGGCTATGTTAGGTTAGGGGCTATTTAATTATTTTTTTCATCTATTTTAATGACTTTTCAAAGGAGTGTTTAAATGCCACTTTGTTGAGTTGTTTTAAAACCGAGAGAAACAAAGCACATCATTAATTGTAATAGTACACTTATATTTAATATGCTGCCATATGATTTGAAGAAATGTTACTCGACACCTAAATTTGCTCTTTTGTTAAATGGCTATTGGAATCAGATTTTCTGTATTGACTGGCTGTACCTAGTGCACTTTCAAATTTTTCAATTTTTTTATTATTTTTTATACTTATTTATGTTTTTATTGCGTATTTTATTAAATTGAAATTTTTTCCTATTGTTTTATACTTAAGACATTTTTATTGTTAAATGTGTTGTTCACACTAGTTTCCTGCAGACAAGCTACTTGCAGTAGCTTTGCAGGTATAATGTTAACTTGAAAAAAAAAATCTGTTTATCTGTAATAAAAAAAAAGTCATTAATAAATATAATTTTGTACTTTATTTTGCCCTTTTCACTGCATATAATGTATTTTCTGGTTGAGAGGGGTTCATGTGCATTGTGTGGAGTGTTTGTACGGTGCTATTGACTTCTGGGATACGAAATTATGTTGTTAAACAAGATAATAAGCTTTAATCATCTTCGGGTAGTCAGTATCTGAGACAATAGGGTAATACATTGCGGACCATAAGCACATTTAAAGCATTTGGGGGTCGGGGTTATTTAGGTTGATGGGATTTTCTGACAACAGTAAAATATAATGGAATATTTAATGTTCCATCAACGGAGAGATGCTGCGGTCTCGTGTTGTTCCCCCGATAAGGTGCTTCGTGTGAGGGAATATATTAAAATAATTAAATCAAGCCATGTTGGATTGGTTTTGAAAGCGTTGCGTTTGCAGAATATTAACACAGTATTATTACAAAATTGTTTCACTTTTTTTTTTCTGTAAGCGCTGGGCTTTAAAAAAATAATTAAAGCTAAGCCAATTAAAGTAATTTTCATTACACTGTTTGAACAATCAATCACTAATTTAAATAATGCAATTTTATTTTATTGAAAATTATGGAAATATTCTAGTTTCTACTATCTAGTTGGGAAGCAGGAAAATACCTAATCTTCTTAATACCAATGTAACACAAAGGCAAAGGGTCTAGTTTCCCTTCGTCTTGAGCTAGGTTCAAGCTTATATATTATACCCTCTATACCTATGGGCTCCAGAAAAAAGGTTTTATTTCCATTAGTCTGTTTACGTGTATATCTATGGTCTCGACGAGAAATGTCCTCAGGATACTGAAAATATCTCGCTAAAGTTAAATATACAAAGATAAAATAAATATTGGAAAGTCAACGTTACTAGGAACATTAAGAAGTTTCCTTTTTAACCCACGTTGCCATACAAAACTTGAATTCATATCTGATAATGAACAATAAATACTAGTGTTAGATAACGTAGATTATAAAGCAGACAGTATTGACTGTAGAAATGAGATCCCTTCGATATTTTTTTCTATATTTAAAAACTGTATTTAAGTACTTATTTATGTATTAATCCCTTAACTGTTATATATATATATATATATTTAAATAGCATTACTTATTTTATTAATGAATGTTTTGGTGGTCTTCTGTTTGTAGATTTTTTTAAATATACGGAAGCGTATAATGTGATAAATTTTAAAATGCAAAAATAATCCGACTATAATAGAAGAGAAGTTATTACGAGTTTAACTGAAGTGAGGACGTGTCATTTGGTGAGAGACATAGCACGACGATGTTCGAATAGCTTTAATAAGACAAAACTCCTCATACCACAAGTCTTTGGGACAACGCCATGTAGAAAAAATGTAATTCAAGTAGGAATCAAATAGGTAAAGATTAGAGGCAGAAATATTGACGTTAGACAGTTTTTAAATATTCGTAATAGGAGTTTCTCATTAAGAAATACTGAAAGTATTGTGCATTCTGTAACGAAGCATAAATAAATACGATTTTGAAACGACGACGATTTTCTTAATTTATTTATAACTAGCTGACCCGGCAAATTTCGTACCGCCTCAGAATCAATAATTTTTTTATTTAACTGTTTGCTCTCAAAATTAATGAGCAAAACCAAAATGTTCTAACTTAAAAAAATGTGTTACTTGGTATTAGGTAGTAAACCATCATTATTAATATTATTTGTATCAATGTATTAAGTTAACAAAGCGAAATATGTATATTTCTTTTAACTTTAAAAAAAAAGGGTGAAATAAATAAAAAAAAATTAAATTTAAAATAAATACTCTAATTTATAATATATAATTTTTATTAATTTAAAAAATGAAATTAAGCTGTTGACTAAGCACGAAATGTTCGGCACACTACACCATTGACAGCTCGAATTGATTCAAATTATGTCGACCAAGGCACATTATTTGAAAAGCCGTTCCATTCAAAATAAATGAAAAAATCAATTTGGTTTATAATTATTTTTCCCGTAATTTTTTCCGATGTTTTAATAGTTATTCTGTTAATCGGGACGGAGACAAATCCAACAAATCAAAGATCATAAAAATCGGTTCAGCCGTTCTTGAGTTATAAATGGTGTAACTAACCCGACTATGATGATTACACGCCTACATGGGCATTCACAAAACAAATTTATGGAACAGTAATTTTGAGAAAAAAATCCCTACTGAATTATAAAGAACCCATGCAGAAGTAGGTATTATGTAAACAATGAATTTATTGAGGTATGTTATTATTTTTGTAACCATTTTCTGTGCATTTGAAAACATCTACTACTTATGAGAAAGTATTTCCAACTGCATTCAATCTAAGTACAAATAACTTTTGAAATAAAAAAGAATTGCATCTTTACGCCGTTCTTCCAAGTAGCTACTTACAAGCGACGCTACTGCTACCTGTCATACTATTTTGCTAGTGTAGCGCCTGCCGGCGTTTTCAAACACTAATAATAGTACGGAAAACACGGAGGAGCGGTGATAGCGTCGCTTGAACGTAGCTCCATGTAAGAACGGCGTTACGGCCTTCGTTAACGCAGCTACTTAGAAGCGAATCAATTGCCGCTACCCGCTGCCTGTCATACTATTTTGCTAGTGCAAGCAGCAGCGTTTATAAGCACTAATAATAGTATGGAAGATACAGACGAGCGGCGAGCGCCTCGCTTCAAAGTAGCACCATGGAAGAACGGCGTAACAAGGAGGTTGTCATTGATTGCAACCCAAATTTGATAGTACAAATTTAAGAATTTCCCCCTTGATGGCTGACTAATTTTCCCCGATGGATCGTGGTCCACCCGCTTTAACTATACCAATTAAACTAAATGCTAAATTTCATGTTTAGTGTAGGTCGTAAATTCAACGTCAGTTCCCATCCAAACTTTGTTTATGGACGAATGATAGTTAATTTGTTTCAACATTAATCCCCTGTTTAACGTTTTCACAATAAAACCAAGCTTAGCAAAGAGACCAGGATTATCTTCACCAGGAAGTTAATAATACACGCTCATTCGACTTAATTTGTAATCTCTTTGAACTTTAACTTTTATTTTTTGTACTCCTGCTGGAAGTGGGCCTTAAATCTTTAGGAACGCACTGTATGTACCTTTTTCCGGAAGTCGGATAAAACCAGTGAATATTTTTTTTGTATTTGGAAGCATCTCAAAAAAAAATTATATTTCTGTCAAAATGGACATTAGAATGCAATCTTTGATACATTTCAACAAGCGCAAAACAGACTCCCATCTGGAGCCAGTGAGACTTTGGCTTCCCAAATTGGGGTATGTTGGAGGCTGAGGGATAGGAGATGGGGAAGAGGAAGGTGGAGAATACCTAGCCATTTACATCTGGTCACCAAACATGGCTAAAGTTTCACTTAACAACTGTTATTGTTAAATTTCAAGCAACGTTGCAATTCTGAATGATGGTCTTACACCAGTGCGATACTGAGTGTATCTTCCACTCTGGAATGTACCGCAATTAAACTATAAGTACCTATATCATTTTTAATTAATTAATTGTAAAATAACACAAATTCCTCAAATAAAATATATTTGCGTAAGCTGGGTTAGAACTCGCGACCATCGGATTGGGGTCCAGCGCCTTACCCCTGGACCACGCCGGCTATCCGGCTCTGAGCCCCAAAATTATATTTAGGACGTGCATAACTATCCAGTGATTCTTGACATTATTTTGAGTAAAAAGTGTAAATGAAATTTTGATTACCGGTGAAAATTTTTTTATGTTTTTTTTTTCAAAATAACTAAAAAGCGATGACACGTGGAAGAGAAGATCACCAGGGAACAAACATTTCGTTCCCATTTTTTACTCCAAATAATGCTAGGAATCACTGTTTGAAGTAAGTCAAGCACATCCTGTAACCCCGTGTAAAAATAATTATTTACTGAACAAAATAATAAAAGGGGACTACGATAATTAGCTAATTGTGTGAACAAATAGAGATATTGTTGTGTCTTTCATACAGTAAAACCGTGTGATTGCCTTTTCTTTATATGTAGATAAAATTTACTTGTTTATGTCGTTGTAAATGCAATATTGACGATCCGATGTGTGAAGTAAGTATATAATATTAGAATGTTTAAAGTACTCGTATATGTAAAAACGCCATTAAAACTGTAATAATTTTAAAAGTTATCAACTCTCCTGGATGATAATTTAATAAATAAACTACGGATAAAAAAATAACCCGCTGAAAGAGAGAGAGAGACAGAGAGACGAGAAGAGAAAAATACAATTTTACCTTACCGAGAACAAAACAAACATATTATTTAAAAAATTAAAAAATATGGATTTCATCGTTGTTATTATATGTTTCTTCCTTTATTTACCAACGTTTTTTTGCAAAAGAATTAAATTAAAAAAAAAATTCTACAATTGTTCTACCCCAAAAAAGTCGTAACCAATTTAATATTTTAATGTTAAAATGATTCACAATAACAACATTAAGTAATTTAAAACACCTTTAGTGAAACACAAAACCCTGAACATTTTTTACAAACCCAGTATCCGAACATCTCTTGTTAATGAGTTTGCGTTTAAAGGCAGCCTACATTAATATAATCCCTTAAAAAAGCGGTATTAAATCCGAATACACTTATTCCGAAACGCACAAATGCCAACCATTTATTCGGGGGTAGGGGGTAGTGATAAAAAGCCCGGCTACATTTATCCCTGTCCAGTGCTGAGCCCAACAAGAACGCCCATGAACACAGGCGGGGGTTGGTATTAACGTCAGGCATTTGTGGCCATGGATACTGGGTACTGGGAACCTACCCTTGACTATGTACCGACTTGTTATAATTTGGAATATTCTGCCAGTATAATATATCTAGGCTTAAAGACCACAAATCAGAATTAAAACGTTGCTGGAAATGCTTTAGGCCTGATGTTAAGTGACAGGATCTTAATAAGAAGGTTGATCCTGACCTTCCTCTCTCTCTTTCTCTCTTTCCTTTTTTGACATGTTTAGCGTTTATTCCCTTTAGAACTAAGGGTGCCACATGATTAAAAATAATTCATAATATTTTTCGTTCTGGTGGGAAACCACAGTTACGAATTGAAACATTTCTTCAATATATAATCTTTGTGAGAATTTTCGAATGGTTAGGTGCTTCTATTTAATTATTGTATTTTCCACAATGGAAACCGTAGGAAAATCTTCAATTTATCAATAAAAAAAACTTATATTCGTGGTTAAGATTAATCTAAAATAGTGATTTAGCAATAATCATTTTCGGAGTTGAAATCAATTTTCGTTTAAATGACCCAAATTTTTAATCATAAAATAATATCATCGATATTGGTATTAGTTTCAAGCCGGTGATATCCTAAAACTTGCAACGTAATAGGTAGGTTAGTAGGTTTTTGTTATCTCTCAATTTAAATAGCCTTAAAATTGACACGTTGGAGGTTGGAACTTTTAAATTGTAAAACTTAGTGGACAGGATATATTCTGTAGTTTTAATAACATCTAACTTTTTTATTAATAATTGAGAAAAAATAAAGTGAACTGAGTTCATCGTGCACAAACGGGTGCAACCATTTTATATAATTCTTTTCCAACATTAATATTGTAAACTATGCAATGCTGCAAAACGACTTTTTACTCCTTAAATGAATGCTGTCGACTGGGGACAACGTAAGTCTAAAATGCAAATTTATGTCCATCGTTTAATTAAGCTTGCTTATCCAGAACAGTATTTTATAAAAGTTCGTGTGAAAGCAAAGGAATTCTCTTCCATCAGTACCAAGAACAAAACCAAGTGTTTTATAATAGGTATTTATACATTCTAAATAAATAAATTGCGAGTTTTTTTAATATTAATTCTTAAAATTTTGACATTTACTTCAACAAAAAAAAAACATGGCTACAATACGGATTGTTTAGACTTAACCCTTAATTAGGCGCATGGGGTCAAGACCATTTCAAATTGAAGAGTTGAAAAAAATTGAAATGCGATAGTGCTCTTTCTACCTTCCTACCTTCCAGCGTAGTACGTAAATCAGAAGCGGCCAGAAAGCCAACGTGTACGTATGTGTCGTTGCTCTCTTTGGAGTTGACCCCATGCAACAAATAATGACCAATTACGTAACAACTAACAAAGTACCAAATAACCAAACAAAATTCCAAAAGTGTGGTAAATTTATTTGTCAGCAACGCTTCAGGGCCTACTGCATTGTATGCAGAATTAATATATCTGCTGAAGTGTCTGAATAAAAAAAAAAAATAATATGATCTCGGCTATACGAAAAGTTTGTGGTTTTAAGAGAGATTAAAAGCTGTATTATTTTTTTTATTGTTTAATAGCAAAGTTGTGATTTTGTTTTCTGATGTTAATTATAATAAAGTGGTTTAATATTTTTGATTATAGTTACATTCGGCGTTTTATTTATTTCTTCCACTCCCTTTGCATTTATTTCTTTGGGGTCAGTAGTGACCCCATGCGACTAATTGTAAGATTTTCTTAATGCGCCTAATTGAGGGTTAAGGCTTCGTTAACGTCTTTTGTAATGCACAGAATACCACTTTTTAAGAAGAAGGCCGCAAGCAACTCCAGTCAGATACAGGAGGTCTATTATGGACGATCGATAAAACCCTATATCAATTCGTCATTAATGTCAATTATTAAGATAAACAATTGGTAAGAGATATACCGACCCACGATTGATAAACGTGGTATCAGCGCCCCTGAGGTGATTTCTCACAAAAACGGCGCTCTACAAATTATCCAATTATTATTATCAGATATGTCTCGGTTCAATGGCAATACAAGCATTTATTTGGATAATGTCATTCTTTATACAAAATTCCTGATATTTAATATAATGTTCTACAAACGACGCTCTTAGAATTAAAAGTATTCTTATACGCGATCTATAGACTTAAATAATTTAATTAAGACGCGACCCACAAATTTTTGCCTTTAGATCTTTGTGAAACGAAAGTGGTTAAAATATGACTGAAGACCTCATTAATTATTAACTCCCGTTTATTGTCAAAAGGTAAATGCGGACTGCCAATGGATATTTAGGTTAGTATTTCAATTCGATATTGCCAATTTATTAATATTTTTACAAAATTGTCAGGCGTTTAACATTTCGGAGTGTCAATTCATAGAAAAATACCTCCAGATCCTTTGTGATGCAGGCGTATATTGATGTCTTATTTACTCCCTGTCAATATCGGTTAGGTTGACAACGGTGAAACCGTGATTGAGACATCAATATAAAATCATCGGAAGTTACACCTATCGATCTGATATAGTAAAGTTATCGACTCTACTGTGCTGGAGGTCCTGATAGAATTGTTGACTGGAGTAAACTGAATCAGATGAGATACATAATGTTTTTTTATTAACTCCACAGAGAAAGCCCTGAGGAAAATAATTCTCAGGGCCTATGTCATCTTTGAAGCCGCTACGTGGAGGGTCTTTTTGAGGAGAGGAAGGAGTGAACATGGGTCTTGAAGAAACCATGTTGCAGGAAGGAGGAAACACAGGAAACAGAGGAACCGGAAAATCATTGAAATACCAGTAGAACAAGGATAGCATTCTCACGCGGGTGATTTTCATATTGAAGCTCTTTGATTCTCACATTGAGATGGCTTGTAAACACTTCATTGAGAATGCTGGTCTTTGTTCCACGCACTGCAAGGAATTTTATAAATACCCGGGTTCTCCCAACTTCATTCATTCCCTTAGTAAGGAGTAGACTTGAGAGTGGTTCGGTTATTTGTAGTCCACACCAAGTAAAGTGTTCCCTCATATTGTAGAGAGTTCAGAAGAAATTTTAGAGATTTCTTTTAATGGGGGGCTAAAGACTTTATTGAAGAGAGGGTGGCTTAAACAATTTATCGAATATTTGAAGTTAATTTTCACGTTCTGTATAAGTTCTTCTGAATTAGTATATCATTATGAGCCAGAGGTTTCATAAAACTAAAATAATCACAGAAATTGAATACACTTTCACAGAACGCGTAAACTAGCCTAAAATATTTGATGAATTGTAAAATTTTTTTGAAACAACCCATCCGCATAGTACTTAAGAAGCTTGGTTTAAACGGAACCAGTAAATATATTAAATAATACAGTTCGTGGTTAAATCTATATTTTTGTTTTATTTAAATATATAATGCCTAACCACAAGGTAACCACTAGGTTCTTACGAAATAAACTATAAAATAATTATTTCTTCAATATTATTAATAACCAAATATTTTTTTTAAATAGCCATCTCTTAAATTTATTTTCTTATTAATACATATATTTTAAATAATTTATTTGTGTTGTTTAAACATCTTGATTATGTTTTGATAATTTATGTAATGAAATTTTTTCGTAATAAATTTTTTTTTATATTTAATTTTAAATCATTCGTTTTTACGATATTTTTTAATTAATCACCTCTCTCTATAATATGTTTGCACATAGTTCTTTTTAGTCTATACTTGTTTGTTTCTTTGTTATTATTTAAAGTTATTACTACCCTGACGAAGAAACCATCGGTTTCGAAACATGTAGATAATTGTGATTATATAATAGTGGTTGATACAAAGTTATTTGTTTAATTTAATTGTATATAATAATAAATTAAAGAAGGGAGGTAGATAGGTAGCTACATAGCCCGAAACTTAGTATATACTTATGTTCATTTTTAACGATGTGATAATTTATTAAATGTGTTTGCGAAAGATGGGGTGAACCTCCCCCGAACCCGACTAATGGTATGAATCTAATCCAATTGTGTTTTTCAAAGTCGCAGATTCAGGCCTAATCTCACCCATCCCTTAGGGGCTGCCCGGCCTCTTTTTGCAGAGGGTATTTTTTCTTCTCGGGAGATGTCGAGACGGAGCAACAACGCCGTACGCTGCTTTACGCATCTGTCTTTACTAAACCGGCCAACAAATAAATTATATAAAGGCTCGGGCTTCATCAAGATTCTTAAAGTTTTTCAGTATACGATGTTTCAGAACATAGAGACGTTAACCAGCGATTCATGAGCTTGCTTAAAAAAAACGAGTGTGCTTTATACCACACGATTGAAGTAAAACGTCTATTTCATGCACTGGCTATGAGAGAAAGAAAGAAAGAAAATGTGCGCGCGCACTGCTCTCTCTTGCTCCTACAGTGTGATACAGCCCGTTCGACTCGCCTGACTACACTTTTCGTAACGCTCTCGTCACGTATTCGCCAGCTTACCCCCCAAGTTAAGCGTGCCTAAAGAAGTTTCACTTCAAAAATATGGAAATTGGGACTCCAATAATTTTTTTCACAGAAAAATAAAATCCATAGCATGTCGCCATTGGTCATTTTGACTAATAAGCGCCAACCCCCTTTCCTCGACACTTACCTATCAAACACTGTATTCTGCTATTTAGCTAATATTATGCACTAAATTTTATTATACATTTACATATGAATTGTTTATTTACAAAAACTACAACTGCATTTATCTTGTTATACTTAATTACTGTAATCAATAAAGTGTAAAAATATTCTTGTAAAAGCCCATTCGCCACTGGAGCGATCACGATAAAAAAATAAATTTGCCGCGATTGTTCCAAATTTCCAGACGATCATTTTTAAAATTTTTCGCTAACATTAAAAAATTGTACCTTCGAATTCATGGAGACATAAGAATATATTAGAGTGCTTTATAGTCAATGAATTAACCTGTATGTTACAGTTTATTTCATATTTGTAAGATTTATAAAAATATATTTAAAAAAATCGTAAAGTTTATAACCGCGCGGATCCTGCGTGGCTGAAACTGCCGTCAGCGGTACGTATTACTGTCAACATAGAATATTTTCGATTTATGTATGTTGTCTGTGGTATACTTGATAATTAAAGGTACAATAAAATATCTTTGGAAAAAGAACTTAAGCGCCTCCGCCCACTGAGGCAACTGAAAACCAACTAAAACCGGCTGTTTTCTCTGCCTTGATTGGTCAAAAAGCTTGTTTAACCATAGACGAAGTACAATCAGCTGACAGCTGGCAACTAGCAACGGCCGCCCACGGCGATGAGCAGTGCCAGTCGCGAGTCACCGCTTGCGTTACCATTGACAACGGGGTTTTGTGTGATTGTGAAGTGTGCGGGCCATCACATTGTCATACAAAGACAGTTGGCAGTTGAGAGTTTTCAGTTACCCCAGTGAGTGGAGGCGCTAAATCTAACCGTAAACAGCTGATCAAAAAATTTTGCGCGAAATTTTTTTTTAACAAAATTATTTCTAACATCGTTCTAAAATATTCTACGAAGTTCGGATTTGCAAAAATAACAAACGTGGGAGCTACAAATATTACTTTTTTTAATTTTGCCGAATCAAAAGATAATTGGTTTTTTTATCCGGAAAACAATCGTAGACATTTAAAATGGGGCACATATACGCCAAAAATCGCTCTAGTGGTTAGGGCGCAAATAAATAAATAGATAAAAAATGTTCAGAACGATAAAATGTTACCGCTACACAATTAGTTGTCATCTTTACGTAGTACATAAGTCATCGAACTGATTGAAAGGATGTACATATGATGGTAGATCAATATTATTTATTGCTTCGACTCCAATAGAAGTGGAGTTTGTCAGGCAGTGGATTAAAGAACGAATGACTGTCAGAAGTATTGTACCTACGTATTGTAATGTCAATGACCAACGTACACTGAAACACGGCTGTGCCAGTTTAGGTTGGTTTTAGTGGCATAAAAGTTTGGATTAAGGAAGATTGATGGATTCGTAGAATAGGGAAATTTCACAAAATACTAAAGATACATGTGATTATTTTCGGATTGAGACTTTTTCTTAAACGAAGATAGGTACAAATAATGTGGATTGTTGAACTTCGATCGGTTAACACTAAGGTTGCCTTGATTTATAGTTCCTACCTACCCAAAATTTCACTTTGTAGGAATATAACTCCTCGATCTGGTCCCCCCATTATAAATTACATTCAGATTCAATCGAAAAAATTCAACATAAATTCATAAGACACATTAATTTTAAACTCGGTATTCCCATTGAAAACATTAACTATAATTATTTGATGAAAGAATTAAATTTATTAAAACTCTCAGATCGAAGAATTATATCCGACTTAATATACATGTTCAAAATTGTAAATGGTAGTATAGATAGTCATGATTTAACTAACCTCATTGAATTTCACATACCTACGAGAGGAACTTGTCTCAAAGTCCTGTTTAAATGCTACAACACCAGGATTGAGTATTCCAAAAACTAGCTTGTACCTAGATTGCATGCAGTTAGTAATAGATACGCAGATGTGGCGGATTTATTTAATTGCACGGAAAGTAGGTACAAGAGGGCTAAGCTATAATATATTTTCAATCAGTATTAATTTAATCTAATTTTACCTTATTTGCACTATAAAATTTGTACGTACTTCTATCTCTTGCTCATTTCTCAGATGTCATTTCACAGTCAAATGCCACAATCAATTGTTATTCCAAATATTTTCTTTTGGTTTTTAATGTGACATGTAAATATTGTTTATGGTATGTTATATATAGATTTTTTTTTATACACGGCACAAGAGTCCCAACTGCTTCCAACCGCCTAGAGCCAGTGAGAACGTGGCATCCTCAATTGGGGTATGTTGTGAGGCTGATGGTTGCGAGGAGAGGAAGGAGATGGGTGGAAGAAGGTGAAGTTCCTGACTATTAAGATGTGGTCACCTGAATAGACAGGAACATGAAGCAAATATACCCTCGTTTTTTATTTTAATGATTCCATTGTGAATAAACATAAATCAATCAAAAGAAATTTGCTTCATTAATTTGGATCCTCGTGGATCCTGGATTACCTTTATGATTGAATGGTTTCCTATTTTTCCTACAATTTCATGAATTTTTCTATATAATTTATTTTCCGTCTATTCCATTACACAATATCGTCAAAGAATTTAACTATTTTTAGTGCACCTGTTTATATTCTATTTTTAATGCTGATGAAGAAACGGCGAATTCGTTATTCACATTCAACACAGACACTAAACTTAGAAAAATGCTGTAACAATCGTGAAAATAATTTTCTTATATCAATTTGACCACATCATTCATAAGATAATATCTTTAATTGAGTTACTCTGGGACAAGGTGTATTGAGATGTTGACTTTGAAGAAGAGCGATGATCGTATCTCGCCTCAAAAACCCTCGTGAAAAATAACAGAATGTTTCAGAACAAACACTCAATAAATTATTTGAACGATTGCCAAGAATATATGGGTATATGTTACGCCGTTATCAGTGCAAAGGGTAGACTGGTCTAGATAAATCGGTGAAAAAAATGTGATTAATCTTGTCGGTCAATAAATCTAAATGTACATGTAAACGTTGATCGTGGTGAGATATTATTTATATGTATGCAATATTTATACATATTTACGTGATGTGGCATGTAAAGTATTGTGAGTGGGGGATATTGGGGCAATAATAATAATAGATAAAGAGAATGTGACGGGAAGCGTTGAAAAGAATTGTATTTTAGAAATAAATTTCATTTTGTGATAAAAAAAGTAATAAATATCAATAAAATGTTAATAATTGTTAAATGTTTAGGATTCCATTAACAGCCAGACGCACAAATTTGTCCATTCTGGAAGAGCTAGGCATCCACAATAGGCTTTCAACTATCTGCATACTACGCTTTTTAAGATTGTTGGACACGGTGCTCGCCAAAATTGAGGTCACCAACTTGGAGAAAATCATAGTCACTAGCAAAGTGTTTCACAGAAATACCAGAGGAAAGTCACCAATTGGCTGGAGTGACTGAGTATCACTGGTGTTTAGTACATCGATGTTATTAGCTCTTCACGCAACGCAGAACCGCGAGAGGTGGAGGAGCCTTGTCCACCATGGAAATTGAAGTAGGGATAACAGACCGATTGCCATCTCTAACGCACATACACAATGTCCGCATGCTGAGTCTATTCTACAGGTATTTCAATGGAGTCTGCACTAATGAACTAGCAGCATTCGTCCCCGGTGCACCGGCGCACTTTCGTGAACACGAGCGGAACGCACAATCGCAGTTGGTGTTAGTTTCATGAGAACGAGTCGTTTCTTCGACTCGTTTTTGTACAAGTCGTCTTGTATGCGGAACGAGCTAACGGCATTTTTCTCCTTTATAAAATCAGAGCTTCTTCAAGACAGGCATTAATAAATCTTCTGCTACAACCCGTACCCTAACCCGCCTCTCTGAAGCTGCCCTACCGAGAGATGACATATTTCCCCTGTCTTTACAGCTGTTCAGATAGGAGCGTGTGAGGTATCACATAAAAAAACACAATTTATAGTGAAGTGAATACATGCGAAAAAGAACGCAATAAGCATGTTAAAGGTAATTTTTGTTAAATTTTACACGATTTTGCTTTTAATATTCCAAAAAATAGCCCTTAAAAAAACGACACACATTTCGAGCCGCTAAAACGTTGTTATTTTATTTTATTTATTTCTTTATTTGTTTATAAGATTTACACAGTACATTAAATATAAGTTGTAAGGTATTTTAAAAAAATTACATGGTTCTGTACCTATTACGTAAATCTGTAAAATGTCAATAGGTTATATCGCCTGGGTTTTAAATTTAAATTTAAATTATGATGAAACTAATGAAAAGAATCAAACATTGGTTGACTTATAAAACATAAATGAAATAGTGGTGGAGTAAAATTTACATGTCAAAATAAAAAAAATATTTGCTCACTAAAGTTTAATAAAACGACAAGAAATTTAATAATTTGGTTTTGTATGTTCGCAATGAATCGTGAAAAATGTCTAATTGTAATAATTTTTCATAGTGGGTATAAGTTGTGATTGCGCGAGTGATTGATGAGTTATTTGCTGCATTGGTGTTGTGGGCTTCTATATGAAGAAGAGAAGTGTGCCGGGTACGCCGCATTGGAGTATTTAAACCAATGACGGATAGTATCTAATTCGGGTTTATCAATATTATTATTAAGCAGGTTATGAAGGTTTTACTTTGTGTTCAAGAGATTTTCTTTCAGATTTATGAAAGGAATAGTAAGAAGCTTCTAATAATTATAATTAATTCTAATAATATTATGAATGCATGGGTCTAGTAATTAATAAAAAAAACGAAGGTCTAAGCATTATGAAAACCTCATTATTATCCTTTCAATACAAGTCAGTCTAGACATATTGGCATTTGAACTATAATACCTTCTATGGGGTGGCGAGACATCCATTAGGAAAAAAAATTACTCTATTTTAACAAGTAAACCATGGGTATCATTTTACAGAAGTAGATAACTAACCAAAAAAATTGTACTTTAACAGTTTTAGTTTTTTTGTTGGTTTTCATAATATTTCGTTTTTATCGCAACAAAGGAAGAAAAGTGCGCTTTTGCAAAAATCTGATATTTATGAGAAGTGCACACCATTTAACACATTGAAGAGCAACCCGTGGGCCGCAAGCCCGTTTCGTGCGGCCCCGTGTTTTGATTAAATAAAAAATCAAAAAATTTGCAGCAAAATCATTTAACGGCTTCGGTTCTGTTTTGCAAAAGGGTTTGGCAATTATTTAAAAGGCAGAATTTTACAAATAGGTTCATTTTCGGCCTTAATTGCCTATTAATTAAATATTTTTATAGAACAGTGGAATGCAATAGAACAATATAATATTTTTTTGTTTTTTTGTTTTCGTTATGTTTATTTAGATGTATGCACATTTTTTCATACATCTAGTAAGAAAATACGATAATACAATTTAATAAATACAGTTTAAGAAATACAAATTAAAAAATACAATTTAAGTGATTAATTTAAGAAATACAGTTAACTACAATTTAAGAAATCTAATATATCTAATCAAATATTATTTTTAACATATATAGCACATGTCCTACGAAAAGAGCTAAGATTTGCGGCTTCCTTAACGGCATTCGGTAGGTTATTATACAGTTTTTGTCCTTTATAAAACACGCTATTTTGAGTGCACGAAAGCTTAGTTTTGGGAAGCCTAAAATTTCTGCATCTTCTCGTAGGATAATTATGAATATTTTCGTGATACATAATATTACTATTCAGATAACTTGGCAGCATATTATTTTTGAGTTTGTACAACATTGTTAAGGTATTATATATTAAATGTTGTTTGGTTGTCATCATATTTAAATTTTGTAACATAATTTTGACTCTAGTGAAAATGTTGCACTTTAAAATGATCCTCATTGCCCTATTCTGTATAACCTGTAGTTTGTTATTTTGTGCTTCGTTACATAGGAATAAAACACTAGAACAATAATTTAAATGCGGACTTACAATAGAATTGTAAACAATTGTCTTATTTTATTGTCTTCTGTATTGTCCTCGTGAACTAAATACGCACCAATATTAAATCTCAAAGTAATGGTTGCAGCGCTAAACGCATAATAGAAGCGCCACACTCTTGCCAAGTCTCGGCAAGCGTTCACTAGAAGTGGACGTTTTTCTTCTTTTTAATAAACGATATTTTTTTTATGAAACGCTAATTGTTTTCACGAAATGTTGTTCTTCAAAATAGGCTGTTTTGAGGCAATTTGAGTGAAATAGAAAGGGGTTTGTACAGTATACTTGAAAGGGGTTCACAAGTTTATTTCAAACAAAACAAAAACAAGCCGTGTCATTCCAGCAGTTTGCCAAAACAGTTTTACAAAAAACAGTCCTTTTTCGTTTTCTAAAAATTACCAAAAACCAACCTTTAGCGAATGCTTGCCAAAGCTTGGAAATATGTGGACGCAGCATAACGATTATTGATGTTCTGAATAGTTGGTTAAGGCTAACTGAGGACTGTCCATTTTATACCCAACCTCCAATATAAGAATACCATCAGGAGAATAAGAATGTATGATGTATGAAGTGACTCACCGTTCTGTTGCCCATGTGCTTGACCCGGCAGTGCAGCACTGTGGATTGCCCCACGATAGCGGTCACGTTGCGCGGGGATACGTCGTCGAAGAAAGGTCGTTCTGGCAGCGGCTGGAACCTCTGCCGGGACTGTAGCTCGGAGGACAGTCCCGTGAGGCTCGCAGGACCTGACAAACAAACAAACATGTTATTTTGCATATTTTTATGTAAAATGTATATTTTAATGTAAGATTTACATATATATTAAATTAGATTATTTTAATTTTATATTTTGATGTAAAATGGTTATTTTTATCTAATATGTTAAAACTGATATAAAATGTATATTTTCATGTATGGAACATGCATATTTTGAAGTAAAATATATAATTAGATTATTATTACACATTTTTTGACAGTAATAGTTTAACAATATTGAATTAAGCTAATTAATTTAGACATGGATTTATTGCATATTATGCACATTGCATTCACAATAATGTATATAAGTATAAAGATTTGCTGCAATACAGGTTTGAATACGGCAAAGTATCAAAATACGTATGCGTATCTGGGACCGAAATTATACAATAAATTCCCCCCAGACTTAAATACTAAAAATTGCAAAATGTCCTGCATTGGTTCAATAATAACTAAATGGTTGATTGGCTTGGGTAGGGAGGAGTCTGAAAAACTATTATATAATATGACTTAAAACGATACATGGTTAACTATGAATGGCACATTTAGTAAAAACTTAGTATAAACAAGTATTAATTTAAAAAAATAATAATAATTTAAATTGCATTTGGCACTTTACAAAGTTTGGTTCCTTAGAACAGGCAATCTGCCTAGCTAGGAACTAATATTGACCTAAAACAACGTAATAAAACTTGTATTCATTTTAAATATATTCTCTTATTATGTAATATTATTTCTGTTATTTTGGCATTAAATGTATCAAATATAAATAAGTAAATAAATAAATAAATAAATACAAGTCCAGTCAATATTAGTCTCTTGTGACTAGGCTTTGTCTTTTCTAATAAACGAATCAAGACGTTCATGTTTGTAGTTTATTACTTTTTTGTATATTATTTACAGACATCAAGTTTCATTTTAGAACTCCATTTTTATTTTTATTTTTTTATACAGTACTTGCATAATATTATAATTTAATTTATAAAAACAGTTTATTTTAAAACAAATTCTGCTTTGTAATTAATATTACGCGTGACATCTATTTCGCCTTCTGAAGGCATTATCAAACTGTGGGTAGCCCACTTGCAGACGGTACATTTACGTCTTTCGTTCACCCGGCTACTTACAAGCGACTAAATCGCCGCTGCCCGCTACCCGTCATACTATTTTGCTAGTGCAGCGCGTAGCGACGTTTAAAAACATAAATAAAAGTATGAAAGGTACAGACGAACGGCGGTCGCGTCGCTAGAAAGTATTATCGAATGTATGGTCAGTAAGTGGCATAGACTTATAAATATTACTAGACCTGCCCTAAGTTATGAAGGCGTATTATCTCCCCCCCCCCCATACATTTTACGAAATAACACGGCAAAAGTGGTTGATTGTGATATTAAAACGTGTAAAAATAGAAGTGAAAAAGAGAATAAACCCAATTGTCGTATTACATCCATAGGTAAGCATTATTTTCCTTTATTTTAAGTTTATTTAAATCATTTAATACGATCAGCTTTAATGACATATACTATCATATCGGGATCCATGGCAACGCGAAACACAAAGCAAGTTTCTCAAGTGCGCTCGTCGCTTTTTACTTGGGTAAGTAAATAGTGGAACATTTGTAAAAGTGTCTCAATTAAATACGGGAACAAAATATTTCACCTCTCAAAATAGACGAACCTTACTTTTGCAGTATTTGGACTTGTTCAAAACGTGGCGAGCAATTCGCCTCGCATATAAAAAGGTATATTCATTCAAAAACAGATTTTACTTTTAAGAACTAAATGGTGCTATTATAATGCGAGATGCCTATATACTGTCAGATTGATTTACTGACGAATCACATATCAATCACAGCCATCTTGCACCCCTTCGCCCCGCTACAGTTGGTTTGCACCCCTCTTCCTTATATTCTCGTCCATGTTTATTCATATGTCTATGGTAAGTGGGCTTCCCACACTTTGATAATGCCTTCAGAAGGCGAAACAGCTATCACACGTAATAAATAATTACATAGCAGAACTAGTTTAGAAATTAAATAATAATATGATTGAATATTTAAAAAAAATTTAATCTTCGATATGTAATATCAAACTGTTGAAATATTGTATTTTGAAGTAAGGTGTATATTTTAATATTCTTAATAAAAATATTTTAAAATTATAATTTCGTTTTTGTGTGTATCTGTATAATCGTTCCCTAGGACAACTGCAGATCGCGAATGTACAAACTACAGTTGATACCGAATATATTAAGGACATTTAGTCGTTGTTATATTCACATGTTATGTCACTTATTCGTTTGCGATCTGCAATCACGCCAGGGAACGATGAGAAGTTAAGACAAGAGATACTAGGATCCCATATTCAACCCTTACCTTTTTTATTTTCTGTTATTTGTTCGGTTTCCATATGTCGTTTAGATTTATTGGTAGATTTAACTTTCAAAACATAAAAAGCAAAAATACTACGTTTAAAAATAATTTAAGTACATCTTATTTTTCCCTGCGCTCTTAAAAACTACCATATAAACAGTTAGTAGATATATACGAGAGAAAACGCTCTGCGGATATGTTCTAAAGCCCTTCAAACCGAACATAATGGCCACGAGCGGAGTAAAAAGACCGCCCGGAAGACTTGCATAAAGACCGGAACGATAGAATGAAAAACAACATTACAAGCACTGGACCGGAACGGGGCGGGTATTCCGGAAATTGAGACGCAACGAGAAAGCCGGCCACCGGTCACTGGATGCAGCTATATAAAATTACAGTTGAACCGTGCTATTGAGATGTGTCTCATTTGCGGAGAAGATGCGCCGTACCTAGAAATCGCCTTTTGTTCGAGCTAAGATTCTAGAGATACGACTTGTTTTGTTTAAGTTTTAATTAAGGTTAGAGTGACGGGTATGTAAGTAAATATTATAAGCGTATTTTAGTAATATGAACATATTTAATTACATTTTCTTAAAAAGCTGGGAAACGGTAGCCAATTCGTCCACATTTCAAACAAAGTACATAACTTGCACAGACCCGTAAAGAATTGGGATAGTCTGAATTCTTGAAAAATCAGTTCCAATTTTATAAAGGTCAATTAAAAATCGTGGAGATTACTATTAAATAAAGACGACGGAATGAGCTCATTCTTTATTGGTATTCGGTAATTGACGAAAACATCAAAACTAATCGCAGAAATTATTTTTTTAAATTATACTTTAATTATAAATACACAAAAAATATATACTTTAATTGATATGAATAAGAACAATTGTGTTTAGATTAATAGTTATTGCTATCCAGGGCTTGATGGTTACACCAAACTAAACACCGAAAACCACATAAACTTCAATAATGTTTACTACATTTAAATACCGTACCTAATCGGTATCAATAACAGCCCTGATAACAGAGTTAATTCTTAGTAGGTACTTACCCAGCCATTTAAAACTTGAATGACAAACAAATTTGAAGGTAACAATAATCCCAATACAAAATTACTGTAAAAATTTCAACTCCTAGAATCTAATCAATGCAAATATAACTATGTATGTATGAATAGATATGCTTGATGTTATTTTTTTTAGTTATATTTCAATATTATTTAAGAGTACGTATTTTGTTCATAATCTGTTTCTCTCCTGTGTATCACTGTAAACTTGTGTACCACTTGAATTTAAATGCCTTTTATAGCGTTTGAATCAATAAATTATAAACCTTAATTATCTCAGTAGGTAAATACATAAATAGTATACAATATTAATTACCAACCCCCTTACTAAAAAAATTTTACACAACTGATAAAAACTATTTACCATACATTGTTATTGGTTGTATATCAATTGATTTAAATTTAAATAACGTTTATTAGTAAGGACCCTGTCGAAAGACAATGTGCGTAATTCGATTTAGCAGTTGTTCCAAAAATATTATTTTTAAATATATTTCTTGCGGTACAATGTGTATTATGTTTAATTATTGCACAATTTGTATCCAGTAAAATAGTTATTTTGTCTTGAAAAAGGTAATGTGTTAATTGTGAAAGTCAAAAGGGTTCGTTTATACAAATGCCTTAAAATCTAAAAAGCATGAACCCAACAAAACAAGTTCACAAAGCGATGTTATTCTAACAATTTAACGGGGGATTTGTGGACTTATTTATTTTATGGCTGAAATCATTTTCTGAGTTTCCTCATATTTCCTTTCAAATGTTCTCTCCACGTGAAAAGCGAGGAAAACTTCAGAAAATTTATAACTTCCTCTCGGAGAACTGTTACAGACATACATCTGCGATTTGAATCACTGGGATATTTGCAATTGCTTGCAATGCGAGACTAAACGTATTGATATGGTAAGAAAGTTTCCATAGAGATTTATATTACGAAAGCATAATTTGCACCAGATTTATACCTTCATGAACTTACCTATTTTATACGCAAAAAACTGCAGCTTTGTGAAAATGTCAAAAAAAATTGACGATTAATTAATATTAGAAACAAGCTTCTGCCCGCGACTTCGTCTGCGTAGGATTAGTACTTCGAGTAATCTATTTTCTTTTCCTAGGTCCCATCTACTTTTATATAACCTATTTATTTACAATATTTATAATTCTTGATTCGATTCAAAGTATTGGGTGAGTACTTCAAATAAATTCACTAATTTAAATATTTTCCAAAATAGAATCTTGATTTAACAATCATCGTTTTGCAAAATGTCATTCTCAAATTTTGACGTATTCTATTAAACTATAATTATTATTTTCGTTGTTTGTTTTTGGGGTGTTATGCCGTGTTGCGCTACCTCCTTCTTTAGCGGACGTTTCGGACAGCGTTGCAGTGTCCATCATCACGGTAAATCCAAGGTAGATGGACACTGCAACGCTGTCCGAAACGTCGGCTAAAGAAGGAGGTAGCGCAACACGGCATAACACCCCAAAAACAAACAACGAAAATGCTTTTGGCCGTGAAAATCTAAAAACGTATCTATAATTATTATTTTCAATATATAGATAGCTTTATAAATTACAGCCTATATGTTATTCTAATGTATGAGCTATATTATTGTAAAGTTTCATCAAAATCCATTAATTAAATTTCGATTTAAAGAGTAACAAACATACATACATCAATACAAACTATCGCGTTTATAATATTAGTAAGATAACAAAATACCTCCACCCGAACAAAGGTAAAAAATAAGGATCTAAAAAATTGCCTTCAAAGTTTAATTAACTGCATTTCGTCATGTACTGCGAAATATTTTGCAGCAATATAAAAACAAGGTATTTTCAAATATTCGTACGATATTGCAAAAGCCAATTGATTACATTGCTGACAGCAGGAAAAAATCAGTTCATAAAGGTATGTCCGAATTTCAAAAATCTTCTCCGAATAAAACTTTATTTTACAAAAATGCGTTGAGTTTAAATGAACTTACTCGAATATTAATTCAATTCAGAGATGAAAAACGGTTCACGCCAAATATTTAATCTTGCTAATTTAACATCTTAGTAAACAGAACGCTGAAAAGAACAAAATCTTCTAACACAATAAATTATTTCTTCGGTCTAAATTTGTTGTTTCAATAGGTTTGGCATCCTATTTCGTTTGATATTTATTTGTTTATTAAATGAATTTTGTAAATTGTATAGATATTGTGTACATTGTATAGATCCTGTTCATCCGCCATGCTAGGGATGTCCCTGTGTTATAACGGGTGAAGTTTACAGATAATATAATTTATGGTGATAAAGTATACTGATAATATAATAATTGATGATATTGAAGTTTACAGTTAACGCAGCAATGAATTTATGATAATTAACTTAACATATAATATGATAATTGATGATGATGAAGTTTACAGAGAATATAGCCATGCATATATGGTAATTAAGTTTGAATATAATATAATAATTAATGATAATGAAGTTTACAGATAAAATAATAATTGATAGTAAAGAAGTTTACAGATAATATAACAATGTATTTATGACAATGAAGTTTACAGATAAAATAATAATTGATAGTAATGAAGTTTACAGATAATGTAACAATAAATTTATGAAAACGAAGTTTACAGATAATATAATAATTGATGATATTGAAATAATATATCTGAGATACCTCTATAATACATAGAATTAAATTTTTTTTGTAAGTTTTGAGATTTTAAACTAAGAATAAAGATTTATTTATTTATTAACCCCCTTTTTTGGGGCTTCTACGTATGGATAGTAAAAATGATCAGTATTTATTGTACATGACTGAACTGCCTCGGAAACAGCATTTTATATTTGTTTAGAGACAAATTGAAGTATTCCTGGTATAATTATTTCCCTCTATTAGTTTGCTGGTCAAAGAAGAATACATATGGTAGTTAGTCCCAGAATTTCCGCACTGAAATAACTCCCTACTTTTAGTAATACTTCGGAATCGGAATGTAACAACAATGCAACAACACGGTATTTTCACAAACGAGGGATTCTATTGAAAATATATGGAATATGTGTAGATCATTTTTCTAATTTTAATCAATCTACTAAAAATGTTTGTTTTTTATGTTTTAATTCAAATTTATTAATTTTAAAAACGATCAAAAACCGATTAGCCCGTGGCAACGACGCCAAATACGCAACAAAAAACAAAGTACTGTCAGAATTTTTCAAAAGCCGGTAACTTTTTTGACTTCACACCATAAAAATATCGCTTTGGTGGTATTACAAAAATGGGATATTTATACTCTTAAGTACAAAATGTATTCGTCAACATAAAAATAAAATAAAAATGTCCTAATAATCGTAATTTTTTACTTAATTTTTTAAGCAATAAAAAAACATGGAAAATCCTTATTCTGGACTATCTTCTATATCATTTAATATTTTATATAGAAATACCAAATCAGTGAAAATCCTTCCGTTCGATAATTTAAGCATATTCATGTCATTTAAAAGAGTTGTAGTTCAACGTCATTGATATAATACATATTTTATAGTTTTTAATTGATATTTTAACACAATTTCCGGAGGTTCATACACGCTTTTAGGATCAGTTTTAAAAATTGACTGGAGTAAGGAATGGGAGGTCCTAAAAATTAGTTCCAACATCGGGTCATTCCATTCTTTCAATTCTAGTGTTGCCTTTGTTTTATTCCGTTTCCAAAACGACAAATAGCCATTGAACCGGATATTGCAATTCAATCCGAACAATGGGAATCACGAAATGGCGACTTATTGGAGAGTTTTTTTTTACTAAATTGGTTCTTCTGGAGTGGTGCTGGACATGTACATTGTTAAATAAATATTTTTAAACGTAATGGATGACAGAAATGATTTTAAATTGTTTCTGGCTTTCACAATCACAGTCTCTTAATATATCGCAATGGCTGATTCGGTAGAGGCCGTTCCGGTAAGACGAGAGATCTGGGTTCGTGTCCCAGTTGCGACCATTATGTTTTGATATTTTCTTTTTTAATTTAGTTTTAGTTTTAGTTTTTTAGTTCATTTCCATATTTTAATTTACATTATTATTGTTGTCTTCTTCTACAATAATATATTACATTGATGGAAATAACATTCAAAAGTTAAAAATAGAGTTTTTCTAATAAAAAAGTAAAAGGTAAAACTTTAAATAACATTTTAATTAATGAAGACAATTTTATCGAAACTCAACTGAAAATCTGAAACAGAAAAATCAGAAATAGATACGGTCACATTTGAGACTCGAGTCCCAGATGTGACAGTATCTTTTTCTGATTTTTCTGTTTCAGATTTTAGATTGAGTTTCGCTAATTTTATCTTCAATAATTAAAATAGTTTTTTCTTAAGCTGCCTTTACACATGTAATTTTTTTCTCGTTTGTCGCTTACGTGAGCAACTTACAGGAAAACACTTACGTATTTAAAAGCAGTCTTAGATTCTCAAATAAGTAGTATGTTTGTAAATGATTTCTTCTTGAAGAAACGCTTGTGCCAACATTGCAAATTTATTGTTCTTGTTGTTTAGTTTGACTTCGAGAAGAAAAGTAAATAATGTTATTCCGCGTAATTTTTGAGACACCTCTCTTCCTCCTTTCTACCTTTTCAGATTTGCATGGGACGTTCGTATAATACAATATCTTATTTTGTTTCCTTTAAGAAAAAAAAAAAAAATCTAAATAACAGGGAGGTTTTACAAGACCACCACTTTACTATTTCAAAATGATGCAATAATATTGTTTTACTGTCTGAATTAAACCACAAAACAGATATATTTTTCAAATTCTCGAACGGTGAGCTATTACTTCGTGATATTACACAATGATTTATTTGTCACGCTTTTCAAGGTAAAAACAGGTTTTCTCAGGTTTGACAATGTAATCGTGTTTGAAAACTTCTGTACGGTAAAATTTAGCACATTGAGCGAAGAAAAGAGTGTAAAGAAAATATATTGATGACTTGGAAGTGAATGGTTGAAATAGTCAAGGATGCCCGAGGACGACATTTTGTTGTAATTATGATTTAATTTGTTTTACAGAAACATGGCTGGACTCCATAATCTATGACCATGAAATAGTAGATGATCGTTATAATATATATATACGAGATTGGGACTCATCGAATTCTCTTAAAAAAACAGGTGGTGGAGTTCTAATAGCCATAAAGAAAAAAATTACATCTTTTTTAGTCACAGCACACAGCTCAAATTCTACAGAAGATTTATGGATTAAATTTAAATTACATGAAACATCTAGACAATACATCAACTTGTGTTTGGCGTATTTGCCTCCAGATATACCAATCGAAAATCTCACAGATTTTTTCTAAAAGTGTCAAACGATATATAATAACTTATCATCAGAGGATATAACAATAATAATGGGTGATTTTAATGTACCATGTATTCAATACTCACTAAATGTAAATGAAACTCACACTAGACCAGTTTTATATAATAGCCAATAACATTCAAATTGCTCCACATGTGCTATCCAAAGTTGACTCCTATCATCCCCCCATTGAATTCGATTTTTTAATGTCCAAATACAAACCCTTACCCACCAATCCAGATCACATCAAATACAACTTCAAAAAAACGGACTACATTAAATGCAATGAAATGTTATCACTTAATAACTGGGACGATCTTAACACCCTGAATTGTAATGACTCTCTGCTACATTTTTATAACTTGTTATGGCTATCAATTGAAAAATACACTCCACGCTTAAGAAACAGCAATAAAAATTTTCCAATTTGGTTCAGCAGTGTTTTGATCCATCAACTGAGAGAAAAAGAAAAGTTTAGAAAGAAATGCAAAAAATACAAAAATCAAAGTGACTATGACAGTTTTTCCATCTTGAGGGCTAGAGTAAAAGTATCCATACGTACATGCCTTAAAGCCCACGTAGATTCAATAGAAAATTCTCTCCCTAACAGTATCAAAAATCTATTAACCACCCCTTATTAATTCAAAAAGAGTTTCTAATTCTCTCCCCAAAATCATGCATCTCCATGACAAATCTGCAGCAAATGGTGAAGATACATGTGAACTTTTATCTACTTACTTCTCTTCTATTTTTAGCTCACCATCTAATTCTAAAAGTGACTCTAAATTTTCTTCCCCACTTTATAATTATCCACTGTCTCATATCAAAATAACCTTAGACGAGGTCAAGGCGAAGTTGAACACTCTTGATATTAATAAGGGTTCCGGCCCAGATGGAATTCCTCCACTATTTATTCGAAATTGTGCAGATCAACTTGCAGTACCATTACACAAAATATTTATCAAAAGTCTGAACGATGGAGTATTTCCCGATCTGTGGAAGGTTGCCCACGTCATTCCGATCCACAAATCTGGCAGTAAAAATGATGTAACTAACTACCGACCTATGAGCCTATTATCTTGTTTTGGCAAAATATTTGAATCCATTGTATACAAAACCATTTTTAACCATGTAACACATGTACTTAGCCATTTCCAACATGGCTTTGTAGCTAAAAGATCCACAAATACTAATTTACTCGAGTATATGGACTTTCTGTGTAAATCGATTAATAAAAAACACAAGTTGATGCCGTGTACACCGATTTCAGTAAGGCCTTTGATAAAGTCAGTCACCCTATCTTAATAAATAAACTGGATAAAATCGGCATACACGGAAATCTGCTTCGTTGGTTAGAATCATATTTATCACATAGAAGTCAATTAGTTACTGTTAACGGTTTTAACTCTTCCCCAATCTCAGTTTCATCGGGCGTACCACAAGGATCACACCTTGGACCCTTGCTTTTCTTAATCTTTATTAACGATCTTACATTTAAACTTCGTTGTAATTTTTCTCTGTATGCTGACGACCTCAAATTATGTAAAGCAATTAATTCTATGGAAGATTGTAAACTCTCACAAAAATACCTTAACACAATATCTACCTGGTGTGTTGACAATGAAATGGAACTAAATATAGCAAAATGCAAAGTTATAAATTTCACCAAGAACACCAACAAAACTGTATATTCATATACCATATGTGGTCACAATCTGGAAACAGTTGAATCGATTAAAGATTTAGGAATTATATTCGACAAAAAACTAACGTTCAACCAACACATTGAATACATTGTGAGTAAATCAAATAAATTACTTGGTTTTATTATAAGATCAACCAAATTATTCAAGAATTCTAATAGCCTAATAATTCTATTCAATTCGTTAATCCGTAGTGTTCTTGAATACGGGTCAACAGTCTGGAATCCACATTATATTACACAGGTATCTAGACTTGAATCTGTCCAAAGAAAATTTACACGGATCTTGTGTTATCGATCAGGTGTGTACCATTTTCTAGATGGATACGAACAAAGACTAACATATTTCAAATTAGAGAGTCTAGTTAAAAGACGTAACATAAATGACCTCTTAATGCTTTATAAAATTGTAAATTATCGGGTAGATAGTAACTTAATCAATCAAATCAAGTTATACGCCAGGCCCAAATCTACCAGAAACCTTAACATATTTTGGACCGAAATTTTTACCAATAATACTGGATATTTTAATCCTATTTCTAGAATGTCTAGATCATACAACGATCTTGCTAAATCACACATTATCATAGATATTTTTGTAAATAATATAACTTGTTTCAAGAAGTATCTCCACAATTTGTGCACCTAAAAAAAAAAAAAAAGATTGTTTGTTGTTTTATTATTTTTTCATAAACATTTTCTTTTTGTTAGATTTTTTATTATTATAATTAAGTTTTTTAGAGTTTGTTGTTTAAAATATTGTTTGTTGTTTTATTATTTTTTCATAAACATTTTCTTTTTGTTCGATTTTTTATTATTATACTTAAGTTTTTTAGAGTTAAGTTTAAAAATACTGGCATTGTTTTTCTTTGTGTTTGCTTATGAGTATATGAAAATATGATTACTGCAGACACATTAGTCTAGGGATATTTATATTTGTATTTAATTTTGTTTTATATTACCAACATGAATGTTCTATAAATATCCTGTTTGTGTCTTAAATAAATAAATAAATGATCAAATGAATCACCCACTTATGTGTGGTAAAAAAATGGCAAATGTGATGCACGCAGCAAAGAGTGTTAGGATAATGTATGACGCATGGCTGAAAAAGTCGAGGACGCCGAGGAAGACAAGACACGACCATGGGAATCAAACACTAAAAAAAATCAGTTCTTCTCAATAATATAATTTTCTCCTTAAAACTACACCCAATTTTCAGGTATGCAAGAATTAACAACCTCAAAACTTAACTCCAAAGCTTTTACAACCCCGAGAAACGCCGAGTACCTACACGTCAGTAAGTCGAAATGTAATATTTTATCATGAATTTTACTTTACGGAACTTATGCGCACATCTATTGGTTGTTTAAGGCAGATAAGTCACAAATATAACATCTAGGAAGCCAGTGGCACAATGGAATATCAGTTTTTCATTGCTTATTAGTGGTTGCCTTTCCTTAGTTTGTTTAACAATTATTTAATGAACTGCATGTCTACAAACTTCGAAACGTTTATACACTATGGTTTAACCAGTTCATTTGACCCGTCAGACATTACCAGGATGTTGGAAAACCAACTCATCTAAAGAGCCTTTCAAGCAACCTTAGCAAAGCAAAGTCACTAGCGGGTGTTAAGAACCTTTACCCTCTTGTGCGAAGCTACAATAAATATTTCTTAAAATAAATCCATTTGCGCTTTGCCGATTCGCCGATTCGCACGTGTATGCCTGACCTCTAAGCCCTTGCTCCATATTTAAATTCTCTGTGTAAATGTAAATAAAGTTTAATTTTTTCGTTTCGCTTCTATCGCCGGTTGCTATTCGCTCCCTTGGGAGGTTGCAAAGGCTTTCACGCTAGTGATGTCACTGTATATAAATGCGGGATACATTATATAACAACACCTTTCAGCACATAACGGTCCAAAAACAACCCTACTACCCTAAAAATATTATAGTGCGTGTGAAGTGACATGAAATCCACTAGATGGACACTCCGAAAAAAAAGGCGACTTAACTCATATACGCAACATTCTATCATTGAATATTTTACGGTAAGAAATGAATTTTATGAAGATCTATCTTATATTATTATTCATATTTACTTTCTTAGAGCAGTTCAGTTGTACAGCTAGGAATTAATATCGACCAAGAAAACATAAAGACAAATTCAACATTTATATATTTTTTTCATTAGCTCCACAAAGAAATAAACCCTTAGAGCCAATGTCATTATTGGGGATGCTGTATGGAATTATTTATGGAAAAGATAGATAGGAAGTTCTTGGAAGAAAAAAGATATCAGGGGTGGGTAGGAATTTGGAGGTCAATGTATCCAGGAATGATGGACATATGAATTCATCCCTCCCACGTGCAAGGCTATGGATCCGGCTGGAGAGTACTAAAGAGTCTCCCTCAACCTCTCCCGAACCAACCTACACGTAGCAAGACGGCAAACTCATCCGCCGCCAAGACCTAGACAAACCTCACCAAATAAAACCGGGTACCTCTGCTTAATCACCAAAACGGGTGTTCGTTATCCAAAAAATGGTTCCCGGGGAATTTCTGGTATAAATGGTTCCCGGCGTTCTTATTTTTTGCATGTTCCAAAAGTCCGCAATGCTCCTAACCGTCTGGAGCCAGTGAGTCTATGGCATTTCCAATTGGGACATTTTATAATGCTGAAGATAGTTGGGAGGAGAAGGAGCAGAGGAGGCCGTCAAACATACTCATTTGCTAAATGAAAATTCAAAAAAATGCTTAATTTTGTACGGTTAATGCCACAGCAGTATTTTTATGTCAATGTATGAATACGACTCACGTTATTATCACCGTAAGTTTCCCAAAATGCTGACAGCTCAGAGACCCAAGGTGATTTTTCTGTCTTATCACGTGGAATATCAGTTGGATATTTCCTTTTCAGCGTTTGAAGGTGAACGAGTAATAATAAGGGAGAATAAAAGGAATATTCTAAGTGTATAAAACATTCCTTTGAAGAACGGGGTCGTTTTTATTACTGCGTATTATTGACATGGAAAATTTGAAGGACGTTGCTACTGAAAAAATAATTTACTTGCTTTGAATTTTTTGCTAAGTATGAAGGGAGACGCTCTGGGAAAGTGGGAAATCAAATATTTTAATCAGGTCATATTAAAATACATTTCATTGTAAAATCTAAAAGAATTATAGATAAATTGATATCCGTTTTTGTGGTTCTATACTCTCAGTTCGCGTAATAAAAAAATATTATATTAATATATGTTATTTCACAATTTATTTATTAAAAATAATATATAAAATATTTGCGGCTTGTTCTAGAGTGGAATATCTCTCAGCATCGCCATAGTCTAAGACTAACATTATGTCTATAATGACAACCATTCGTAACTGAAACGTTGCTTGAAATGTCTTAGCCATATTTGGTCACCAGATCTGAACTGCCAAGTACTTTCGCAACTTCCTTTCTCCCCTCACATTATCTACAACTTTACTACGTTCCCCAATTGGTGACGCCATAGTCTCACTGGCTCGAAACCGTTGGGAAAATTTGGGTTTTTTGCAAGTGATGAATGATCAGAGACGCCCTTCGAAGTTACGACACAATCAAATAAATCGAATATTTTAGTCAGTGAAAGACAATATTTTCATTTTTGTTTCTAAAATAAAATACAAATCTCTAACATAACCGGAAATTTTTTAATGCTCGCTACTCACATTATAAGAAGGTGAAATTGACGATGTTTCAATAATTGAAAAATATTCAACCCTCATTTCTTAGATGAGCATTCAACGCTTTGGCTCCCTCTACTGTTAGTCAGCCAAACGGTTTAATAAAACAATACATTATTTAATAAATTATACATACTAATCACGTATTATGAAGCAAGTGAAGCAGTGGATGTGGAGATAATTCTGTGTAACGGTTCATTTATTCTGGTTATCCCTGCGGAGAAATGGCTTGATGATTTTAAATTAAATTTTCATGATTTTATGTAAGTCATTCTGCGCTAACAACGAACATACGATTACGACAAAACTCATGATTTTACCTCCGTGTACGGATAAAATATCATCATAAATTTGACGACGTCATAAGACGAATATATTTCAGATTTTTTCCCAAAAAAACAAAAAAATATTTTGCCAAATGGTTCTGTAAGTTTTTCGGTTGTTATTAAGGAGATTTTATATACGGCAACAAAAAGTTTACGACGCAGTAGTCGAGTAAACTAAGTATCAAATATTCACAAGGAGTTCTGTGCGAGATTTTCCTTCTAGATTGGGATCATCAAATTGACATAAAAGTTCGATAAATTACTGTATCTTTGATCATATAAAAAGCTTGACGGAGCTGTATTTTTATATTTCAGTTCCCAAAATGTTACGAAAGGACATTCAAGAAAGTGGAAAACTAACTTTTAAAGGAGAGAATAATTGATGAAAAGTAACTTTTTGTTTATTAGATGATTTCTTTTATCTTTGACTTAACTTCTTTTTAAACAAATCAAAGGAAATAAAATTGCTACTTTAGATCAAATGTAATATTTTTTCTGGTAATAACGACTTCGAAAAAATATCACGTATTAACCTATACATATTTGAAATTGTGAAAAGGATTTGTTAAAATGTTTTGTAAAATTCGAAAATTTTCGAAAATATGTAGGTTGAACAATAAAACACACGTAAGTTTGGTAATGAAATTTTCCTCTCAAATCAAATTCATTGTTCATTATTATTTCGGCTACTGGCATTATACCTAGCTCTTTTATTAAAAATGTTGGCATATTAGATTTGTCCAAGAATTTGTATATAAAAATACAAAAATCAGTCATTTTAAATACATGTAGGATTACGAAAGATTTTTTAAATATTTATATTGAGGGATCAGTAGGATTTATCGGTCAAATTTGGAATTCCACCAATCCAATCCCTCTGATATGAAAATATCTGGAGTCGGTGAATTATTTTTCCATTTAATAGTCTGGTTGGTTAATATATTGTTTTCGTATTTTTTGGTATTAATTATACTTATATAACACACTTGCATAGCGTGGATTTACTAGATGATAATTTTTATGGAAAATTGTGTGAAAGGGTTTAGTTTTTCCTACGGGGAAAACTAAACCCAGACCTAAAAGTCTGGTGCTTATAAAAAAGCATTTTTTCAACTTGTGATGTAGTTATGTTTTTATATATTTTAATTAACATTTTGAATTTCCAAATTTATAGAAAAATTGTACTCATAGGTATTCAAATAATATTCAGGGACATAGTTAACATATTTTAACTAGTTATTCCTAAAATCGTTTAGAGTGTAAAATGTAAATGAAATTTTAGTATCCGATTCGTAATGGGCTGTTGGGGACGGGGTGAGGGGTCGGTTGGTTACTCGATTGAGGGACTAGTGACGACATGTTGAAGATTTTTTTTGTTGATGCTGAAAAAATAAAATAAAATTTTTAAAAAAACCTCCAAAATGTCACCGGAGATAAAAAAATTATTTTTTATTCAAAATATTGTCAGAAATCATTGAAGTCAAGAAGGCAACTCTGTCAAATTTAATGATTTTTTTTATTTATTTAAAGGGTATTTAATTAAAATAAATTTCCAAACGAAATCAAATAATGCTACATTTTATAGAATCTGATGCTTTGTTTTATGATGTTAACGACATTCTTACATCAATAAGGAAGGGTAGGGAAAACCTTGTGGAATAAAAAGCAATTGATGTCCTGTTAGGATTTGATAAAATGAAAAAACCCGCAGTGATTTTTTCAACCCTTTTATTTATTGGCTTCTTTCTGAACAGCGTCATTGGCTCAGTCTATATTTATTATAAATGTTTTCTATGTGGATACCCCAGATGGCCTTTGATTACTACTGAAGGAACCAAAAACTTCCGGATATAAGTAACATAGAGAGATTTTAACTGGTGCAACTATTAATTTAATCTGTTTAATTTTAATTTTTTTGTATTTCTTGGGTATTAACTATGTAACAATTTCTAGACATTTTGTTTTGAAGAGTTTTATTTTCTATGCAGTTGTATTAATAATTTTTTTTATTTATCTTCTATCGGTTTCGATACATCCGCGTCATTCACTAGAAAACTTAAAGTTTTGTTTGCTAGTGAAGTTTGGTAACAAATGTAAATCTGTATATAAAACAATTATGTATTGTTTTATATATAGATTTGTTACAGATTACAAAATAATTATATATTTTTTTATATATAGATTTGTTACAGTTAGTTACGTATATAAATTATAAATAAAAAACGATTGGACTGATTTTTATGTTGTCTGATTTGTTGGATTTGTCTTCCTTCCGAATAGCAGAATAACGAGTTCTGGTATTATTAATTGACATAAAAAAATTGAAATAGGTCAAACGCGAGATGTTTGAAAAATGGGTTTATTTTATGAAGTTTAGCGTAAGGTGAAAGGGAATCCGGGAGGGGTATTAAGCAGGGGGGTTCAGGGAGGGGGGACGATGGAGGGGGGAAGGCGGAAAAAGTGAAACGGGAATGCGTGAGGGGGGGTCGCGAGAAGGGGGACAGCGGGAGAGGAAAGGGGGAAGCTGAAAGTGGAACGCGGCAGGGGAAGAATTGGCGGAAGGGGAACAAAGACGAATAGGAAAGGACACGCAGGGAGAAACAGTTTATTTATTTATGTTGAATTTCAACACATGTTGGGTCAGCTACTAGAAAATAAATACCTTCAAAACAAAATGTTTAATTTTACATTTAATCATAATTTTAAACTAAAATAAAATATGTTTAGTATTCATAATTAAAAAAAAAAACAAAATATTTAATTTAATTTTCTCGAGCAAGTGGGTAAATACAATTGTTCGTCATTCCAAGAAACACACACGACAAAAAATCGCAAAGATTAAAATAAATAAAGTCATGTTTTTTTGTGGAAGCAGAAGCTGACCACTATTGTATTATTATTTCCATTTTCAGGCAGTCCCACGAGAAGACCCCATAGGCTACTACCCTCTCTTGCTCCCTTTATTTAATGGACCCGGATTACATGTAGGTACTTCAACTTTTCTGTTATCCGGGAATTTTTTCTCCTGTTTTGTTCTTTGATGTTCTAAGCCGGAATTATTAGAGAGACAGTTCGGTGCGGACATAAGCTATTTGCTTCCACGTGGAAATTGTGAACGGATTGTTTGTTATTTATAAGTTCGCGTTTATTTATTTTTATTCCTACGTAAAGTGTTTGGGACCTTCGCGGAAAAGCCAAGTAACCCGGGTTTTCACGGAACATCACAAGGTTCTTATTGTTTATTATAAGCAATAATTATCAGCCTGAAACCCTCATAAAAGAAGAAAAGATACATGCCCTCGACGGGACTCGAACCCGTGTCTGGACGATTTTTCAATGCGGATGAGTGTTTCAGGCTGATAATTATTGCTTATAATAATTGTCACCCTTTGTGCTATGCATAAAAATCTTGTCTTAAACATTAGTTTATCGATTAAAAATAACTCCTACTGTGTCGTTACTACCGTAAAATCAGTCATTTTATCATTGCCTAAAGCAAAATATTATCCCTTTTTTTCCACACGATATTTTGATTTTTTAAATTTTTTATAGAGAATACCTCACAAGAGTCCCAACTGCTCCCATCTGGAGTCAGTGAGACTATGGCATCCCCATTTGGGGTATGTTGTGAGGCTTAAGGTAAGTGGGGAAGGGAAGAAGATGGGGAAGAGGAAGGCGGGGAAGTACCTAGCTATTCAGATCTAGTCACTAAACACGGCTAAAGCTATTATTAAGCAACGTTTCAATTCTGAATGTTGGTCTTACACCAGGGCGATATTGAGAGTATCTTCCCCTCTGGAACGTCATAAATTATTCAATCATAAATTTCAGTCATACAATCGTGTCAATCATACAATCATAAAACAAGCAAAATGGCTAAGTCAAAAAAGCAGGTACTGCAATTTCTAAGTGAAACGCTGTACAGCCCGCTGACAAATTATTATGACAACTCACAAAAATATTTTTTTTACAAATATTTGGTTTTCTTGATTTTACTTAGTTAACTGGTATTTCCCAATCCTCTTGATAGCTTATCCATAAGATAACTTATATTAATAAATAAACACGTGTATTCTGGCAATAGATATAAAACTCGACTAACTTATTCGAAACGTAGTTACTATTCATAGGTTCGAGTACTGAATATATTGAGCTCAAACTTCATAAATAAATAAATCATAAATCGATTGAATGCTCTATCCTGCAGATAAGCTTTCAAGAAACCCCTTTAGTTTTTTCAACCAAATTTTAAATAAATAATAATATGGTGTCAACTGTTTACAAAACTGGCAATTTTATTACAGTGTTGGCAACACCGAGATTGTGGCAGCAATTTTGTTTTTTCGTAAGTTTATTTTCTGTTACCGTGGAGTTAGTAACTGTTATTTTTATTCACGTTTATTTTAGGTTATGTAAAGGAAGTAGATACAGAATTTAACTTGTTGTTATATATTTATGACCTATTTTTGCTTTCTTTTAGCCTTAAAGACCTAACTCGGAGAAAAAAAGCAAGTAAATACCTACCTCGGAGAAAAAAGAAAGTGTGAGTAGGTACACTACTGTGGAAAACATCATGTTCCGTAAATGTTTTTTTTTTTTATAAAATTGCGTAAGCAGGTTTTGGCACAGCGGTAAAGCGGCAAATTACGCACTGAAATACTCATCTTTAAAGACTTTAAAGAAAGTTGTATATGAAGAAAATAGATTAGAAGAATGAAAGCATAAAATATATAATATAAATCACATACATTTTGATATTTACTTGCATTAATAGATTTCTTAATGAATTATGAGAGAATATCTTATAATGTATTCATGAAACTTTGATGAAATTTCAATCCTTTGATTTTGCAATATAGACAAGGTAAATACCATACAAATCATTCAATCACTCTTGGTTCAAAGTTTATGTTTGATGTGATATTATAAGTAAATCATTGAAAATGATTGGATTCATTCGTAGAATATCGAAACCATTTAAATACCTCCAATATATTATAACCTTGTACAACTCGTTGGTCAGAAGCAAATTAGAATATGGGAGTGTCATCTGGAACCCACATTATTTAAAATATTCTAAAACTATTGAATCTGTGCAAAAGAAATCCCTAAGATTGTTATCATTTAAACTTGGATTTAATGCCTTACTCCAATCTTATGAGGAACGACTACATCACTTTAATTTTACAACATTGGAAAAAATAAGGAAATTTGCTGACTTGATATGTTTATATAAAATTATTCGTGATAAACTTCTTACCACTCATTGTCTGAGCAATATTCGTATTAAAGTCCGTAATAGACGTAATTTAAGGTGTCAAAATATTTATATTCCATATTGAAATATTTAATAACAATATCGCATACTTCAATCCTGTCTCGAATGTGTCGTCTATACAATACATTTGAATGTGTCCTATTATCTTTTCAAACAGTCTTGCATATTTGAAAAAACAAATTAACAATTGTCTACCATGATACGTCATGGAGAACAGGCATATAATTGTTTTATCATAATATCTTTTATTTATCTTCTTACATCTTCTCTTTCTCTGTACACTTACTATATTTTGTATTTCATTTTTTAAATATATATTTTATTATTATTATTATCTGTCATTTTCACTACTAGCATCACCGCCTAGTAACAACTATACCTTGATTACGCATGCTGTGAACATTTTTAATTGGAGTGTTAATTATCTGTGCACATTCCAACGCAATATATTAATGTAATACTTGCTAACACTCTGTAAAGGTTTCAAACAATAAATAAATAAATGTAAATAAGTTTGCCTTTTCAGAAAGACGCTTACTTAAGGTCTCTGCCCACTACACCGTTCCATACCATGACCGTAACCGTAGCGGCGCATGCAAAAAAATATTTTTTGTATCGATCAGTATGAAACGCTGCCCACTAGCCCGTCCCGTCACCGACCAACACCGTCGCATACCATGACCGGACTGACGGCGAATTCTCGATGACAATATTTTGCAGGTGCCGGTCCGCTCTATGCATGGCACACGATCATACGCGTATGATCCCCGTTCTAATCTAAAATAGTGGCAATCAACGCTAATTTTCTTACAGATAATTTTCTAATGGCCATCTTATATGTATTTCAATGATATGACAATAACACTATGCTTCTATTGAACGGGGATGGTACGGACACTGGTATATACGGGTATACGGGTATCATACGGTCACTAAACAAGTTACGTACTGGTGTCATACGGTGTTGGTATCGCACGTTCTAGTGGGCATAGTAGGGCGTAGCGTGTTTATTTCGTGGCTGATACGTTCATAGTACGGTCATGGTATGGAACGGTGTAGTGGCCAGAAGCCTTTAGAGTTAAAAAACACAATTTTATTAGTTGGTATATTGAATTAATTTTGATGGCAAATCTTTTTCGAAAGATAACATTGTCAATTTAATTCGAAGTTCAATATTAATTTATTAGCTGTGCATTTTTGAAATTTGTAGTCCACTTACTATTGACTGTCCTACTTTGCAGAATTTATTGGTCTAGAGTCGAGTGTAAACCTTAAAACCGCTACAGACGTGAAAGTTTTCATTTGAACCGTTAAATAAATCCCAAACAACCTTGTTACCACTCAGTGGAACCCAGGAACTATTTGTCTGTTTAAAGACCGACAACTAATTACACTTGGTGAAACTCGAACTTCAGGGGCCTTTGTACCACTAATATCTAATTCATAGCTTGCCAATAGTTCTCCTTTCAATCGATTTCAATTTGACGCCAAAATAATTAGTTAGATTGTTATTACATGGTTTAGCAAACGATTTGGCTAAAGTGGTTAGTTTCAGGTTTAAAACACGAACCTTTAACTTTGTTTTAGACTCTGATGAATGTATCAGCAAAATAAGAAACTTCCTAACCTATCCAAAATTACAAGGTTTTTTGGGCAAAAATGACATCCGAAATAGTCTAAAGAAGACATAAAGTGTTTTAAGAGACGTTCTTGATTGACAACGAGTGATTCCTGACGTTATTTAGAGTAAAAAATTAATGAAATTTTAGTCTCCAGTGACATTTTGTGATTATTTATTTCAAGAAAAAAACATTTTAAAAATTAAGTAAGTATTGAAAAGTGTTGAGGAGAGGGGTTGGTTGGTTGCTCTTTTTTGTTTGATTTTGAGGAAAAATAAATAAAATAAAAGTCATATAAAAAGTCACCGGAAGCCAAAAATTTCAATTACATTTTTGTTCTTAATAATATTATAAATCAGTGGTTATAGTAAATCGAGTACGTCCTTTAACACCCTGTTTAAGGCCTGTATAAATCGTCGAATTTGTTTTATAATAATAATTTGTTTATTTCAGCTGAACAGAGCAGTGTGTGCAATACTCTGCCTGCCATATATAAGATTACATCTAAATAAAATACATAATATGAAATTTAATATAAAAATAAATGAAATAAAATGGTGAACACATTATGACTTTATCTACATAAGGTGGCTTGAAAAAAATTCTCCATCTACGGAGAATTTTACATCATCTATTTGTGGTTTTACATAATCTATTTGACGGCTGTCCGTGGTCGAGGTTTAGGTTCTCGTTTCCCACCTTCCTTTTTTTCCATTTCCTTCCCCTCTCCACTTCCTTCAACCTCACAACATACCCAAATTGGGGATGCCATAGTCTCACTAGCTCCAGACGGGAGCAATTGGGACTCTTGTGCGGTATTCGTATAAAAAAAACTATGATTATAATTTATTATATATTATTTTTATGTCACCTCAAATATACGGGAGTGTCAAAAGCATGTCAAAGATAATATAAAAGTTGCGGTTAGTTGCACAGTTTAGCAACGTTAAGCTATAAGAGCAAGTTAACATAGAAATATTGACGCTGTCGAAGAATGTTCAGGATACCATGGACAGTATCTATCGATTCTTGAACTTCACTGATCATTATCCTTTGCCTGGGTTGCTTTGGACACATCGCTCGAATAGCTGAGTTTTTGATCATAGAGTGGCGTACTGTCAGCTGGTCAGAAGGTCAGCGGCAAGAAGGAGAAGGCACGAGAAACAAAATGTAGGTTGCAGATGCACTTGACTGGACAGTGGACACCGATCAAATTAGTGGTCAAGTCTTGTAAAAAATGGTAACAACAGCTCTTCTAGCCCTTCTAGATACCATAATATTTAAAAAAATGTGAATAAATCAAAATAAACGAGGATTTTACATAAAATAAAATATTTACTGAACCATTAAAACGGCCACCATCTTGAAACGGAGACTGAACGGATAAATAAATTTACTGAGACAGATGAAATGCAAAATGGTCGAGTTGAAAATAAGACTTCGCTGTACTTGTGCTCAATCATTAAAAAATAAACGTGAATCAAAGAAAGAACAAACTTTGTTAGCTATCAAGTTATCCAGCAAGTAATCGGTTGAAGATGGTTAAAAAAATTATTCAGAAAAAAGTGTTCCTCTTATTTTGGTTTAACTTTGAATTATGTAAATCCACCAGGTTATTTGAAAGTAAATCCGAACACTTTCATATTTTTGGAAGTTGTAGACTTTATACATTAAAGCAATGAAAAATTATTTTCCCTCTAATCTAAATCGTGGCATCTGTCAAATTCAACACCGAACAGTATTTTTCTATTCGTAACTATTTTGTAACAATCCTCATGGGATGTTATTTAGGCTTGCCCATCTCTTTACCATAAGATGACAAGAGAACAAAAACCCCGAGAAAATCATATAAAATATATAAATCAGGCTTGATGCGGGACAGACAGACTTATTAATAAAGGCTTGTTACTTGATGTCGGGAGCTTCGTCATCCATGAAATTATATTCAGAAACAATGAAAAACAAAGATTTTTCCCAACTATTCTTTGTCGAAATTATTTCTCGGCTTACCGGATGAATGCTGGAATCGTTTCCAAAGTGATTATTTATGTTTTGTTTGTGGCGTAAACAAGATTATAATAATTTCCTCTCGCTGCTAAAACTTCCGACCTATTATATCTTTCCGACACGATCTTGTTTCGTAATATTAAAACATAAAATAACCTTCAGAGAACCTGAGCGTGACCTTGTGAAGTAGTATTTATTTTGCCTTGAATTATTAACCAAAACAAATTGTAAATTTTGCGAAATGGCACAATGGACCCACCCCTATAAATTTTACAAAAAATAATAAAAAAAAACTTTGATTTTATAAAATTTTTAAAGAAATTGAATTGACTTTGTACAAGTAGATTCTTCAAAAAAACTTTGTTTTAATTTTTTCTTACAGGGGGCTGTGAGGGAAAGTTTAGTATCTTTGTCTATCTAGTTAGGAGAATCACAAAAACTGGTTTAACATTTTAAACCCGATAGTTGCCCCCCCCTGGCACACAGATACGCAATATGCAGTTGGTTTTGATAAAATATGGTACACCCTCTTACACAAAACATAATTAAGTGTCCCTGAAGGGGTGTGCATAGATGATGTACCATCGAATAACATTAGTATAAATCATTTTTTCAATCAAATGCATCAAGCCTAAAACTAGTTGTCTATCTTACTAATATTATGAACGCGAAAGTTTGTATGGATGTATGTATATTTGTTACTCTTTCACGCAAAATTTACTGAATGGATTTTAATGAAACTTTACAATAATATATAGCTCATACATCAGAAGAACATATAGGCTATAATTTATAAATCTAGCTTTTTATTTTCAATGTATTGAAAATAATAATTATTGTTTAATAGAAAATGTCAAAATTTGAGAATGACATTTTGCAAAAAAATGATTGTTAAATCAAAATTCTATTTTAGAAAATATAATAAAATTAGTGAATTTATTTGAAGTACTCGCCTAATACTTTGAATCGAATCAAGAATTATAGATATTTTAAATAAATAGGTTAAGAAATTTGATATACGCATAGAAACAGCGCAGACGAAGTTGCGGGCAGAAGCTTGTACACAGTATAAAATTACAAAAAAATCGACACTTTAAATAAATTTGATATCAACGTATTATTAAATGTATAGGTCGATTTTAGGTTTGAAATTGGAAAATAATTCATAAAAAAATATTATTTTATTTTTGGGTAAAGTATTTTTATTACACCTATATTATCATGCCTCAATTAGGTTAATCAACGTCATTCAACGTGAATTTTAAACTTGCAATAAACCGAAGCATAACTCACAAAGTTGAACCAGCGGTTAAGGTTAATCTAGGGTTTAACCAACAGGAATAAGTATCCATATAATGTTGAGCAACAAGCAAACCCGAAATGCAGTACCAACATGCGCATACAAAACTGCACATAAGCAGTAGCTAAATGCATTATGTTGGTACGAGACTACTGGAACGAAATTTGCAAGTCGTGCATTGCACTAATTAGCTGTATGTTGAACTAACATTGTACGTATTGTGTATATGCTCCGTTTAAACTAAATACGAGAATGTTACCACATTGTATATTACGAAACTAAAGTTCAGCTAACTATACGAGTTTTTGTGTTAAATAGTTTAATATTTCTGAGAGTTTACGTACAATTTGTTTTTCTTTTAACATGCACTGTTACCAACTGTGCGGGATAATTGCTTCCATAGTTTTTGGATTATATTGTTAAGGGAAAATGATACAAAAGAATATCTAAAAATAATACTAGTAACGTTTCAATAATAATTTGTTTTGTTTCCGATAGAGCTATGTCTACAGAAGCGTTTCCCAATTTTTTTTCGCCCCGGAACCCTTATCGATCATACTTTTCCAGGCGGAACCCTATTTTTATAAGAAAAAGATTTAGTTATAATACTTTCATGTTTACCTTGAAAAGAAAGATCAAAAGTTTTGTGTAAAACTTACTTTAATATGAAGAGTGATATTTTTTTACATTTTTTGTTAAAATAGCATTGAAATCAGGCTTTATGTCAGACAGCTGAATACGAAGATCTGGAGCTGCATCCAGTCTGTTTCTGTATTTGTTTTGTGTGTAAGCGTAAGCCGAAAAACCAGGTAAGTGGTCACAAACGGTAACAAAACTGTGATAGGCTTCTCGACGACTTCTGAATATTCGTTTTTAAGTCCAATCCAAAATTATACATACGTTAAATCTGGACGGAGCGCGGAACCCTTGTGATGCTTCTACGGAACCCCAGGGTTCAGCGGAACACCTTTTGGGAAACGCTGGTCTACAGTACCATTCTTTCTGTACAAGATATTTTATAATCATTTTAATGAAGAAAAAAAACAGTTTTTAGCATCATCATTAGTGCCTGAAAAAGGTCGGGCAACCATTTCTCTGAGGATGGCAAATTGTAAATTTATTACTATTCCTTTTATTTTTATGTGTCCGTGCAGTAAAAAACTTTTTTGTTTTTAAGAGTTGTGGTTACGAACCATTTCTCAGTTATCAATTTCACTTCCCCTCTCGGATATCCATCAAGTTTAGCTCAGAAGTGCGGAAGCAATTTGCTTCAGGTTATGTTCCCGAGAATGTAGACTCCCCTCTAACACTTTGTCAATAGCTAACGCGCGTTACGCATACAAAATAATGCGCCAGAGAGTCACCCAAGGAAATAGTACATCTACAAAATAATATCATTTTAGGAACTAACATAACCACAAATTTAATGAAATTTTAAAAACGCAATATAAGATTTAATCTCAGTGCAATATTACCTATTATAAAAATCGAAGAAAATAATTCCACGCATTAGAGCCTATTTTGTAAGGTTCTTCAAACATTACAATTAACATCATAACACCCATATTTACATGATGAAAAATACAAGCAGGTAATATTTTTATTTGGGCTACTCACAAAAACAAAAGTGTAAACCCACATTATATTGAATGTCGTTTTTTTTATGTAGGTACAAATTTACTGGTTTTATCATTTTTTCTTTAAAATTAGATAACATGTTGTCAGAAAATCTATGATATATTTAATTAAATTCCTCTCCAAGAAAACTATCTAACCCACAATTTATCAATGTATTATATTTGGGCTACCAACGCAATCAAAGTTAGTTCATTTAAAATAATAAAATAGTTTAGTTAGAGCATATTTTTTACAAATTCATATATATCGATCGTCCAATTACTTAGTCAAACATCTTGAAATATTAAGTTTTGATGTAATAAGAAAATCAATATTCGAATTATCACATTGCTCACCATTAATCAAATATTATTTCCACGTGTCTTTGTTTTACATGTTAAATGTGCTGTAAAATAACACCGAGAAGTATGTCGGTCTGGTACATTGGCATGACACTTTGAAATTTCCTACTAGTGACCCAGAAAACACAATATTTTTGTTTATTTGATCACACGATTCTCTGCATTATAATTGATTTGGTAGTGTTGTATAAATATTGTACCAGATAGAGAGTACACTTTTACTAACTGCACACTCAGCTCAACAAACGATTTTTCGGAGATATCTGCCAATCAACTGGAATATCCAAAAGTAGCTAATAAATTATTATGATTTTCACTAGTATCAGATCTATTATTTTTAGAAGTACTTTTTTTGAAATTTCAAGAAGGTAGGTATAATTTCTCAATACCTCTTCAAATGTACTGGATTTCTTGAAGCACGATATACAAAACCACACAATGACGCAATTTCAATTAGGTACTCATTAAGACTGTTTACTCAGAATGAAAATGTGATTCTTGAATTTAAGTAAGTAGTTATAAGACGAGTAAAAGATAAAGTAGAGAAGCAGAGGTCACCCATAAATAAGTTAGGACGTAGGGGTCGAGTATTGAATGACGTTGTCGACATTGTCAATAAATACAACGACGTCCACAAAATTCGATCTTTGTTATGGTTATTTTCGCCTCTTTGTCCTGATGTCTTAGGTGTCAGATAAACTCGCCTGCCTGTGTAAATAATTTTACTTTAACGTCAAAATCACTTGTATTGTGTTGTTATTACTCTATCGGAGACAGATTGGTGAAAAAATTGAGAAACGAGATCTTTCAGATATTAAAAACCCTTTGAACTAGGCTAATTCGAATACCCAGCTCCTTTTACAATCCCAAAAAAGCTCTTATATTGACTAAAAGGTCTGCCTACGTGACTTTATTTTAATCCAGCCTTTGAATTCAATGTCAAAGATGTCAATAATAAATACAACGTGGTTGGTAAATTAGCAACAGCAGATAAAACATCATGGATAAACCAGTGATAACTTTAAATTATTAACATTTTGGATTATACAGGGTGTAAAACACCACGTACCCGAAGGATTTTAGCCTTTTTAGATTTAAACACTGCTAATAAACTCTTTTATTTTAACACTAGCTGACCCGGCAAACTTCTAACCGCCTCAGAATCAATAAATGTTGTGTTTAATTTAGTAGCTGAAATAAATTAAGTTTTTATTCCGTTAAAATAAAAAGGTACCTACTCTAAGTTCAAAAAATAAATTGAGCTGTTGACTAAGCACGAAATATTCGGCACACTACACCATTGACAGTTCAAATTGATTCAAATTATGTCGACTAACGCACATAATTTGAAAAGCCGTTCCATACAAAATATATGAAAAAAATAATTTTCTTCATAATTATTTTTCCCGTGATCTTTTTCGATGTTTTAATAGTTGTTCTGTTAATCGGGACGGAGACAAATCCAACTCAAAGATCATAAAAATCAGTTCAGCCGTTCTTGAGTTATAAATGGTGTAACTAACCCGACTTTGTTTTATATATTGAGATATTTTAAAATACACTTCCTTTATAATGTTACAATTAATCCTTTATCTACCCTCTTCGCAAGTTTTTCTTTTGTCATTATCTTTTCGTAGTTATATTATTTTATTCGCAGGCTTTCTTCTTTAATCCATGAAGGTAGGTAGGTTTTATCTTTAGCCGTATTCAATCTGCTTTAACTGTAAACACCGCGTTCAGACGACACAATATCTGGTGTACCAGCCTTAGATATACATCGCGCTATATCCTCGGGCTGAAATGGTAATCGTCGAGGGCTTTATTGTGTAGGGAGCCCCTTTATAGGGCTCGTTATATCTCGCAAGAATACCAAGTGCGAGCAAGTGGAACGCTTAGTGCATTTTCGCAAAAATGTGCATTAATCTGGAAACTTATTCGTTCGATCAAAAGGAAGGTGATACAGAGGGAGCCATTTTCAGCGTTTACCTGTTCAAGTTAATACATTATTATAATTTGTAAAAGTTCTTTACTTTACAAGTTTAATTCTTCAGAGAAAATGTTGTATAGTTTTTTAAGGGACAAGATTTTTTTTAACATACCGACAGCTCCGAAAAAGAACATTAAATTATAATCACAACCAGGTTTTATTAGTTCGATAATATGGCGGGTGGACACGAAATAGATATACTTTGTTTTAGAAGTTATCCTGATAAATGTTATTCTAGGAGGTAAGAATAGTAATGTGTCCTTGTATTTGAAAGATAAACTTTCGTTAAATGTTTATTATAGACTGTTTTTTTTTTTGTATAGTAAATAATAATAATAATAATAATAATTGGATAATTTGTAGAGCGCCGTTTTTGTGAGAAATCACCTCAAGGGCGCTGTACATCTTATTACGACTTCTTAGGCTCTACCTAGAACTATTATTTACAAATGGACACAGAGAACATACTTACCTGGCACGTCACTTCCGATAAACACACTTTAATTAGAAAGTTTATGCTTGGAGGAGATACGACTTTGCACGCGGAGGACGCTATATTAAAACACTGGACATTGCATAACTTTACATTTGTTACACCATCATTTTTCATATTACATTTATAAGAAGATTACTGCCAAAAATGGAGTTAATAAATTGAAGTTATTTTGAAAGACTTGTGAATTTAGGACTCATTAGGACTGGAGGATTTGAATGAAATTAGATGTACAAATAATTCACCATTAAGAACTTGTTAACATTTTTATGCAATTAGTTATTTACTATGTCGCGGGCTGAGAAGGTGAAAGTGAAGGTTTTTGTTTTTGGCTTTATGGGTACGACTGTCTAAAAAGGTGAGTTTTAAGTTTAGCTCTGAATTTCGCCGAGTCTGTGATCATTCTTAAGTCGTGTGACAGTCCATTCCAGGCTTTATGTCCCGACACTCCGAAAGCACGCTCACCGAACTTAGTATTTGGTGTGCGCTTTGGCTCCTTCAACCTTCCGATTGCTGATGATGCCGCTGACCTAAGAGTTGACTGTCGAGAATTGGAGTTTTCTGGGATACACATTTAATACCTCACAAGAGTCCCAACTGCTCCCGTCTGGAGCCAGTGAGACTATGGCATCCCCAATTGGGGTATGTTATGAGACTGAAGGTAAGTAGGGAAGGGAAGGAGTCGAGGAAGAGGAAGTTGGGTAAGTACCTGGCTATTCAGATCTAGTCACTAAACACGGCTAAAGCCATTTCAAGCAACGTTTCAATTCTGAATAGTGGTCTTACATCAGGGTGATACTAAGAGTATCTTCCATTCTTGAACGTGCCGCAAATATACTATAGATTATTTTAAATAATTAATTGTGAAATAACACAAATCAATTAAACAAAATTTATTTGCAGCCTTCGGAATGGGAGTCTAACGCTCTACCGATGGACTATGCCGGCCGTCAATAATACCATAAAGTTCTTTACTTACGTATTTTTTTTTAATACCGCACAATAGTCTAAACTGCCTCAAGCCAGTGAGAGTATGGCATCTTTATTAGGGATACATTTGATGTTGAAGGAAGTAGAGAAAAAAAGAAGATGGGGTGGAGGAAGGTGGGGAAGAATTTGGATATTCAGATCAGGTCAGCAAACTCGGCTTAAATATTTTCAATTAATGCTAAATCATTATTTTGGAATATCTTTGCTACGAATCGATTTACACTGTAAATAATGAAAAATATATATGTTTTAATAAATTGAAGCATTTAGGGACGTTTTCATTAAGTAGAGAATGATTATTATTATTTTTTTTAATTTAAGCGTAAACCACAATTTATTTTCATATTAGAAAAGTATGAACGCCTATAAGAAATAGCTATTCGAAATTATAATTTTATGACTAAAAAGTTTTAAATTCATTAATTAATTTTTTATTTATTTCTTATCAAATCATTCACAAAATAAATTAAGACCACTTTTGAACTTGAAATCGTGACTTCTAGACTCCGTTTGCCATGTGATCCTATTAAATTCGTGGCGATATAAGGTACACTAAAAATAAAACCATTAAAGGCATCCTCTTATGTAAGCTACATATTATTATCGTATAAATAAAAATATATTTATTATAAAAATTAAATTTATCATTTAATTTCCATGAACTAAACGTGCCTTTAAATTTTCAAATTATTTTATGCTAATGTATCTTTTCTTAGTAATACTTATAACCCCCCCCGCAGACAGAATACGTTTATTGGTATCAAAATATTGTTCAGAATGTTATGTTTTTGACATGGTAATTTCGTGATCATCTTAGCGTGTTGCTTTAATATACCTAGCAGCTTCCCTTCACCAGTTTCACATAGTTACACTCGTATATTATATTATACTCTTAACCGAAAACAGGCGACTTTACTTAGAGTAAATTAACCGACCCATTTTCCTCCAAGATATGCCAAATTAATTCACACATTACGCATAACACGCCAAATTGTACAAAATAACATCATTTTGGCTATAAACCTACCAGGATCTTAGCATATTAACACCTTCTAAGGGCAAACTTAACGTGGGATAAATGTGTTCTTCATTTTAGCACTAAGATAAATCGCACTCATGAAACAACTGCCACAAGTCGAAATATATCTAACCGAGGTAGAAGAATTTTGAAGTTTAACATTTTTAATATGAATGAATCAACAAATATGAATCAAAGATTTAAAAATATATTTATAATTTTTCACAAGTCGAAAAGAATGTGACCTTTTGTACATGATTTTGTGTGAATTTTAAATTAGTTTAGATTTTTTTACGATGTTTTTTAGTATGTTCTTTTTAAAATTTAGTTTTTGTAATGTTAAAACATTAAAAGGAGAGGAAAATTATAATGCAATTACCACAAGAAAACATAACGTAGGCGTTAGTCTTTGTTAATTTGCAAACATTGTATCTATATTATTCCTTTCCATGTATATAATCCATATCTTAATACTTCTTTTGAAGACGGTTTTTTAATTGTTTTTAAAGCAAGAAGAGGTTATTTACACTTCCACCCCGGACCGGGGTTATATATCTACACTAACTAGAGTTTAATCATGTATCTGAGTGATTTTTTACACCACATACTCAATAATTTAGATAAAATTAGAAACACTTTTCAGTTATCGATCTGCATTCAAAAAATGTATATAACATTACCACTTTTTTAGATATTATATAAATTATATCGAATTCTGGCGAAATATTTAATTCCCCCGCTTCACCTCATATTGTGGGATCGCCTGAAATTTCCCCGTTCGTATCCCCACCATATACCGGACTTCAAGTAACTAACTCGCGCTTGTAGCCGATCGGTAAATGTTGCATTTTAATAGAATAAGGGGGTTTCTCACCATCCTCCCAGTAGCTTATCTACCCTAATAACGAATATTTTCGATTTACGATTTACGGTTTATTTAATTATTAAGTTGGAGTTTATAATTCGGTACTCGAACCTACGAATAGTGGCTATATATTGGATAAGTTGTCCGAAGTTTCTAACCACTGCAAGTATTTTATTTTTATTTTTAATAATATTCGTTATTAGGGTAGATAAGCTAACGGGAGGATGGTGAGAAACCCCCTAATAGTAATAAGTGAGTCACGCTAGCTTCCTTATGGGCTCTACACACGGTGCTGCGAACAGCCGGCTGTTAGCAGCTGGTTATTGTCTCCTGTCTCCCTTTTCCTCGTGCGAACCCGTAACATTCTGTTTCACGTTGTCTTCTGTCTCTTTTATTAACACAACAAATTCAATATCATCATCTCATTTCCTCGGTTGGTACTAACGGCAGACGGTTTCTTCCAATTTGCAGTCAACGTGAAACAGAGTGTTACGGGTTCGCATGGGAAAAAAAGAGACGGGAGACATTCTCCAACCTTCGATTTTTAGCCAGCTGTCAAAAGCTGCTGTTCGCAGCATGGTGTGTAGATAGTATTATTATCGCTTTTACCATTTTGCGTCACCAGTTTGCGCAACAAACTAGCCACGTTCGCGGATTTAGCCAATCACGAGTCGTGATTCGGAAATCACGAGTGATGCTCGCTATCGGCCCGCCTTTTCTGTTTTCTATGAAAAAATATGCGTTATAGTCTACAATAATTAGAATATTAATGATGACTTTATTTATCGAACGATTTACATAATGATCAAAAGAATGTGTTGAATATACTTTTCCTAAATTATTACATAAAATTTTGTCATTCACACCCATTAATAAGCACTACAAATTGACCCCCTTCGGATCATGTGTGACATTTTTTCTTTCCGGTACGAAAATGTTAAATTACTTTATAGAGAAATATTGCGTATTTTTTTCACCAAATGTCGTTTTAGTTGTAGGTTGGTGGAATGTACGTTGTAATGAGGATCTTGTGAATTGACCCGAGTTTGTATATGTAAAGTTATAGTTATCAATAATGTATATAATAATTTACACGAATATACTCATATAAGTCAGCTATTTACTAAAATAAGCTTATGTTTTATACGGAAAAATAACTTACTGGTGGCTCCACAACATCAAGCACACACCCGCTTTTCATCAAACCTGGGATGCATGGTCCCAAAAACTAAAACCACATTCGCTCAACGACAATTCTGGTTCATAGCTCCGAAAATATTTAATGCATTGAGTACCGATATTAAGTCAAATAATTCAGTATCCACCTTTACCGCCCGTCTACAGCATTGGATATTTGAAAAGGGACGAGCTTTCTTTAAAGATTACATGAGTTCTTAACACTTTTAAAAACAAAACAAAAAATTATAAAATTTATCCTGTCACAGCTTTATTCCAACTTGTTTCACATCACTGAAATTGAATGTGACCATAAACATAATCGTCTTGTAGATTATATCTACCACAATTTAACCTGCGTTCAAAACAATATAATATATAATTTTATTTGTTTTATAATCTTAATGTTTATTATTTTTAATTTCTATTTCTTTCTTTAAAATATTTATCTCTCTTTATTTTTCAGCTCACTATTATTTTAATATTTGTATTTACTTTTATTTATCTTTAAATATCTTTTTTTTTCTTTTCTGCATTCTTATTTCTCATTATTTATTACCTAGTTTTTATTATCTGCTTCTGTAAAAAAGTATTTTTAGTTCATATATTCATTATGTATGACTACCACAACACGGGCAGTAGCCTAGTATGGTAGTTAAAAAAAATGTCAAAAACTGTAACTTGTAAAAATTTATTAAAAAATAAAAAATAAAAAAATATATATATATTTATATATATATAATAATATAAATTATAACTAAATGTAATACAGGCGACGGGTTTACGCTTAATTATTCCTGGTTTCCGGTTTGTGTCATCGAATTGAGAGTATTTTAACCCTATATATTCTTTAATTAGATATTGTATATCGTTGTTGGTACAGAGTTAGAGTGATAAATACTTAAGCACCGCTATGGTAAAAGACAACATTGGAGAAATGAAACATTGCTTGAAATAGCTTTATAGGATTAAGTTGGTGACCGGATCAGAGTATCCTGGTATTTTTTTAAATATTAGATCCAAGGACCCCTTTAGTGTAACAACTTCTCTCAGGGCCTGTAGCATCTTTAGGTGTCGCTGTCTTTTTACACGCAGAAAAATGTTATTCTAAAATACAATCATTTTATTCGGTTAATAAAAATAAATACGGTTAAAAACGGGACTGAAGTTCTTACGAACAAATTAACAGGGTTTCAATGTTCCCGCCAATAAACATTGAAACCCTGTTAATTTGTTCTTAAGAACTTCAGTCCCGTTTTTAACCGTTTTCACGAATAAAATGATCGTATTTTAGAATAACATTTTTCTTATAACGTATCACTATATAAAACTTATCACGAAATTACGTACAACAACAAATTATTCTTATATGTTCCCGCCAATAAACATTGAAACCCCGTTAATTTGTTCGTAAGAACTTCAGTCCCGTTTTTAGGAATAAAATGATCGTATTTAAAAAAAAATCAATGTGTAGGACCAATGATTGCCTCCAAGAAAAAAAATTGCATTACTTCAGTTAATCGTACATATCAGTACTTACGTTCTTGTATCACTACAGGAAAAGACACAAGAATATGATGTTATTCGTCTGTTAGCGTAAATCTTACTCATCTTACGTGTATCAGATAGAGACAAATATATTACTGCTCGTTCGCTGCTTGTAAGCGCACATTATTTAAATTTTCCCCTGATGAGACCACATGGGTATGGCTGTAGAGTGCAGTTTGTCGTGTTGCAATTTGTACGCTTATCTTTACGATGCATTTGTAAGACTAACTTCAAAATGCAGCACCGATGCAATTTCTATTGAAAACGGTTGAAGCTGGTCGCGTACATAAAGGACAACGTTGGAAATAATAATGGAATATGGAGATTGCTCCATGATTGAATTCGTAATTACAGTGCAATTATCCTTTTTTTAATTATGTTCATTTGGTAGAATTAACAGGAGTTCCTAGTGAGACAGGCAAGGCCAAAAAAAAATGTAAACCTTATGATATAGATTCAATAAATAAATAAAATAAAATAATAAATTAAACAAAACACATTCCAACACATTTTTTTAATGATATATGTAGTCTATTATTGCACTGAGGTTTTCTGACACTTGTAGATATGAAAATGTAGTTGTTTGAACAACACCTTTCGTAGGTAAGTCTTATGCCAAAGGTTTTGGGGAAGGGTGATTTATTCCTTAACAGATAGATGAATACCCAAGAAGTATTAAGTGAGTTATATATTATTAAAAAATACACAACTGTTAAAGTGCTAATTGCATTAACTTATTAATGAATTTATCATTCTTTGAGGAATAATTCCCTTTTCCAGGATACTTATTTTGCCACAAAGGCGTAAGAAAAACCAATTAGTGAATTTGTAAAAAGGAATATATTTTAATTAAATGAAGACAAAATTAGAAAAACTTTATCAATAATATGAAATCAGAAAATCAGAAAAAAAGGGCACATCTAGGACTCAAACCCAGGACCTACGCCTTACCGGGGCGGAGCTATATTAATTGAGCTAGTGTGTCATATTTAACTGTATCATACTTCGATTAAGAATTCCCAACATTCTATTAACGTATCTTAATTTTTTTAACGCATATAATATATTTATTGGCTGCTTTATTTACGTATGATTTCAAGAATCAAACCCGAACTAAATGTTATCTAGATGGTGTCTTGGATAAATTTTATCATATTTTATTTTTAACATGTGACATCTTTTGGTTTTTTGAAGTCTGGGTAGAAATTTTATTTTTTTTTATTTTTAACGCAATGAGTAAAACCTCTTATTGTAATATTTTTAATAAATGAAACAATTTTAGAATTTGAAGTTTTACTCATAAAGGTGAAAATAAAATAGGAATATATTTTTTACAACATTCTGTTATTTCGTTGTCGACGCTTTTTTTTATTTTTGTTTATCTAATTTCCCATTATTTGCAGAATACAAAGTAGTTCAGAAAGACCATGTTCTGTTTGTAATATAAACATAATGCTCAAATAGCATGTGACAGGGTGAAATTTCCACAACCGCCCTTTTCACAGCGGTTATTATGAAAGTTGACACCAATTTATTTCTGCATAAAATGTAATGCACGCTCTTTCCTACGAAAACACGTTGGGGGTGTAAATCCGGCTTAGGTGGACTTTCAACAACCTACCTGTTCCTATGCTGTGCTTTTGTATCCCAAACCACCTTCACCTAACTATCTCGCCTCTATTATTCGTATTATACGATGGGAAATTCCAGAAAATGTATTAGTAAAATTATACTTTATTAGCAAAATAGAAATAACGAACTGATTTTTTTTTATTGAAGAAGAAGATAACAATAATAATCTACTTTTTTTAAATATGAAAATGAACAAGTCACAGAAAAATAATAAAAGATAATGGTCGCAACTGGGACTCGAACCCAGAACCTTACTTCTTACCGGGCCATACACCTCTACCAATTGGGCCACTGCGATCTGTTATGAGACTGTCATAATTGTCAACTTCATATTTCAAATTTCAGAATTAACATTATTATGTATATTATATAAAAAGTCAATAGGTGTTCCATAAAAATAAAATCGGATATATTTATCCGAGACACTATCTAGGTAACAAATAAATTCTTTGAATACTTGTTTCCAATAATATAGGTAGCTGCCAATAATATGGAAAAAAAACATTACTCGAAGATAATATTGTTAATTTTGCTTGTACCTAGATTGCGTGCAGTTGGCAATACTTTATCAGAAATAGTAGATATTTTCAACTGCATGGATTATAGTTACAAGGGCTAAAATAATATATTATGCCTCAATAACAATAATCAATCTAAGCATAATATCTACAATTCATCCGCGTGGGTTCTTATAACTTAAGTAACATCCAATTTTACTTCATGATTATTTTTCCACAAAATGCTAATGTATATCACACGTTTGTATAAGTCTCGGTTTGTTTAATAAGTTATTAGAGTGATAAACGCATCAGTTTTCATTTTCATAACTAGCAACAACTTATCGGTATGACCGAAGTTTAAATATTGGTTAAAATGTTTGGAATAATATTATGTAAAAAAATAATTTCTCACCATGTAAATAGCATAAGGTTGTTCTGGAAATATCAGAACTAAAGATTTGTGATGTTTCCAAGATGCCACAGCTCACTCTTTAACTTCCTCGATAATATGCACCTATATACCTTATATATATATATATTTATATACCTAATATACCTTTGATTTACATAAATCGTTTAGCAATGATATCATTACAGCTGCTTAAAGTTTTAAATACTTAATACAGATGGATATTAAATAACACACGACAACAAAGTATTTCCGAGGAATGTGAAGAAACGCTCACAAAAAAGATAAGTTTCATTTCATGTCAATAAATTTAATATACTCGTGTAGCCCGCCCACGTAGAAATTCATTAATGTTTTTGATTTGAAAAAAAAAAGTTTTTTTTATAAAGACAACCCACATACAAAGTTATAATATCTAACTTTATATTATGCTCGATAACTTGTTACTTCCTACTGTAAAATTACATTCTATAATGTTACCATGATATTCTATTCTAAACTTATATCTAACTCACTTTATAACTAGAAGTGTCTGATATCATAATTACACATCACACTATTATGCATGGACACTGTGATGCTGTTCGATACGTTATATAAAGAAGTGGGTATCAAAAAACGGCATAATAACCCAATTACGATATTTAGAAGAACTTTTAGGAGACTACTTGTCATCATCCAACAGAAAAGCTTTAAAAAAAACTATTCATAAGGAAGATCATCTATGAAAACCGTACTAAAACATCACCTCACAACAAACCGAAATGGAAATTTGGATTGAAATGTTTCCTAACGGTGTGAGTTGTATTTGTAATGAGCGTGTAAAGTTCACCTGCTTATGTTGGTACGAACCCACTTAATATAGTGTCATTTTTCCATAAATATCTTAAAGATAAACTACGCTAGCTTACAAAGTTAAGTCGTTAACACGGGGTTAACGTGATAAGATTGAAAGCACCGCTCTCAAATGTAATCTAGCGCTCTCGAGATAATTTAAAGTGGCATTAGTCGAAGGATCAACCCTTATTCAAAATCACCCCGGTCTACGGAGCCATGGTAACATTTTAGTCGACCGCTCCGGGAAACTTTGTATGGAGGTGGACTTTGAATGGATGTTTTGCTACCGGGATACATATTAGACCGCATGTAAGGACCGTCACATACAAGAATTGAGATCTTTGCTGACCGAAAGTATCAGGAGACTATAGCGGAGCAGAGATAATGGGCCGACCATACAAACTTTGGTCGTAGAAATCGATGGGTTGGGAGCTCTTTCAGAAGCTATTGCGACCTCTTCAATGAAATGCTCTCTTGGGAATTATAAGCGACTCTAATGCGCGTGGTGCCTGTTTTAAATTAAGTTCAAGTTAAACTTCTTTATGTTGTGTTGGTTATTAGGTTCTAATTTATTCTGTCTATGTTTGCGTAGAACCACGAAAAACCCAATTATAAATCACGCGCGTATGTCTGAAACTTTTCTTATTATGTTCCATAGTTTCTTGTTATGTTCTTTAATTATTAATTTAAGAGAAGTACAAATACAGTTTTGAAAAGGAAATTTTTTTACTATTTTTTTTGTATTTTCTTGGGCATTATTAGGTACTAATTTATTCTGTCTGTGTTAGCATAGAACCACAAAAAACCCAATTATAAAACAAGCGCTAATGTCTGCAACTTTTCTTATTGTATTCCATAGTTTCTTTTTATGTTCTTAAATTAATGTAAGAAAAGTACAAATACGGTTTTGAAAAGGTAAAACTTTAACTATTTTTTTTGTATTTCTTGGGCATCATTAAGGACTAATTTATTCTGTCTGTCTTAGCATAGAACTACAAAAATCCCAATTATATAACAAGCGCTAATGTCAGCAAATTTTCTTATTATATTCCATATTTTCTTTTTATGATCTTTAATTAATTAAAGTGAAGTACAAATACGGTTTTGAAAAGGAAAAACTTTAACTATTAATTTGTATGTCTTGGGCATCCGAGCATTAACTTTGTAACAATTTCTATGCATTTTGTTTTAGAAGAGTTTTATTTTTGAAGATATTTATTTTTATTTATCTGTTACTGGTTTCGACACATCCGCGTCATTCACCAGCAATCTAAAAACTAATTAAGAGAGTCTGTTTTTTTATAAATAATTCTTATAGTACCGTTAAATAAATACAATCCAGTTTTTGCATCAATATTTCATTCACTTCCTCTAAATATAAGTGACGAGTTAAGAAATTTTAATATTGTTTATGAAATTTCATCCACATTGAGTTTTTAATTTGTGATACATTTGGATTCACATAGATATATATTCATCTGCACATAGATGTGTAATAACATTTGATATTTTGACTATAGCTGGATCATTCAACATTAAAATAGCAACATTTTTTTGGATCGATAAGTCGGCAGTAGAATCAAACTACATACATTCCCATCCCAGAATGTGAAAAAGGGAATTGTTTACCAACATAAAGATTATAGAAATAAGAAGGGATGAGGGCTTAGAAGGGTCTTATATAAATGGTTAGATGGAGAAAAGAAAAAAAATGGACACAAGGGAATGAAAACAAAAGCTGACGACATGGCAATTTGAAGGGGCTGCTCCGAATAGGCAAAATACTTTTTCAGAGCGTGAATTCGGGACGTAAGTAGCTTTTGTGTTTGTTTAAAACTTGATTATTTTCCACCTTCTCATATGTAAACTTTCATTTTGCAAGCTCTTCAAGACATACTTAAAATAACATCACATAACGACTGGAGCGACAGAGCAATTAAAATATTTTATCTCGGATTGCTAAAGGAAATTTTTCCACCCACATTAAAAAAATCATGCCTCCGAATTAGAATATGGAGACATACAAACTGATTATAGTTCAATGTAGCCAATGAATTCCCTATCTTTTGTTTATTATCACATATTTGTAGGATTTATAAAAAATATATAATTAAATATTTAACCTTAAAAAATTTTAAAGAGTCTAGAGAATATTTATTTTCTTATATTTGAAATGTACAAATATTAAATAGTCGTTTTAATAAAAAAAAAATTGAAAATTTGCCACATTTTGGCAACAAAGCAATCCGAGGTTTTGGAAATAGTGCCATAATGTGGCAAAAAGCGCTCGAGTGGATATAACGTTAATTATTATAAAATGTAAAGTTTGTAAATCTATTGTCTTATAGGTAACTACGTATTTTATGACGTACCTGGAATAACAAAGGCTTAGGGAGTAATAAAAGTGGTACATACGGTATCATATTTTATCAAGTACAATTTTTTTTTCCGTCTTTTCGAATTGTCTTTAATAAGCGGGTATTTTATCATCATTGTGTTAAACTTATCCGTAAGAAAACGTGTATTAATAATAAAATAAATACTTGCAATATGTAGAAACTCGTTCTTATTCTGTATGTTAAAGGTTCACCCCAAATACCTCTAAGCCTTTATTTTAAAATCTCTTGACATTTGAAATATGTTTGGACAAACTAAGGACGATTTTTTAAGTAACATGTTACGAATACAATTATAACAAAAACTCTTTCCGGTCAACTTTATATTTTGTGTTATTCCCCGATGACTAAAAAATGGAAACTGCAGATCAATGCAACAGTAGAAAGATTAAGAAAATTATTGTGCATTTTTCTTAGAATCCGAAACATATTAAATTTTAAACTATTAAGAATCATTTATTTTTCACTGATTCAATCTGTATTACAATATGGAATTGTTGGCTGGGGTGGTGCATTCAAAACTTCTCTCTTGCCTTTAGAAATCATCCAAAGAATATTAATAAAAATAATTTTAAAAAAACCATATGATTACCCCACCATAAGATTATTTCAAGAATTTAAAGTCCCTTCACTACACATTATTTATAAAAAAAAATCACTTTTACAAATACACAAAGATTGTTTCAACAACGATACCTCAATATCTATTTCAAACAGCAAAAGACCAAGTATTCTTGGCTCTATAACTATCCCTCGTTGTAATACCACCACAGCCCAACAATTTTATAAATATTTTGGAGTCAAATGGTTTAACCAATTACCCCTTAACTTAAGATTGGAAACAAACTATAAAAAATTCAAAAGGATAATTAAAACAATATATCGATAACATATTACAATCATTGTGACTGTGACTTTGGAAATCCTTTTTCTTTTATACTCTTTTTTTATTTTCTCTCTTCTTCTTCTTTTATATCTTTTCTTTATTCAATTCTGTTTCACGTATAATGTATGATATACATATATAAAAAAATTAAATATTATAATTTTCATTATCCTTACTACACATTTTAAAAATATATGTTGAATTATTTTTCGCTGCTCCACCTTTTTTACACGAGCATTGCTCAAAAAAAGGTGAATCACGATATTTAAAAAATGAATTAAAAATATATATATACAATGTATAACAACTGTATTTGTAAAAAAAAATTAAATAAAAAAAAAATATAAATAAATAATGACCTTTTTTTGACACAATGAAACCTATGTTTGAATGACATATATATGAAATCTATGAAGCCAAATATTTTATTTGTTTACATGTTTCTTGTACAATTGGGGCATTTAGATTATTTATGTGATTTATTCAATAACATTCTAAAATCAAATTAATTTATTTATACTTGCGATATAGTCAGTATTCTAAGGCAATCGTAAAATCCAAATTTATGCAAGTGCCCATTAAGCAATCCAATAATAGATAATTGGGTAAACTGAAAAAAAAATTATTGAAAGATTACCTCAAATCCATTTATACTTACTGGGTAGTTTGCTAAATTGAAAAATGAAACCTCCTTAAAACATATTTACGAGAATCCCTTAAAAATCCAAAACATAAGTCTTATTTTAGAAGCCGTCTATGGTATATTTGTCCTGGAAATTTAAATAAACGCTTATATTGTTGGGAGCTTTCCCCGGCAGATGGCAATGAGAAAATACTGTAGAAAACATTTTGCCTGCTTGCTCCATTAGAATAATTACGTACAGAAGTTCGGTTCCGTCACGACGTCTTGGCCCGACCAGGCCAGACCCTTATGTAAGGTATGCCGAGGGGATAGTATCGCTTGAAACTCCCTCTCAGCCAAGGAGAGCGCCGGTCTTAGCGAGGATTTACTAACAGTAAACTATCCAGTTGTCTTCTCCTTAAGTGAAAAAGTTTCCGCGAACAAAAATGATAAGGGTAATTTACAGCACCTTTTCTGCACTCCTTGTCGTAAATTATGAATTCTGAAGAATTACGAAAACGTCAAGCTTTTTTTAAGTAAAATCTTTTCTTCTTTAAGCCGTGTACAAAAACGTTTTTGTTTTGACGACGAGATAAAAAGTTTATGATGAACTTAGGTATTTTGACGTTTTTTAAGCTTGCGTAAAATAAGGCGTAGGATTAAGATCTTTAGAAAATATTTTACCCATCATGTTTTTTTTACTTGTCATAAGATAATTAAAATGTTTTTAAAATACATCAAAATAATAAATAATTGTTTGAGTGTTTATCTATTAATAAAATGAATCTAAATATACTTAATATTTTCCCACTGTATCGGCTAATAAAAATGATAAAACTACAGAAATATCACTGTCCAGAACAAGTGGGTTCATAGCTCCCTTGATTTTAGGATATTTTGTGAGGAAAGCTGTAATGTAGTGTTAGGTGTGGAAAGAAAAAGGAAATATTAAACCACAGTTTTTTAACTTGATTAATATATATCACACAACGGCGATATTTAAATATCATTTCTCTTCAGAACAACAAAAAATTTGACATTTATTTCATAAGTATGCACACCTGGTTGTTTTTTTATTGTAAAAAGGGTTACTTTTGAACCCGGATACAACGGATTCATTCAGAATTTTAATAAACATTGCTCTTGATGGAATCGGTAAAACCTTAATTAAATAATTAAAACCATTATTTTTCTAAATTTCACAGCTTTAATATATCATAAACACCAATAAAATTAATTTAGAACTCTCTCTCTGGTTTCAATCCTGGGATTGGTTTGCAGCAATTTCCTTTATTCTTCTCTTCCATTCTTCCCTGTCTTGTGCGGCTCTTTTGAAGTCTGCATATGATGAGCAGCGCATATCCACCAGCAGGTCCTCCAGGTACTCTTGATAATTTAGATACCGGATAGGTATCGGCAGATAAGCGATAGATTAGCGGCATCAGTGAGTGTGTATTAATTATTTGTACTTTGAATAAATAAGGTACCCAAATCGTACTTAACTGAAAAATCGTTGAGATCAAGAATAATACCTTATTCGCGATCTTTCCAAGAACGTATGTAGTAACCCCTTACAATGTTTCAAGTTTCCATAGACCACCTATAATATTCCGTAAGGATAAAGGAGGTACCTCCAATTGACAAATTAATAATTAATACAGATACATCACAGATTGCACAGAAGCACGCAAACAAATCATTCAATTTACTTAATTATTAGCAAAACGTTAAATAACACTAACGTTTTGGAAAAGTAATCATAGACTAACTAACTAACTAACCATCACGCCGTTTCCCCGCAGGGGTAGGCAGAGAGAACGGACCGCCAAACACCTCGGTCTTGGCACACACTCTTTGCCTCATTCACATTCATACATACTCTTCTATTTGTCTGACTCTTGACATGGCCCGACTCAAGTATCTGATTCACTTGATCGTGCCATGTCTTTCTCGGGCGTCCCCTACTTCTTATACCATTTACACTTGCATCGTATATTCTCCTTACGCTCCTTTCTTTGTTCATTCGCTCTACATGTCCAAACCATCTGAGGGTTCCTTTCTTAATTTTACTCATTACGCTTACATCAGCCTTGCATTCCTTTCGAATCTCCACATTTCTCACACCATCATACATGATTTTACCACACATACGCCTCAGGGATCTCATTTCAACAGCATTCAGTCTACTTTCATCCTTCCTCTGCCAGTTCCATGCCTCACTGCCATACATCAGGGTAGGTACAATCACTCCATTGTGGACTGCTAACTTCGCAATGTAATGTATGTAATCATAGACATTTTTAAATACAATATGCTGTTACACAATATTTGTTTCTTCCTGAAGAAAACATTATAATGATTATTTATAAAAAATTCTAAATTAATTTATAAACACTGAAAAATAATAGTAATTCAATTCATTGATATTTTTCATTCCCAGTACCAGAGATTGGCTGACAAAATCCGCATGATTTTTTTATTAATCTAATAAAAAGCGATATAACCCACAAAATCTACCGGAATAATTTCAATATATACCAACTTCCGTGACGGGAACCAAATTGTAAACTAGTTTTGCTTACCTTTGATAAAAAAAAAATTCAGGGAACTCGAGATGGGATTTTGAGCCGATCAATTGAAAACCTGTCAAAAGCGAACAAATTTGATTCAGAATGACAACTGGTTTGACAACGATAGACGTAATATCGAAATTTTACCTTTGCCTGTTCCAAATTGGTTCCCACTTTCAGAAATACCACGAACTAACGTATTCATATTTTTAACGGTATTGCCAAATCGATGATTCGTAACATAAGGGAAGTTTATAAAATTTTCACATTTCTACTATCAATGTTTTTTTTGGCAGGGATTTTTTGAAGATACATCAACAAAATTGATTATTATATTCATGCAATACAACAATTGTAATATTTTATTTTTTTGTTTTTTACTAGACCGGACCAGTTGAGGTCTATCATAATCTTAAAAATCCACAGTGGTTTATACAAATGAAGCAAAGTTATATCAATGAATTTATTTAAAATCGATAATCATAAAGTTTTAGCTACAATCAAAAGCATGAGTACAATTTCAGAGCATTTTAATTATAAAAATCAATTGAATTCCATTACAATAAGACTTCTTATTCACGTAAATCTTAATATTATTATTTTTATTTTTCAGATTAGATTTATTTTTCCTAATCGTAAGTAAAAAGGAAATAACATAACGAATCCATCATCCCTCCGGCTGCGCCAGTTTGTTGTGTATGATTGTTGAAACGCCTTCGTTTGAAGAAGAAATAACACGTTCTTTACGGTTTGGACTAAAAACTATTATAATCAGAAACGAGTGTGTACGACGGCCTGGAGGTCTAAATCCTCTATAGGTATCTTTATTATAATCTCAAAATAGGAGGGGCAAACCTATATACTGACATCTATCGGATAAATCTAAAACCTCTAAGATTTATCTACGCTAGAGCCACCTTTGTTGTATGTTGTGTGTAGTACTATCACAATATCAACGCACTTTTTATGTATTAATATTAACAGAATTTACCAGAAATGCTCTTAATAAAATGTATATCCACATACAGGTCAAAAAATCAGAAACAAACACTTTTCTTGCCAAAAAAAAAAAAAAAAACTCCAATACTTTCCTTAAAATTCCAATATTTTTTGTCTGTCCTTATCACATTATGTGGGTCCCACTTCTTGGAATGTGTTCTACAAAGTTAAAACCAATACTTTAGAGAAACCTTGATTGGAAAACAGATTGGTGTAAAAGCCATTACTCGTGTTTTTATGCGTAAAGCACAATTGAAAATATATTTTATTTTAAAATACAAACCATATTTTTGAATAAAGGCATTAACGATGGAAGAAAGACAGAAAATTTTTGAACAGTTTATTCCCCTATTTGGTCTCAACTGTCCAACTCCTCTCGGTGGATACGCTCCAGGTTTAGATACTCCATTTTACCGCCCGCAATATCTCGTCCTTTACAAATGGCCGACATTATTTTCTAAGCCAGCGGTCCTTGGGTTGAATGTATGGGTTTTGTCTCTACGAAGGCAAACTGAAGAGGATTTTGATGGAGGATGTACGGAACATAATACAGGGTCAATATAATCAAAATAATTGTATATACCCTATGGACTGTAAAGTCGAAATTAATGCATAAAAACTATTTTTACCACATTTAATGATATTGTACTATCTGTGTCTCGGTACTCCTTTTCAGAGATAGTCTTGTCTTTCACACTTTTAGAAATCCCTCCCACAACTTTCCATTAATTCCTAGCCACGCCCCCATCCCTACCACAACACTTGGTAATAAATTGTACCCTCCCACACTTTTCTGATTGACAAGTGTTGATTGACAATTAGTACTGGATTTCTCTCAGTACTATGCTGATTGATTAAAAGACTAAAATTGATTGAAAGAAAAAAAATGGTAATAACCAAATAATAAAACACTATTTTACCTAGGTTTTTAAGACGCTAGTTTATCGTTTTTTTAAACTTACTGGACATTAAATTAAAGTTACAAAATTAGCCTTTGGTCGAAAAATTACATTTTTTATCTTTTTTCACAGTAAAATTAAATTTAAAGGACCCCAACTTGTCATGGAAACCACGGTGTGAACGTAAATTGTTGTGTTAAATATTTTATAAATTCTGGATACAGTACTAATTTCCAAAAACAATAGTCACATATCGTAGTAAAAACTATAAAAAAATATATTAACAAAATAAAATAAATAATTATTATGAACTGTGGCATTTGATTGCGAAATGCCCTCGGAGATTGAGCAAGATATACAAATTCTATAGTACAAATAAGGTAAACTTAGATTAAATTAATATTGATTGAAAATATATGATAGCACAGCCCTCTTGTACCTACTTTCCGTGCAATTAAATAGATCCGCCACATCTGCGTATCTATTACTAACTGAATGCAACCTAGGTACAAACGAGTTTTTGCAATACTCAGTCCTGGCCCCCTAGCACACTCAATCGATAAGGATTGTATCGATAACTTTCGGTAACTTCACATCGTTCCCCGGGACAACCGATGATCGCTAACGTACAGACATTGTCAGTTAGTCATTGTGAATTGTCACTTAGTCGATGGCAATCTGCAGTCGTGGTAGGGAACGATGAAAAGCTACTGAAAGTTATCCTGTCAATAATAATCGATTGAGTATCCTAGGGGCCCTGGTGTTGTTGCATTTAAACAGGACTTTGGAATGAGTAGCTCTCATCGGTACATGAAATTTAATGAGTTTAGTATCGGGACTATCTGTACTACCATTTACAATTTTGAATATAAATATTAAGACGGATGTAATTCTTCGATCTGAGAGTTGTAATAAATTTAATTGTTTCATCAAGTAATAATTACGGTTTATGTTTTCAATGGGAATACCGAGTTTAAAATTAATGTGTCTTAGGAATTTATGTTGAATTTTTTTGATTGAATCTACATTGTTACAGTGTACACCTGCCTATAATCACTGCTGGCAAGTGTAGACTGTAACGTTGTCCGAAACGTTGGCTAAATAAGGAGGTAGCGCAACTCGGCATAACACCTTAAAAATAAATAACAAAAATATTTTTGGCTGATCTAAACTCATATATTATATTATATCTTACTAATATTATAAACGCGAAAGTTTGTATGGACGTATGTATGTTTGTTACTCTTTAAATCGAAATTTAATGAATGGATTTTAATGAAACTTTACAATAATATAGCTCATATATCAGAATAACATATAGGCTATAATTTATAAAGCTAGCTATTTATTTTCAATATATTGAAAATAATAATTATAGTTTGATAGAAAACGTCAAAATTTGAGAATGACAATTTGCAAAACAATGATTGTTAAATTAAAATTCTATTTTGGAAAATATTTAAATTACTGAATTTATTTGAAGTACTCGCCTAATACTTTGAATCGAATGAAGAATTACACATATTTTAAATAAATAGGTTAAGAATTTTGGTATAAACGTAGATAGTACCTAGCAAAAGAAAATAGATTACTCGAAGTACTAATCCTACGCAGACGAAGTCGCGGGCAGAAGCTTGTTCGCTATGAAACTGAAAACTAACTGATTCGCTATGAAAAAGTATGCAAATACTTTCATTTACCCATCCTAATTTTAAAACAAGGCACAATATCCTCTGCAGTTATAACATTTCCGCTTAGTCTGGATAAAAAAAAAACTACACAATGGTTTTAAACATTAACACATCTAACGATAGAAGTGCGGAACGGCAATGGGCTGATAGCGAAACATCGAAGGCCCCAATGCCGTTTTTTATGCCTTTGAAAAGCGCTGATAAGTTTTATTCTCGCTCCTTGTTGTTTTGCTAAAACAGCAAAACCTGTTTATTGTATGGCGATGTAAAGTGAAATAGAGAAAATTTGGCTGGGGAATTTAAAGCTGTAATTAGGTAGTCTTGAGTTAAAAGTGTTACTTCTTACAATTGGGACTGAGAGCTGAAAAATATATTACAAGTTTTGTATAATATATAAAGTCATGTATTTCTAGGGTATATTCGTGAACTATTATTGAATATTATAATTGTAGACTTTGTGAAGCTTAAAGCATTTGTAAAATATTAATTATTTGGCTAAGGATCATTGTCTTTCAAAAGAAGAAATTTGCCAATCGAATGTTAGGAAAGTAATCCAATGACATTATAACATTACAAGACACGTTATAATAAATCGCTTATGAAAAGGATAGCCATTTAAAAAACGTGTCGGACCACTAAAGCGTATGAAAAGGATAGCCATTTAAAAATGTGTCGGACCACTAAAGCGTATGAAAAGGATAGCCATTTAAAAAATGTGTCGGACCACTAAAGCGTATGAAAAGGATAGCCATTTGAAAAATGTGTCGGACCACTAAAGCGTATGAAAAGGATAGCCATTTAAAAAATGTGTCGGACCACTAAAGCGTATGAAAAGGATAACCATTTAAAAATGTGTCGGACCACTAAAGCGTATGAAAAGGATAGCCATTTAAAAAATGTGTCGGACCACTAAAGCGTATGAAAAGGATAGCCATTTAAAAAATATGTCGGACCAGTAAAGCTTATTCACCTATTTTAATGAGACAACGCGCGTTGTCTCAGAAACGATCATCTCGGTAAAACAGCAAAGTAAAACATAACATATATTATGTACTTTCAAAAACTCCCGAAAGTAATCAATTTATGTTTGCAAGATTAGTTAGTGCTGTAATTTTTTTGACAAGATTTGAATTAATTAATTAAAAAAATTAACTAAGGATCCAGGCAATTTTTTTCCAAAGATAAAGGAACCATTAGTTTTATTTTGGACTGTGATCAAATGCAGGGCTATTCAGGGTTGCGTAATCAAAAATAGATTCTTAGAGTATGGAATTTTGTAACCGTGGCAGTCAAAAAACTGATCTAAGGTGTCGATTTTTACGAAATTCATAAATGTGCCAATTCTCTCAAAAACTAAGAATATTTTACTATCATGATATTCTGGTCCGTCACGAGTTGGGTAATTGGGCTAAGAGGCCTATCAGCACTCTTAAGTGATAACGTAGACATTTTAGGACATCCTATATTTAAAAAAAATGTGCATACATCTAAATAAACATAACAAAAACAAAAAAACAAATATTTAGAATCATATATTATTATTATCATTGTGCAATTACTTATTTATGAATAAGTTATGCTGTGTAAAGTGGCTTCACCATAGTTGTTAGATAATGCCTTCCAAATGCGAAACGTGGTAACAAGCGTAATAATAACTACACCGCAGAAATTGTTCTTAACCACTCGAGCGCATTTTGCCTCATTATGGTACTATTTCCAAAACCTCGGATTGCTTTGTTGCCAAAATGTGGCAAAATTAAAAAAAATATATATATATATATTTTCTAGATACTTTAAAATCTTTTAAGGTTAAAGATTTAATTATATATATTTTTTATAAATCCTACAAATACGTGATAATAAATAAAATATGGGGGGATTCATTGGCTACATAGAACTATAATCAGTTTGTATGTCTCCATATTCAAATTCGGAGTTATGATTTTTTTAATGCGGGCGGAAAAATTTCTTTCAGCAATCTGAGAAAAAATATTTTAATTGCTCTGTAGCTCCAGTGCTTATGTAAACAAGCTTTGAATTGATCATGGGGTTATACAAATTTACCTTATAAAAATATATTGTTTAAAGATAGTAGGTACTTATGATAAAATTAAAAAATTGTACCAGGATGTAAATGGAATGAAAAACATAATTGAAAATACATTTTTTTAAATTTATTTCGTTATTTAAAAAAGATTTTAAGGGCTCTAAATACTGCAGGTACAAAAACGTCAGAGAAAATTCCGCCAAAAAAATTACGATATAATGTGAACCGGAACCATAAAAGACCCATTAAGGGCAGATTATAGTTAAGTATGCAATGAAAAATTACTCTCCACATTAAAAAAAAATAAATAATTAAAAATGGCGTCCACACCTTGTTCCAAAAAGGGACTTCCTATTTTGTTTTTCTATTTAATAATTTTACCACGCCGCGAGTATGAAATGCTCCATGGTCATTCGTGACATTAATATTTATGAAGCGAATGTTGTTCGTAGGAACAAGGGTTTGTGTACTTTAAAAGGTAAAAAATTACAGCCCTCACGTAAATACTTCGTTTTGTAGGGATTTATAAATGGAAACCAGCAACTTAGCATTATTATTGAATTTTTTTAAATATTCAACATCGTATTTTCATTGTCACAGTATTACAAGTATTCATTAATAAATCGCATTAAAAAGTTATAGAAGTAGATTTTGAAACCAACGTTGCCTCTGATTTAAAACCTTCTTCTTTGTCTCTTTCATGCTTGCTTGTCATCGTATATCGCTGTCTCATATGAATTTCACAATGATGACGAAACACAGTTTTGTACAGGAAATTTATTAGTGTTTTGACAGTTATTTTTAACCGCCCTTATCGATTTTTTATATAACTTTTTTTTTGGCAGAAGTGTGGTCATATAATGTAAAGAAAGCACATCATATGTTTTCCTGGATGGGTGGGGGGAGGCTTGTTTTATTTATACCATGTCGAGAGTATTGTGTCAAAATTTAAAGTAAATAGTAGCAAAACTAACGAAGAAACAGCATTCCAAGCGACCGGCTCTTTTCGATTTTCGACAGGATTTTCGAGTATAAAAAACTTTAAATCGATTTTCTTGTAAGTTAGTGAACATCATAACTCCAAATCTACGTTACAGATCCTTTTGAAATTTTGTGCACTATTTCTACAGCTCTCAAAAGGTAGTCAGAGAGATTTTTTTTTCTAACAATTTTTTCCTATCATCTTCTATCTTATTTTTATCAATTTACATTAGGAAATATTTGTAAATACATTTATAGTTTTAAGGAAACATTAGAATATATCACATAGTAATATTAGATAATTTAAATTACATCTTTAAAATCTGTAAAATATAAAATAAACCGACAATATTCATATCTCAAAAAAAAAAAAAACATGAAAATATTTCTTTTTTCGCTGACTAAACCTTCCCCCCCCACCCCTAAATATAAAGATATTTTTTTCAATCTTAATTTCCATTTCTTATAACAGTTATTAGAAATTAAATTAAAACTAAAAAAACGAAAATTTTGTGTTATCTAGTAAAAATACGTAAGTACGTTACCTGTCAGCTACGTTACAACTTTCCCTGGGTTTTGTAATAATAACTTTAAAACTTAGGAAATAAAAACGATCTCGCTTTCTGAGTGTAATTTTTGTGGTGCCGTACCAAAAAGCTTCGCGGGCCGCAGGTTCCCCACCACTGATTTAGATAGTAGGTACTTCAGTGTAGCCCGTTCCAAAACTTTAAACAAAAATAATACTGAATATTAATTTAATTCATATTACAAAGGAAATTGGCATTTTGTCATTTCACACAGACCCGTTACCTTTCAAATCGCCCACAAAGAGAATCAGATATAAATCCGGTCTGATTGGATAGAATATCATTAAATTAATTTCTATTCACTTCGCTTCGGAAACAACGGTACATGTGCCGAACGCTGGACATGAATACCATACCTACAATAGTCAGTACTTCAAAAGAATGTTATCAGCTTCCATGTCAAATAGCTCCTACTCGTATGTCATTGAGATTGTCAGTCAACTCCACAAATAGTAATGATTATAATTTGGTCCAATATCTGCTACTCGCGCCTAAATCCTTTGACGGATTTTTAGTACAGACCTTTATTATGGCCTCAGTGGAATGAGTGAGAAATAATATAAAGATTTAACGTAATTCAGAAGGCGGTTCAGTTTAATTAATATCAAATTAAAGACTTTAAACCTTAAACTCCCATTCATCATAGATGTATTGTTCATCAGATAAATCATAAGTACAAAAACCCAATTAGTTGTGCTGGCTGAGGCGTGGATAGGCCTAATTTACAAAAAATATGTACCATAATTGCATTTTTGTATAAAATGGTACCTGATTAGCAAATCAAAACAGCTCTGTGTCAACAAATGAGATGAGCATCGTTTTCTCTAAAAAATCATCAGCTCTTCCAAACAAGGTTTCCGAATAAATCAATTAGTTCCATGTATTAAGCGTTGTTATTAGATTTGTACACATTTTACTTACAGGCCAATCTAAATATTTCAAATATTAAAACAAAATGCTCCTTGATTTGGAAACAAATGTTTGATGGAGTGGGTCGATCTAACTATTTATCTGTTTATTTATGATAACACTAGCTTCTGCCCGCGACTGCGTCTGCGTAGGATTAGTACTTCGAGTAATCTATTTTCTTTTCGTAGGTCCCATCTACGTCTGTACCAAAATTCTTAACCTATGTATGTATTTAAAATATCTATAATTCTTGATTCGATTTAAATGTATTATTATTAGTATAATATTTAAAGTACTAGGGGAGTACTTTAAATAAATTCACTAATTTAAATATTTTCTAAAATAGAATTTTGATTTAACAATCATTGTTTTGCAAAATGTCATTCTCAAATTTTGACATTTTCTATTAAACAATCATTATTATTTTCAATATATTATATAATTTATAACATATAGGGTATAAATTATACCCTATATGTTATTCTGATGTATGAGCTATATTATTGTAAGGATTCAATAAAATCCATTCAATAGTTTTTGCGTGAAAGAGTAACAAACATACATACATCCATACAAACTTTCGCGTTTATAATATTAGTATGATAATGCTATGCACAAAGTATATGTATGAAAAGAAAACTTCATTATAAAGAGAATGATGGTAAATATAGTAAAGTCTAGACACTTTGACATTCAAAATAATTGTTTGTTGTTGGAGGTAGCAGTATTTACTTTGCAATTAAGTTTGTTTGACACGTTGTTAATCATATATGAACCCGCTACACAAACAAATTAAAAATACCAACATTTAAATTAAAACATCTGCCGCTCTTTAAATTCAATTATCCAAAATAAAAATCTAAAATACATATTTCGGCTGATAATACGACAATAATTTGTCTTGTTCTTTTTTATATTTTCGTTTAGATTATTATTGGTTTCTTCTTCTTCAATAATATTTAAATAATTTGGTGTTTCCCAAAGTTATATAAAAATCACAAAAGATCGATTTATTAATATTCACCGTGAAAATGAATTTGTTTACCTGTTTGATTTTGCTGATCAAACATAAAAAAGATCAATCAAATCAGACGAACATTGGACTTATAAATAAGGATCTTCGTTGTACGATGAAAACCATTTTATTATTTTTGTGAAATATTACCTCTATCGCGCTGCTGAAAGCTGCGACTAAAAATTTACCTGAGTAATGGGTAATTAGCTAATAATGTGCCAAAAACATGATCAAATTGTTGCAAGATTTGACAAGCACAGATTAATTAACTATTTAACGAGAAATTTCAACAATATTAAGTTTATTAAGCTGGTATATTTTGCCTTTGTAAGAAGTCACAATTGCCAACAATATTCACGTGATGGTGTTAATATTGAGCAGAGGCGCTTTGGGGTTTTTTTGTGAGCAGAGCGATTGTTTGGATTACAAGGGTTATTTTGAAAATTAAATTCCTTTAGCTGGTTTACTTCTTTCACCCTGTAAAATGTGTTTCCCCACGATTCTTTTGATCTGCAAGGAATAACTACAGTTCCAACGTCAAATTCTTTTTACACGTTCTTGAATGAATACAAAGTTAATTTTTACCCTTTCAAAATTTTAATATGGGTCTTCCAGGAAATTTTAGTTAAACTGCATCATTCATTTAAATAATGAATATTGAATATATTGAATAGGTGTGAATGATTATCATTGACTGGTATTTCTGAATAAAAAATCTTAAATATGCATTTGGTTGTCCAGAATTGCTTGAATTGATGAAATTTCGGATTCTTCAGGGACAGGGAAATTCAGGGTCTCACTATCGTTAGTATAAATGGAACGAAATAATTATGCGGATTCATTAGTCATTTTCAATTAATCACTCAATAAAGACAAAATAGTGTTACGGGGGCAATTTAGTTATATACAGGGTGTTAAGCATCGTACTTGACTTACTTAAACCAGTGATTCCTGACATTATTTGGAGTAAAAAATGTAAATGAAATTTTGGTCTCCGGTGACATTTTAGAAAACGTTTTTTATTTTTTTTTCAAAAACTGTTTCTTTAAAATCAAAGAAAAAAAATTCTTCCACATGTGGTCACTGGTCTCTAAGCCAAGTAACCAACCAACCCCTCACACCGCCCTTATCTTCCCTATACCTATGATTTTTATGTTTTGTAGAGAAAATAAAACTTCAAAAATGTCACTGGAGGTCAAAATTTTATTTACATTTTTTACTTAAAATAGTTTTAGGAATCACTGGTTAAAGTAAGTCAAATACGATAAGTCAAATACTGTATGTATGATACTTATTTACTATGTATTCCTATGTAAAATTCTCTAAAAAGGGCATTTTTTTTACATGAATACGCCGCACAAGAGTCCAAATGCTCCCGTCTGGAGTCATTGAGACTATGGTATCCCTAAGTGGGGTATGTTCTGAGGTTGAATGTGTAGTGGGGTGGGGAAGGAAATGGGGAGGAGGTAGGTGGGAAAATACCTAACTATTCAGATCTGGTCACTAATCACGGCTAAAGCCATTTCAAGCCACGTTTCAATTCTGAATGATGGTCTTACAGCAGGGCGATAATGAGTGAATCTTTCACTCTGGAACGTGCCGCAAATATATATATATTTTAAGATAATATCTGAAGTTTTGTAGAGTTTCTTATTTACATCAAATTACTTCGTTAGAAAAAAATAGCCTAGTATCCTCCAAAAATTATTATTTACACGGTTGTTTCTGTTATTTTACAAGTTATTAATTCACAGTGTTTCATTAAATGCTACTTAAGGTGTTGAAGAGAGTTTTTGCTCTATTGTAAACGAGTCGTGTTTTATTAAACATTTTCCCAATTTACGCTCGAATATTATTAGCGCGCTCGCTTCAACATTTTTTTTTAATAGAGAATACCTCACAAGAGTCCCAACTGATCCCGTCTGGAGCCAGTGAAACTATGGCATCCCCAATTGGGGTATGTTGTGAGGCTGAAGGAAAGTGGGGAAGGGAAGGAGATGGGGAAGAGGAAGGTAGGAAAGTACCTGGCTATTCAGATCTAGTCACTAAACACGGCTAAAGCCATTATTAAGCAACGTTTCAATTCTGAATGATGGTCTTACACCAGGGCGATACTGACAGTATCTTCCACTCTGGAACGTGCCGCAAATATAGTATATATTATTTTTATTAATTAATTGTGAAATAACACAAATTAATCAAATAAAATTTATTTGCGCACGCCGGGTTCGAACCCGCAACCTTCCGATCGGGGGTCAAGTGTCTTACCACTCGACCACGGACGGTCGTCATTTGTCGTATCTCTCCTTTGTATTCTTTGTGGGGTAATGAAGACCAATAAAATAAAATAAATATCAATTAATAGTTCTATCCCATTGGTGACTGCACACTTTTAATTACTCTCTACGTAGATACCTACGTGAATGAACAGAAAATACATTCGCAAATAATCGAACGATAAATTAATATTTCAGATATAATGGAATTAATCTCACGGCAACACCGGCAGAATCCGCACAAACCCACCTTTGAAGGTCCACCCGACAAATTAGCACGCTTCGTCCCTCTACACAGCCAGGGCACAGGGTAGGTACCCCATAGAGCCTCCGCCCACAGCATCCTCAACCGAGGAATCTCCTGATTGATAAAGTGAAAACGTAGCCCCAGTGGTCAGGCCTGATCCAATTAATTCAACCAGTACTCTATTACCTCAGACAAAGTGACAGGGAACATTTCGGCCGGTGACCCGGTTGTGATGGTGATAAGATTGAACAGAGGCGTTTTGTGATTTTTTGTGAGCAGAGCGATTGTTTGAATTAAAAGGGTTATTTTACAATGAAATTCCTTTAGCTGGTCTTCTTCTTTCACTCTATAAAAGGTGACACAGACACGATTATTTTGATCTGCAAGGAATAACTACAGTTCCAATGTCATATTTTAACAAAAATCAATTACTTAAGATTAAGATGGCTTGACTATCTTACTAATATTATAAACGCGGAAGATTGTATGGATGTTTGTGTGTTTGTTACTCTTTCACTCAAAAACCACTGAATGGACTTTAATGAAACTTTAAAATAATGTAGCTCATACATCAGAATAACATATAGGCAATAATTTATACTTGCTTGCTATTTTCCATGTATTACAAATAATAATTATTGTTTAATAGAAAATGTCAAAATTTGAGAATGACATTTTGAAAACAATGATTAAAAATCCAAATTCTATTTTAGAAATTATTTAAATTAGTGAATTTATTTGAAGTACTCACCCTTGAATTGAATCAAGAATTGTAGATATTTTAAATAAATAGGTTAAGAATTTTGGTATAAACATAGATGCGGCCTATGAAAAGAAAATAGACTAATCGAAGTAGTAATCCTGCGCAGACGAAGTCGCGGGCTGAAGCTAGTATTTAAATAAATGCAATCAGATTTAGTTGTGTTGAGTTCTGAAATGCATTAATTTAAAAAATTTAGAAGAAAGCGTGATTGATGGTTTACCAAAATATTTAAACGCAGGTTGTATAATGCATGTATTGCATAATTAGAGTCATTATGCGTAAACCCTTCAGGTTCTCAAGCGACAAACTCTACAAAAAATTTAACGTTCTTGATGTTCGTCAAAACTTCATAAAAAAGATTATTATCCATGTACATAAAAATATAGAAAATTTTAATAAAATTGATCACAAATACAATACAAGAAGTCACAACAGAAAGGATCTCTTGGTCCCAGGGAGCAAAACGGCAAAGTATCAAAAGACGTATGCGTATCTGGGACCGAAATTATACAATGAAATCACCCCAGACTTAAATATTAAAAATTGCAAAATGTCCTGCATTGGTTCAATAATAACTAAATGGTTGATTGGCTTGGGTAGGGAGGAGTCTGAAAAACTAATATGTAATGTGACTTAAAACTATACATGGTTACCTATGAATGGCACATGTAGTAAAAACTTAGTATAAATAAGTATTAATTTAAAAAAATAATAATAATTTAAATTGCATTTGGCACTTTACAAACTTTGGTTCCTTCGAACAGGCAATCTGCCTAGCTAGTAACTAATATCGACCTAAAACAACGTAATAACACTTGTATTCATTTGAAATATATTCTCTTATTATGTAATATAATTTCTGTTATTTTGGCTTTAAATGTATCAAATGTAAATAAATAAAAATAAAAAAAATTATTATTTTCACATTCTTTCAATGTGCAACGGTATTTAAAATCTTTTTTGTATAAAATACAAAATAAAAAATGAAAATTATTGATTATCTTCTCAAAACACACATAATAATATAGTACTTGATAACTAGACGTTATCTTTATTTTAACATACCTAAAAAAATACAGTAATCGCCCGACTTCCCGGTAGTTAAATATAATCAATAATTAAGTTCGCAACAAAATTAGAATTTTCAATAAGATTTAACAATTTCAATTTGGGAGGCGGTATGGGAATTAACGTCCGAAAACTATTTATTCGATAACCAACACCCCTGCCATAGGTTGCCCCAAGTTAGGTTTGTCTAGGTCTTGGCGATGGATGCTTCTGCTGATCAAGAGATTGTTATGCCAGATCGGATGAGATCGGTTGAGGGAGAACTTTTGAACTCTCCAGCCGGGATCTCTGGAACCACCGCTTTGCACCACAGTGGGAGGGATTGATTCATACGTGCGTCACTCCTGGACACTTTGACCTCAGAACTTTCTTTACATCAAAAGACCTTCCACATCATCAGCATCCCCAAAGATAAACTTAGGCCCCCAGGGAATTTTTTTCCTCAGGGCCTCTTATGTAGAGGTAACTGTATCTTCAACCCAGCGTTTCTCGCGTCATTAAGAGTGATTGACCAGCGGCTTAGAATAATAAATTGCTTGCAACTGTACAGGGAGGTTCCAATGAGAAAGAACGATTATTCCCCGTATCAAATTAAAAAAAAATAATAATATCGATTTATTTCATTCAAAACTTGCTTTAATATATACCTACATTTAAGTAAGCAATAAAAATGCTTAAAACGCACGATAATAAATTATTAAATATCGACTACTTCTTGTAAGAATTTATTGATCATAAGTATTTATGATTTTTCAATAATGTCTGAACAAAATAAGAGTGTAAACATTTGTTTAATATTTTAGTTTTTAAGACCTTAAATAAATAGAAAAAACTGAGGTATTTTTGTCACAAAACACGTTCTCGTATTTATTTTTTAATGATTTGAATTTAACGAAAATTTAAACTGTGTTGATTAAATTATGTCGTATTGATTTATTTTCTTGTATGATTATATGATTTGAAATTTGTGTTGTTTAATAGAATCTCTCGTTTGAAAATTGAACAAATCTGCCAACGACCAACGGTATAACCTTAGTATCTTAAAAATAAACTTAGTTTTTCAAAATTTTAAAACTGCATGTACCAGATGAAACAACAATCTTTCAAAATCAATTTATGTTTTTTTTGTAGAAAAGTGTCAATTCATCTAGTATTTAATTTAAAAAGGACTAATTTCCGGTATTCTCTGGTAAAACCCTCTTATGTGTAAAACTTTTATTTAAATTCATTTAAAAAAATATATTCTTCGAGAAAAGCCACAGCACGCTACTGCTGTTGGGGCTCTATTAAGTCTTAGATATCCGCACTGGGTGTTGTTAGGTCAGCGGGTGATGGATTGAATGTCAAGTTTCTATCAAAGGTTATTTGGAACGCTCTATGGAAATGACATTGCAAATTAACAGTTTAGTGGAACTTATCTAAATGCCTCAATTTCATTATTATTCCACGCCACGGATTTCGGGACAAAACGGCGTAAGTCTGGAAATTAACAAAGGCAACTGTTGATGCGATATTGGCCAGTTAATTTGATTTCTTGGAATTGTATAAACCGCTGAACAAAGAGTTCTTCTAGAGAATGAAATAAGCGATGCTAATAAGGGGAACGGTTGCCCCTTTTCATAAAGTTCCAAAATTTGTATTTGTGGCCAAAATATCCAATCAAACTGAAAACATATTTTTGAAATCAAAAGTAGGTATCAAAAATATCTAGTAAGGATAAGTGCTAATCTATTAATTGTTTTGTAAATTATAAAATATTGGCCATTAATAAAATCAATTTTTCATTATTATTTGTGAGTAAATAATAAAAATAAAATAATGGTTTTACCTTGTTTACTTGTTTACTACAAAACATAATGAAATAAAAATTAAAAAATAAAATTTATTGAAGAAGCATTTCGTTAATTTTAATTAAAAATGACCAAATTACGTTGAAATTTGTCGTTTAAATATTACTGTTAAATAATGCCACAAAGTTATTTTGCAGAGATTGAAGAAATAATACTATTATTATGGAAAGCAATCTCTTAGACATATTTAGTATAGACCTGACAATTTATTAGATTAGATAAATTCTAAAAAAAAATTCTAAAGTGTATGGATCTGTATTGCTATAAGAGATAACTGAAAATTTGAAATACTGTTCACAATGAAAATTAAATTATCGTTAGAAAGGTTTTTTGGAGAGTAATCTGAAATATAAAAATTAATGTTTGTTTGTTTGTTTGTGACCTTATGCGCGGCCATACCGTTCGTCCGATTGCGATGAAACTTTGGGAATATGATGTGCGCATACCCGGGATGGTTATAGGATAATATTTATCCTATACTATTCATAGGATTGCGATTAAAATTTCATCCGATTGCTTTTTTTGTTGTGATCATATCCCTGAATACTTCTATACTAGTGAGCTCTGGCATTATGAAATTTGGTGGGGGCGACGAGGGAGGGGAGACGAGGGAGAGGGGAAGGCGAAGAAGGCGGAAGCGGAATGCGTGAGGGGGGGGGAGGGGTCGCGAGAAAGGGAATAGTGGGAGAGGGGAGGGGGAACTCGGGAAGGTGAAAGGGGAACATGAGGAGTAAACGCGGGAGGGGAAGAGGAAGAGGAAGAGGAATCGGAAGGGGAACGGGGACGAATGGGAAATGACACGAAGGGAGAAACTATTTATTTATTTCTTTTTAATGCATGTCTCTTCTGATTCATATCCTTTTTAAATAAATATACTTATTATGTTATTTACCCGCCTCGGAACAGACTTTGTCTAGTGAGGCAGGTAAAAGAACAGAAAATTGTAAATCAATCAATTTATATTAAATAAACGCCCGGGTTGCTGGCAATGAAACTGAATTGGCATTTCAACGCATGCCGAGTATCAGCTAGTATTAAATAAAATAAAATATTTATTTTGTGTAAAAACACGAGTTTTAATTAATTTGCTGATAGGTTTTGCTTTGCTCGAGCATCATCAGGGAACAATGTATCCAGTAGGTCAATAGGATGTATTTAGTAGCCCAATATTAGGTCTGTTTTCAATAAACCACTAAAATTTTTGCTTTGGTCTCATTCAATATATTATAAAAAAACCATTAGTCTGCATAACTGTCTGTTAGTTTTTTTCCGATTTCCTTTGTATTGAAGTAAATGTATCCTCACTGTTTGTTATATTTTTATCTTGTTGTCTTATTTATATAAAAGCGCACACTAAGTATTTCTTGAGCAAAGCGGAATGGTCGGTAGATAAATTAATTAATACTCGTGGTTTTACACAAAATAAATGTATTATTTTATTTAATACTAGCTGATACTCGACATGCGTTGAAATGCCAATTAAATAAATAAATAGTTTCTCCCTTCGTGTCATTTCCCATTCGTCCCCGCTCCCCTTCCGACCCCTCTTCCTCTTCCCCTCCCGCGTCCACTCCTCATCGCGTGTTCCCCCTCCCCTCTCCCTCGTCTCCCCTCCCGCGAAGCCCACCCCAAATTTCATTATGCCAGAGCTCACCAGTATAGAAGTATTCACAATCAATGCAAAAAAATTAAACAGCAATCTGATGAAATTTTAATCGCAATCGTATGAATAGTATATGAAACATATTATCCTATAACCATCCCGGATAGGCGCACATCATATTCCCAAAGTTTCATTGCAATCGGACGAACTGTATGGCCGCGCATAAGGTCACAAACAAACAAACAAACATTAATTTTATATTTCAGATTACTCTCCAAAAAACGATGATTTATTTTTCATTATGTTAAAACAGTATTTCAATATATAAGTTATCTCTTATAGCAATACAGATCCATACACTTACGAGAATTTATCTAATCTAATAAATTGTCAGGTCTATAAAAACCCAAACCATTTCAATTATTCAACTCGTCAAAATTTGAAATGACCAGTTCGAGTAAAATCCCTTTTAATAACACAACCTTATTTTAATTAACGAAGATAATAATATTTGGTACAAGTTTTTGCCGGCAGAGCCTTCGATATTATATAAAACATAATCTAGCAGGCTTATACAATAAACCTCCCCGCATAACAGGATAGCTTACCAATGCTACCAAACTATAAATTGAACATGAGTACTGACCATATCTTCCCATAATATACAAACACACGTAAAGGTAGGGTAGTTTTTATACCCCAACACATATAAAATCTACCCTGATAGTGATATAAATTTTACGCACAGTGACATTTTGGAATTACATTCATTTCGAACTGAGAACCCTTAAGCCTTGTCCGCAAGAAGATGAATATTTAAATACCCGAAGGGAATTTTCGGGCTGTGTGCAAAAAAGTGATAACAATTAGATTATTTTAATTATAATTAACAACTTCGACCTAATACCGTTTTACTCGGTGGAATTCAGGTTCTTATGCTTGTGAGGTATCCAAGTTTGGAATATAAGCGACCTGGGTTTTGTTATTAGGTACTTTATAAATTGGTTTAATATGATTATCGTTGGTTATTTTATTTCGTTTGGTTAGGGAAGAAATAATATTTGTTTCATTGTAAAATATTCGTGGGATTGAATTATTGTGATATACGAATATAATCATGTTTTATTTTAAAATATTCACGGGATTGAATTATTGCGATATACGAATATAATCATGTTTTATTTCAAAATATTCGCGGGATTGAATTATTCCGATATACGAATATAATCACGTTTTATTTTAAAATATTCGCGGGATTGAACTATTGCGATATACGAATATAATCACGTTTTATTTTAAAATATTCGCGGGATTGAATTATTGCGATATACGAATGTAATCATGTTTTATTTTGATACACAGATGAACCATAAATTGTGAGAAATATATATTTTTTATTATTTATTGTTTTGGTAGTGTATTTATTATTTTTGTAGTTTAAGGTTCCTTCGAAAGATGTCAATAGTTTAGTTAGTAATACAAAGTTCTGCTATATCCCAATAGACGGCAGTTGATTATGATAACATAAGAGTACTATCTATAGTCGTTCGTGTCTTAGATACGAACGGTTACGATGATGATGACCGAAGGCATCTGGGATTGGGCGGGCTGTAGCAGCGCGGTAGAACTACTTAGACCCTCTAGTAAGGACGTCTGTCCAGTTTAAGAGCCATTGACCAGCGGCTGAGAATAAAAGTTTAAAAATGCTTGCAACTGTAAAGAGAGGTTCCGATGAGAAAGATCGATTATTCACTGCATCGAATTTTTAAATTAAAAAATTAATATCGATTTATTTCATTCAAAACTTGCTTTAATATATACCTACAATCAATTGTTTTTAATGTTTTTTTAGTGTATAAAAATATCTGAAATATTTTAGTTTGTAAAACGTTAAATGGATAGAAAAACTGAAAACTGGTATTTTCGTTACAAAACACGTTCTCGGATTAATTTTTTAAATGATTTTAATTTATAATAACCACGATAATACTTTGTTTTAATTCCACTTTATTATTTCTTTATCCAACCGGTTTCAATTCAACCTGAACCTTCCTCAGGAATTAATAAAAATATATTATGTATAAGATTTTAATTTAACTAAAATTAAAATTCCTTAAACGTATTGATTTATTTTGCTGTATGATTATATGATTTGAAATTTGTGTTGTATAATATAATATTTCGTTTGAAAATTGAACAAATCTGCCAACGACCAACGGTACTACCTTAGTATATTAAAATAACTAAATAACTAACCATCAGGCCGTTATCTGCAGGAGTAGGCAGAGAGAACGCCAAACAACTCGGTCTTCGTATACACTCCTTGCTTCATTTACATTCACTCATAATAAATTAACAAAAAATCACACGAACCTACAATATATTTTGAAGATACCCAACATATATTAAATTGTCTTAATATAGGAAATTAAGAGAAATAATTATTTTTTTCTAATTTAGAAGCTAATGGTGTATTGCTGTAGATGGTAGAGTGCATTTCGATCTCCCATTTGGTCATGGCGGCTGTAACTGTGTAAAAAGAAAGTCGAAAAATCGAATCGGATGTTTGATTTATTTCCTCAGGACTTTTACTGCTGGCGTAACATTAATCAAGCTTTTTATAAACTTCCGAGCTTTTATATAACAACGATTTATGCAACATGGTCAAAGCAGCTTCGAGCATAAGAGTTCTTGAAAACAGAAGTTTCAGAATGAACGAAAATCATGTTCAGTAATGTAAAACAATATCCATAATAATAATTAATTAATAATTAATACTAAACAATGTATTTTAATTTTAAAGAAATAATAAATAAAAAAAAAACAGAAACACTTAATTTTATTTCTTCAATCTTTGCAAAATTACTTTGTGACATCATTTCAATTAAATGAAACAATTACTTTGTGTTAACCAATATAATCACATGTTTTAATATCTACATGTATCAAGACCCGATGGTTTCTTCGTCACGATAATAACATGAATTATCCAGACGACGATATTATTATTATATTTCAGGTTATTATCCTAACGAAGAAACCATCGGTTTTGAAACATGTGATTATAGTGGTTTACACAAAGTAATTTCTTTCATTCACCTAATTTTATAACTTCTTTAGTATCCAATGTAATATAAGAGACCCGTTCCGCAATAAATCGTCGCCTGAGTGCTTAATTGACCCAACGACCATTTTAGTTTTTGTTCAATATCCATTTTAAAATTAAAAATAAAGTATCAAAAACAATAATTAATAACTTTACTAAGACTTATTTAAACTTATTAGGCGTTTAATCTTACGGAAATAGCTTCATCTTAAACACGTACCACAATGCTTAATTGAAATAATGAAAGAAAACCTCCTCCTCCTGTAAAATTTGCTGATGGTTGTTCGGATAATTAAGCACTCTTGTTTGAAAATGCTTTCCAAATAGGTTAGAATAGAAACCAATGTCGCCACTGACTTAAACGGCGACCGGACCATTCAAAATCGAGTACTTCAAAACCTACTTTGAAAAGTCATTAAATTTGATGAAATAAAATAAATACAAAATTAGATAAATAGCTTTCATTAGGTTAGGTTATGGGGTATTTTTCAATAATTTAAATGGGGTGTTGAACTTGCATGATTCTGAGTTGTCATGGAACAAACTAAAATTACTTCTCTTAAACTTGCCTGACATCTATATCGCCATTCATTTTGAACTTCATAATGACGATGAGATGATGAACTTGTGTTTTACGTATGCCGCCCCAGAGCACCACTTACAAAAAATGCAGAAATTAAAAACATAATCGGGCATCGCTCGCTTTTCTTGGCTTAGTAAACGTAAACGAAAAATTTGCCTGTTGCGCAATTCGCCATATTTATGCCAGGGCAAAGAATTGAATTATAGATGCACGATCGCCTAAATAATAGTCTAGATCTTGACCTCGTTTTAATTGAGGAGGCGGGTATGGGTACCACCGACTCGATAACCACCTCTACCACAGGTCATCCCAAGGAAATCGTTACATTTGATGACCTAGCAAAGGTGCCTGGATTCATGGGGTGAGGTTTGTCGGATCGGGAATGACTGATCGATAGAGACCTTTTGATCTCTTCAGCAAGATGCGGATGCCTTTCACCGCAGCGGGGGTGAGATTCGTAAGTCTGATACTCCTGGACACACCGTCCACTCCTGGACACACTGACATATCCACCTCTCTTAACTTTCTCCTTGTAGAAAAATGTTTTCAAGGATTTTTTTTTACCTGAAAACGGTTTTCGGTTTTCCAGTTTTTCTTTTTGTCATTCTATAAAAGTAGGAATGCGAAAATCATACTTTTGTACAGGGACTTTTCCAATAGAGACTTCCGAACTTTGACAGCTGATAGAGGCAATATTGTTGAAGCGCCATTTGTCAAATTGTTTTTTTTTTTACATTAGGTCCACACAGGAGGCCCTGAGGAAAATAATTTCCCTCAGGGCCTATGTCATCTTTGGGGATGCTGTGTGGAGGGTATTTTAAAGGAAAGGAGGGAGAGGAAGTTCTGGGAAGGAAAAAGGTATGAGGGTTGGGTAGGAATCTGGGGATCAGTGTGTCTAGATCATCCGCCGCCAATACCTAGATAAACCTTACCCCATGAACCCGGGCACTCCTGCTAAGTTACCAAACGTAGCGAACCACTTGGGGTGACCTATGGCAGAGGTGTTGATTATCCAATAAATGGTTCCCGGGGCGGCGGTACCCATTTCCGCCTCCAAAATTTCATTTATTTCTGTTGTCATTTATTCAGTCTGTTTTGCCAAATCACCATGGACGGATGTAGCGTTCAACAATAAGTGCAAAAGACACAATTGTTTTATCAAACTGGGTATTTCGTTCGTGCAACGTTCCGCGCGCTTTGCCCATTTTACTGTCGCAATAGGCGTCCTACCGAGAGGTGATATGAACTGGCCACCGAGATCGTGCGATTTCACCCCGTTTGAATTTTCTTGTAGGGTTTTCTTAAGTCGCAGGTCTATGCGAATAAGCCACTGATCACAGCGGCCCCCAAATCCAACATAACCCATGCAATCGGACAAATTCAGCCTGAGTTATGCACCAGAGTCCTGGAAAATTGGACAATTCGGATTCGCGCCACCCATAGAAGCCACGGCGGTCATTTGAACGGTGTTATATTCCGAACATAATGCCATCGACAGGCCTTTTAAACGAATAAAAAAATTCGATGATGTCTCACACATACTTTGTTTTATTTAATTTTATTATTTGAAGACCCTCTACTTGGACAGTATATTTTATTTTTGTTTTTGTGCTTATCACACTTGCCAAAATAAACAGAAAATGTCTATTTTATCTTACGCCAGTTCCTTCCTAAATTTGATGAAAATATTAAGTTAGAAATTTCGCGTGACTGAAATGAAAAATGGAGTATTCTCATTTATCATACTGTGTCGACTATTCGTTGGCACGCCAAAATCCATTGGCTCGCTGCCCGGTGGTAACACAAATATATTTCATACTTCTCTTTCCATTTCAATTGCACACTCCTGCTGCATACTGAATCCGGGCGACTGGTATACAAATATCAAGAATTTAATATGACATGGGGGATTCATATTACCTGCGCTTCTTCTCAGGTTAAAAGGCAAAGGGATACTTTGAAATTTTTACGAATTCAACAAATGATAGTTTACTGTTATGGAAGTAAAATGCAAGGGAACATTTTACAAGAACTGGTGGTTCTCAAGTGAATTTCTTTTTAAATTTAATGCTATGGTTGCACTTTGTAGAATGAAGCAAAGATTTAGTACAATATTTGTTTGTTTCCTATAGTGTTATAAAAAAAAAACTTTTAATTTGTTTCTATTTTTATTACAAAATATTATTTATTATTTTGCTATTACAAAATAGTATTTTAGTAACAATAGTTGTATAAATTACTAAAATCTGAAAGAATTGTTAGCGTAAACTTATAAAATGCGACACAAAAAAATTCTGAAGTGACGTTTGATTTTTTTTAAACAAAACCTGGCCTACCAAACGTTAGTGAAACTAAATAGAAAATCTAAAACAGAAAATCAATATGCCTTCATTAAATAAAATATATCAATATGAGGTTAATTATTTCTTATTTTTTATCGTTTAAACTGAATTACAAAGCTCAAAAGATGTTGATCAAAAAATGAGTTAAGTATTTTTTTAGTATTTTACCTACAAATTATCTCATAAGTAAGATGTGCGTATTTAACCCAAGGGCAAGGATGAAGAATTAAACAACATCAAAAAATATCAACCAAAGGCTGAAAAAATCAATTGATGTATAAACCCCTTTCAAAGTAATAACTTTGAGCGTTTAAAATGAAATTTATTCCATTTTCCACCTGAAAAAATCCTATGACTCTGGATTAAAGCGTTCGTTGAAATGTAGAATATTCATGAATATTCATTGAAATTCTTTTGTCCTGGTCGTCATTTCCCCCCTGGCCTGTAAGACCACTATCATTTCCCCCTAGCCTATAAGACCACTATCATCAACATTAATCAGCCCTCATTTACTTTTTAAACTATGCGGCATTCTATACTCTAAAAGGCCAACTTATTAAATTTTATCATTTTTAACATTATGCTTCCACTGCCATACGACAACGACACAGTTTAATGTCAGTTTTTAATGTTTTTGCCATTAAAAAGTTGATCCTGTAAAAGTCCGCTGGATACAGTACCAAGTAAAATGATAAATTTCTATCAGTTTTTTTAATCATGTAATGATTTTCTCCAAACAAAGTTTTATGCGGGACTTTATAAATTTCCATAATTAAATCTAAAGAAATATATTTTTGTAGATGAATGGCAATAAAGACCCAAGCTTTATATTCTCCATCTCTTTCAATTTGGGTACCGCCGCCCCGGGAACCATTTAATGGATAACCAACACCCCTAGACACCCCAAGTGGTTCGCTACGAAAGGTGACTGTATAGCAGGGGTGCCCGGGTTCATAGGGTGAGATTTGTCTAGATTTTAGATCTTGGCGGCCAACACCTTTGCCCGCCTACTGCATTGGGGGCCAGATTGGAAGAGACTGGTTGAGGGAGACCTAACCTAGACCTCTCTAGCCGGACTCTTTCGACCCATCGCCTTGCACCGCAGTGGGAGGGATAAATTCGTACGTCTGATCTCGTATGTGAAGTTAACTTAAAAAAAAACCACTCCCTTATCGGAAAATTATACTCCACTGGCTTCAGACTGCCAGCATCAGTTCGGAAATCACTCATCTTGTTCGTTATCCAAATAAAATAATGAACTTGTTCATTGTTTGATTGATATCTATTTAATTGAACCGATAAAACTTTTAAACTAAGTACGGTATTTTCATGTCATCAACGCAAGTTTACTTCTACGTATAAAAACTTTGTGGACATCCAAATCCATCGGCAAACAATAAAACTGACAATGCCTTTAGAATGCACGTTTTAGAGGCACTCACATTATTGCCTTTGTGTCAAATCACCATTCAGATTTTAAACGTCGCCGGAAATGGCATTAGCTGTGTTTGGTGACCAGATTTTAGTAGCCAAGACGTTCTTCCCCAGCTTCCTCTTCCTCGTTGCCTTTTTCACCCCGCTACCCTCAACCTCGTAACATAACCCGATTGGGGATTCCATAGTCTCATTGGCTCCAGACGGGCTTATTATTCACATTAAATTGTCAAAATGGTTGAAATAAAATAAAATACTAAAATATATCTTTATCCGATAAAGCTTAGAGAAAACGAAAAAAAAATATTCGTTGCAAGTACGTACTGGGTCGACGTACTAAAGCTACGCTACGCCTAAAAATATCTGGACTACTTAGCAACCATACATTCTCAACGCAAATAGATGTTTCAGAATCACACTGGCCACGACTCGTTCTTGTGTTCAACAGCTCGGCTGTGGAACGATTTGCCGGCCTCCTTCCTACAACATGGGTCTCTTCAAGACCCACGTTCACTCCTTCCTTTCCTCAAAAAGACCTTAAGAGAGTTAAGTTAGCCTCTCAGAAACTGGGCGTACTGTACAGGGTCCGCAGATACTTTAATATTACACAACTGCTAACCCTATACAAATTACAAGTGCGCTCCACGGTTTAATTTGGCAGCCACCCCTGGTCTGGAGCCCCAAAGTACCTGAAAAACACCCTCGACTCTGTGCACAAACGGGCGGTCCGTTTGATAGATTCTCCCGTCTTAACAAACGGATTGCAATCTTTAGAGCACAGGCGTCGGGTGGGAATGCTATCCTTGTTCTACCGGTATTTGATCCCCTCGGTACCAGTGCATAGTCGGGAAACACGCCAAACGCTCGCCCAACATATGTATATGGTTGACATTTATCACATGAGAACTGGTCGTTTTTACGACTCGTTCTTGAGTTCAACAGCTCGGCTGTGGAACGATTTGCCGGCCTCTGTGTTTCCTCCTTCCTACAACATGGGTCTCTTCAAGACCCACGTTCACTCCCTCCTTTCCTCAAAAAGACCCTCCACACAGCATCTTCAAAGATGACATAAGCCCTGAGAGAAAATATTTTCCTCAGGGCTCCTGTTTGTAGTTAATGTAAAAAAAAATGGACACAAAAAGTGGCCAACGTGATTCTGAAGCATCTATGTTCATATAAAATGTTGTTCCTGAGTAGTCCAGATATTGTTAGGCGTAGCGTACGTTCGTCGACCTAGTATGTAATTTTTTTTTTTTTTTTTTTAAGTTTAAAGAAATATACATATTTCGCTTTGTTAACTTAATACATTGATTCAAATAATATTAATAATGATGGCTTACTACCTAACACCAAGTAATACATTTTTAAAGTGAGAACATTTTGGTTTTGCTCATTAATTTTGAGAGCAAACAGTTTTTTTTTAAATATACTTAATTAATAATAGATATTTTACATATATATTTATTTTCATATGCAATATTTTCTTCCGCATTTCATTACAAAACTGAAACTGATCAAATCTGAAACTACCGGCCCAGACAAAGTTAATGAAATTTTAAATCATATCAAATTTTGTTGTAATGATTGTCTCAATTAAATTCTCTCTTTAAAATACTTCACTCATTCTTTAGAACAACAAATGTATTCACTGCAATCCTGATCATTATTTTTTCACAATATTTCAGTACCTACGTCGAAGACCCTACCAACATTGTGTGTACTTATTTGATTGTATGAACCACTGTTATAATTTTCACTTTCAAAAATGGCAATGAAGATATCCTCCGCTCCTCCAAAATGTTTCACCCCTTCTCGTTAAATTAATGGGGTAATAAAATTAATTTAACATCCTTTTTTACATTTTTTATTAGCAATTTTATGAAAATTATACACGAAGCCCCCATCACATACCTGCTTTTCGTAAGTTATTTTGGCGTTTGATATTCATAAATCATTTTTATAATTATCATTTCATTCATTTTTCTATCTAAATAACATTTACATTTATTAAAATCTCGGCTAATATCTGCTTTTGACAAAATAATAATATACTTCCAGGAAATATGAAAAGATTTTATACAAAAACAATATTTACATTTTTGTAGCCAATGTGTAGCAGTATTTTGGTTGTATTTGGGAGGTTATGCAGAGTTGTGCTAACCCTTTCTTTTTGAGTGAATGATTCGGATATCCTTGCAATGTACATCATCAGAGCAGATTGACAGAATTGACCTGATGTGGGACATAAAATACCTAAAAACCCCAAAAATCAACAAGCCATAAAAATTTCTCTGATTTACAAATACCGAATATTGTACTAAATGGAAATAATATTAATATATCGTCGCCTGAGTTCTTAATTGTCCAATCTCCATTTTAGTTTTTCTTCAATCTTCATGGAAGTTCAGACTGAATGCTTTAGAAATGAGATCCCTGAGACGTATGTGTGGTAAAACCATGTATTATCGTGTGAGGAATGTGGAGATCCGAAAAGAATGCTAGGCTGATGTGAGCGTAATAAGTAAGATTAAAAAAGGGACGCTTAGATGGTTTGGGCATGTTGAGCGAATGAATGAAGAAAGGAGTGTAAAGAGAATTTATGACGCGAATGTGAATGGTAGAAGAAGCCGAGGTCGCCCAAGGAAGACGTGGCACGCTCAAGTGAATCAGATTCTTGAGTAGGGCCTTGTCAAGAGTCAGAATAATAGAAGAGTATGTATGAGAAGATGTATGAATGTGAATGAGGCACGGAGTGTGTGCCAAGACCGCCTCCTCTCTGCCTACCTCTGCGGGGAAACGGCGTGATGGTTAGTTAGTTAGTTAGTTAGTTCAATCTTCATTTTACAATTTAAAATACAGTGTCAAAAACCATAAATAATCACTTTACTAAGAAATATTTAAACTAATGACTAAATACCTTTTTTACCTTTACGGAAATAACTTCATCTAAACACATTTCGTGATGTTTCATTGAAATAATGAAAGAAAACCTCCTCCTCCTGTAAAATTTGCCAATCGTCGTTTGATCAATTAAGCACGCAGTCGACGATATGTGCTTCCCTTTTACAAGTAGGAATGGATTAAGTTTTTAGTTGTAAAATAAGAATATTTTGTTTTCATATATTGCATCTTGGAAAATAATATCAACTTGCCTATTTGATTTTGATAATTTTTAATAAAAATACGAAAACATGTACACCAGAAATTACCATAAATAAACAAAACATTTTTCGGGGAGAAATAAGAACTTTATGACCGGTCAGTGGTTGAGTGGGCATAGCGTTTGGGTTCCACCCAGGCGTTCCGTGTTCGATTCCTCGGCTGGCTAAGTCCTCCATCACAACACAAGCAACATCTTCCGCTTAGTGTGGTGGTAGTAGGAGATTTTCAAATGTTGTTGGGTTATTCGTAACCCGGGAATGTTTGTCTTACTTTTTAAATAAAAAAGAAAGAAAGAAATGTTAGTTCTACTTTAAAAGCGGTGTTTTTTTGGCACTTAGACAGTCCTAGTAAGAAGGTGAGAGAGGAGAATGGAGAATGTATGGATAACGACTCAGAAGGCCATAGAATTTTGCATGAGTGAACCGAGGAGCCTGAAAAGGGGGAAGCTTGATTTAGGGTTCTATTATTCTAATGGATGGACACTCTAAGAGGAAGGTTTGATATTTCCAAAATTTCGAAGGGAGGTTCTCGCCTTTGTCGCCCCGAATATTTCTTACTTTTTACGTAATTTATTATAACTTTGGACACTTTTCAACGCTCTCCTAGTGACCAGGCATTAATATTGGAATTTTACGTCCCTAACTTAAAAGATGAAGAAAATTAAGGAAATTGAAAACTCTTCCAAAGAAGAACCTATCAAATACAAAATAAGGTAACAATTAAGTTTGTGGTGTAGTATTAACTTATAGTACGATTCCAATTTGTATTTTTGGTTGTATTACAAATTATCTCATACTTTTATTTCAAAATCAAACATCTGCAAAGAACCTAATAAAATAAGAATTAATCACTTTGGTGTTTGCAACACTGCCTCTCACTATGATAGATGGGCGGGCTTTACCACCGAGCAATGTCCCGAACGTTGACGTAGTTGCGACCCGAAGTGGGTCATTTCAAGGCAGCGCGTTAGCGAGCGCTGCTCCGGGCTTCCATTAATAATCTTACCGCCAGCTAGGCTGGACGTTTACTTTGTAACCATTTGTATTCAATAAACGACGATATAACCTCTATTGTATTTATTTACAACCATCAGTGTGTAGCTCTGAGGATAGATCGAAGACTGAATCCCAATCCAGTTCCTGAACGCTACAATCACTAAGAAGGAAACTCAGTTTATTATAGCATTATGCGGGCCAGGGAGGTTTTTATTTGATTAAAAGTGGTCAAAATATCATCAAATCATGTAACTAACAATTCAATGAATAAATTTTTTATTTATAAATATATATTTTTAAATTTTTTGACTTTCCAACGTGCAATATATTCTCATGGCCCAGGTACAAGACCACTATTCAGGTTCCAAACATTGCTTGAAATGGCTGTAGTGCTATTTGGTGACCAGATTTGAATATCCCAGTACTTTCCCACCTTCCTCTTTCTCATCTCCTTCCGCTCCTCATCACCTTCAGCCTCACAACATACCACAATTGGGGATGCAATACTATCACAAGCTCCACACGGTTGGGAACAATTGGGACCCTTGTGCGGTATTCACATAAAAAATAAGCACTCAAGAAATTCTTTTGTCCTACTAAAATGAAAATGAGGAAGTGTAAATAATTATTTAAAATAAAATGAAAATTTTCACACAAAAATCATAAATCAGAGTGATTATTTTGTATAAGAACTTTTCACTGAAATGAACAATTATTGACGTATTTAAAAAAAACTTCTAAATAGAAGAATGTTGATGTTCCATCAAATTCTCAGCAATTCTTTACCTTGCGTTTACTTTGTACTCTGTTATAATTTTTGATTGCATATTTTGTAAATATTTACAATGATTCTTCTAACGTTTTGTTTCATTGCTCTTTTTATAGATTGTTTTAAATTGTGTGAATCTGGTAGACGATCCATTTTTGTAGACAATTATTTCCTTAATGGCTTAGATTTATTTTGGAGAAGTACAACAGGCGAAGATTGCTTACTTCCTTTCGATGCTAAGAAAGATGATTCGAGCACCTTAAGGTTAGGGGGAAACACAAAAGAATTGAAGATTGACAGACTTGGATACATATGGACTGAAGTTAACGTGAAAGAAGGAGCTGTTCTGACGATGGTATATCGTCCTGAGTCAACTTTTTATCGTCCTATGTCAACGTTTAGTATTGGTCTGAAAATTTCCATTGGATTGAAAGTATATGAAAATAAACATCTTAAGCTGCGTGAAGGCTACCTAACAACAACAAATTTTACATTTCTAAATATTAATGGACTTTTGCCGGTAAGATTACGTACTATGTGTTATTTATTTGGTAAATATACAGAATAGTGGGACACGGTTAATAGGCATATTTTATTTAAAAAAAAATTAATAGTACATAACTGCTTATCCTGTACGTATCGCAAGTGCGCCCCATGGTTGAATTTGGCAGCCACCTCTGGTCTGGAGCCCCAAAGTACATGATAAAACCCTCGACTATGTGCAGAAACGGGCAAATTTATTATATTCTCCCCTCTTACCCGTTCTGACCCGCATCGGGTCAGAACGCCAGCCTTGTTCTACCGGTATTTCAATGGAAGATGCTGCAAGGAATTAGCTTTATTGTTCCCCTTAGCACCAGTGCATAGTCGGGAAACAGGCCAAACGCGGGCCCATCATATGCACACGGTTCACTTTTGGTGGTTTGCACAGGATGGTGGCTTCTACTACCTGTTCTTGAGTTCGACATTTAGGCTAATTTGCCCGCCTCTGTGTTTCCTCCTTCCTACAACATAGGTCTCTTCAAGACCCTCCACACAACATCTTTGGTCATGAGGAAAATATTTTCCTCGTGACCTCCTTTGTGGAGTTAATGTAAAAAAAAACTTAGATAACAATGAAAAACAACTAATTCAGTAATTTTTCAATCAGTTATCCTATTACTATTCACTCTCTTAACCCCAGTCCATGGATGATATCCTAATTCAGAGTCGTGAACATTTCGTCCATGTACAATATCTGTTACATTCATTTCCCGCATAAATTGGTGTGGTCTCTGTAGACTGGCTAAGACACAGTTATGTTTACATTTGATCCTTACCATTCGAAAAAATTTATATTAAAGTAATTGTGATCTTTTTGTAAAATTTTGTAGTTCATATTTGAAGTGACATCTTTATCTGAAGGCGCAGTGTTGGTTTTAAGCGTCCTCAAACTAAATAACATTGACTATGAAGATTCTGAGGGACTACAGGAAATTGAAAATGATGACGAAAGACAAATGATGACGGAAGACTATTTAATTGATCGAAGAGAAAGATTAAAACGAGACGATTTAGATCAGGACTATAGTGGCGAATATGGTAAATATTTTACACACTGTGATACATCGCACTTGTAGGAATCTTGGCATTTATTTTTTAGTTTTAGAACATAATATTATGTCCTGTCATACACAAAAAAAAATAGAATCTTTGAACAGACCACATTTGCAAGAAGTTTGGTATATAGGTACTAATTTGAAAGAAAACGGATGAAGTCAATTTACATATGATCAACTGTCTCCTGAACCCCCCTAGCAGGCCAATAAATTGATAATTTTCTATTCAATATGCATTTTAGATTCGTGAAATATTTTCAAAAATTAAAATTCCTTCTTGAACAAATAATCAATTTTTTGGGTTGTCTTGTGGGCCTAGGAGTCAAAAAGTCTTGTTCAATTTGGCGATATTAGTTTTTTTCGAATCGGTTTGATCACATTTCTGGTTTAAAACTAACAAAATGTCACTAACGCACTTTTTGCTTAAAAGGGGATACCCGGCGGTGATTTTTCTATAATACAAACGTATTCCCTATTTATCTCTCTGGATTTTAAACCTAGAGAAAATATTGTTTTTATATAAAATAGATACCAACTACTAGCGTGTCGTTACATACTACATTTTTGTTTTTTTTTGATAAGTTACTTTTTATAGAAGTTATGACCTTCCAAAATTCAATAAAATTGACTGGTTTAAAAGCCGTCAACAGACGTTCAGTATATGAACTAGACAATGTTTAAAAAAAAACGTACAGACATAGAATAGTTTTTTCTTATGTAGTTGTTAAAAAAATGAAAATCAGTCCACTTTTGCAGGAGAAAAGTAAGGAATACAAAACCTCGATTTTAGTTAGGTATTAGTAGCCCGAGATGCATTGTTCCTTTCGCTCAATATCCGGTGGAGTAAGAGCAACAGTGACAGCAACAATTCAGTAAAATCTATTTTTCAAATTTCTCCACCACCCGGGTATCATCTTAAGACCCTCGATGTGTACTATTTGTCATAATAACACATCTCTTCTTAAACCGACGTCAATAGACGTTATGTCATATCATATCTCCCCTTAAACTACAATTACAGATGTTCTTTCTTACGACATCTCACTTAAAACAACATCGATATACCATGTGTCATATCGCCTTATTATTGCAACTCACAGTAAATGTGGATATTTTCCGCATGTCCTGTGACGAATTTAAGCACGAAGATTTATTAACCTAATATAGTTATATATTTTTTTATTATTGCTTTTACAATGTTTTCATTCTGTTTTTAGCAATGTTTTTAAAACATATAAATTTCCGTTAACACGACATCATTAGACGTTGTCTCATAGGTAACACATCTCCTGTAAAACTACGTCAGTAGACGTTGTCTTCGTGGATGTGTTAAAAACATATTTTAAATGAAAATTATAACTAATTTTTTTTTGTCCTTATTAGATGAAGTTGAGAAATTTCCAGGCTACATGTCTTTGCGGAATGCTTCTACGAATACAAGTACGAATGCAAGTAGACCCTCACCGATAATCCGTCCTCCTATTTACTACGATGAAAGTCTGTGCCGTAAGCTTTCCGCAACATGTTTTTTGATGGCCATGATAATAATGTTGCTGTTTTTAATAATCATTTTTGGGTTGTGTATTGTAGAGATGTAGCTTTTTATCAAATCTTAAGAATTTTTTACAAAATTTTACCTTTTACATTTACAAAAATATTTGAAACTAATTGTAGATTTGTATTTTTTACAAAAATTTTCAAAATTTTTATAAAATTTTACATTTGAGATTTACTAAAATATTTGAAACCAGTATTATGGGAGAAGTAAAAAAAAGTTATTAGAATGTTGGTCCTTTTTTTACAAAATGTCACGTAGGTTGATAATAAAATAAGATATGATTTATACTTGTTTTATTTTTTAACTAAAGAGTAAATGGAAATTTAAGAAAATATTAACTGACATTAATTTGCCGAAAATTCAAAATTTGTTTGTTGTTGGGTTCAAGAAAAAAATAGTAAGTTTATTAAGGATACACAAACTGTTATAGATTCATACATAAAATGACTGCAATTTGGGAGGCGAGTATAGGTACCGCCTCCCCGGAAACCATTTATATTACCCAGAAGGCCGGATAGGGAGAGGCTGATTGAACGAGACCCTTCGACCTCTCCAGCAGACTCTTATGACTATCGCCTTGCACCGCATTGGAAGGGGTGGATTCATATGTCAATTACTCCTGAACACAGTGACCGCCAGATTCTAAACCATCTCTAAAACCCTTTTCCTTCCCAGAACTTCATATCCATACTTTTTTTTAAAGTCTTTCCACATCTCGTCCTCGAAGATGACATAGGCCCTGAGTACCATATTATATTTTATTATATTCCATTTATTATCAACCTGAAACACTCATCCACATTGAAACAATCTTCCTAGAAAAGATACATGCCGCCGACGGGACTCGAACCCACGCACTTCTGATGTCCGATCAAGTGCTCTTAATCCACTGAGCTACGGCGGGTTACCGCTAAATTATTCATTATTTACTAGTGTTTCATTCAACAACTACCGCTTATTACTTTTTTTTTCACCTGCAAACTACTAACTTTATTTTTATATGAAAAAGGCATTGTAAACGCTAACTTCCCCACTAGGTGGCGTCGAGACATATCATGTCTACATTTTTGGTGAAGTACTTTAACTCTTTAAATATTGATTATTTTTAATTGATAAACTAATGTTTAAGACAAGATTTTATGCATAGCACAAAGGGTAACAATTATTATATATGTATATTTATATATTTTCAAAGATGAGGCAGGCCCTGAGTACCATATTATATTTTATTATATTCCATTTATTATCAGCCTGAAACACTCATCCACATTGAAACAATCTTCCTAGAAAAGATTATGCCGCCAACGGGACTCGAACCCACGCCCTTCTGAGATCAGGTCAGGTGTTCTTAATCCACTGAGCTACGGCGGTTTACCTCTTACCCGCCAAATGATTCAGTATTTACTAGAATGGCGCGGGTTCGAGTCCCGTAGGCGGCATGCATCTTTTCTCGGAAGATTGTTCAATGTGGATGAGTGTTTCAGGCTGATAATAATTGCATATAATAATTTTTGTTACTCTTTGTGATATGCATAAAACCTTGTCTTAAACATTAGTTTATCAATTAAAAAACATTATCTACCGTATTATACTGTACCTGTGATAGCCTCCTACTGGCTGCAATCGGTCGGGTTGGACCAAATAAAATAGGTAAATTCTAATTAGTAAATAATAATTTCTCCCTTCTAACTTCGCAAAATCACTTTGTGGCGTCATTTTGAATTATATTAAGCAAATAACTTTGTATTAAACCACTATTACATGTAGGTAATTGTGATTATATAATAGTGGTTAAATACAAAGTTATTTGTTTAATTTAAGTAAATAATAATTTTAAGAAATAAATTTAAAGTGGAATTAAAATGAGGTATTATTGTTTTCATTATAGTTTTAAGAAAATTGTCATAAATATGTAATTGGAAATAAGCAAATAATGATTGTGGGTCTGCGTAGGGATCAACATTGAAAATTTGAAATCACAACTCTCGGCTACCATAGAGCTTTTGACCAATGTACGTACCTTACCTGCTCTTCGCATATGTATGTCTTAAAACAATTTATTTTTAATATTTTTCAGTACGTTCAGAAGTACTTTCCCCTTTCTCCCACGTTCATTTCTTCGAGTCACAATCGTTTAGCCGGCTAAAGGGCGTGGACCTCGGGATTCGTCTGCAGTCAGGCCGATGGTCATGCACATTCTCATTGGGACTGCCAGGTGGTTTGCTGAATACCTTCTCTGGCCATTCTTTCTTTTTCAAAATTTTTGTTCTTTCTGTTGTCATTGTAAGTACTTATATTATGTTATTACTGTTTTCTTTCATTATTACTTGTATTTTCAGAAGGTTTCTTCGACGGTTTGCAGTTTTACTTATATTTTTAAACTATATTTTTCAGAATAATTCTTCCACGAGCAGCTAGTTTTATTTCTCTCTCATATTATTTCAATGTAAGTACTTGCATACTGCTTACTAACCTCATATGCATGGACATTGGAGGGTCTAGAGTCGTTCAAAATAAAGATAGCTTCGTTCAAAAAAAAAAATTAGAGTCTCGTGTGCGGTAAAGGAGGAAACCATATGTTTCCTTATAATGCCGTTGGGAAAGTGGTGGGATCCCCTCCAATAGTACGTTCAGAAAATTAACGTTCACGTTTCAACACAAAAACAATCGTGCATTACTAATTTACATTATTACGTTAAAAATAATACCGTGGTAAATTTGCACCAGGACTTGAAATAATTAGCCAACCCAAAAGTGCTGACGTATTATTGTCGGACTTATTTAAAACTTAGTACCAAGAAGAGAATTAGCCGGAATAGGGAGTAATATTCCCAAGCGTTATGCAAATCCGCGTTGTATTTATTTCCGCCGTCTAAATGGCCATTACTCGGGAACTTTTCAGTTAATTTTAAGCGTCCCCTGAACAAATATTCGACTGTAACCCCTGAGGCTTACAAACGATGGAAGTTTTTTTGTTCACACACATTAGGAGCGACTGTTGCGAGCAAGAGTCTGCGGAGTTCTCCCTTGGTCTGTTTGGAAGGGTTCCTCGAGAGGTTTGCTCTTGTTTTATTTTAAGGTGCCACGTTCGTTGGCTGGTTTGGAACACGGTTTACTTATATTATGTTAAATTTGGCATCTTGTAAAGTGGTTCATTTTTATTATGTTACGTTTGAAATCAATTTACACTTATCACTTATATTATCTTACCTTTGACGTCCAATATAGTGGTTTATTCATATTACATATTATGTTACCTTTGAAAACCAATTGTAATATGGTTCACTTATTTTGCTATATTTGAAAACAACTTGTAATGCGGTTCACTCATATTATGTTACCTTTGAAAACAATTTACACGTATAACTTATATTATCTTACCTTTGACGTCCAATATAGTGGTTTATTTATATTACATATGTTACCTTTGAAAACCAATTGTAATATGGTTCACATATTTTACTATCTTTGAAAACAAGTTGTAATGCAGTTCACTTATATTATGTTACCTTTGAAATCAATTTGTAAAGCAATTTACTTATATTAAGTTACGTTTGATAACAATTTGTAGTGGGGTCTACTTATATTATGTTACCTTTGAAATCAATTTGTAATGCAGTTCACTTATAATATAAAATGTTATCTGTGAAATAAAATTGTATTCCGGTTCACCTATGCTATTTTTTCTTCGAAATCAATTTGTAAAGATGTTAATTTATAATTTAATGTGACCATTGAAATCAATTTGTAATACGGATGTTAAGGGACGTACATGCCTTACTTTAACCAGTGATTTTTGCCATTATTTGGATAAATAAATTAAAATAAAGTTTTGGTCTCCTCTAAGATTTTAAAAAAATATATTTCAACTAAAAGCATTAAAACAATCAGAAGATATTGGACAGTTGGGGTCGGGGTAAGGGGTTGGGTGGTTTTTCAAGTGACCAGTAACGATGTGTGGAAGCATTTTTTGTTTGTTTTTGGGAAAAAAAATGAGATAAAAATGCAATTAAAATTAATTGATAATGCACTTTACTTACATTGTGTTAGATTTGAAATTAATTTACGTTACTGTAGAATAAACAGATGCGTTAATGTAGGGAACTCTATTAATGTCGGACTGAGTGCGATGGTTGTCACCGGAGACTGACTGAAGAAATGGTATAATATGATAAATCCAAGTTTGACGGTATAACGATCGTGGAGATTCGGAGAGAATGCGAGATATTTAAGCGTAATCGACGATATTATGCGAGGGTGGCTAAATGATTTGGATATTTAGAGTGGATAAATGGTAGAATGGTAGATAAATGGTGAATGGTAGAAGAAGCCGGGGTCACCCGAAGAAGACTCCTGTGACGCTCAAGTTAATCAGAGTAATTTTTAGTCGGATATATTTTAGAGCACGGGCGTCGGGTGAGAATGTTATCCGTATTCTACGGGTATTTCGATGGAAGGTGCTCCGAGGAACGATCATTATTGATCCGTTTTCCCGGTGCACAGTTTAAAAACACATCACATGAGAATGGGTTCTAGTTCAAGTGCTCGGTATTGGAATGATTTTCTGTGATTCCACCCTTCGACAACATTCAAAGCGCAGGTTCGCAGCAGCATCGCCAAATAAATTCGCAGCATCCCCAAATAAATTTTTATTTGTTGAGAAAATTAAAAAAAAAAAGTAAGGAGTAATCGATGATTTGTTTGTGCGACCTAGGGGGGACCCAAAAGTAACGATAATTGTGCTGTGGTGTAGAGGAGGAGTGGGAGAACCCATTTTTGACCAAGTGTCCATTATGGTCTCTCCATTTGAGTCAGTGTGCGAAGTTGTGCTGCTGTGAGTTATCGAGAGCAACCCGCGGCTGTGAAATTTTGTTACCTGTTGAGGAAATAGGCCTCGGAAACTATTGTAATGCTTAATTAAAACTGTATAAGTAAATAAAAGATCCATAGCACCCCAAATATCGCTCTCCATATAATCCCTTCAGACCGTCCACACCTAAGCGCTTTATGCGCAGATCAACCATAGACAATGCACATACGCCGTAACCGCTCCTGGGGTGCTGGCATAGTCCATCGTTAAGGATCGGTAGGATAATTGTCGGTAACTTCTCATCATTCCCTAGAACAACTGCAGATCGCAAACGAATAGGTGACAGTTCACAATGACTAAGTGTCCCTAATATATTCGATATCAACTGTTGTTTGTACGTTAGCGATCTGCAGTTGTCATAGGGAACGATGAGAAGTTACCGACAATTATCCTACCGATCCTTATCGATGGACAATGCTAGCACACCTGATGCGATATACGAACAGATAAGCGCCCCCCTCTCCCGCCGACAATAGGAGAGGGGGTCATTTTCATTAAAACGCGCGAATGTAAATGTCGAATTCTCAGATCTAGTACAAAGTCTACAAAGAAATGGTATCTCGTATCGAGCTATCTAAATTCATCTGACCCCCTCTCCTACCATGGGAAGAAATATTTGATAGCGTCGTGTGAACGATACAAAATATAAGCGCTCACGGTTCAACAGATATCTGCTCGCGGTTTAAGGTAGATTCAGACTGGGTCGACGTACCTACGTACGCATCTCTACGCCAAACAATGCTTAGCAACCCTTCCTTTTTCTATGAAAATGGTCACAGACATTGCACGTCGCGATGCATGTCGCCAATGTGATTCTAAGCGCCTCCGCCCACTGAGGCAACTGAAAACCAACTAAAACCGACTGTTTTCTCTGTCTTGATTGGTCAAAAAGCTTGTTTAACCATAGACGAACAACAATCAGCTGACAGCTGGCAACTAGCAACGGCCGCCCAGGGTAATCAGCAGTGACAGTCGCAAGTCACCGCTTGCGTTACCATTGACAACGGGGTTTTGTGTGATTGTGAAGTTCGCGGGCCATCACATTGTCATACAAAGACAGTTGGCAGTTGAGAGTTTTCAGTTGCCTCAGTGGGCGGAGCGCCTAAAACATTAATTTTCATTGAAAATATGGTTTCTAAGTAGCCCAGATATTGTTAGGCGTAGCGATGCATACGTACGTCGACCCAGTCTGAATTTACCATTATAGCTTTGTCACAACGAAACTAACTTTTTTTTTGATAAAAGTTCTCTATTTTTCATTTCGGATGTCAGTTTGGGAAAAAAATAAATTTACCGTGAGAAGAAGACCGTGAAAAAAAACTCCAGTAAGATTTATTTTAATTTTTTTGTGATGCCGCTCGGTCATAATCATTATTCATTTTTATGTACCCATTAAGTCAAATAATTATGAACGAAAGGTGACAAAAACATCTTATAATATTACAGTTCATTTTATTTCCTTGAATGGTTTATTTTCACAAAATATTAGTATCTACTCTAAAAAAATGTGTGGAAAATAATTTTTAATGATTGTGGTCATTGTACAAAAAATGTGTATTTTTTTAATACTTTAATCCATTATTATTGATTTGAATAGGGGCACATTCCAAAACGGTTTCCACAGGCTACAATGTCATTATGACTTAATAAACGCGCTGGCTGGCAATACAACTGTAATCGACGGTGCTTGACGTGACGTAACGACGCCGAATTCACCAATAAAAACGAAGACGGTGTTTTGGCGGCAAATAAAAATGGCACATTTTAAATCGTTATAGAAAATGTAATCGTCAACGTTAAATTGTAATAAAAGTACGATAACATTCATTATTTCTTTATTATTTTTTCGAGAACAAAACAAACATTTAAAATACTCTGTTATGAATGTACCATTATCTCGTTGGAATCAATGACGTTGGAATAATGTAATATTTTAAAAGTTCGAGCAAAATGCGTTTTAACAAATGACATTTTAATGTTTTAAGATGATAGGCTTCGCTTTTCGGCCCATACATAAAGGGCGCCCGGGAATAAAACACTTTTATACATCGAAAATTGCAAAAAAATGAATATATTTTTTTTATACTGCCTTCTAGAGGGTGAAAATTATGTCGGTATGTTTTCGAATTTTCGATGCGTTTCGTATTAACGTAAACATTCACTGTCAAACATGTACAATTTATCAAAAAATATTATTTAAGGAAAAAGTGCTGCTAACTCAACTCTCATAAAAAATTATAAAATTATAAAAAGCTACCGACGTAGCTTCTTCTTTCTAAAAAAACATATATTTTTTAAAATTTCAATTTCGTGAAAGTTTCGGTGTAGAAAAGTGTATTCTCCAAAAACCCCTTTTCGAGCGAATGATGTAGGTAAATTTGAGCGTTGTCTCATTCGCACATTTCGCATTCGCATGTATTGTAAGTGTGCGTGAGCTTATTGTGAGCGGGACAGAATGACAGACGCGGGTGTTCCGCGTGTGGTTTAACGTCTAGCCTCTTAAGACTTTCTAAAATATTGACTCACACCACAAAGTTGTTTTAAAAACGCGCATTCAACTTTTTTTCATGATTTGTATTAGCCACGCGAGAACGAATCGTTGCTACTACTCGTTTTTGTATTCAACAGTTCGGCATGTGCACGTACAGTACAATGATTATTTTTCATCAGTCGCTATGATTTCTCCCTCCTAGAGCATTGAAATCTTCAAGGCCTGGGTTCACTACTTACTTTCCTCAAAGAGACCCTTCATTCAGCATTGCCAAATATGACATGTAATTGAAATCGAAGAATTTCATGCATGCACATGCACAGTAATAAAATGCAGTCATTTATTAGAGTGTTAAATCTCCTCAGTATTATATTTCAAACCTCATCACATTCCTTAAATTTGGGATGCTATAACTCCACTGGCTTCTGACAAATATAACTCATGTACGGTAGGTACTAACAAATAAAATAACAAACTATTGATTCATTTTCCTATTCTGGTCTGGTCTGGTCCCAAAATACCTGAAAAAAACCCCTTGACTGTGCAGAATGGGCGGTAGGTTTAACAAACGGATTGCAATATTTAGATCAGAGACATAAGTGAGAAAATGCTGTCCTGTCCTGTCGGTATTTCAATGGAAAATGCTCCGAGGAACTAGCGCTATTGATTCTTCGGCAACGGTGCATAGACGGCAAACACTCAACATTTGTCACCTGAGAACATGTTGTTTCTACGACTCGTTCATGGGTTCAACAGCTCGGTCTTGGAACGATTTTCCAACCTCTGTGTTTCCTATTTCCTACAACATGGATCTCTTCAAGACCCAAGTTAACTCCATTATTTCCATAAAAAGACTCACCACACAGCATCCCCAAATATGGCATAGGTAGCGAGGGAAATATTTTTCCTCGAGCCCAACATTGTGGGGTTAATGTAATAAAAAAAAATACTTAACTAACTAACTAACTAACTATCACGCCGTTTCCCCGTAGGGGTAGACAGAGAGGACGGACCGCCAAACAACTCGGTCTTGGCATACACTCCTTGCCTCATTCACATTCATACATCTTCTCATACATTTTGCATTATTCTGTTATACATTCTATTATTCTGACTCTTGACATGGCCCGACTCATCACTTGGTCGTGCCACGTCTTCCTTGGGCGTCCTCGGCTTCTTCTACCATTCACATTCGCGTCATAAATTCTTTCTTCATTCATTCGCTCAACACGTCCAAACCATCTAAGCATCTAAAATACTTCCAAATATTAAAAAAAAAAACCTTCGACCAGATACAAAATGAAATACCAAAATAATTTCGTCATCAGGAGCGCAGAAATTCTAAAGGTAATTTTTCCCTTTCCCATCACGTAATATCGTGATTCTGAAAATGAACAGAAATGAAGTGCAGACGACACAAAGGAATACGCTCCCTGAAATTATGTGCCCCTTGGAGACATTTTTCACATTGCGTGGGAGATGGCATCTTCTCCCTTCCTCCCTTAATCCACATTCTTTCTGCCCCGTTTTATGGTTCATAATGAGAGATACGCTTTGACTACAAAACTACATTTATAGGTACATGTTTTATGCCCTCTTATGTCGGAAAATCGTTCGTATTTTGCACTTGTATTACGTTTCATATTTATGGGAACGTGTAAAGGCTTTGAAAAAAATTATTAAGGGTAAACTGTTACTGCTTTTGAAGTTGTGAGTAAAATTTTAAATAAACGAAAAAGGGCTAAATTCTTTCCAGGAAAAAAAAACAACATTCGATTATGTAAAAATACTGTATTATGTACCACGATTGACGACAGACCAAGACTATTAAGATTTGGTCTCTGTAAAGATCGTAAGTGGTGAATTATACACTTTAAGGACTAGTCTTGTAAAAAAGTCGTTAAATGTCAGTTAATAAATTTTTTTTTTTTTTTCACGGCACATCTCGATTTAAATTAATTCAGGTAGATAGATAGTAGCCACAAAATATCCATTAAGAAAACAATTATAATGTTGATTTTTTTAATTGATAAACTAATAGCTCCTGACCGGCAATCAGAGGAGTGCGGGTTCGAGTCCCGTCGGCGGCATGTATCTTCTCTCGGGAGGTTTTTTCAATATGGATGAGTGTTTCAGGCTAATAATTATTACTTATAATAAATATAATGTTGGTAGCTTTCATGATACAGTTAAATAATGACAGAAGTTGTTTTGAATGAATAAGCTCAGTGGTCAAAACACTAATCCGGCAAGACAAAGATACAAGGTTCAATTCCCAGAACCGACCGAATCTTTTGCAAGAATTTTCTGTTTGACGATTTTGTTTGCGAGTGGTTATTACCGTCATCAGTGATTACATATTATATTTTAAGAATTAATTCAATAAGTTATTCCACTCTAAAAATATTAAATAAAATATAACTGGCTCTCAAATAAACCTTCATTTTAAAATATCAACACCCAACATTTAAGGCCCTGCTTACTTCAAATAAGCCAAAAGCGTGCCATTTAATTTTTCATCATTTAATTATCTCTTTGAAATAGAGAAATGGACGAATAATTTTCAAATCTTACCTTTTCAATTTATTATTTAACAATCAAACCCGAATTTAGCTAGGCGGAGTGGATTTTCTTTCGTTGGAAATAAATATTAATGCGACAGTTGTTGAAATGAACAAAAAATTTTGTATTACCATTTAGGCAATTCTTTAATTTTTAAACTTTACTTTTGGATCTTTTGGCTTCTTTAAAACAATGGAAGAAATATGATTCCTTGTAATATTGACTATGGATAGATAGAAGCGAATAACTGTAGATTTTAGATTTTTTCGTTCTATACATTTTTTAGTTAGCAAATTCAATTAATAATAATACTTGACTATATATATACTATCTATATACACCAGCGTATACGTACAAAACATCAATACTCTAAATACAATCGTTTGATATACATACTAACTTATTATTAGAGATATTTTTTAATCAATTTTAGGATTTAACTTTGTTAAATAACGATCAAATAATTACATTTTATAATAATTATCATTTTGGGGGGCCAACTGTCAAGGGAACAAATGTGGAGTAAACATTTTTAATCTATATATATGAAAATGAATCGCTTTTTCCCTTGGTCACGCCATAACTTTAGAACGGTGTTACCTACTTCATTCATCTCTTTTTTTAAAGTTTTCTAATATTTTGTAGAAGGTTCTTACCACCAAAATCGCTCAGAAAATTGGATAATTTCAGAAAAGTTAACGATTATTTTAACTTATTTACGTTTGATATATTATGATATTTCCAATAGTATTAATCCGATTGCGATAAAAATTTGGTGAGTGGTTGTGGATCTGCCTGTGAAGGTTTCTATAAAGCAATTCGGGAGGAGCGAAGGAAATGAAGGAGGAGTGGTTCGTGGGAGGGGGACGAGGGAAGGGGAAGGCGGAAAAGGTGGAAGGAGAATTCATGAGGAGCAAGGTTAGTGAGATAAGACGGGAGGGGGAAAGAGACGGAATCCATTATTAAACATCATATTTGTCAATCTCATATTTCAAATTTCAGTATTAACAGTATTTTTTTCGGCTATTTTTTTTCCGTATTATCGGCAGCTATCTTTTTCATTGCGATCGTTATCATATATTTTTCTGTGTCTTGTTCATTACCATATTTTCATTTTTGGATTATCAATGTTATCTTATGTTTCAATGATTTGTTACATTGAAAGCAATGAATGACCTTCAGAGTTATAAAAATTAAATATTCCTTTAGACATATTTGCCAAACGCTTCTTAGATTTTCTACCCTGTAGTGAAGTTAGAGGTTAGTGCCAAGACACGGATTCCAACCCGTTGAGGAACGTGTCAGGGGAGGTTACGCTCGAGGCCAGAGGAAACCAACAACATCCTCATAAAGGCTATAGTCGATTACAAGTGGTCCTCGCCGCTTCAGAGACACAAACAGTAGACACAAGGATCGTGCCTTTACCAGTCTCACACAACATGTAATTGGTGTGAACCGTAAACACAGCACGTGTTGCGACCAGGATTTCTTCCACAATTATTACGTTTTGCTATTTCTCGTAGAACTGGTAAAAAATATGAAAATAATTTTACTGTGTGAAGTTAAAGTTAAGCCAAAATAATACATATTGTTGTTGTTTTATTGAAGTAAATACTTCTTTACGCACGCTTGACTTGAGGGGTAAACTGGCGAATGCGTTACGGAAATTACAGCGTTACGAGGCGAACGATAGGCGAACAATAGGCGAACGATATGCGAACGATAATAAATTAAAAATTAATTTTGAGGTTCAGTCCTCACAATCTAATCGTAACAACAGTGCTCAAATCCATAGTAATGATGTTTGGAATGGGTGCTGGCATTTATGCTGACGATAGTTGTGTTGTTGTTTCTCACATCCTAAACGTTAAAATCTAACTAATAATTTCCTGCTGCACGTATGAATAAACGTTGCTCTCTAAATAGAATCCGCATCAAAAAAGTTTTATTTTAAACTTTGTAATAATTAAATCAACAATCCCATTCTAAGCGTAATTCCCATAATATAATTAATAAAATTTTCGTTTAGAGTGTGCGAATTCAGTGCATTGTAACGACTGATTTGTCACGTTGATTGGTAACAATCCGAACTTCGAGTCTTCAATATAGAATTTTATACACTGATGATTGGAATGGTTTTATTCGATGCCAGAAAGAAAATTAGATTAGATTACTAAAGAAGTATTTACTTCAGTCGTTTGGTCTAAAGCACTTTCGTATTTTTTTTACATTTACAAAGAAAGATCTGTAAGGACGATATGTGGATGATCTTTGGAAAGAATAGAGTGATCCAGAGACCGATGTTGTAGGAAAGAGGAAACACAGAAGCTCAAAAATCGTTCTACAACCGAGCTGTTGTCTTAAATTTTTGGAGATATCGAAAAACTAAAACTAAGATGTTCTGTATAAATAAATCTTATACTATTAAGATCTAAATATATATTGTGAAATCAGTTTGTGACAAGAACTGATTTAAACCCTTTATACAAAACACAAGAGAATTTTAATGTCATCATTAACTCTTTAAATATAATAACAAGTTACAAGTTAAAACTTCCAACAAGTTTTAAGTATACCCTGAGGAAGTCATTGCTTACGAGACATGTTGATTTTTTAAACAATGAAAGTTGTTAAAACTAAGTTTTTTTTATACATTTTCAATTAAAACGGTGCCAAAAAATAAATTTTCTATTTGAAGAAATCATTAACTTTCATCAAAACAAAAATGTAATAGGATTCAACCTCATTAGAAAAATTTATTTTGATTATATAGTAACAAGTTTTACATATTAATAGTATGGATAAGGAGGTTCTTCTACATTTGAAATTAAATGAAACAGTTATTTGGATTTTCGTTGTTTGTTTTTGGGGTGTTATGCCGTGTTGTGCTACCTCCTTCTTTAGCCGACGTTTCGGACAGCGTTGCAGTGTCCATCATCAGGGCAGATCCGGCAGATCCGTCGATGTGAATTTGTTGTGTTAAGTGTGTGCTTATTTATTTGGAAGCGATACCGTGTCGTCAGCTTCAATCCACTACGAGCTGGTAGGTATTGGCCGTGAAAATCTAAAAAACGTATCTAACCACTTATTTGGATGTTTTTTTTTCCATTTTAAGTGGTGTTTTAAAATGGTCCCGTTATTTTTTATTTGTGAACTAAAGTTAAGCTAACGTCACAGTGAAGCGTTTATTAAAAGCTTTGTGTTTTAAAAATGTAGTTATTTGAATAACAAAAAGCGTGTTATCTCCATTGATCCTTATAGAAAAGAATGGCAAATAAAGGGGAATACAACGAGTCATTTGAATATCATGCCCCCTGGCAAATTTCAAATTGAATGAGTTTTAAATTGCCGAAAGCCAAACGAGTGAGAGGCATTTATCAAATTACAGCAGGAGCAAGCGAGAGTGCGAGAGATACAGGAGCCCGAAAAATGAAAATTAAACTACGTTTTGCTCAAATGAACGGATAAAAAGAACTCGGCTTATGTGCGAAGGTTAGACGAAGGATTCCATTCTACATTTGGTTTTTTCTTTTTTTTACGTTTTGTTTTATTATTTTTTTTCCTCCGTCCGTTTTAACAAAGATTTATACGGCCAGGAATAAGGCGGCACGTTTGTACCGGGGTGATTTATGAAGGCAACTTTTGACGGATTTCTTATACAATAATTTTTGTTTTGTAATATACCTATTTTGCATGATGTGCCATCTCTTATTCCGAACACGCTCGGCGAAGGATGTGGGGAGATTTTCTTCGTACTACTTCCCTTGCCTATTTAATCTAATAAGCTCGGAGAAATTTGCTAAAGCATAAATCATTTCTCATTCTTGAGCTAAACCAAATACGCAATCAAACTGACACTGCCACTGCTACTCACTTATTTTAAATACAACTGTTTAAAACATTGTGTTTCATTATTATTTTTTTTAAGAATAACTTTTTTTTAACTTTTGAAGGTTATTTCCATCAATGAAATATATCATTGAAGAAGAAGATAACAATAATAATCTATTTTTTTTAAATATTAAATTGAACAAGACACAGAAAAATAATAAAAGATAATTGTCGCAACTGGGACACGAACCCAGAAACTTACATCTTACCGGGACACATACCTCTACCAATTGGGCCACTGCGATCTATTATGAGACTGTCGTAATTGCCAACTTCATATTTTAAATTTCAGAATTAACAATATTATCTTCGACTAATGTTTTTTTCTTCATATTATTGGCTGCTACCTTTATTATTGGAAACAAGTATTCAAATAATGTATTTGTTACCTAGATAGTGTCTCGGATAAATATATCCGATTTGATTTTTATAGAACACCTATTGACTTTTTAGAAAAGTCTAAATGAATATTCATTTTTTTTTTAAAAGAAAAACTCTCTCTTTCAACTTTTGGAGGTTATTCCGATCAATGTAATATATCATTGAAGAAGAAGATAACAATAAAAATCTATTTTTTTAAAATATGACACAGAAAACCAGAACCTTATATCTTACCGGGACATACACCTCTACCAATTGGGCCACTGCGATATATTATGAGATTGTCGTAATTGTCCTAGTTGTGACCATTATCTTTTATTATTTTTCTGTGTCTTGGTCATTTTCATATTTAAAAAAATTTGATTATTGTTGTTATCTTCTTCTTCAATGATACATTGTGTTTTTTTTTTTTTATTTAATTTTCTTGCTGGATATAGAAGACTATTCACATACAAGATTATCCATCATTCCCATGAATAACAGTTTTTTCTTAAACATTAACTCCCCACAGGAGGCCCTAAAGAAAATAATTTCCCTCATGTCCTATTTAATCTTTAGGGATGCAGTGTGGACGTTATTTTTAAGGAAAAAAAAGATCTTCTGGGAAGGTAATGGTTACTCTAAATTTTAGTTTTAAGCGAACTCTGATGTGGTCAGCATAGCTCAAAAAGCATATCAGTAATATCTTGTCTTTATTATTAATTCCAACTGCTTCCAACCAACCAACAGTAAGACTATGGCATCCCAATTGATATAATTGTATATATCGTTTTTGTGAGGCTGAAAGTAGTGGGAAGGAGAATACAATGGGGAGGGGGAAGGTGCGGAAGTACGTGGCTGTTCAGATCTAGTCACCAAATACGGCTAAGGCCATTAATCAACGTTTTAATTTTGAACGATGGTATTACGCCAGGGCGATACTGATAATATCTTCCACTCTGGAAGGTGACACAAATATACTTAATATTATTTTTTTAGATTATTAAATTATGAATTTACACAAATCAGTAATAAAATTTGCTTGCGCACACCGGGGTTTGAACCCGCAACCCTTGCCCCTCGACCACGGAGGCCGAAATATAAATAAAAACTGGTTAAAATGAAGTGTTAATTATTTAAAATAAAACGTGATATAAAACAAGGTTGCTGCGCTCAAAGAATTAAAATCTATATTAATATTCTGTAGGTACATATAGGTGAACACTTTTAATTTCAGTTTTGGGTTCGATTCCTCATAAATTTTGATTTGAACGAATTAAATATGGAATTACCCGCCAATCTTATGGAGAGTGAACTTTTACGAAAAAAACTGTATCTGAGACACAGATTTCGATTTGGGAGGCGGGAATGGATACCACTGCCCCGGGATCCATTTATAGGATTACCAACATTTCTGCCATAAGTCACCCCAAGTGGTTCGCTACGTTTGGTGACTTAGCAGGGATGCCCGAGTTCATTGGGTGAGGTTTGTCTACGAATTTGATCTGGACACACTGAACCCAGATCCCTGCCTACCCCTCATTTTTCCTTCCCAAACGTTCCTAATTTTTTCCCTTAAAAAGACCCTCCACACAGCATCCCCAATAATGACATATGCCCTGAGGAAAATAATTTCCCTCAGGGCCTCCTGTGTGAAGCTTATGTAAAAAAAAATCAAAAACTTCACCACGCAGAATTATATTTTCAATTTAAATTCATGTTTAACTAATGAGCAAACCGCCAAATATTTTACACTATAATTTCATAAATTGTATTTTCTAATGAAACAATTATTCAATTCTAATGACGGCAAACCACAATGCAACTGATTTTCCAGAGCATTGCAATACATCATCCGATAAGTTTAGTTAGGTGGTATAAAATATTTATCTTTATCATTAGCTTTACACAGGAGACCCCGAGGAAAATAATTTTTTATCAGGTTTAATAATTATAATTATCCAATGCAAGTAATACATTTGGCCCACCATGTTAACATGACGATCAGAATATTATATTACTGATACTTGATTAATAAAAACGCTGTTCTAGAATAACGTAACTTCATCAGGCCCACAGTCGCTTTTGGGAACAACTAATGTCAACATACATTTTTATGTCTCATTTACTGTCATATATGTCAGAAATGTCATACTGTCAGAAATGTGATATAAACGTAAAACTTATTTGACTAAAAACTAAATAAAAACGTAAATTTTTTAGGCGGAACATGATTAGGTTGTTGATTTTTCGTTTATAATTATTCATAGATGGGTAAAATTTTCCTGCGATTCAGCCATTTGAATTCTAAACAACACTATGTTTTTTGTCACACTACTGCCACATTTTACTTCAATAGCTTTTCACAAGAATCAGATAGAAAAAAGGGTTAATATTCATCGTAAAAAAATAATACAAATCAAAAGAGTTAACTAAAATCTTTAGTAAAAACATATAATAATCAAGAACACATAACCAAAACCTGTTGAACTAACCTTATACATTAGTAAACAAAAATAAACAGGTAACGTCTGACTATTGAGTTTGCATTGACGTTTTGTTATTCGCTGCTAGGCTTCGCACTCATGGTTGCCAAACTTACAACGATATGTATGTATATTTATATAAATTGTATAATTAAAAAAATAAATGTTTATTTCTTATAATACTGGAAGCGTATTTTATAACTCTTTGATAGCAGTTTTTAGGTTTTGGATACGTTCAGAAATACTCAATAAATTTAGATTTTTTTACAAATCGTAAATATTTTGTCTGTCTGATAGAATATGCCCGAGGCGTGTGAGGTTAATTAAAAACTTAATTGATAAACTAATGTTTTAGACAATAATTATAAACAATAATTATCTGCCTGAAACACTCATTCACATTGAAAAAATCTTCCGAGAAAAGATACATGCCGCCGACGGGACGTAAATGTACAGAAGTCGAAAAGTGATATTTAAGGAAATGTAGTTGGAAACGAAGTGGAAGCTGTAAGAGAGTAGTGATTAATTTCCCGACTTACCACCGCTGAGGGTGGAAAAAGCTCTTTAAAATCACTTAAACCTACGAATTAGTTCTTTATGGCACTAAATTAATTAAGCTTAATTACATTTTTATACTGCTGCGTGTTAAGAGTACACGATCCTGTTGTTAAAAATAATAATTCCGAGTGTTCTCTTTCTCGCCGGTTTATTATCCTGAAATTAGTAAATTTCCACAACACATTACTCTTGCCTCCTACCAACCTCAAACCTTTCTCTTACACTTATTTTTCACCAGTACTATTTTATCTCAAAACTTGTACAATACCTTTAATAATCATTTATCCACTCGAGCGACAGTCCAATTTATAACTTTCTTCTCGGATAGCTTGAGATATTTTTGTGATCATTTTGAAATTTTCCGCCCAAAAAAAACATACCTTTGAATTTTAATTCGGAGACATATAAACCATTTATAGCCAACGAATTCGCCTATATTTAAATAATCATTCCATATTTTTAGGATTTATAAAAAATAAATAAAAAATCATAAACCTTACGAAATGATATATTCTCTGGGTTTTCTAGTTATAAATTGCCGTGGGAAATTCAATGTTGCGTCCACATTAAATATTTTCTAAGAAGTTTCTTTGAAATGGTCTAATTAATATCAGTTATAAAAATATCTAAAATATATAAAACGAATTTTGAAAAGTTCTCAAGAGATGAAACGATTCATGGGAAAAAAATATTCGCCAGAAATTTTAGTTCGTGAAGTGCACAAATTTCATTACACAAAAATGTATTTTTTACTAACAAAAATTAATGCATCACATCAGACAGATACATTCATTAACTTTAATCCACAACAACAATTAACTTGATTAATGGTTTATTTATTGAAAATAATTCATATGCAAACATATTCACCTAGAACATTATATTGCGTTGTAGTTAACCAACTGTCACTCTTTTTAACAAATTCGCTTTAGTTTTAATTCTTTCGACATTTTAACTTGTCAATTTCATTGGTATTTCAATCATAATTACACTGACATAGAAATATGTTAGAAAAATCGACTAAAACACGTAAAAGATGACATTTTATAGGCTACGATTTTGAGAGCCACCAGTTCGAAACAATTTCGACTATTAACTGAATTGCGGAAGCTACAAAAGTGAAAAACAGTGACATCTATTGATCAATACTACAGGTACTTTCAGCTAAATAACACTAATTGCAGGATGCGGAATGCGGAATCATTTGATTTTTTTTTTAAGTATCTAAGTAAAATTTGCTACATTTTGGCAACAAAGCGATCCGAGGTTTTGGAAATAGTGCCGTAATGTCCTCAAGTGACCTACAAGGTAAGTACGGTCTTGTACATTTTCATAATAAAAAAATAAATAAAAAAATTGTACATTTTTAGGCAGCATCGCGTTAATTAGTCAGATGCATTGTACATATTGTTTTGTATCGCTGATCGAAGAACCGGTGGATGCAATGTTTTCGCCATAGGTTTTTTATGTTTGTCTAGTGTGTCATTAGAATTAAGATTGTAGAAATGTATTGAAATTTGTACAGCGCCCTTGAGGTGATTTTTCACAAAAAAGCGGCGCTATACAAATCATCCAAATATTATTATTATTAATGTGGCAAAAAACGTTCGAGTGGTTATCTACAAAAATCATTTACCTCCAATACTCATTTATCTACAATAATTATTTGCCTCCAATAATCTTAAACCTCCAATAATCATTCCCCTCAATGAATCATTTACCTTCAATAATCATTTACCACCAATAATTATTTATCTCAAAAATCTTTACATTTCTCTCACGCCTCGGGGATCTCTTTTGCACAGCATTCAGTCTACTTCATCCTTCCCCTGCCAATTCTATATCTCACTGCCATAAATCAGGGTAGATACCAGCACTCCGTTGTGGACTGCTAGCTTCGCTTGCTCTCTGAGTTTGTCTGTTCTCAAATTGTCTGACTTAATCGATTAAAATAAATAAATTCTAGTATTTTTTTAAATATCAATAACTTGCTTATGACTGGAAATCACCTGATCAGAAAGTTATTTTATTTATTTGTGTGTCATTCATATTATTATAGATAACATTTTGTATGGTATCCGGTCAGGCTAATAAATCAATTGAATGATATCACAGTATTTTTTATGAAAAGTCATCGAATCGTAAGGACAAGTCAAGCAAACACATAACATTTTGAATCAAAGATATTTCCGCAAGGAAAACTTGCCACTTTGATTGATCGTAATATGAAATCAATAAATTTTTTTTGAAAATACATTTCAATTCATGATAAAACGATATCTTTTTGTTAGAACTCAAAAATAATTAGATGATTATATAAATTGTTATATTTAATCATTGGAGACTATATTTGCGGCTCTCAAACGAAAATATTAAAAAGGAAAATCAGAAAAGGATTTGGTCGCATTTAGGAATAGAACCCAGGACCTTCGCATTGCCGGGGCTCTGCCTTAACCACCGAGCTAATTCAAGCTAATTTACCGACCGGTTTCGCTTTACTCAAGCATCCTCAGGGTACAAATTAATACTAAACAATAACTACAAAATGTGTGCTTATTTATACATATAGAGAGAGACAATTATATACATATAGAAAGAGACAACAATATAAAATTATTACAAACAGTGGGATGAGTATCCTCCTGAGGATGCTTGAGTAAAGCGAAACCGGTCGGTAAAGTAAATTAATAAATATCGTGGTTTTAAAACAAAAAGTGTTTTTATTTTTATTAAATATGTCAAACCACAAAGAGATTGCTTTCTACAATAATAACAAATATTTCCCCTGCACTCGTGGATAATTCAATACATGTCGCACATTAAAATTAAAATCGATTTTGTAACCGATACACTATTTAGAATGCAATTAGTTTGGGTAAATTCTTGCAATCATAGGTAAAGATAGCAGTCAATAAAGTTAAAAATGACCGAAGGGGCCCATAATTAGTTAAAGTTAAATATAATAACTAATAACAATAATTATTTTAATATAATAACCGGCAAGGCTAAGGTTTTAGAGTTTTCGTTTTTAAATTTTCGTTTAAGAGTCGCAAATATTGTCTCCAACAATTAGAATTAATTTTCATTGGCAATATGAAATTTATATTAAAAATTAAATATTTTCAGAACATGTTTACTTTCATTAAATACTAATTTATCTGAGTTGTGACAGTGTTTGTTTTAAAAATTGTTTGGTACGATGAATATGTCCGATCAAAAACATCAAATGATTATCTAACATTGACGTCCCACGCCGACTTTAAAAAATGATTTGAAATCTCGCTTTAGACATGCCCAGAACAATTGTTATTCTGACGAATAGTCTACGAGTGGTTCTGTTCCGGGATAAAATATTATTATCTAGGAATACACAGTGTGCCGGTCATAAATTATCACAACGATCATGGCATTTTATTTGACAAACGCCCCGCGTAAAGGCTTCGCGGTTCTACGCCTCCACAATTAATAAATTGCCGCAAATAAAATTAATCTCGGCCAGCGAAGGCACTTCTTGCCCCCACCCTTATTCTGCAAATAAAACATTTTCAAACAAGTGAAAATCGTACCCAAGAGAAGTAGATAAATCCGGCAAACTTGTAATACCTTCCATAAACCGTGAATTATAACTTAACTTTTGCCGGTGGGTTTTTTTTTCGCGAGTCGATAGTTTGCAATTTCTGCAATCGGTCGGTTTCGACCAACTTTCGCGATTCGTACGGCTATAAATAAGAGAAATATAATAACTGGGAGCTTTTTACGACTTCTCTGGAACAACCGTTACAAGATCAACAGTGGAAAAGTGCACTTGAAATATAAGTGGGTGTTTCCTGAACTTTTACGTTTATATGAGTAGGTACACATGTTTAAAAAGAATTTAATGTTTGTTTGCGGGAAATATTAATACGACCAAAAGGTGGGAGGATTGATAAGCTATTGCCTAAAACAATGAAGGGTTCTAAGGTGGGATGTAATTATGATTAATTGAAAAATTTACGAAATGGAATTTTTTTTTCAAAATTTATTGTTCATGGTATTACTTACCTTGGTTATTTCAGGCAATTTTTTTACTGAGTAAGTGCGAAATATGGGACTAAAAAAATCGTCTCAGTTTTGATAGGTTAATTGCTCTGGCTAATTTATTCGCTTTTGGGAACAATTCATATAGGTGTCATAGAAATCGTTGTGCCTATCTAACTGTCATGGTGATTACGTGATCTAAACCATGTTAAAAAGAGACAACACCACGTTTTATAATAAAATCTAAAAAAATCCACAAGATAATTAAAATTAACAGTTTTATGATTTATTTTAATTATCAAAAGCTTTGATTATTTATTTTTACATTAAACGATAAAAAGTGGGGTGACGGTATCCTGTTTAAAACATTGGTCTAATAAAACATGTCTTGATTAGTAAAACGTAACGTTGGCGATTTTAAAACTTGTTATGTTTACCTTAAAATCTTTTATATTTAAAAAAAATATGTACTTATTTCATTACCTTTCAAAAACAGTATTTTTGTTTTGGGATACGTTCAGAAATACCTACTGACTTTCTGACAAGATATGCCTAAGACCTGAGGGGTTAATTGATATTTCTAATCATTATAGTTTATCTCAGAAACAACCCAGCGAACTTTACATACTTTTTATGAGACCAGAGAGTTTTGATTTTTTTTCTTAACGGAAGAACGACATACTTAGTACGGAAATAATTACATTTTCAAAGCGAATCTTCTCACCACTCTCGCGTGATTATGATAGTGAAAACTAATAACATTGATAACCCATTATAAAGTATTGATCAAAGCAATCCCGCTGAGTGAATTTGTTGAAAAGGTCACCGGTGCTACCAGGCCAGCAGAAGCGATAAGGGGCTGGTAACATAATAGAAGCGACGGAGCTAACGATTCACTTTGCGTTATTTCTCTTTACGCCAATCGAAACTGAGGATATAGAAAGTGGGCCGATAATTGCCGACACGTCATCAATGGGGTGGAGTGCCACCCTCTTTCCCCGCCCGCTCTCATCCACCCCTCCGCACCCAACGCCTCACTGTAGGGGTATTAAAAGCTAGAAAACGAGCCAGACTGACTTGTAAAGAGGAATTGTAGGGGGATTGAAACTGTTACTGTGTTACTGTACGATACTCACAGAAAAGAAATCACTGAGTGAAAAGAAAACATACAAATAAAATACACATAAATTGGCTTACAATATTCAAGGAGAATAATTTATAAACCGTATGTAGTAATTAATGATGCATTTCTTAATTCCATTTAATTAGCCTTATCTTCTTCTTCTTCTCGTGCCCTATCCGTTCAACGGACGTTGGCTATGCGGACTTCTTTTACTGCGGTCCGGAACAGCTCTACAGTAGACTGGCCAAACCACTGTCTCAAGTTTTTCAGCCACAATGTCCTCCTTCTTCCGGCAATCTTTCCCTGCATTATGAGATGCAAGATCTCGTACTTCTCCGGATGTCTCATTATGTGTCCTAGATATTGAAGTTTTCGGATTTTTATTGTTTAAATAACTTATTTTTCTTTATTCATCCGAACCATAACATCTTCATTCGTAACTCTGTCCACCCAGCTTATTTTTAGTATTCTTCTGTAGATCCACATCTCGAATGCCTCAAGTCGCCTTATCAGTTCTTCAGTAAGTGTCCATGCTTCGATTCCATAAAATAATACTGAAAAAACGTAGCATCTGACTATTTGCATTCGTAATCCAAGGTTGAGATCATGACTGCAGAACATCTTTTCATGCGGATAAAGATTGCACGAGCTTGCTCAACGCGGCATTTGATTTCAACCGAAGCATTATCAATTTAGATTAATTCTTTTATTAGTATGTTGCTTATTTTCACTGATCTATAATAAGACACAGGTACTTTCATAAATAAAACAATTTTTTATGCTAAATGTAATATAAATATTTTTAAGGAGATGGAATAAGAAAAAAGTTTTATTCTTTTAAATTAATATACGCCTACACGTGCTCTTACAAACGTATGATTTATATAATAATTTTATGGAACAGTAGTCATGAAGTAAAATATGCTATAATTCGATATAAACCATGCAAAAGAAAAGTAGGTATTATGCCAACATTGATGATTGAAGTATGTTATTTATAGCCTACCTGTAATTACTATATTCCATGCGGTTGAATCATTGAATAAATATAAAAAGTATAACAAATAATAATAAAAAAAATAATAAAAAAATATCAAAGTTTCTAAAAGAGCAGTGCCAACTGCATGCAACCTTACAAGTTTCAAAAAATTACAAGCAAGTATCTAAACGACTCCTGATATTGCTGTTAAAGGTTTTTTTTAGATCGGGTAGTTCTTGTTTGTATATGAAAGATAATTTAGCTTAATAAATCATGGCTAATTTGCCATCAACTAAACCATTAACAATTTAAAAATAAAACATTCAAATAACGTAGGAATTGTGTAGTAGTACGAAGACAGTTTGTTCGATCATGCATGTAAATGCAGCGGTATGGTTTTTAGATAGTTTTTATTTTTTATACAGAATTTGAAAATTGATAAGATGTCTATATTAAAACTTAAAATTTTATTTGGTAGTTAATTTTATAAAAAGGGTTATTTTATTATTTGATTTAAACCATTACTATTTACCATAGCCTTTAACCGTAATAATATATTACTGTGAATGACATTAAAAACTTATAAGATTCAAGCAAGATAAGTGTAGCAAAGAAAATATATATGATAAATTTTGCAAATTGTCACTTGACATTTTAAATAAATGAAAAGAAAATACTTTGTTTTAAGTATCTTTATTTTTATTTAACGTCTACCGGTTTCGGTACCTCCGTACCATCATCAGGACTGTTACAAAATTTGTTTAAATAAAGTGACTTAAAACAAAGTATTTTCTTTTCATTTATTAAATTTTGCTTAAAAAAACTGTTTTTCGTAGATATTCGCACCTAAGTTTCAGTCAGCTTTCATTCGGAATTGCCCAAAACACAACGTTACTAATTTGCACCGTTACGAGCTGCCGGTTGCTTACCCCCTAGGGCCAATAACGCCTCCAATGTTCTTCTTCCGTACACTAACGGCAGCCTTCAATCACGGATCTCTTTCAAAGCCTTCGGCCGAAGCTCCCCGCCTGAATTCCGCTCGCACTGGGCCCTGAACCCCAATTGGGCTAAGTTCTGACTCGGGACTTTTTATGTTGTCTGGCATCGTTAAAAGCTACAAGTGCTAAGGTAATTTGCTGTAATTAATGACTCAAATTGCTCAATGTTTTTTCTTTTTTTTTCACGAAAGCCTACCAAATTTCTTTTATTGGTGTTTTAGGTACGTGCTTGTTGAACTGCTGTATTTTTCAATAGTCAAAATGTATGTATTGTAATCAGTCTATGCTAAATTTTAACATTTTTTGAGGTGTCTATGTTATATTTGGGTCACATGGTGTGGGTTACTACTTGTGCCGAAGATAGTCGAAGACAGATAAGCAGAGTAATTTATCTTGATATCAAAACTAGTTTCCCAGTTACTAGGACATTTTTCTATGTAAACAATACATGTATTGTACGAAATAACAATAAACAGTCACTGTGATCTCAAAGAACTTATAATTCTTTAATTAATCAACACAGAATAGTAATGAGATACTAGCCAGTAGGTACTAATAAAACAAAATATCTCTGGAGAGGATTGCAGAGAAACTTCACAAAATTAATATTTGAGTTATCTATTAAAAAAATGACAAAGGTTTGAAGCAATTGATCGCACTATTAAATATCCGTGGCAGTGCCGTAAGTTCCTTAGAGCTGATACCAGGGGTGATGGATTCAAATTCAGAGGCTTAAAAAACAAATTAAATTTTTGACATGCATGTTTTTATGTGAATTTTCACTGAAAATTTCTATGAAATTTCTAATTTCTAATAAAAAATCTTTAAACTTTTTTACATAGCTGTCTTCCTAAATGTTAAGGAGTGTTAATATTCAAAAAGCTTATAGGCTTGCACGGTATCACATTAGCGTGGAAAAGGGATACACTTTGTGGCATTCTGCGCCTAACCCCCAGTGTTGTCGACAACCCAAAAAAAGTTTGGCCAGCAACACGTCTCAGATGCCATAGCTCTAAAACTAAAACTTATAATGTTTATTAATAGTCTACTCTCGTATCGAAAGTGGAAGATATCAAAAAACCACTTGCTCAAGTGTTTTTTTTTCAACCCCCAAATCTTTTACAAGAACGTGGTTTTGAGGCTTCTCAGTTAAACTCTAATAAGGAAATCTCAATGACATTTCGGAAACCTATAAAAGCTTGACACGATGCCAATTACACCCAGCGACAGAAAGTCTCTGAAACTTTGATATTTTCACTAAATAGAGTAATAATGCGATAAAAAACATCCTTGAAAATACACCAAAATTTGGAATGCTCCCTTTTTACGATATCATACGTGAAGACGTTTCCAGAATGGCCGCTTTTCACGTAATGTAAGTGGAATATTTATCTGTTAGATTTTTTACAGGAATGAGAAGAATGTAGGTTGGGTGAATTCCCAATTGAGTGACCAAATATTTGGATATTTGAAAATGAGGCCATTGAAAAAGGGTCGTCCTCTGATTTTTCATACTGACAATAAAATAATTGTATTTCTCGTGAAAAAGATTCCAAAAAATTCAGGTTTCATTTTGTTAACGTTCTGATACTTAACCCAAATCATTTTTCTATGCTTTGTGTACACGTGTCACGCACGGTACCTAGGTATATAAGATTACGAGCAAAATACTATGTACCATGTATATAATAGTATGCATGTAATAGTTTGTACCTACTTTCATTCAAACATAATTTTATAATACTAGCAGTAAAAAACCCGCTCCGCGGGTTTTGTTGCTAGGCCCTGCGGGCGGCTTTTCGTTCTGCTTTGACCAGTTTAAGTGTTGGTGACAATTTATAAAGCATCACCCTTTTGCAAAACTAACTACTAATAACATTAAACTACAGAATATATGTTTAATAGGTAGATATATAATAGTAGACATTCTTCCATTAAGACCGTGAATAATGAGGGAACAGTCTTCCCCCCAACATAAATCTACTTATTATTGAATGAAAGCGAAAAAAGTTTCTTCTCCCATACCATTTATTGGATAACCAACGCCCCTGCCATAGATTACCCCAAGTGGTTCGCAACGTTTAATGACTTAGCAGGGGTGCCCAGGTTCATTGTGTGAGGTTTGTCTAGGTCTTGGCGGCACATGAGTTTGCCCACCTACTGCGTGGCGAGCCAGATGGGGAGGGACCGATGGTACACATTTTATCTCTCCAACCGGACTATCTCGGGAGGGATGGATTCATACGTCAGTCACTCCTGAACATATTGACCCCCCAGATCTCTAACCACTCTTCATACTTTTTTCCTTAAATATACTATTATAGATGGTGCCACTTCCGTTTGCATATCGCACGTTGAGCGAGTGATAAGTGTGAATATCACGGCAGCAGCTCCGTAGAAAATAGCACGTACACTGACGGGTCTGAAAGGTTTCCATACAGTGTGGCGTTAGAGATTTACTCGGAGTCGGGTTCTTAAATTTGAACTGTACGGGCATTACCGTATTAATATACTTCGATACAGAACACTAAAAACTATCGTTGGGTTAGAATTTGGATGGCTAAACTTTACATCAATTTTGGGCTATAAACGATGACTAGTCTTATTAACCAGTAACACCGATATAGTATTGATATTTTTTTCGTCTTTATTCTAGTTAACCCCTCAGGCCTCGAGCATATTTTGTTTAATGGTCATATTATATCCGCTTTGCAATAAAACGCAAAGAAAAAAAATCATAAAATAAAATGTATCCGAAAACTAAAAACTTTTTTGGAAAGGTAATAAAAAACGATTTCAAATTTTTTTCTTAGAAATAAACGCATACTTTTTAATAATATTTTTTTTGTGTGCAATCATGTCAGAAGGTTTAGTAGCTCACCTTACGTTTTGATAAAGAAAAAAAAAAAACAAACATAGATTTTACTAATCAAGTGTATATAAACATTATTGTGACCTTACTTTTTATCGTTTAATAGAAAAATTAAGAATTTAAAAAATCAAAATTGTTTCATTCCGGTCGGAAATTTTGGTTTCATGAAGATAGTCATTTTAAGGTAGATTCAGACTGGACGACGTACGTACGCATCGCTACGCCAAACAATGCTTAGCAACCCATACATTTTCTATGAAAATGGCCACAGAAATCGCACGTCGCGATGCGTGTGGATAATGTGATTCTAAAACATAAGTTTTCATTGAAAATCTATGGTTGCTAAGTAGCCCAGATATTGTTAGGCGTAGCGATGCACACGTACGTCGACCCAGTCTGAATCTACCATTACTCTTTGTGTTGATTTATATATACTTATCATTTTTCACTATGATAGTAAAAGATATATAACGATTTCTATGAGACCTACATGAGCTGTTCCTAAAAGCGAATAAAGTAGCCCGAGGGGTTAAGATTTATGGTCGAATACACTGTAAGCAAGTATTAAACCAAAAAGCTTAATGTGACATACGTGCATCACGTATAACTTTTTTTGGAGGATCATTGTTTGTTATGACATGAGTATTAAATGACTCAGTACATAACTCGTCATAAGAAATATTCTTCCTAAGAAAAGTAATAAAGCAAAAATACCGACTTGGCATTAATATATTCCGCAATTCAAGTTGATTCAGACTTCAGCGAGTAGAGTAATGAACCAAATAGAATATATTATGATCAGCGGTTGATATCTCGTGGCCTTCGTGAGGCAAGAATAAGGCTGAGTGGGGTCGGGAAGGCTCTACCTTCGTCTCTCAGAGAGCAGCCTCCCCCTTCCGTTTCCCTCCCATAAGATGCCACCGGAAGAGGATTCCGGTTTCGTTCCGAGCAGTTCAAACAACCCCGCATTTATACATAACCTCCCTTACCCTACTGATATGGTTTTGATGTTCGATATTTCAACGAGGTTTCAAGTGTAATTTTGTAGATTTTCGTGAGAATTATTTATTTAGAAATAATGTTATTATTTAATCTAACTTTTTGAGCGTTTTTTAGTGATTAAATTACCTTGTGGACGCTTCTAAATACTACATTTCCCTGCTTCATAATTATTTAAATCAATTGACTAAATTACCTTGTGGACGCTTCGAAATACTACATTTTCCTGCTTCATATTTATTTAAAATAAGTTATTTACTCACTAAATTACATTGTGGTCGCTTCTAAACACTACATTTCCCTGCTTCATAATTATTTAAAACAATTTATTTATTGACTAAATTAACTTGTGGTCGCTTCTAAACACTACATTTCCCTGCTTCGTAATTATTTAAAACAATTTATTTATTGACTAAATTAACTTGTGGTCGCTTCTAAACACTACATTTCCCTGCTTCGTAATTATTTAAAACAATTTATTTATTGACTAAATTGCCTTGTGGTCGCTTCTAAACACTAAATTTCCCTGCTTCATAATTATTTAAAACAATTTATTTATTGACTAAATTAACTTGTGGACGCTTCTAAATACTACATTTCCCTGTTTCATAATTTTTCAAAACAAGTTATTTATTGACTAAATTACCTTGTGGTCGCTTCTAAATACTACATTTTTCTGCTTCATATGTATTTAAAACGAGTTATTTACTTATTAAATTACCTTGTGGTCGCTTCTAAATACTACATTTTTCTGCTTCATATGTATTTAAAACGAGTCATTTACTTATTAAATTACATTGTGGTCGCTTCTAAATACTACATTTCCCTACTTCATAATTATTTAAAACAATTTATTTATTGACTAAATTAACTTGTGGACGATTCTTAATACTACGTTTCCCTGCTTCATATGTATTTAATACAAGTTATTTAGTGACTAAATCACCTTGTGGACGCTTCTAAATACTACATTTCCCTGTTTCATAATTATTTAAAACAATTTATTTATTGACTAAATTAACTTGTGGAAGATTCTTAATACTACGTTTCCCTGCTTCATATGTATTTAATACAAGTTATTTAGTGACTACATTACCTTTTGGGCGCTTCTTAATACTACATTGCCACGCTTCATATTAATTTAAAACAAGTTATTTTGAAACATCGCTCAACATATAAATTAAAAAATAAATGTCTACACTATATTTAAATGATGGAAACTATCCGGCACGTGTAAGACGATAAGCTCCTATTCAGATAAATTAAATCTTTTTTGAAGATTTTGGAAAGTGAAGAAAGCGTTGATAAGATAAAGGTAGTCAATATCAAAAGGGAAAAATAATTATATGTGTCTTACGATAGGTCTTGGCATGTATGTTATGCGCATATTTTACAAACTTTATGCAATAGGGATACAATTTTCTAGACGTCCTATAAATCCATTACATTCTAACTAAATTTTATTGTCATTTTAAGCCGCTTTGGCAATGTATTGGTTTTTATAATGTTTTGACAAAATAAATGAACATGAATTTAATAAATAATGACATCCTAACAAGATGATACTGTGTTTTATTTTAAAACTTTATTTTTGACTGACAAAAATAGCTTCAATCATCGATTTTTGACCTTATTTCGAGTAAAAAATCTACTTATGAAAATTTTGTTTTGGTGACATTTTTTTCTATAAAAACATTAAAAAATGTTGATGTGCAGTTAAGGATGGGATAAGGGATTGGGGCTCCCTCGGGCTGCTCAGCTGGGTGATCAGTGACGACAAGTAAAATAATAATATTTTTGTGCGATTGAGAGGAAGAAAAAAGACAAAAGTCACAGGAGACAAAAATTTAATTAATTTTTTTTTACTCCAAATAATGTTAGAGATCGCTCGTTAAAGAAAGTCTGGTACTTCCCGTAATTAACACCCTGTCTACAGAAGAAAACATCCTTCTATCATTACAGCTGGTCCCCCTGGGGCCGGAGCCCTGCATTTGCAGTATTGAAGAATCCTGCGCACGAGAGGTATGAAGCACTGCAATTGCAGTGTCGACCTTATATTTGTATTGGTTGAAGTTTCTTGTCGACCCCTACGGGGTAACGAATGCTATTAATTAATTAAAAAAAATTAAATACACAACAAGCCTACTTTAATGAGTAGGAAAATATTAAAGACTAATTAAATGAGGCACTCAAAAAAATGTAAACACTTTGCGTGACCCAATTAAAATTTTTCCTTCGTTTGAATTAAGCTATCCTTATACAGAAAAAACCCGCTACGTGCGCGAGATTATAAAAAATGTGGCCGTTTCATTATTTTTTCAGAAAAGGTCACCTGTATTTAAGGTATTATTTAAGTCCGATCCTTTTTAACTGGATAATAGAACCTTGCTTTATTGTTTGTAAAGTGACAGAAAGCTAAATTTAAAAATCTTTTCGAAATAACATATTATATTATTTATTTCGGTTAATTTCGTTTTGCCCCTTTTAATACTGGGAGAACTGATTTGGTGCGTTTTATTTGCTAATGATTAGGAAGCAGAATCGTAAAATTACCTTCTTTAAAAAACATTTTCTGGCTTGCGCTGATATCCGATATTGCTGACATACCTGGAACAAAAGAAAAAAAATGTATTAGTACAATATTATGAACTATTATTGCAAAACAACAAAATGTATAAAATTATGAATGACAAAATTAATGCAATTAAAACTAGTACATAGCTATGTGTTTAGTGTTTTTGTTTCGTCAAGTTGCGAATATTATTATTTAATTTTTGAAAAAGCACGTGGAAAAATTTTCTACAAAAATTCGTAATTCAGATTTTTTAAAAGTCATTGAACTGCATTTATTTACAGGAAAATCTCATATGACTTATTTGTATTAACTCTTATTTGACTGGAAAATATAATAAAACTTATGAATATTTTCGCAAGCCTTCGTTATAATGTGTTATTTATTTTTTATAAAAAATATTTTATTAAAGCAGATTAGAAGCTATCCTGGTGAAACTAGATAGCGTCGCTGGGCGTACACCTGCTTTATGATTTTTTTTATCGGAGAGTGAAAAAAACAGTTTTTTTATAAGGTGGTTCTGCTAACAATATTAATTTATATGAATAATGTTTATTAATTTACACAATTAATCAAAAGACATCTAAGGCTCCTTTTATTTTCCTGTTTAAAAATGATGTTTTTTCACTCTCCTGTAAAATTTTGAAAAATTTCGCAATGAAAGTATTACGCGGCCAGCGACGATAGGACGTACTATATTTTGATATATTTTTTTAATATTTATATCTTATAATTATGTAGTAATATGGTACAATACATAAAAAACAATTGTGAAAAAAAAATGTAAGTAATTACCATATATTATTAAATTGTAAATAAATTATAAGTAATTAATGATGTAAGCCGGCGTACGGCGGACGATCGGTATTTTTATCCCTGGAATAAAAAGTTTGTTTTCATTTGTTTTTCGATGTAACTCCACAAAATGATGATCAAATGTATAAGGAAAAATTGCTTTCTTTGAAAACCATATAGTAGTATAGTGAAATGCAAATTGTACCTTTTATATAATATATGCTCATCACTAATGATAGAGTTATCGAATGAACATGACAGATGTGACAGGGAACATAAATACCAAGCGAGACGTCATGTCTCGCTAACGCTTGGTCAATGTTGCTGCCTTGTAAGCTAACTTAATCACATACGTATGCAAAGTAAATCCGTACTACAACTAATGATCTCAATGGTCAATTGCCTATTTTTCTTGTGAAAAGAAATATCTAATTATTTGTTATGTAGGCGTTTTATTTAAGAATTTGTCTGTACAAATGTTCATCAGAAGACCAATTGATCTCCATAATGATGTTGTAGCAAAGTCCTGTATTTGAAATTTCAGCAAAAAAAGGTCAGTTTTTGGATCACGAAACAGGCTCACATCAAGTTTATTTTGTTCGTATTTATACACAACATGGAACCTTATATTTCTTTATGTAGATAGATAATTTGTTGGTAATTTATTGATAATCGCACAAGTGTCCCGTGAAACAATGGCATCCACAATTGAGGTATTTTTAGAGTCTGAAGAATGTGTGGAGGGGAAGAAAATAGAAAAGAGGATGGTGGGGACCTGGATTTTCGAATCTGGTCACAAAATGGGTAAAACTACTGCAAGCCACTTTCAAATCGAATGGGCGTCTGAGAATATCTTCCACTCTGGAACGTATCACAAATATACCATTTAACATTTTAAAACTAATAAATTATAAAAGTGCACAACTAAATAAAATAAAATTTACTTGCACAGGCAGGGATTTGAGCCCACGACCTTCGGATTACGAGTTCTGAGCCTTACCCCTCTGCAGCAATTTTTAAACGGGTGTGAGAAAAAGGCAATAAGTATTCTCAAATTCATAAAACAACGATTTGCCGAAAACGAAAAGCCGAAAAGATATCAGATCTATTTTTTATTTTGCTGCAATATATTAATGAAAATAAGTTGTTATAAAGCCTAAAACAATTAAAAGTGAATCAATCATTCCGACTGCATCGCTGTTCATTTAGTCGTGACGGTTTCGAATTCCCCTTTCGTGAGCGGAAGAATCACTCGCGTCCCGGCGTAGCCTCGTAGATAGTAGATTCTATCTAGTACGTAGTAGGTACGCGGCGTGGAAATAGCGGTGGTACGGTCGGAAAAAAGCTCGCAGGCTACGTGACAAAATAACAAATATGGCCGCTTTCAGCGCCCGAGTGATTTACCTCAGCGCCGCGGCGGATGCCCGGCGGACGCCCGCACTAAAACCAAGCGCCGACCGCCGACCAACTCTTGAGCGCCAAATAGCAAAACGAACGACTTCACTGCGATATATTGTACTTCACAACAGAGTTGCAATGGATATTTCAACTTAGATTGCGATATACGGTTGTTATAAAAATGTACGAAAGGAAAACGAATTTAAACGTATTCTTGGCACGTACGACAAACGATGTGCTTGTTAATTAACATAAGAATGTGTTAATTAAGTGAGCTACAGCACGGCCTAACTGTTTACCTATAATTTAAACACGTAAATCAATGAATATCAAATTTGTTTGTTCCATGGTCGTGACATCCCTTCATTGTCGCCTTCTTATTTGTTGACCAGGATTTTAAAATATTAACGAAAATGTATTACGTCAAGGATGGCAACGATAAACAGACATAAGAGCAATAAATACTGATTTAGCATGAGTAACTCAGGAGAGAAAGCTGCCACAATCATTTGACAATTTTTACTACCTATCAAAAATAGGTCGATGGCATTAGTTTAATAAAAAAACTCAACTACAATAAATAGTGGGATCGGAGGATTGAAAATATAATTTTCATAATAATTAAATTTATTTATTAAATATTCAACTAAATGGTGAATGAATACAAATGAATAATTGTAGACAAATGATTTAATTTGGTTTTATCGAAATTTTATAGTGTAACTGTTTGAAAATTAGTTTTCTTTACTTTGAAGTAAAATGATTGATTTTCATGTGATATTTTCGAAAGATAAAGGTAAAATTTTAAATTAAAAACAGCCAAAGCGGAAAACAAATTTATTATTAGCACGAGCATTTTATGATTACACTATTTTAAACTAACATACTCAGGTGTAGGTCAAACTTATAATACTAAATCATTACGACGGCCTTCGTAGCCGAGAGGTAAGGCTCTCGTTTAGCAATCCGAAGGTCACGGGTTTAAATTCCGGCGTGTACAAGTAAATTTTATTTGATTGATTTGTGTTATTTTCAATTTCATAATTTTAAATAATATAAGGTGTATTTGCGGCACGTTTCAGGGTTGAAGATATTTTCAGTATAGTCCTTATATAATACCACCATTGTGAATTGAAACTTTGCTTGAAATGGTGGTAACCATGTTTTGTGACCAGATTTGAATAGACAGGTACTCCCCAACTTCTTCTTCACCATCTCCCGTTTCCCTCCTCATTACTGTCAGCCTCACAACATACCCCAATTGGGGTTGCCACAGTCTCAGAGGCTTCAGATGTTCAGAAATTCAGCAGTTCGGACCCTTATTTGGTGAGGAAAAGAATAATAAAATACAAATTATCCATTTTAATTAATGAAGCGAAACACAATCGAAATCTGAAACAGAAAAAAGCAGAGAAATATCGGGTCACATCTGGAACTCGAACCCAGGACCTTCGGCTTTCCGGACAGATGCTCTAACAGATGATGTTATAATTTGAGGTTTTATCAATTAAGTTAAAAATAAAAGTTAAATTATCCGTTATAAAGCTAAGTCATCCAGGCAAAATTATCAAAAAAAATAAACAGTGGTTTCCAGATAATCAGTCATAGAAAGCGGTGAAAGAGGTATTGAAAAATGGCGCTATAAAAAAAATCTTCAGTTTCTTTGATCGTCCGGGAAATAATCGATTTTCCGAGAAAGGCTTGAATTAGACGTTTCCGCTCCTCTTAACGGCGTATTGTTCCGTTTCGTTTAGAGAAAAACAGGACTCCTATTCCGACGCCTCCGCGAGCTCGCTTCTCCCGGCTTCTCAAAGATTTCGCGAAGGTCTTGATTTATTGTCTCGTAGCAAAGGGATGAAAAAAATTGAGAAAAAGTACGACGGGGAGGAACAACAGACGGGGCACAATGAAGACAGATTCCGCTGTGAGTTTGGATGCGAGGGCTAAATTAAGCGGCGTCTCTTTTACCCCTTTTTATAATTATGAGTTATTTTATTATGAATGTTTCGAGTACAACAGGTTGCGCAATAATAATAAGCTTGAAACAATTCTGTCTGAGATTTGCGCCGTTACTAAAATAATATTATTTTAGTAACAAAAACAATTTAACGTTAGAATTAACCGCTAAAACTATTCGTTTAACTTTTAAGTGGTTTATTTTGCATAATATTATGTAAATATGATGGTTTTCTACTAGAGAAAAACATCTGCCTGCTGCAATCAAAACGAAAACAGGGGTGGTTATTTTTTTAGTATTTTATTTGTAATTAAATGAAACAATATATCTTAGTTACAACCACTGATTTATTTAGTTACACGCCGACCGGTTTCGGAACAACCGTTCCTTCTTCAGGGCAAACATATAATGATGACAATTACAAAATAGTGGGTGGGTACAATTTATCAGTAGGTGTTGTGGTAGGGGTGGGGGCGTGGCTAGGAATTGATGAAGAGTAAGTGGGGACAGAATGGACACCGAATTGGAAGAGATTTAATATTGGGCTATAGGTTAATATTTTTTGTTTATTGATAATCGACTCATTATTTTTAAGGGATTTTTTTATTTCTAGAGCTTCTAAGTTATCTAAGCGTTTTCCTTTATTATTAATGTGAAGAATATTTATCCCTGTATTTTTTTCAAAACTATGGTTATTTTCAATTATATGGTTAGCGAAATCGGAGAAATTATTATTATTAAGACACCTTAAGTGTTATTTGATTCTAATTTCGAAATTACGCGTTGTTTTCCTTGTAATTGTCATCATTATATGTTTGCCCTGAAGAAGGAATGGTTGTTCCGAAACCGGTCGGCGTGTAACTAAATTAATCAGTGGTTGTAACTAAGATATATTTTTTCATTTAATTATAAAATGGATAACCACAAAGCTAATTTCAAAAGTATTTTATTTGTGTTCATTTTTTTATTTTTTAACTAAAAAAACTCTCTTTTTAATTTTTAAAGGTTATTTCCATCAATGTAATTTGAAGAAGAAGATAACAAATATAATGAACAAGACACAGAAAAATAATAAAAGATAATAAAAGATAATGGTCGCAACTGGGACTCGAACCCAGAACCTTACATCTTACCGGGACATACACCTATACTAATTGGGCCACTGCGATTTATTATGAGACTGTCGTTATTGTCAACTTCATATTTCAAATTTCAGAATTAACAATGTTATCTTTGACTAATGTTTTTTTTCCATATTATTGGCAGCTACCTTTATTATTGGAAACAAGTATTAAAAGAATGTATTTGTTACCTAGATAGTGTCTCGGATAAATATATCCGATTTTTATTTTTATGGAACACTTATTGACTTTTTATAAAAGTCTAAATGAATATTCATTTTCATATTTAAAAAAAATATTTTTTTTATTGTTATTTTCTTCCTTAATGATATTTTATTTGTGTTCTTAGGTTATAAGACAAATTAACTAAGTGACATTTTAATACCTCTTTTAAAACTCGTAAAAAGTGGTAAAAAACACAATGACCTTACCTAACGTAAATCCATTAAAAAAAATGTATCACTTTTAATGATTTTTTAAAGAAGTGATGAAGTTCCACATTGTTGAGTCGTCTGGTCACGGTTCATGTTTTTGAGTAACAGTACATTAATTTCAAAATCTAATTTAAAACATCTGCCGGTGTAGTCCAGCGGTAGGGCGTTCGACTGCCATTCCGAAGGTCGCGGGTTCGAACCCGGCGCGCGCAAATAAATTTTATTTAATCGATTTGTGTTATTTCACAATTAATTATTTAAAATAATGTGTAGTATGTTTGCAGCACGTTCCAGAGTGGAAGATACTCTTAGTATCGCCCTGGTGTAAGACCACCATTCAGAATTGAAACGTTGCTTGAAATGGCTTTAGCCGTGTTTAATGACTAGATCTGAATAGCCAAATACTTCCCCACATTCCTCTTCCTCGTCTCCTTCCCTTTCCCACTCACCTTCAGCCTCATAACATATCCCGATTGGGAATGCCATAATATCACTGGCTGCAGACGGGAGCAGTTGGGGCGAGATACCTGAATGATATTTTTATGTAGCACATCTTTTTAAAATTGGAGCATCACATAAGGATGTCGGATATATTTTTGTATTTTTTTTTTATCTATGTTAAAATTGTTCCTCTCCTTTCTTTTTCTATAGCACATATTATTCAACTAAAAAAATATATTTTAACCTACATTTTTATGCTGTCTACAATTGAAAAAATGGTTTCTGTTTTGTTTTTTTTTGTTCTCTATCTTTTTACTATAACATATTATTTTGACTTTAATTTACCTTCATACCTACTATTTATATAATGTTCATATTTTAAGCTGACCTTTTTTTTTATCCAAACATTGTGTCTCTGTTTACACTTACTATGTAAAAGCCAGTAAGGGCGTTGAAAATGAATAAATAAATAATAAAAAAATAAATATGTAAAAGTGAGTTACCAATATTAAAGTAAGTAAGTATAACATTTTATCAAGCATACCTACCCCAGTTTTGTAAATACTCCGCTCAGACATGTTTTCCTGATTAAAAACCCTTACTTCCTACGGGAACAATAATTTAACGTTATTTTTATTCAAATTTATAAGAAAGATATTGATTTATTACTCCGCTATCTTCGAAAGTTCTTCTAGTGCGAATTACATTGAAATCTTCCCTGTTGACGACTCTCTTAATCTACGAGTTTCTCATTCCTCCCACTCTTTGGCTGGATTCCTTTAAAAACATAATAGTCATAGTTCTCCGAGTTCGAGTTTTGTCTGTAGTTCGACATTTTAATCCAAGTCACATCTTAGCTAAAGAAAATCTGGTTTATGAACTCAATGAATGCTCCTAAATGGATCAGATCTTGATTTTAAGTTCTTTTTTATCACGTTCAAGAATCAAACATTTATTGATAAGAAACTTACTTAAAATATAATTTGAAAAATGTAGTAGTTTTAATTTGGGAGGCAAGAATGGGTACCGCCGCCCCGGGAAACATTTATTTATTTAGGGATAACCAACACCTCTGCCATAGGTCACCCCAAGTGGTTCGCTACATTTGGTGACTTAGCAGGGGTGCCCGGTTTCATGGGGTAAGGTTTGTCTAGGTCTTGGCGGCGGATGAACTAGACACACTGAACCCCAGATTCCTACCCAACCATCATACCTTTTTACTTCCCAGAACTTCCTATCCTTCCTTTCCTTAAAAAATACGCTCCACACAGCATCCCCAAAGATGACATAGGCACTGAGGGAAATTATTTTCCTTTATTATCAGATCTATAAATATATGTACAAATAATAAAAAAAGTACTTGGGTTCTCATCGGTATTTGCTTGATAAATGTACAATTATGTAAATTAAAAATAGAACATGATATAAATAATAGATGAAATACATAAATAATTAGATCAAAACATACATGATTTAAAGGTACAGTAGAAAATTTCTAGGCCTCGAAGTTCGTTGATTTTTTCGCAGATACGTCGCATTAATTAATTTTGGTCGATTTACAATGTGGTATATTGAATTTTTTTTTTTAAATACAAATTTTTCCGAGTTACGAAATACATGTCAATATTTGAAAATCTCGTATTACAAACACAGTAAGTGAAAAATGTTGCTTGTGTCGTGATGGAGGACTTAGCCAGTGGAGGAATCGAACACGCGTCGCCCGGGAGGGTCCCAAACGCGCATTTGACTCAGCCACCGGTCATAAATAAATATTACAATAATAAATCATAATAATTTTATTACTTGGTTCTATTGACGACCTTTTCGTCAGTAAAACCAATGTGTAATCAAAAATGTATATATATTGTAAAAAACAAAATCTATTGCTGAATAAACGATTTAATTATTATTATTTGTTCCAAAATTTTTATTTTTCTTTCACTGTTCTTTTGGATCCAAAATTAACAAAATGGTTACTAATTTTAGGCAGGACAGAGTTAGAAATATTATTAAAAATGCTATTTGATAATTACGTACCTACTACGAGCGCCTTATATATTTCTTTTGTTAAAAAAAATATATTTTCTTTTTTTTTACTACTTTTTTTGTATACTGTTTTTTTGTATCCAAAAAATAACGAAATAGATACTAATTTAAGGCAGGACAGAGACAGAAACATTATTAAAAATGCTATCTGATAATTATGTATTACGAGCGCCTTACATATTTAATTTTGTTACCAAAAAATTTCTTTTCTTTTACTGTTTTCAGTATATTCACTTCAAATACACTTTTTCTTGTACATTAGATACTAAATTGATTTGATTGTATATTAGATACTAAATTGATTGGAAATTGTTTAATACTTATATGAATCATCATGTACCTACCTACCTTCCTAATATGTACGATACCTGTAAATTTGACTGTCCTAGAACGGGAGACCTACCTAGTTGGACAGTCAAAATGTCAATAAAATGTAATAACAAATAAATAAATAAATTTTATCATACGTTAAAGACTTAATTGGGCATGTTCAAATAAATTAATAGTAAAATATATTATAAACAATACGTAGAACGATTGTTAGTTTTGGTGGACTTTAGTGAAGAGTTCTCTGTTTCTGGCTTCTCAGTACAAAAAACTTCAGAATGAAGTAGTCTGTAGAATAAGATGTATAACACAAACGATCCAACACAAAGCAGATTTAATTGCCGGAACGGAGTTGTGTTTTATTCATTATTTGCCCTTACATATTGTTTCTATTTTGTTCCGTGCAATAACTTACACTTAAGTTGTTAAAGCGGGGAGAATTTATTATTCAAATTGGCAAAGCCCTGAATGCTTCTCGTCTTTTAGTATGCAAATTTTAAGATTCCAATGTGTGCTATACGATAGTACCTAATCATTGTACTCAGAAGTTACATGAATTTCAGAGGAAACCAATAACTTACAATCGCCGACAAGGAGAATAATGTCTAGGACTCTACTAAACAAAGGAAAATGTTGTTGGATTATAATTGGACGCGTAACATATCAAATGAATAGAGATCGGTGAATGGAAGATGGAATGAATTGCTTATTGTTTTTAATGAAATTATTGGGTTATTTCAATATATCTAACAAATTAAACACCCAAACATAGCATTCTAAAAAATAGCCTAAGTTATTTGAAGCCTGATAAGGTGAACCATGACGTCAGTTCGTAACTGCGGTTTTTATATGAAAAATCTGAGGATCTAGCATCGGGATGTACTCCAAGTCTTACTAGGGGTTGATGTTATTAAAGCTAGTGGGCCTGACGGAATCACCGCCCTGGTACTGCAGAGGTGCGTTCCAGAAAAAGCTTTTTAAAATTTCCCTGAAATCTGGCTCTGTACCCTCTGGTTGAAAAAAAGCTGTTATCCATCATATTCCAAAGAAGGGTAACCGCTCCAACCCGGCCAACCACCGCCCCATAGCTATCACATCAGTTCTGTCACAGGTGATGGAACGTGTGATCAACGACAATCTGCTCACATACCTCGAGAAGAACAAGATTATCAACGACTGTCAATACACATTCCGGCGGGACCGCTCGTGCGGTGATCTTCTCGCGTATGTGAAGCATGTTTAAGGGCGGTGTCTGGAAAGTTTCGGTGAGACCCAAACTGTCGCACTGGACATTTCCAAGGTTTTTGACCGAGGACACAACAAACTGCCTTCTTACGGACTTCCCGCATCTTTGTGTATGTGGATTGCCGACTTTTTGAGGGAAAGGTCGATTCAGACGGTTGCTGATGGTTTCACATCTTCCTCGCATTTAATAAAGACCGGCGTGACACAGGGTTCGGTTCTATCTCCGACTTTGTTCTCGTTGCACATCAATGACCTTTTCACATGTGCACCAAATCATTGTTACGCGGATGACAGTACAGTCCATGACAGCTTTTTGTTTGACAAGCCCCAAAGGGTGCACACATTCTAACGGTTCGGAGGGCTTTGAAGCAAAGAATGGACGGTTATCTCGAGAGTGTTTTTGCTTGGGGTAAGAATAATCTAGTCGAATTTAATGTTTCAAAGACTCAATCAAGTGTGATCACGTCTAAAAGGGAACGAAATGACAATGTAGTCTCCTTCAACGGTAGCAATGTACCAAACAGACCCTCCATTGTTATGCTTAGTGTAACTCTAAGTAACCAGCTCATGTTCGGGGGCTCCATCGAATCCAGAGTAAAGTTAGCCTATCAGAAACTGGGCGTACTGTACAGGGCCCGCAGATACTTTAATAGTGCCAACTGCTGACTCTGTACAAATCGCAAGTGCGCCCCACGGTTGAATTTGGCAGCCACCTCTGGTCTGGAGCCCCAAAGTACCTGAAAAAATCCTGGACTCTGTGCAAAAATGGTTGGTCCATTTGATAGATTTTATCATAGATTTTCCATATATTCATTTACATAGATTATAATTTGGGAGGCGGGTATGGGTAACGTCACCCCGGGAATAATACTAGTGTGAAATAGGTTATACCACGAGGTTCATATGTTTGATGACCTAGCAGGGGTGCCCGGGTCTTGGCGGCGAATGCATCTGATCATCAACTACGGAGCGGGCTGGATCGGAAGAGGCCGATTTGGGGAGATCTTGACCTCTCTGGCCCGGCAGGTGGAATGGATTTATACGTCCGTTACCCTTAAACGTACCTTCCCTAGATTCCTACCCATCCTCACCAATTCCACTTCTTTCTTTCCTTAACAAGACCCTCCACATATAAAGATGACGTAGGCCCTAAGGAAAAACCATTATCTTTAGGGCCTCCTGTGTGTGGTTAATGTAAAAAAAACTTTAGTAAACAAGCCATGTATATTCTAGATATGTATATTGATAGATAATTTAATAAAGTTAAACAATGTTCAATCCATTGATATATTCCATCAGATTGGTAATTACCGGGCCAAAGCGTTGCCACTGCACATTGGACCACAGACATATGCCCAGCGAACGTCAGTTCAGTGGTCAATGGGACGTTGGCCGAGTTGGACCAGGCTATGCGCGATCAGAACAAACTCCAAAATGACTAATGTCTCGTGAAATAATGCAATTCAGGGGCACAAAAACATAATAAATCAAGCGAAATTATTTTCCACGCATACGTTACATTCCACGCATATTTATTTACATATTCATATCAAATTAAAAAACGCAAATATCAAAGTAAAATATCGAATGCCATAATTTAGGTTCAAAATGCTATCTGATAATTAGGTTCTGATTTTGTATATTTTTAAAAAATAATAAAAATAATTATGTTTTAATCTTCGTGCAAAAGAAGTCATACTTCTTACTTTGGTTTATTATTAGTAATCTAGTAAATTTTTACTAGATTATTCATAATTTTATTTTTACGTAATAAATATTAATAAGTTTGCAGGGTACCTAAAGATGCAGCACGCCGTGAGAAGTGGGTGGAAATAATTCGATTGCTGAGAAAATATAACACAAGTGAATCATTCCATTTTATTAATTAAAACCATTATTTATAAATACTTAAAAATAAAATTGGATCGCGAAAACAAATTATTCATACAAACTTACAAAAAAAAATCTAAACCAAAATTGCTTTTTTTCTCCTGAAGTTATTTATTCATTAATCTCAACCAAACATCAAACGAAAATTAAATTAAGTAAGCAAAGAATGATAATTAGCAAAGGTAAAATATATATATATTAATATTAATGCTCTTGACCACCAGATTTTAAGACAATCGCAGTCTCGCGAAAAACGACCACTCTGCCCCTCGAGTTTAACCGACCTCAAAGCTGATTTTCGCGAGACAGCGACCGTGGATGACCGATTAAGTGTTTTGCAGTCTTGCGAAAAACGACCATTCTGCCCCTCAATTTTAACCGACCTCAAAGCTGATTTTCGCGAGACAGCGACCGTGGATGAAAATACATACGATTTTTTCAGACCTGATTTGTATGGGAAAAATTCAGCCAGAATTTTACCAATTGCAAATTTTCATATAAAAAAACTGATGCAAAAAAAAAAAACTACTAATGAAACTGATGTATTAAAACCTAGCGGCGAAAACTAGAAGCGCTCATTATTCGAAGAAGAAATTCAAAGTTATATTGCCAGCCGCCAGGTTCGCCCATCAAAAAAGGAAAAATTTATCGTCAGACCTTCACGACAAATTTGAGTACAAAACAGTATCTTGAGGTGTGTTTTTTAAATTTTCTTAGGCGACTCGCTTGAAAATTTTACATATGAGAGGGTTCCACGGCATTCGAGATTGGGTCGTAAAAAATCATTCTGGTGGAAATGTTTTTGAATAGGATCGTAGACGAGAGGATTGGCCATCTTATTCAGGCAAAACATCTAACCCTCTTCATTATAAATTTGCCGCTAAACTTTGCCAAACTTTTGACATCTAGCGAAAAAATTGTGTAAAAAACGTTTCGTCATGAATGAAAATTTTTTGCGGCCAGTAGAAGTGCGAAAACACTAGCCACCGGGTAGGTACTTTATTGCTTGCGACTAACTTCACGACTGATCACAGCGAGTATAGTGACCTAGCCTGTATCAAAACCTCCGCAACATTATCCGTGTAGGTTTTGTATGAAAATGTTTTTAAAAAGATGGCGGAATTCGATTTTCAGGCTTTTATTGAAGGAGGTTATGCTAATTTTTATGGTTCAGTCTTGCCCTTATAAAAAATATGTAGAACATTATAACTGGGTAGGTACTGTATGTATGAACTGAAGATAAAACTTTTTCCACCGTATTTCAAATTAATGATTTGAAATAAAAAAGGCACCAAAGATGGTAGGTACTTTTATCCATCGTATTACAAATTAATGAAATGATTTTTTTCTTTAAATTACCAAAGATGCTGGATAATTGTTGGTTTTTCTATAGACATTTATTTTTATTAACAGGTTTTTGAAAGATTTTTTCGCTTATTTTTTTATTGCAACGAAATATAGTTTGATTTAATATTTTTTGCTCAGTAATAAAAAATTGTAGAGCGCCGTTTCTGATGCCCGTCATCGATGCTCGGCATGGTTTCTAAATATGATAGTGAGAACTGGTGTTATGAAATTATTTGATATACTATTCATCCGATTGAGATAAAACATTGGGAATTTGATGTGTGCATACTCAGGATGGGTTCTATATATACCTAATAGAAAGCTCTGGCGTAATTAAATTATTTCCAATACTATTCATCCGATTGAGATAAAACTTTGGGGATTTTATGCATGGCTTTTCTATATAATAATAAGCTCTGGCGTACTGAAATTATTTCCTATACTATTCATCCGATTGCGATGAAACTTTGGGAATTTGATGTGTGCATGCCCGGGGTGGTTTCTACGCATAATAGTAAGATCTGGCATTATGAAATTATTTCATCTACTATCCATCCGATTGCGATGAAACTTAGGTCTGTCATGTGATATATCGATTCTGATAAAGCGAGGGTGGGGATTTTATATTAGTCAAAATTACGGTCGCCATTTTGTTTTTTAAGACTTTACTTAGGTTAATCATGTGACATATCGATTCTGACAAAGCGAGGATGGGGATATCATATTAGTCAAAATTACGGTCGCCATTTTGTTTTTTAAGACTTTTCTTAGGTAAGTCATGTGACATATCGATTCAGACAAAGCGAGGATGGGGATTTCATATTAGTTAAAATTACAATCGCCATTTTGTTTTTTAGGACTTTACTTAGGTTAATCATGTGACATATCGATTCTGACAAAGCGAGGATGGGGATTTCATATTAGTTAAAATTACGGTCGCCATTTTGTTTTTTAAGACTTTACTTAGGTTAATCATGTGACATATCGATTCTGACAAAGCGAGGATGGGGATATCATATTAGTCAAAATTACGGTCGCCATTTTGTTTTTTAAGACTTTTCTTAGGTAAGTCATGTGACATATCGATTCAGACAAAGCGAGGATGGGGATTTCATATTAGTTAAAATTACGGTCGCCATTTTGTTTTTTAAGACTTTACTTAGGTTAGTCATGTGACATATCGATTCTGACAAAGAGAGGATGGGGATTTCATACTATACTATTCATCCGATTGCGATGAAACTTTGGGGATTTCATGTGTGCATGCCCGGGGTGGTTTCTACGCATAACAGTAAGTAAGCTCTGGCGTTATGAAATTATTTCATCTACTATCCATCCGATTGCGATGAAACTTAGGTTTGTCATATCGATTCAGACAAAGCGAGAATGGGGATTTCATATTAGTTAAAATCACGGGCGCCATTTTGTATTTGAAGACTTTACTTCGGTTAGTCATGTGACATATCGATTCTGACAAACCGAGGATGGGGATTTCATATTAGTCAAAATTTCGGTCGCCATGTTGTTTTTTAAGACTTTTCTTAAGTTAGTCATGTGACATATCGATTCTGACAAAGCGAGGAAGGGGATTTTATTTTAGTTAAATTTATGGTTACCATGTAGATTTTAAAAAACCCAAAATTTCTAAATATTCAAATTTCAAAATTCTTTAATTTTAAAAATACTTCATATTTTAAAAATATTCAATTTTCACAAACCCTGTGAAGGCTCACAAGCCTTGCTTCATCCACATTCATACATAGTTTTTTTTTCTCCAAATATTTAATATGAAAAAAAATGTACGCACACACTTTTTATTTCATCCACCTTCAAACGTCAAATCGCGTAGTGCTTTAACCAATTAGTTGCGTTGCAACGGGCAAAAGCTAGTTATATATTAATGCTCGTAACCACCAGATTTTAAGTCAATCGCAGTCTCGCGAAAAACGACCACTCTGCCCCTCAAGTTTAACCGACCTCAAAGCTGATTTTCGCGAGACATCGACCGTGGATAAAAATACATACGATTTTTTCAGACCTGATTTGTATGGGAAAAATTCAGCCAGAATTTTACCAATTGCAAATTTTCATATAAAAAAACTGATGCAAAAAAAATAAACTGCTAATAAAACTGATGTATGAAAACCTAGCGGCGAAAACTAGAAGCGCTCATTATTCGACGAAGAAATTCAAAGTTGTATTTCCAGCCGCCAGGTTCGCCCATCAAAAAAGGAAAAATTTATCGTCAGACCTTCACGAAAAATTTGTGAAAGAGCCTCAGTACTGAAATCGTAAAGTGTATATTTTTTTAAATATAAGGCGTCTCACCTCAAAACTTTACATTCCGACGAGCCTCGAGGTAAATCAAAATTGCGACTTAAAAAAGATACCTGGCTTAGATGTTTTTGAATTATTTCGACTACGACAGGTTTTGGAACATAAATAATATATTATATTTATGACTTTTCATGGAAATTTTGTCAGGATTCGTTTTCAAACGTCGGTAATTTCTGACGTTTACGAAAAAAATTCCGAGTTAAAAACTGTTAAAATGTTCGTAGCCAGTAAAAAAATGCTTTATTAAGGAAAAATTTATCGTCAGACCTTCAAAGTACTGAAATGTTGGGGCATTTTTGAAAATTATTCTATGGCGTCTCGCATGTTAATTTGACATTTCGACGAGTCTCATGTGTATCAATATTACGTCAAAAATAGCATATGTGGATAAGATGTTTTTCTATAATTTTGAAAACCATAGATTTCCGAACTCCAATAATACATTACATTTACCACATTTCATGTAAATTATTTCAGGATACATCTTCAAAAGTTGAAAAAATTCTGACGTTTATGAAGAAATGCAAAATAAAAACAGGTTAAACGTTACCGGCCAGCTACATAACGTTGATTTTAATTGCTGGGTTGGTACTTTTGTAAAGACAAATAAAATTCGAACGGTTCAGGCTGCCGAGATCATAGAAAATAATTTACCAGTGGGTAGGTACCTACTTGGGTGGGAACGTTATTTTTCAAATATTGAGAATTTAACATGATGAATAAAACTGTTTAAATAACTCAGAATAATCCATTTTTTTTGCCTAATGGTGTAGGTACTTCTTTAAATAGTGCACAATAGTGTTATTATAATATCATTCGGCGTGGGTGGTGTGCATTGGTACTGCCACCCCGTGAATCATTTGTTGGATGACCAAACCCTTTATAACCGGTTAATCTGAGTCGATTTAAGAATATCTAAATATATTCAGGTTGGCAAAAAGATGTATCTCAGTGACGTTTTGCATCGTTATATGCACCAATACACACAATCCTAAGGGCGGGCTTTTTCGTGTGAATGTTTATGCATAAACTATGGATCTTACTCGACTAATTTAAAACAAAATTAGGAAAATCTACCGGGAAAAGAGAAGTTTATTTAATTTTTATAATAGCTCTACACAGGAGGCCTTGAAGAAAATAATTCCTCTCAGGGCCTATGTCATCTTTGGGGATGCTGTGTGAAGGGTTATTTTTAGGAAAGTAAGGAGATGATGTTCTGGTAAGGAAAAAGTTATGAGGGGTGGGTAGGAATCTGGGGATCAGTGTGTGGAGTGACGGACGAAAATAATTCCTCTCAGGGCCTATGTCATCTTTGGGGATGCTGTGTGAAGGGTTCTTTTTAGGAAGGTAAGGAGATGATGTTCTGGTAAGGAAAAAGTTATGAGGGGTGGGTAGGAATCTGGGGATCAGTGTGTGGAGTGACGGACGAATGATTTTATCCCTCCCACTGCGGTGCAAGGTGATGTTCCGAGAGAGCTTTGCTGAAGAACCCAAAAAGTCTCCCTAAACCAGTCTCTTCCGATCTGGTCTGCCACGAAATTGGTGGGCAGACGAATCCACCGCCAAGACCAGAACAAACCTCATGAACCCAGGCACCACTTCTAAATCAACAAACATAGCGAACCACTTGAAATGACCTATTGCAGAGGCGTTGGCCTACCCACCCAGCGAATTTTTTTAGCGTAAGATCCTCACGGCTTTTGCGGTAGGTCAGAGGCCCTAGCACGCTCGCTCTATAACGATCGATAGGATAACTATCGGTAACTTCTCATCGTTCCCTAGCATGACTACAGATCGCCAACGAATAAGTGACAGTTCACAATGACTAAGTGTCCTTAACATATTCGACATCAACTGTTGTTTGTTCGTTAGCGATGTGCAGTTGTCCTAGGGAACGATGAGAAGTTACCGATAGTTATCCTACCGATCGTTATAGAGCAAGCGTGCTAGGGCCTGAACAAAAAATTAGACTTTAGCCTTTAAAAAAATTGAGCTTTGGCGTATTTGAGAATCCTTCATTTGCAAACGAAATTGCGTCAAAATGACGGCCTCTGGCGTAAATGTTTTTTGATATATTCAATGGCAAAAGGTTTCGAAAACTTATTCAACCGTTTTTTTAGTGGCATTCCATTGAAAATATTCCACAATATCGAGCTAAAAATTTGACATTTTACAAAAAAATCCATGAAAAATCCGCTAACAAATTATACAAGATTTAAAAATATTACTGGTCAGGTGGATTGGTATAATAATAATCACTGGGTAGGTACCTACTTTGCTCCATCGAATTACAAATAAATGTTTTGAAATTAAGAGAAATCACCAAAGATGGTAGGTACTAAATGCGTTTCTTCTGGAAAAATGCCGATTGCAGTTTGTCGGTCTTTTAATTCAAATTCAGAAACAGGGTGGTAAAAAAAATTCCGCTCGAAATATACTGATTAATTTTTTATTAAAACTCATGATTTTTTCCTTAATTTTTTTGGTTTAGAAAATATTGTCTTGCGTTTGCGACCAACGTTTTTGCGGCGCATTAAAATTTATCTAAATAAGATGCAAAGTTTTTTTTCTAATTTTCTATACATTTATCGTTATTAATAATTATTGATTACGAAAAGAGTTATGGCGTCCGTGACATCAAAAGGTGGATACTTGAAAGATGTCATTTCCATAAAAAAATATTAAAGAGTCGATTTAAAAAAAAAATCATTTTTTTAATCGATTGGTTTTTGTAATAATGAGTGAGGAAATTTTGCCGGACCCTGTCGTTCATTTCGACTGTCCAATCAGGGAGTTCAGTAGGCATGCGGATTGCATTGAATTCAAATATCGATATTTACTCTAAGTAAGAACTTCTTTCCTTTAAATCACAAAAAAAATATGATATAAAATAAAAAAAAGTAACCAAAGATGGATATTTCCAAAAAAATGTAGGTGTACACGGGGGTAGGTAGATATGCAGGTAGGTAGGAACTAAGTACTGAACAGGTACTCTGGGTAGGTAGGTATGTATGAAGGTACTTTTTATAAATTAGGTGGGTTCGATGCAGTGCTACAGATTTTTTATATGCATATAAATCGAAAAATAGATCGGTCAGGATTCGTTCGTTTACTTTGGACATTATTCAATTTTAAAATAAAAATAATTATACGTGTGCACGGGTAGCCGGATATTGTTAAAGAATTTCTTTGTGTAATTTTTTTGCTGCAGTAAAATTGAGTTTGATAAGATGGTTTTTTGTTGAACAAATATTTTTTGTTTGAGGGTTAGGTAGGTTTTTTTTCCAATACTATTCATCTGATGGCGACAAAACTTTTGGGATTTGATGTGTGCATGCCCGGGTTGGTTTCTACGCATAATAGTAAGCTCTGGCTTTATGAAATTATTTTATATACTATTCACCCGATCGAGATGAAACTTTGGAAATTTGATGTGTGCATGCCTGGGATGGTTTTTATGCATAAAAGTAAGCTCTGGCGTTATGAAAATATTTCCTTTAATTTTCATCCGATTGAGATGAAACTTTAGGAATTCGATGTTGACATGCTCGGGATGGTTTCTATGTAAAAGAGTAAGCTCTGGCGTTATGAAATTTTTTCCAATACTATTCATTTGATTGCGACAAAACTTTTGAGCTTTGATGTGTGCATGCCCGGGTTGGTTTCTACGCATAATAGTAAGCTCTGGAATTATGAAATTATTTACGCATAATGGTAAGATCTGGCGTTATGAAATTATTTCCTATACTTTCCATCCGATTGAGATGAAACTTTGGGAATTTGATGTTGGATACTCGGGATGGTTTGAACATAAAAGAGTAAGCTCTGGCGTTATGATTTTTTTTCCAATACTTTTCATCTGATTGCGACAAAACTTTTGGTATTTGATGTGTGCATGCCCGGGTTGGTTTCTACGCATAATAGTAAGCTCTGGCTCTATGAAATTATTTCCTATACTATTCATCTGATTGCGATGAAACTTTGGGGATTTGATGTGTGCATGTCCGGGATGGTTTCTATGCGTAATAATAAGCTCTGGCGTTATCAAATTATTTCATATACTATTCACCCGATTGAGATGAAACTTTGGTGATTTGATGTGTGCATGCCTGGGATGGTTTTTATGCATAAAAGTAAGCTCTGGCGTAATGAAATTATTTCCTTTACTTTTCATCCGATTGAGATGAAACTTTGGGAATTCGATGTTGGCATGCTAGGGATGGTTTCTATATATAAGAATAAGCTCTGGCATTATGAAATTATTTCCAATACTATTCATCCGATTGCGATGAAACTTTGGGGATATGATGTGTGCATGCTCGAAATGGTTTTAAAATATAATAATGAGCTCTAGCGTAATGAAATTATCTACAATAATATTCATCCGATTGCGATAAAACTTTGGTGAGTTATTGTGCGCAAGCCCGCGAAGTTTTCTTTATATAATGCAGAGATTTGGCGTTATCAAATTCATACAAAAAATTTAAATAGGTGTAACGGGAGTTATTAGAAAAGTGAGTGCATATCATATAATTTAGAAACAATTTATTAGTGAAAAAATTGAGCCGTAAACTTCTAGGCCCCTTTTTGCGAGAAAAGGCCCATACTGAACGCCTTAACCAGGGCGACCAAAGTGGCTAAGTAGCGGGTGTACAAAATTGAGCGATTAACTCACAGGACCCTTTGAGTAGTTCTCACAATCCTTGCTTCATCCACATTCAAACATCGATTTTTTTTTTCAAATATTTAATTTTTAAAAAATGTAGACACACACACTTCTTGCTTCATCCACATTCAAACGTCAAATCGCTTAGTGCTTTAACCAATTAGTTGCCTTGCAACGGGCAAAAGCTAGTATATATTAATGCTCGTAACCACCAGATTTTAAGTCAATCGCAGTCTTGCGAAAAACGACCACTCTGCCCCTCAAGTTTAACCGACCTCAAAGCTGATTTTCGCGAGACATCGACCGTGGATAAAAATACATACGATTTTTTCAGACCTGATTTGTATGGGAAAAATTCAGCCAGAATTTTACCAATTGCAAATTTTCATATAAAAAAACTGATGCAAAAAAAATAAACTGCTAATAAAACTGATGTATGAAACCTAGCGGCGAAAACTAGAAGCGCTCATTATTCGACGAAGAAATTCAAAGTTGTATTTCCAGCCGCCAGGTTCGCCAGTCAAAAAAGGAAAAATTTATCGTCAGACCTTCACGACAAATTTGTGAAACAGCGTCAGTACTGAAATCGTAAAGTGTATATTTTTTTAAATATAAGGCGTCTCACCTCAAAATTTAACATTTCGACGAGCCTCGAGGTAAATCAAAATTGCGACTTAAAAAAGATTCCCGGCTTAGATGTTTTTGTATTATTTCGACTACGACAGGTTTTGGAACATAAATAATATATTATATTTATGACTTTTCATGGAAATTTTGTCAGGATTCGTTTTCAAACGTCGGTAATTTCTGACGTTTACGAAAAAAATTCCGAGTTAAAAACTGTTAAAATGTTCGTAGCCAGTAAAAAAATGCTTTATTAAGGAAAAAATTATCGTCAGACCTTCAAAGTACTGAAATGTTGGGGCATTTTTGAAAATTATTCTATGGCGTCTCGCATGTTAATTTGACATTTCGACGAGTCTCATGTGTATCAATATTACGTCAAAAATAGCATATGTGGATAAGATGTTTTTCTATAATTTTGAAAACCATAGATTTCCAAACTCCAATAATACATTACATTTACCACATTTCATGTAAATTATTTCAGGATACATCTTCAAAAGTTGAAAAAATTCTGACGTTTATGAAGAAATGCAAAATAAAAACAGGTTAAACGTTACCGGCCAGCTACATAACGTTGATTTTAATTGCTGGGTTGGTACTTTTGTAAAGACAAATAAAATTCGAACGGTTCAGGCTGCCGAGATCATAGAAAATAATTTACCAGTGGGTAGGTACCTACTTGGGTGGGAACGTTATTTTTCAAATATTGAGAATTTAACATGATGAATAAAACTGTTTAAATAACTCAGGATAATCCATTTTTTTGCCTAATGGTGTAGGTACTTCTTTAAATAGTGCACAATAGTGTTATTATAATATCATTCGGCGTGGGTGGTGTGCATTGGTACTGCCACCCCGTGAATCATTTGTTGGATGACCAAACCCTTTATAACCGGTTAATCTGAGTCGATTTAAGAATATCTAAATATATTCAGGTTGGCAAAAAGATGTATCTCAGTGACGTTTTGCATCGTTATATGCACCAATACACACAATCCTAAGGGCGGGCTTTTTCGTGTGAATGTTTATGCATAAACTATGGATCTTACTCGACTAATTTAAAACAAAATTAGGAAAATCTACCGGGAAAAGAGAAGTTTATTTAATTTTTATAATAGCTCTACACAGGAGGCCTTGAAGAAAATAATTCCTCTCAGGGCCTATGTCATCTTTGGGGATGCTGTGTGAAGGGTTCTTTTTAGGAAGGTAAGGAGATGATGTTCTGGTAAGGAAAAAGTTATGAGGGGTGGGTAGGAATCTGGGGATCAGTGTGTGGAGTGACGGACGAATGATTTTATCCCTCCCACTGTGGTGCAAGGTGATGTTCCGAGAGAGCTTTGCTGAAGAACCCAAAAAGTCTCCCTAAACCAGTCTCTTCCGATCTGGTCTGCCACGAAATTGGTGGGCAGACGAATCCACCGCCAAGACCAGAACAAACCTCATGAACCCAGGCACCACTTCTAAATCAACAAACATAGCGAACCACTTGAAATGACCTATTGCAGAGGCGTTGGCCTACCCACCCAGCGAATTTTTTTAGCGTAAGATCCTCACGGCTTTTGCGGTAGGTCAGAGGCCCTAGCACGCTCGCTCTATAACGATCGATAGGATAACTATCGGTAACTTCTCATCGTTCCCTAGCATGACTACAGATCGCCAACGAATAAGTGACAGTTCACAATGACTAAGTGTCCTTAACATATTCGACATCAACTGTTGTTTGTTCGTTAGCGATGTGCAGTTGTCCTAGGGAACGATGAGAAGTTACCGATAGTTATCCTACCGATCGTTATAGAGCAAGCGTGCTAGGGCCTGAACAAAAAATTAGACTTTAGCCTTTAAAAAAATTGAGCTTTGGCGTATTTGAGAATCCTTCATTTGCAAACGAAATTGCGTCAAAATGACGGCCTCTGGCGTAAATGTTTTTTGATATATTCAATGGCAAAAGGTTTCGAAAACTTATTCAACCGTTTTTTTAGTGGCATTCCATTGAAAATATTCCACAATATCGAGCTAAAAATTTGACATTTTACAAAAAAATCCATGAAAAATCCGCTAACAAATTATACAAGATTTAAAAATATTACTGGTCAGGTGGATTGGTATAATAATAATCACTGGGTAGGTACCTACTTTGCTCCATCGAATTACAAATAAATGGTTTGAAATTAAGAGAAATCACCAAAGATGGTAGGTACTAAATGCGTTTCTTCTGGAAAAATGCCGATTGCAGTTTGTCGGTCTTTTAATTCAAATTCAGAAACAGGGTGGTAAAAAAAATTCCGCTCGAAATATACTGATTAATTTTTTTATTAAAACTCATGATTTTTTCCTTAATTTTTTTTGTTTAGAAAATATTGTCTTGCGTTTGCGACCAACGTTTTTGCGGCGCATTAAAATTTATCTAAATAAGATGCAAAGTTTTTTTTCTAATTTTCTATACATTTATCGTTATTAATAATTATTGATTACGAAAAGAGTTATGGCGTCCGTGACATCAAAAGGTGGATACTTGAAAGATGTCATTTCCATAAAAAAATATTAAAGAGTCGATTTAAAAAAAAAATCATTTTTTTAATCGATTGGTTTTTGTAATAATGAGTGAGGAAATTTTGCCGGACCCTGTCGTTCATTTCGACTGTCCAATCAGGGAGTTCAGTAGGCATGCGGATTGCATTGAATTCAAATATCGATATTTACTCTAAGTAAGAACTTCTTTCCTTTAAATCACAAAAAAAATATGATATAAAATAAAAAAAAGTAACCAAAGATGGATATTTCCAAAAAAATGTAGGTGTACACGGGGGTAGGTAGATATGCAGGTAGGTATGAACTAAGTACTGAACAGGTACTCTGGGTAGGTAGGTATGTATGAAGGTACTTTTTATAAATTAGGTGGGTTCGATGCAGTGCTACAGATTTTTTATATGCATATAAATCGAAAAATAGATCGGTCAGGATTCGTTCGTTTACTTTGGACATTATTCAATTTTAAAATAAAAATAATTATACGTGTGCACGGGTAGCCGGATATTGTTAAAGAATTTCTTTGTGTAATTTTTTTGCTGCAGTAAAATTGAGTTTGATAAGATGGTTTTTTGTTGAACAAATATTTTTTGTTTGAGGGTTAGGTAGGTTTTTTTTCCAATACTATTCATCTGATGGCGACAAAACTTTTGGGATTTGATGTGTGCATGCCCGGGTTGGTTTCTACGCATAATAGTAAGCTCTGGCTTTATGAAATTATTTTATATACTATTCACCCGATCGAGATGAAACTTTGGAAATTTGATGTGTGCATGCCTGGGATGGTTTTTATGCATAAAAGTAAGCTCTGGCGTTATGAAAATATTTCCTTTAATTTTCATCCGATTGAGATGAAACTTTGGGAATTCGATGTTGACATGCTCGGGATGGTTTCTATGTAAAAGAGTAAGCTCTGGCGTTATGAAATTTTTTCCAATACTATTCATTTGATTGCGACAAAACTTTTGAGCTTTGATGTGTGCATGCCCGGGTTGGTTTCTACGCATAATAGTAAGCTCTGGAATTATGAAATTATTTACGCATAATGGTAAGATCTGGCGTTATGAAATTATTTCCTATACTTTCCATCCGATTGAGATGAAACTTTGGGAATTTGATGTTGGATACTCGGGATGGTTTGAACATAAAAGAGTAAGCTCTGGCGTTATGATTTTTTTTCCAATACTTTTCATCTGATTGCGACAAAACTTTTGGTATTTGATGTGTGCATGCCCGGGTTGGTTTCTACGCATAATAGTAAGCTCTGGCTCTATGAAATTATTTCCTATACTATTCATCTGATTGCGATGAAACTTTGGGGATTTGATGTGTGCATGTCCGGGATGGTTTCTATGCGTAATAATAAGCTCTGGCGTTATCAAATTATTTCATATACTATTCACCCGATTGAGATGAAACTTTGGAGATTTGATGTGTGCATGCCTGGGATGGTTTTTATGCATAAAAGTAAGCTCTGGCGTAATGAAATTATTTCCTTTACTTTTCATCCGATTGAGATGAAACTTTGGGAATTCGATTTTGGCATGCTAGGGATGGTTTCTATATATAAGAATAAGCTCTGGCATTATGAAATTATTTCCAATACTATTCATCCGATTGCGATGAAACTTTGGGGATATGATGTGTGCATGCTCGAAATGGTTTTAAAATATAATAATGAGCTCTAGCGTAATGAAATTATCTACAATAATATTCATCCGATTGCGATGAAACTTTGGTGAGTTATTGTGCGCAAGCCCGCGAAGTTTTCTTTATATAATGCAGAGATTTGGCGTTATCAAATTCATACAAAAAATTTAAATAGGTGTAACGGGAGTTATTAGAAAAGTGAGTGCATATCATATAATTTAGAAACAATTTATTAGTGAAAAAATTGAGCAATAAACTTCTAGGCCCCTTTTTGCGAGAAAAGGCCCATACTGAACGCCTTAACCAGGGCGACCAAAGTGGCTAAGTAGCGGGTGTACAAAATAGAGCGATTAACTTACAGTACTCTTTTAGTAGTTCTCACAATCCTTGCTTCGTCCACATTCAAACATCGATTTTTTATCTTCAAATATTTCATTTTTAAAAAATGTAGACACACACTTCTTGCTTCATCCACATTCAAACGTCAAACGTAAAGTGCTTTAACCAATTAGTTGCCTTGCAACGGGCAAAAGCTAGTTATATATTAATGCTCGTAACCACCAGATTTTAAGTCAATCGCAGTCTTGCGAAAAACGACCACTCTGCCCCTCAAGTTTAACCGACCTCAAAGCTGATTTTCGCGAGACATCGACCGTGGATAAAAATACATACGATTTTTTCAGACCTGATTTGTATGGGAAAAATTCAGCCAGAATTTTACCAATTGCAAATTTTCATATAAAAAAACTGATGCAAAAAAAATAAACTGCTAATAAAACTGATGTATGAAAACCTAGCGGCGAAAACTAGAAGCGCTCATTATTCGACGAAGAAATTCAAAGTTGTATTTCCAGCCGCCAGGTTCGCCCATCAAAAAAGGAAAAATTTATCGTCAGACCTTCACGAAAAATTTGTGAAAGAGCCTCAGTACTAAAATCGTAAAGTGTATATTTTTTTAAATATAAGGCGTCTCACCTCAAAACTTTACATTCCGACGAGCCTCGAGGTAAATCAAAATTGCGACTTAAAAAAGATACCTGGCTTAGATGTTTTTGTATTATTTCGACTACGACAGGTTTTGGAACATAAATAATATATTATATTTATGACTTTTCATGGAAATTTTGTCAGGATTCGTTTTCAAACGTCGGTAATTTCTGACGTTTACGAAAAAAATTCCGAGTTAAAAACTGTTAAAATGTTCGTAGCCAGTAAAAAAATGCTTTATTAAGGAAAAAATTATCGTCAGACCTTCAAAGTACTGAAATGTTGGGGCATTTTTGAAAATTATTCTATGGCGTCTCGCATGTTAATTTGACATTTCGACGAGTCTCATGTGTATCAATATTACGTCAAAAATAGCATATGTGGATAAGATGTTTTTCTATAATTTTGAAAACCATAGATTTCCGAACTCCAATAATACATTACATTTACCACATTTCATGTAAATTATTTCAGGATACATCTTCAAAAGTTGAAAAAATTCTGACGTTTATGAAGAAATGCAAAATAAAAACAGGTTAAACGTTACCGGCCAGCTACATAACGTTGATTTTAATTGCTGGGTTGGTACTTTTGTAAAGACAAATAAAATTCGAACGGTTCAGGCTGCCGAGATCATAGAAAATAATTTACCAGTGGGTAGGTACCTACTTGGGTGGGAACGTTATTTTTCAAATATTGAGAATTTAACATGATGAATAAAACTGTTTAAATAACTCAGGATAATCCATTTTTTTGCCTAATGGTGTAGGTACTTCTTTAAATAGTGCACAATAGTGTTATTATAATATCATTCGGCGTGGGTGGTGTGCATTGGTACTGCCACCCCGTGAATCATTTGTTGGATGACCAAACCCTTTATAACCGGTTAATCTGAGTCGATTTAAGAATATCTAAATATATTCAGGTTGGCAAAAAGATGTATCTCAGTGACGTTTTGCATCGTTATATGCACCAATACACACAATCCTAAGGGCGGGCTTTTTCGTGTGAATGTTTATGCATAAACTATGGATCTTACTCGACTAATTTAAAACAAAATTAGGAAAATCTACCGGGAAAAGAGAAGTTTATTTAATTTTTATAATAGCTCTACACAGGAGGCCTTGAAGAAAATAATTCCTCTCAGGGCCTATGTCATCTTTGGGGATGCTGTGTGAAGGGTTATTTTTAGGAAAGTAAGGAGATGATGTTCTGGTAAGGAAAAAGTTATGAGGGGTGGGTAGGAATCTGGGGATCAGTGTGTGGAGTGACGGACGAAAATAATTCCTCTCAGGGCCTATGTCATCTTTGGGGATGCTGTGTGAAGGGTTCTTTTTAGGAAGGTAAGGAGATGATGTTCTGGTAAGGAAAAAGTTATGAGGGGTGGGTAGGAATCTGGGGATCAGTGTGTGGAGTGACGGACGAATGATTTTATCCCTCCCACTGCGGTGCAAGGTGATGTTCCGAGAGAGCTTTGCTGAAGAACCCAAAAAGTCTCCCTAAACCAGTCTCTTCCGATCTGGTCTGCCACGAAATTGGTGGGCAGACGAATCCACCGCCAAGACCAGAACAAACCTCATGAACCCAGGCACCACTTCTAAATCAACAAACATAGCGAACCACTTGAAATGACCTATTGCAGAGGCGTTGGCCTACCCACCCAGCGAATTTTTTTAGCGTAAGATCCTCACGGCTTTTGCGGTAGGTCAGAGGCCCTAGCACGCTCGCTCTATAACGATCGATAGGATAACTATCGGTAACTTCTCATCGTTCCCTAGCATGACTACAGATCGCCAACGAATAAGTGACAGTTCACAATGACTAAGTGTCCTTAACATATTCGACATCAACTGTTGTTTGTTCGTTAGCGATGTGCAGTTGTCCTAGGGAACGATGAGAAGTTACCGATAGTTATCCTACCGATCGTTATAGAGCAAGCGTGCTAGGGCCTGAACAAAAAATTAGACTTTAGCCTTTAAAAAAATTGAGCTTTGGCGTATTTGAGAATCCTTCATTTGCAAACGAAATTGCGTCAAAATGACGGCCTCTGGCGTAAATGTTTTTTGATATATTCAATGGCAAAAGGTTTCGAAAACTTATTCAACCGTTTTTTTAGTGGCATTCCATTGAAAATATTCCACAATATCGAGCTAAAAATTTGACATTTTACAAAAAAATCCATGAAAAATCCGCTAACAAATTATACAAGATTTAAAAATATTACTGGTCAGGTGGATTGGTATAATAATAATCACTGGGTAGGTACCTACTTTGCTCCATCGAATTACAAATAAATGGTTTGAAATTAAGAGAAATCACCAAAGATGGTAGGTACTAAATGCGTTTCTTCTGGAAAAATGCCGATTGCAGTTTGTCGGTCTTTTAATTCAAATTCAGAAACAGGGTGGTAAAAAAAATTCCGCTCGAAATATACTGATTAATTTTTTTATTAAAACTCATGATTTTTTCCTTAATTTTTTTTGTTTAGAAAATATTGTCTTGCGTTTGCGACCAACGTTTTTGCGGCGCATTAAAATTTATCTAAATAAGATGCAAAGTTTTTTTTCTAATTTTCTATACATTTATCGTTATTAATAATTATTGATTACGAAAAGAGTTATGGCGTCCGTGACATCAAAAGGTGGATACTTGAAAGATGTCATTTCCATAAAAAAATATTAAAGAGTCGATTTAAAAAAAAAATCATTTATTTAATCGATTGGTTTTTGTAATAATGAGTGAGGAAATTTTGCCGGACCCTGTCGTTCATTTCGACTGTCCAATCAGGGAGTTCAGTAGGCATGCGGATTGCATTGAATTCAAATATCGATATTTACTCTAAGTAAGAACTTCTTTCCTTTAAATCACAAAAAAAATATGATATAAAATAAAAAAAAGTAACCAAAGATGGATATTTCCAAAAAAATGTAGGTGTACACGGGGGTAGGTAGATATGCAGGTAGGTAGGAACTAAGTACTGAACAGGTACTCTGGGTAGGTAGGTATGTATGAAGGTACTTTTTATAAATTAGGTGGGTTCGATGCAGTGCTACAGATTTTTTATATGCATATAAATCGAAAAATAGATCGGTCAGGATTCGTTCGTTTACTTTGGACATTATTCAATTTTAAAATAAAAATAATTATACGTGTGCACGGGTAGCCGGATATTGTTAAAGAATTTCTTTGTGTAATTTTTTTGCTGCAGTAAAATTGAGTTTGATAAGATGGTTTTTTGTTGAACAAATATTTTTTGTTTGAGGGTTAGGTAGGTTTTTTTTCCAATACTATTCATCTGATGGCGACAAAACTTTTGGGATTTGATGTGTGCATGCCCGGGTTGGTTTCTACGCATAATAGTAAGCTCTGGCTTTATGAAATTATTTTATATACTATTCACCCGATCGAGATGAAACTTTGGAAATTTGATGTGTGCATGCCTGGGATGGTTTTTATGCATAAAAGTAAGCTCTGGCGTTATGAAAATATTTCCTTTAATTTTCATCCGATTGAGATGAAACTTTGGGAATTCGATGTTGACATGCTCGGGATGGTTTCTATGTAAAAGAGTAAGCTCTGGCGTTATGAAATTTTTTCCAATACTATTCATTTGATTGCGACAAAACTTTTGAGCTTTGATGTGTGCATGCCCGGGTTGGTTTCTACGCATAATAGTAAGCTCTGGCTCTATGAAATTATTTCCTATACTATTCATCTGATTGCGATGAAACTTTGGGGATTTGATGTGTGCATGTCCGGGATGGTTTCTATGCGTAATAATAAGCTCTGGCGTTATCAAATTATTTCATATACTATTCACCCGATTGAGATGAAACTTTGGAGATTTGATGTGTGCATGCCTGGGATGGTTTTTATGCATAAAAGTAAGCTCTGGCGTAATGAAATTATTTCCTTTACTTTTCATCCGATTGAGATGAAACTTTGGGAATTCGATGTTGGCATGCTAGGGATGGTTTCTATATATAAGAATAAGCTCTGGCATTATGAAATTATTTCCAATACTATTCATCCGATTGCGATGAAACTTTGGGGATATGATGTGTGCATGCTCGAAATGGTTTTAAAATATAATAATGAGCTCTAGCGTAATGAAATTATCTACAATAATATTCATCCGATTGCGATGAAACTTTGGTGAGTTATTGTGCGCAAGCCCGCGAAGTTTTCTTTATATAATGCAGAGATTTGGCGTTATCAAATTCATACAAAAAATTTAAATAGGTGTAACGGGAGTTATTAGAAAAGTGAGTGCATATCATATAATTTAGAAACAATTTATTAGTGAAAAAATTGAGCCGTAAACTTCTAGGCCCCTTTTTGCGAGAAAAGGCCCATAGTGAACGCCTTAACCAGGGCGACCAAAGTGGCTAAGTAGCGGGTGTACAAAATTGAGCGATTAACTCACAGGACCCTTTGAGTAGTTCTCACAATCCTTGCTTCATCCACATTCAAACATCGATTTTTTTTTTCAAATATTTAATTTTTATAAAATGTAGACACACACACTTCTTGCTTCATCCACATTCAAACGTCAAATCGCTTAGTGCTTTAACCAATTAGTTGCCTTGCAACGGGCAAAAGCTAGTATATTATATATTAATGCTCGTAACCACCAGATTTTAAGTCAATCGCAGTCTTGCGAAAAACGACCACTCTGCCCCTCAAGTTTAACCGACCTCAAAGCTGATTTTCGCGAGACATCGACCGTGGATAAAAATACATACGATTTTTTCAGACCTGATTTGTATGGGAAAAATTCAGCCAGAATTTTACCAATTGCAAATTTTCATATAAAAAAACTGATGCAAAAAAAATAAACTGCTAATAAAACTGATGTATGAAAACCTAGCGGCGAAAACTAGAAGCGCTCATTATTCGACGAAGAAATTCAAAGTTGTATTTCCAGCCGCCAGGTTCGCCCATCAAAAAAGGAAAAATTTATCGTCAGACCTTCACGAAAAATTTGTGAAAGAGCCTCAGTACTAAAATCGTAAAGTGTATATTTTTTTAAATATAAGGCGTCTCACCTCAAAACTTTACATTCCGACGAGCCTCGAGGTAAATCAAAATTGCGACTTAAAAAAGATACCTGGCTTAGATGTTTTTGTATTATTTCGACTAAGACAGGTTTTGGAACATAAATAATATATTATATTTATGACTTTTCATGGAAATTTTGTCAGGATTCGTTTTCAAACGTCGGTAATTTCTGACGTTTACGAAAAAAATTCCGAGTTAAAAACTGTTAAAATGTTCGTAGCCAGTAAAAAAATGCTTTATTAAGGAAAAATTTATCGTCAGACCTTCAAAGTACTGAAATGTTGGGGCATTTTTGAAAATTATTCTATGGCGTCTCGCATGTTAATTTGACATTTCGACGAGTCTCATGTGTATCAATATTACGTCAAAAATAGCATATGTGGATAAGATGTTTTTCTATAATTTTGAAAACCATAGATTTCCGAACTCCAATAATACATTACATTTACCACATTTCATGTAAATTATTTCAGGATACATCTTCAAAAGTTGAAAAAATTCTGACGTTTATGAAGAAATGCAAAATAAAAACAGGTTAAACGTTACCGGCCAGCTACATAACGTTGATTTTAATTGCTGGGTTGGTACTTTTGTAAAGACAAATAAAATTCGAACGGTTCAGGCTGCCGAGATCATAGAAAATAATTTACCAGTGGGTAGGTACCTACTTGGGTGGGAACGTTATTTTTCAAATATTGAGAATTTAACATGATGAATAAAACTGTTTAAATAACTCAGGATAATCCATTTTTTTTGCCGAATGGTGTAGGTACTTCTTTAAATAGTGCACAATAGTGTTATTATAATATCATTCGGCGTGGGTGGTGTGCATTGGTACTGCCACCCCGTGAATCATTTGTTGGATGACCAAACCCTTTATAACCGGTTAATCTGAGTCGATTTAAGAATATCTAAATATATTCAGGTTGGCAAAAAGATGTATCTCAGTGACGTTTTGCATCGTTATATGCACCAATACACACAATCCTAAGGGCGGGCTTTTTCGTGTGAATGTTTATGCATAAACTATGGATCTTACTCGACTAATTTAAAACAAAATTAGGAAAATCTACCGGGAAAAGAGAAGTTTATTTAATTTTTATAATAGCTCTACACAGGAGGCCTTGAAGAAAATAATTCCTCTCAGGGCCTATGTCATCTTTGGGGATGCTGTGTGAAGGGTTATTTTTAGGAAAGTAAGGAGATGATGTTCTGGTAAGGAAAAAGTTATGAGGGGTGGGTAGGAATCTGGGGATCAGTGTGTGGAGTGACGGACGAAAATAATTCCTCTCAGGGCCTATGTCATCTTTGGGGATGCTGTGTGAAGGGTTCTTTTTAGGAAGGTAAGGAGATGATGTTCTGGTAAGGAAAAAGTTATGAGGGGTGGGTAGGAATCTGGGGATCAGTGTGTGGAGTGACGGACGAATGATTTTATCCCTCCCACTGCGGTGCAAGGTGATGTTCCGAGAGAGCTTTGCTGAAGAACCCAAAAAGTCTCCCTAAACCAGTCTCTTCCGATCTGGTCTGCCACGAAATTGGTGGGCAGACGAATCCACCGCCAAGACCAGAACAAACCTCATGAACCCAGGCACCACTTCTAAATCAACAAACATAGCGAACCACTTGAAATGACCTATTGCAGAGGCGTTGGCCTACCCACCCAGCGAATTTTTTTAGCGTAAGATCCTCACGGCTTTTGCGGTAGGTCAGAGGCCCTAGCACGCTCGCTCTATAACGATCGATAGAATAACTATCGGTAACTTCTCATCGTTCCCTAGCATGACTACAGATCGCCAACGAATAAGTGACAGTTCACAATGACTAAGTGTCCTTAACATATTCGACATCAACTGTTGTTTGTTCGTTAGCGATGTGCAGTTGTCCTAGGGAACGATGAGAAGTTACCGATAGTTATCCTACCGATCGTTATAGAGCAAGCGTGCTAGGGCCTGAACAAAAAATTAGACTTTAGCCTTTAAAAAAATTGAGCTTTGGCGTATTTGAGAATCCTTCATTTGCAAACGAAATTGCGTCAAAATGACGGCCTCTGGCGTAAATGTTTTTTGATATATTCAATGGCAAAAGGTTTCGAAAACTTATTCAACCGTTTTTTTAGTGGCATTCCATTGAAAATATTCCACAATATCGAGCTAAAAATTTGACATTTTACAAAAAAATCCATGAAAAATCCGCTAACAAATTATACAAGATTTAAAAATATTACTGGTCAGGTGGATTGGTATAATAATAATCACTGGGTAGGTACCTACTTTGCTCCATCGAATTACAAATAAATGGTTTGAAATTAAGAGAAATCACCAAAGATGGTAGGTACTAAATGCGTTTCTTCTGGAAAAATGCCGATTGCAGTTTGTCGGTCTTTTAATTCAAATTCAGAAACAGGGTGGTAAAAAAAATTCCGCTCGAAATATACTGATTAATTTTTTTATTAAAACTCATGATTTTTTCCTTAATTTTTTTTGTTTAGAAAATATTGTCTTGCGTTTGCGACCAACGTTTTTGCGGCGCATTAAAATTTATCTAAATAAGATGCAAAGTTTTTTTTCTAATTTTCTATACATTTATCGTTATTAATAATTATTGATTACGAAAAGAGTTATGGCGTCCGTGACATTAAAAGGTGGATACTTGAAAGATGTCATTTCCATAAAAAAATATTAAAGAGTCGATTTAAAAAAAAAAACATTTTTTTAATCGATTGGTTTTTGTAATAATGAGTGAGGAAATTTTGCCGGACCCTGTCGTTCATTTCGACTGTCCAATCAGGGAGATCACTAGGCATGCGGATTGCATTGAATTCAAATATCGATATTTACTCTAAGTAAGAACTTCTTTCCTTTAAATCATAAAAAAAATATGATATAAAATAAAAAAAAGTAACCAAAGATGGATATTTCCAAAAAAATGTAGGTGTACACGGGGGTAGGTAGATATGCAGGTAGGTAGGAACTAAGTACTGAACAGGTACTCTGGGTAGGTAGGTATGTATGAAGGTACTTTTTATAAATTAGGTGGGTTCGATGCAGTGCTACAGATTTTTTATATGCATATAAATCGAAAAATAGATCGGTCAGGATTCGTTCGTTTACTTTGGACATTATTCAATTTTAAAATAAAAATAATTATACGTGTGCACGGGTAGCCGGATATTGTTAAAGAATTTCTTTGTGTAATTTTTTTGCTGCAGTAAAATTGAGTTTGATAAGATGGTTTTTTGTTGAACAAATATTTTTTGTTTGAGGGTTAGGTAGGTTTTTTTTCCAATACTATTCATCTGATGGCGACAAAACTTTTGGGATTTGAAGTGTGCATGCCCGGGTTGGTTTCTACGCATAATAGTAAGCTCTGGCTTTATGAAATTATTTTATATACTATTCACCCGATCGAGATGAAACTTTGGAAATTTGATGTGTGCATGCCTGGGATGGTTTTTATGCATAAAAGTAAGCTCTGGCGTTATGAAAATATTTCCTTTAATTTTCATCCGATTGAGATGAAACTTTGGGAATTCGATGTTGACATGCTCGGGATGGTTTCTATGTAAAAGAGTAAGCTCTGGCGTTATGAAATTTTTTCCAATACTATTCATTTGATTGCGACAAAACTTTTGAGCTTTGATGTGTGCATGCCCGGGTTGGTTTCTACGCATAATAGTAAGCTCTGGAATTATGAAATTATTTACGCATAATGGTAAGATCTGGCGTTATGAAATTATTTCCTATACTTTCCATCCGATTGAGATGAAACTTTGGGAATTCGATGTTGGATACTCGGGATGGTTTGAACATAAAAGAGTAAGCTCTGGCGTTATGATTTTTTTTCCAATACTTTTCATCTGATTGCGACAAAACTTTTGGTATTTGATGTGTGCATGCCCGGGTTGGTTTCTACGCATAATAGTAAGCTCTGGCTCTATGAAATTATTTCCTATACTATTCATCTGATTGCGATGAAACTTTGGGGATTTGATGTGTGCATGTCCGGGATGGTTTCTATGCGTAATAATAAGCTCTGGCGTTATCAAATTATTTCATATACTATTCACCCGATTGAGATGAAACTTTGGAGATTTGATGTGTGCATGCCTGGGATGGTTTTTATGCATAAAAGTAAGCTCTGGCGTAATGAAATTATTTCCTTTACTTTTCATCCGATTGAGATGAAACTTTGGGAATTCGATGTTGGCATGCTAGGGATGGTTTCTATATATAAGAATAAGCTCTGGCATTATGAAATTATTTCCATTACTATTCATCCGATTGCGATGAAACTTTGGGGATATGATGTGTGCATGCTCGAAATGGTTTTAAAATATAATAATGAGCTCTAGCGTAATGAAATTATCTACAATAATATTCATCCGATTGCGATGAAACTTTGGTGAGTTATTGTGCGCAAGCCCGCGAAGTTTTCTTTATATAATGCAGAGATTTGGCGTTATCAAATTCATACAAAAAATTTAAATAGGTGTAACGGGAGTTATTAGAAAAGTGAGTGCATATCATATAATTTAGAAACAATTTATTAGTGAAAAAATTGAGCCGTAAACTTCTAGGCCCCTTTTTGCGAGAAAAGGCCCATACTGAACGCCTTAACCAGGGCGACCAAAGTGGCTAAGTAGCGGGTGTACAAAATTGAGCGATTAACTCACAGGACCCTTTGAGTAGTTCTCACAATCCTTGCTTCATCCACATTCAAACATCGATTTTTTTTTTCAAATATTTAATTTTTTAAAAATGTAGACACACACACTTCTTGCTTCATCCACATTCAAACGTCAAATCGCTTAGTGCTTTAACCAATTAGTTGCCTTGCAACGGGCAAAAGCTAGTAATATATTAATGCTCGTAACCACCAGATTTTAAGTCAATCGCAGTCTTGCGAAAAACGACCACTCTGCCCCTCAAGTTTAACCGACCTCAAAGCTGATTTTCGCGAGACATCGACCGTGGATAAAAATACATACGATTTTTTCAGACCTGATTTGTATGGGAAAAATTCAGCCAGAATTTTACCAATTGCAAATTTTCATATAAAAAAACTGATGCAAAAAAAATAAACTGCTAAAAAAACTGATGTATTAAAACCTAGCGGCGAAAACTAGAAGCGCTCATTATTCGACGATGAAATTCATAGTTATATTGCCAGCCGCCAGGTTCGCCCCTCAAAAAAGGAATAATTTATCGTCAGACCTTCACGAAAAATTTCTGAAAGAGCCTCAGTACTGAAATCGTAAAGTGTATATTTTTTAAATATATGGCGTCTCACCTCAAAATTTTACATTTCGACGAGCCTCGAGGTAAATCAAAATTGCGACTTAAAAAAGATTCCCGGCTTAGATGTTTTTGTATTATTTCGACTACGACAGGTTTCGGAACATTAATAATATATTATATTTATGACTTTTCATGGAGATTTTGTCAGGATTTCTTTTCAAACGTCGGTAATTTCTGACGTTTACGAAAAAATTTCGAGTTCAAAACTGTTAAAATGTTCGCAGCCAGTAGAGTAAAATGCTTTATTAAGGAAAAATTTATCGTCAGACCTTCAAAGTACTGAAATGTTGGGGCATTTTTGAAAATTATTCTATGGCGTCTCGCATGTAAATTTGACATTTCGACGAGTCCCATGTATATCAATATTACGTCAAAAATAGGATATGTGGATAAGATGTTTTTCTATAATTTTGAAAACCATACATTTCCGAACTCCAATAATACATTACATTTACCACATTTCATGTAAATTATTTCAGGATACATCTTCAAAAGTTGAAAAAATTCTGACGTTTATGAAATGCAAAAAAAACTAGCCAGCTAAATAACGTTGATTTTAATTGCTGGGTAGGTACTTTTGTAAAGACAAATAAAATTCGAACAGTTCAGGCTGCCGAGATCATAGAAAATAATTTACCAGTGGGTAGGTACCTACTTGGGTGGGAACGTTATTTTTCAAATATTGAGAATTTAATATGATGAATAAAACTGTTTAATAACTCAGGAAAATCCATTTTTTTTTGCCAAATGGCGTAGGTACTTCTTTAAATAGTGTACAATAGTGTTATTATAATATCATTCGGCGTGGGTGGTGTGCATTGGTACCGCCACCCCGTGAATCATTTATCGGATGACCAAACCCTTTATAACCGGTTAATTTGAGTCGATTTAAGAATTCCTCTCAGGGCCTATGTCATCTTTGGGGATGCTGTGTGAAGGGTTCTTTTTAGGAAAGTAAGGAGATGATGTTCTGGTAAGGAAAAAGTTATGAGGGGTGGGTAGGAATCTGGGGATCAGTGTGTGGAGTGACGGACGAAAATAATTCCTCTCAGGGCCTATGTCATCTTTGGGGATGCTGTGCGAAGGGTTATTTTTAGGAAAGTAAGGAGTTGATGTTCTGGTAAGGAAAAAGTTATGAGGGGTGGGTAGGAATCTGGGGATCAGTGTGTGGAGTGAGGGACGAATGATTTTATCCCTACCACTGCGGTGCAAGGTGATGTTCCGAGAGAGCTCTGCTGAAGAAGCCAAAAAGTCTCCCTAAACCAGTCTCTTCCGATCTGGTCTACCACGAAATTGGTGGGCAGACGAATCCACCGCCAAGACCAGGACAAACCTCATGAACCCAGGCACCACTTCTAAATCACCAAACATAGCGAACCTCTTGAAATGACCTATTGCAGAGGCGTTGGCCTACCCGCCCAGCGATTTTTTTTAGCGTAAATCCTCACGGCTTTTGCGGTAGGTCAGGGCCCTAGCACGCTCGCTCTACAACGATCGATAGGATAACTATCGGTGACTTCTCATCGTTCCCTAGCATGACTGCAGATCGCCAACGAATAAGTGACAGGTCACAATGACTAAGTGTCCTTCGTAACATATTCGAAATCAACTGTTGTTTGTACGTTAGCGATGTGCAGTTGTCCTAGGGAACGATGAGAAGTTACCGATAGTTATCCTACCGATCGTTATAGAGCAAGCGTGCTAGGGCCTGAACAAAAATTTTTTAGTTTATCCTTTAAAAAATTGAGCTTTGGCGAATTTGAGAATCCTTCATTTGCAAACGAAATTGCGTCAAAATGACGGCCTCTGGCGTAGATGTTTTTTGATATATTCAATGGCAAAAGGTTTCGAAAACTTATTCAACCGTTTTTTTAGTGGCATTCCATTGGAAATATTCCTCAATATCGTGCTAAAAATTTGACATTTTACAAAAAAATCCATGAAAAATCCGCTAACAAATTTTACAACATTTAAAAAGATTACTTGCCAGTGGATTCGTATAATATTATCACTGGGTAGGTACCTACTTTGCTCCATCGAATTACAAATAAATGGTTTGAAATTAAGAGAAATCACCAAAGATGGTAGGTAATAAATGCGTTTCTTCTGAAAAATGCCGATTGCAGTTTGTCGGTCTTTTAATACAAATTCAGAAACAGGGTGGTAAAAAAAATTCCGCTCGAAATATACTGATTAATTTTTTTATTAAAACTCATGATTCTTTCCTTATTTTTTTTTTGTTTAGAAAATATTGTCGGGCGTTTGCGACCAACGTTTTTGCGGCGCATTAAAATTTATCTAAATAAGATGCAAAGTTTTTTTTCTAATTTTCTATACATTTATCGTTATTAATAATTATTTATTACGAAAAGAGTTATGGCGTCCGTGAAATCAAAAGGTGGACACTTGAAAGATGTCATTTCCATAAAAAAATATTAATGATTCGATTAAAAAAAAAAAGTCAATTTTTTAATCGATTGGTTTTTGTAATAATGAGTGAGGAAATTTTGCCGGACCCTGTCGTTCATTTCGACTCTCCAATCAGGAGTTCACTAGGCATGCGGATTGCATTGAATTCAAATATCGATATTTACTCTAAGTAAGAACTTCTTTCCTTTAAATCACAAAAAAATTATGATATAAAATTAAAAAAAAAGTAACCAAAGATGGATATTTCCAAAAAAATGTAGGTGTACACGGGGGTAGGTAGATATGCAGGTAGGTAGGAACTAAGTACTGAACAGGTACTCTGGGTAGGTAGGTATGCATGAAGGTACTTTTTATAAATTAGGTGGGTTCGATGCAGTGCTACAGATTTTTTATATGCATATAAATCGAAAAATAGATCGGTCAGGATTCGTTCGTTTACTTTGGACATTATTAAATTTTAAAATAAAAATAATTATATGTGTGCACGGGTACCCGGATATTGTTAAAGAATTTCTTTGTGTAATTTTTTGCTGCAGTAAAATTGAGTTTGATAAGATGGTTTTTTTGATAAGTAATAAAATTGCAATGTTTTTTTTTTTTTTTAGAAATTACGTAGGTAAATGAACAAATATTTTTAGTTTGAGGGTTAGGTAGGTTTTTTTCCAATACTATTCATCTGATGGCGACAAAACTTTTGGGATTTGATGTGTGCATGCTCGGGTTGGTTTCTACGCATCCGATCGAGATGAAACTTTGGAGATTTGATGTGTGCATGCCTGGGATGGTTTTTATGCATAAAAGTATGCTCTGGCGTTATGAAAATATTTCCTTTAATTTTCATCCGATTGAGATGAAACTTTGGGAATTCGATGTTGGCATGCTCGGGATGGTTTCTATGTAAAAGAGTAAGCTCTGGCGTTATGAAATTTTTTCCAATACTATTCATTTGATTGCGACAAAACTTTTGGGATTTGATGTGTACATGCCCGGGTTAGTTTCTACGCATAATAGTAAGCTCTGGAATTATGAAATTATTTACGCATAATGGTAAGATCTGGCGTTATGAAATTATGTCCTATACTTTCCATCCGATTGAGATGAAACTTTGGGAATTCGATGTTGGCATGCTCGGGATGGTTTCTATGTAAAAGAGTAAGCTCTGGCGTTATGAAATTTTTTCCAATACTATTCATCTGATTGCGACAAAACTTTTGGGATTTGATGTGTGCATGCCCGGGTTGGTTTCTACGCATAATAGTAAGCTCTGGCTTTATGAAATTATTTCCTATACTATTCATCCGATTGCGATGAAACTTTGGGGATTTGATGTGTGCATGTCCGGGATGGTTTCAATGCGTAATAGTAAGCTCTGGCGTTATCAAATTATTTCATATACTATTCACCCGATTGAGATGAAACTTTGGAGATTTGATGTGTACATGCCTGGGATGGTTTTTATGCATAAAAGTAAGCTCTGGCGTAATGAAATTATTTCCTTTACTTTTCTTCCGATTGAGATGAAACTTTGGGAATTCGATGTTGGCATGCTAGGGATGGTTTCTATATATAAGAATAAGCTCTGGCATTATGAAATTATTTCCAATACTATTCATCCTATTGCGATGAAACTTTGGGGATATGATGTGTGCATGCTCGAAATGGTTTTAAAATATAATAATGAGCTCTAGCGTAATGAAATTATCTACAATAATATTCATCCGATTGCGATGAAACTTTGGTGAGTTATTGTGCGCAAGCCCGCGAAGTTTTCTTTATATAATGCAGAGCTTTGGCGTTATCAAATTTGTACAAAAAATTTAAATAGGTGTAACGGGAGTTATTAGAAAAGTGAGTGCATATCATATAATTTAGAAACAATTTATTAGTGAAAAAATTGAGCCGTGAACTTCTAGGCCCCTTTTTGCGAGAAAAGGCCCATACTGAACGCCTTAACCAGGGCGACCAAAGTGGCTAAGTAGCGGGTGTACAAAATTGAGCGATTAACTCACAGGACCCTTTGAGTAGTTCTCACAATCCTTGCTTCATCCACATTCAAACATCGATTTTTTTTTTTTCAAATATTTAATTTTTAAAAAATGTAGACACACACACTTCTTGCTTCATCCACATTCAAACGTCAAATCGCTTAGTGCTTTAACCAATTAGTTGCCTTGCAACGGGCAAAAGCTAGTATTAATATTAATGCTCTTGACCACCAGATTTTAAGACAATCGCGGTCTCGCGAAAAACGACCACTCTGCCCCTCGAGTTTAACCGACCTCAGAGCTGATTTTCGCGAGACAGCGACCGTGGATGACCGATTAAGTGTTTTGCAGTCTTGCGAAAAACGACCATTCTGCCCCTGAATTTTAAACGACCTCAAAGCTGATTTTCGCGAGACAGCGACCGTGGATAAAAATACATACGATTTTTTCAGACCTGATTTGTATGGGAAAAATTCAGCCAGAATTTTACCAATTGCAAATTTTCATATAAAAAAACTGATGCAAAAAAAATAAACTGCTAAAAAAACTGATGTATTAAAACCTAGCGGCGAAAACTAGAAGCGCTCATTATTCGAAGAAGAAATTCAAAGTTATATTGCCAGCCGCCAGGTTCGCCCATCAAAAAAGGAATAATTTATCGTCAGACCTTCACGACAAATTTGAGTACAAAACAGTATCTTGAGGTGTGTTTTTTAAATTTTCTTAGGCGACTCGCTTGAAAATTTTACATATGAGAGGGTTCCACGGCATTCGAGATTGGGTCGTAAAAAATCATTCTGGTGGCAATGTTTTTGAATAGGATCGTAGACGAGAGGATTGGCCATCTTATTCAGGCAAAACATCTAACCCTCTTCATTATAAATTTGCCGCTAAACTTTGCCAAACTTTTGACATCTAGCGAAAAAATTGTGTAAACAACGTTTCGTCATGAATGAAAATTTTTTGCGGCCAGTAAAAGTGCGAACACACTAGCCTCCGGGTAGGTACTTTATTGCTTGCGACTAACTTCACGACTGATAGAACATTATAACTGGGTAGGTACTGTATGTATGAACTGAAGATAAAACTTTTTCCACCGTATTTCAAATTAATGATTTGAAATAAAAAAGGCACCAAAGATGGTAGGTACTTTTATCCATCGTATTACAAATTAATGAAATGATTTTTTTTTTTAAATAACCAAAGATGGTAGATAATTGTTGGTTTTTCTATAGACATTTATTTTTTTTAACAGGTTTTTGAAAGATTTTTTCGCTTATTTTTTTATTGCAATGAAATATAGTTTGATATAATATTTTTTGCTCAGTAATAAAAAATTGTAGAGCGCCGTTTCTGATGCCCGTCATCGATGCCCTGTCATCGTGAGAACTGGTGTTATGAAATTATTTGAAATACTATTCATCCGATTGAGATGAAACTTTAGGAATTATGGTGCATACTCAGGATGGATTATATATATACCTAATAGAAAGCTCTGGCGTAATGAAATTATTTCCAATACTATTCATCCGATTGCGATAAAACTTTGGGGATTTTATGCATGGCTTTTCTATATAATAATAAGCTCTGGCGTACTGAAATTATTTCCTATACTATTCATCCGATTGCGATGAAACTTTGGGAATTTGATGTGTGCATGCCCGGGGTGGTTTCTACGCATAATAGTAAGCTCTGGCATTATGAAATTATTTCATCTACTATCCATCCGATTGCGATGAAACTTAGGTTTGTCATGTGATATATCCATTCTGATAAAGCGAGGGTGGGGATTTTATATTAGTCAAATTTACGGTCGGCATTTTGTTTTTTAAGACTTCACTTAGGTTAGTCATGTGACATATCGATTCTGACAAAGCGAGGATGGGGATTTCATATTAGTCAAAATTACGGTCGCCATTTTGGTTTTTAAGACTTTTCTTAGTTTAGTCATGTGACATATCGATTCTGACAAAGCGAGGATGGGGATTTCATATTAGTTAAAATTACGGTCGCCATTTTGTTTTTTAAGACTTTTCTTAGGTTAGTCATGTGACATATCGATTCTGACAAAGCGAGGATAGGGATTTCATATTAGTCAAAATTTCGGTCGCCATTTTGTTTTTTAAGACTTTTCTTAGGTTAGTCATGTGACATGTCGATTTTGGCAAAGCGAGGATTGGGATTTCATATTAGTCAAAATTACGGTGGCCGTTTTGTTTTTTAAGACTTTTCTTAGGTTAATCATGTGACATATCGATTCTGACAAGGCGAGGATGGGGATTTCATATTCGTCAAAATTACGGTCGCCATTTTGTTTTTTAAGAAATTTTTTAGGTAAGTCATGTGACATATCGATTCAGACAAAGCGAGGATGGGGATTTCATATTAGTTAAAATTACGGTCGCCATTTTGTTTTTTAAGACTTTACTTAGGTTAGTCATGTGACATATCGATTCTGACAAAGAGAGGATGGGGATTTTATACTATACTATTCATCCGATTGCGATAAAACTTTGGGGATTTCATGTGTGCATGCCAGGGGTGGTTTCTACGCATAACAGTAAGTAAGCTCTGGCGTTATGAAATTATTTCATCTACTATCCATCAGATTGCGATGAATCTTAGGTTTGTCATATCGATTCAGACAAAGCGAGAATGGGGATTTCATATTAGTTAAAATTACGGTCGCCATTTTGTTTTTAAAGACTTTACCTAGGTTAGTCATGTGACATATCGATTCTGACAAAGCGAAGGTGGGGATTTCATATTAGTGAAAATTTCGGTCGCCATGTTGTTTTTTAAGACTTTTCTTAGGTTAGTCATGTGACATTTCGATTCTGACAAAGCGAGGATGGGGATTTCATATTAGTCAAAATTTCGGTCGCCATTTTGTTTTTCAAGACTTTTCTTAGGTTAGGCATGTGACATATCGATTCTGACAAAGCGAGGATGGGGATTTCATATTAGTCAAAATTTCGGTCGCCATTTTGTTTTTTAAGACTTTTCTTAGGTTAGGCATGTGACATATCGATTCTGATAAAGCGAGGATGGGGATTTCATATTAGTCAAAATTACGGCCGCCATTTTGTATTTTAAGACTTTACTTAGGTTAGTCATGTGACATATCGATTCTGACAATCCGAGGATGGGGATTTCATATTAGTCAAAATTTCGGTCGCAATGTTGTTTTTTAAGACTTTTCTTAGGTTTGTCATGTGACATATCGATTCTGACAAAGCGAGGAAGGGGATTTCACATTAGTTAAATTTTAGGTCACCATGTAGATTTTAAAAAACCCAAAATTTCTAAATATTCAAATTTCCAAATTCTTTAATTTTAAAAATACTTCATATTTTTAAAATATTCAATTTTCACAAACCCTGTGAAGGCTCACAAGCCTTGCTTCTTCCACATTCATACATAGTTTTTTTTTCTCCGAATATTTAATATGAAAAAAAAATGTACGCACACACTTTTTATTTCATCCACCTTCAAACGTCAAAACGCTTAGTGCTTTAACCAATTAGTTGCGTTGCAACGGGCAAAAGCTAGTTTGAATTAATATAAAAAGTTTCACGTCTGACGGAGTAAAAGAGAAAACAACTAAATTGACATTTTTTTCTTTTTAGAATTCGATGAATGCATTCTGATTTCCAATTGAAATATTCTCATTTGCACCGGTGATTTGAATTTATCACAATTTATAAGCGAAAATATTTTATTGGATTTTTTTTCCATTCATTCGGGATTCCAGAATTAATCAGAATAGATATGGATTCATTCATTTGTGTAGCAGCGAGTATTATTATTTCTGGTGAAATTAATTTATATACTTTTTATGGAATGAACTGTTTTATTTTTTTTTTAATAAAATTTTTAATAAAAAAATAGATAGACGTCACTGAAATTGTGTTTGGGTTCTTTACGTAGAATAATATACAAAAAGCTTTATGGGTATTTTTCAAGATCCAATTTAGGCCCAATTTCAGCCTATAATTCCATACAAAACTGTATTTTTGAAATTAAAGTGGGATGGAGATCTACGATTTTAGGCGAGTGTAAGTGAGACGGTTCGGTGGGGGGCTCGGCTAAACAGAACTTTATTCTATGGTACTATGTCTGCTTTATTGAAACAATAGGTTAGGTTAGGTTTTTTGTTCTATTTTCGCCAAATTGTCTATCGCCAGGGCAGATGTTTCGGTAGAGGTGAAGTGTGTTTATGTATGTAGTGGAGAGTGATACCGAATTGCTTGAGTCAATCATATTATCACCAGGACAGATGTTTCGGTAGAGGTGAAGTGTGTTTATGTATGTAGCGTAGAAGTGATACCGAATTGCTTAAGTAAATAATATTGGAGCCGGTATTTCAGTATATAAATTAGTTAAATTAATGTGTTTTTCGGCGTTTAGTTTCGTTGTAGCCCTTAAGTACCGGATAACTATAACGCCGTTCTTCCATGGAATTACTTGGATCACCGCTTGTCAGTAACTTCCATACTATTACTAGTATTTGAAAACGCCGCTTGGGGCAGCACTAGCAAAATAGAATGACAGGTAACGGGTAGCGGAGATTTAGTCGCTTATAAGTAGCTGCGTGAACTAAGGGCGTTACTGTTACGCCGTTCTTCCATGGAGCTACGTTTAAGTGACGCGATCGCCGCTCGTCTGTATTTTCAATACTATTATTAGTGTTTGAAAACGCCGCTAGGTACTACAATAGCAAATTTGTTTGACAGGTAGCGGTAGCGTCGTTTGTGAATAGCTACGTGGAAGAACGGCGTTAAGCTTAGCCCCGTCGACGACGCGTCGCATCTATCTAAATCTTGTTGAGGGTATACACTTCACGGGACGGACATTAAAAAACTTCCAACAATATTATAATATATATTGTACATGTATTATTAATATGTGTTATTTTTATTACTTTATAAAATTGTTCACTTTAACACAGGCCTCCCAGCGAGGTTAAAAAGTGGTAAATAAACAATAATACGAGCAATGTAAAGAAACAATAAAAAAAAAATTAACCATGGATTTTTTTGCATGAATACGATGTGCTGCCAAGGGGATTTCGTTCGTGGGAATAAAACTTTTATTGAACCAATACGACTCCAGATATTTCATCGGCAAAAATGGTTTTAAAAGAATATTAAATAGATTATATTGTCAGATACGTTTTTAGATTTTTACGGCTAAAAGCATTTTCGTTGTTTGTTTTTGGGGTGTTATGCCGTGTTGTGCTACCTCCTTCTTTAGCCGACGTTTCGGACAGCGTTGTAGTGTCCATCATCAGGGCAGATCCGGCAGATCCGTCGATGTGAATTGGTTGTATTAAGTGTGTGCTTAATACCATACCATATAATAATACAATATTAAAGTATAAAACCATTTTGTTTATACCTTGATATTGGCTACATTCGCTTCAGCTTGGTTTTTCTAATTCTAGAATTCGCCACAAGATGACGCTACTTTCCTTGGACATTTCGTTACATTCCTCCGTGGACGGGCCCCAGGCTAACGTAAATACTGCGCTTTCTCAAAATTTCCCTTTCAAAGTAGTTCACTTTCGTCTGAAATTCCTACCAGCTCATAGTGGATTGAAGCTCACGACACGGTATCGCTTCCAAGTAAATAAGCACACACTTAACACAACAAATTCACATCGACGGGTCTGCCCTGATGATGGACACTGCAACGCTGTCCGAAACGTCGGTTAAAGAATGAGGTAGCACAACACGGCATAACACCCAAAAACAAACAACGAAAAAGATTATATTGTTGTTATTTAAATACTTTATAAAGCGCCTAATTGCGTATAACTAATAAATCAGATGCCATTAAAAATCGATTGGTGCGACAACCGTCATACCGCACGTATTGTCTTATTCCCTTCTCCCCAATTCACACTTATTTGCTGCCCTGGGGATAATCTTTACTCTGTGGTTACCTTTTTTGCCGACCGATTTTAGATATGGCGCCGGTACTGCCCCAGGCATAATATCTCAAGGGTGCAAAACCCACCCTCTTCCCGACTCCTGAGACCGCAAATTTCCCGAACTGTTTTACGGACCAGGTCCCCTAGCATACTCGATCGATAAGGATTGACAGAATAACTTTCGGTAACTTTTCATCATTCCCTAGGATGACTGTGTATAATAAGTGACACTTCACAATGACGCAAGTGTCGACATCAACTGATGTTTTTACGTTACGTTAGCGGTTTGCAGTTGTCCTAGGGAACGATGAGAAGTTACCGAAAGTTATCCTGTCAATCCTTATCGATCGAGTGTGCTAGGGCCCATATGGACCTTCCATCAATTATTATTTTCGGGGTTGTATATGGATTTGTACCTATACAGGGTGTTAAGGAACGTACTTGAGTTACTTTAACCAGTGATTCCTGACATTATTTGGAGTAAAAAATGTAAATGAAATTTTGGTCTTCGGTGACTTTTTTCATGAAATTTTTTTTTTTTTCAAAATTTTTTTTGTTCAAAATCAAACAAAAAAAATTCTTTCACATGACCTTATTGGTCACTCTGCCGAGTTACCGCCCCACCCCTTACCCCGCCCCCAACTACCCAACACCTACTACTTTTTATGTTTTTGTAGAAAAAAAAAAAAAAAAAAAACATCAAAAATGTCACCGGAGACCAAAATTTTATTTACATTTTTTACTCCAAATAATGTCAGGAATCACTGGTTAAAGTAACTCAAGTACGTACCTTAACACCCTGTATAATCAGTTTCTGATAGTACTATTCGGAAACCATTGAAATTTTGTAATGATTTACTTTCATAATTATTTCTAAACGTTAAACTTTTATCACTAAATAAAGTCAAATAACTTTGGTTACATCACTGTATTGGATGAAACAAAATACAAGTTTCTAGAACATGGTCCTTTTTCTAAGGGTGAGTCTTGTAAAAATCTACCTTTAGAAAAATAGTTACGATTAAATTTACGTTATAAAATATTAAAATAAAAACAAATTATAATTACGAAGGCATTATCAATTTGCGGGAGGTCACTTACAGTCGATCTATATACATCACACTGATATTGTGAGAAATTATTGATGTTTGAAAATGAAAATATGCCCGTCTGATTAAGAGCGATTGATTTTAAAATGCTTGCAACTGTATAGGGAGGTTCCAATGAGAAAGGTCGATTATTCCCCGTATCAAACTTTTTAAATAAAAAATTTAATATATATTTATTTCATTCAAAACTTGCTTTATATACCTAAATTTAAGTAAGCAATAAAAATGCTCAAAACGCACGATGATAAATCATTGAATATTGTTTATTTCTTGTAACTATTTTTTGATCATAAGTATTTATGATTTTTCAATAATGTCTAAACCAAATAAGTGTGTAAAAAATATATATATTTTTTAGTTTGTAAGAACTTAAATAAATAGAAAAACTGAGGTATTGTTATCACAAAACACGTTCTCGGATTTATTTTTTTATTATTTTAATGTAACTAAAATTTAAATTTTTAAAACTGTGTTGACTAGATTATGTATTGATTTATTTTCTTGTATGATTATATGATTTGAAATTTGTGTTGTTTAATAGAATCTATCGTTTGAAAATTTAACAAATCTGCCAACGACCAACGGTATATATAACCTTAATATCTTAAAAATATACTTAGTTTTTCAAAATTTTAAAACTGCGTGTACCAGATAAGATAACAATCTTTCAAAATGAATTTATGTTTTTTTGTAAAAAAGAGTCAATACGTCTAGAAGTTCATTTAAAAAGGACTATTTTCGGTATTCTCTGGTATAATATTAAAGCAAGTTTTAAATGACATAAATCGATATGAAATTTTTAATTTAAAAAATTTGATATGGGGAATAATCGATTTTTCTCATTGGAAGCTCCCTGTACAGTTGTAAGTATTTTTAAACTTTTATTCTCAGCTTCTGGACAATTGCTCTTAAACGGAACTTGTATAATAAATATAACTAATTTTTTAAATTTAATTTTTTTATTTGGGAGATTAACAGTATACATTAACAACAAAGTATAATAGTTTTAAGTCACATTAATAATTGTACCATTTACTGGTTTCCGTATGGGAATTATACCATATAAGTGAAATGATTTATAAGATGATAATGAAATATTACATAAAATTGTTTCATTGGAAATAGGGAGAGGGTAGGATGGGAGGATGGGTCTAGTGGAGGTACAGTATTTATACTAATAAAAATATGCTAAAAACAAAAAAAGGAAGTTCATCTGATGTTTGAAGCATTAGATGAGTATCTAAAGTTTTAGTAAAGTATTGAGAGATCACTTTAAAGAATGAAGTTAAAAATATCAAATTGTGTGTAGTATGTATTGAAAATGCGTGATGAACGATAAATGAAAGAGTTTTGCTTAGAAGTGGTGTTGCATCGAGGGAGGAGTAACCGCAGTATATTTTACTGAACGAGATCTTTTAAATTAAACTTTTTATTTACGACATTTCATTGGAACTTTTTCGAACAAAATCTATCATGGTTAGATTTGTTTTTCTAACATTGGTTTCTGAAGAAGTAGAAAACTTGAGTTGCAAGTCTTCAATTTGCATTTCAAATAAAATAGTGTGAGCATCCATCTTTAGCGATAGTCTAGATCTGGAAAGCGTTAGTGGAGAAGGCATTGATCATTCCCGTAGAACGTAGTAGAAATGTCAGGGGCGACGTCGCGGAACGAGAGTGGGCTCCATTGATCAATGGTTCTTGTAGGTTCTTGCAATATCCATGATAAGTAAGTCACTGTAGGTTCTAAATTACTTTTACGATTATTATTCTTACAAAGTAATATAACCCCATACCTTTAAAAAAATTATCAGAATGTATCGTTACATTTAGGAACTATGATTTGATGCACCCGCTAAGACCTTGACAAACCTCACCACATGAACCTGGGTACCCCTGCAAAGCCACTTGGGTTTACCTGTGGCGGTGGTGTTGGTTATCCAATTAATTTTTCCCGGGGCGGCGGTACCCAAACCTGCCTCACAAAATAAAAACCTTAAAGGTTTATTTTAAATTATGAAAGGTTTCTCTTTGTTTATAATGACCGTAAATTATTTCAATAATAGCTGTTCGCTATAACTCGGTTATGAAAACTAATAAAAAAAGTTTTATAAGATATAATATACGTTGTTTCTACTTTTTTACAATACTTAGGAGCGGAGAATATACTTTATATATTTATAATAATTTCAATAATCATTTGTTATTTTGCTTACCTCTGATTGTACCAGAAAATTAATCTATTACCCCTTATTTCTTTCATTCTTAACATCGAGATTTTATTGTAATGTTGGAATGCCGGTAAAATAGTCACATTATTATAATAAACGGTATAAGTAACGGTAACCGACGAGTTCATCGAAAATCAGTTCATCGAAAGCAAATTTATAAAAGCAAATTTACAAAATACACAAAAAAAAGGTTAGGTTAGGTTACTTTGAATTTTAGTTAGTTGAACTCGTTTCCGATGAACTCGTTTTCGATGAACTCGCCGTGAACCATAATTAACATGCTGTATTATCTTCAATGACATGTGCATTTAGAGATACCGGAAAACCATGCACACTCCTTATATACTTACAGTTCTATTAAATGAAGTATTCCCTCAAGTTGGAAAATGTTCAGAAGAAACTTCTCTGCCTGAAAGACTATGGTTATCACCCGTCTATCCTACCGACTATTTCTTAGGTATGCTTAGGACGAACCATCTACGAATTAGAAGGGATGTGCACCTTGCTGCACATTTCTTCCAACTGATTTGTGAATAGTTTCAAAATTCGGCTATCTTGGAGAGCATTCATTTCTTTTTTCCGTCACCGTACACGGAGAAAAATATTATTCTAAAATACGATCATTTTATTCGTAAAAACGGTTGAAAACGGGACTGAAGTTCTTACGAACAAATTAACAGTATTTCAATGTTTATTGGCGGGAAAATGTAAGAATAATTTGTTGGTATACGTACGAAATTACGTACACCAACAAATTATTCTCCGTGTAAGCACAGACTGTTTTATCTCCCAGCCTGCAGGACTTACTTGCCAATGGGCGTGCTGGTTGGAAGGGCAATCTTGCTGTTGAACAGAATCTATTGGGATATCGATATATTTAGCAGATCTTTAAAATCCTATATCAATACGTTATTGACCAAATCCGCCATCACATGTTTTGTAATACGACATTTAAAAAGTCGTTTAAATGGGAATCTTGGAATGTTGTCAAAATAATAATAAAATTTGATTCAAATTGAATTCAATCGATTGCACGCACTATATCTCATACAAGCCTTAGACAATAGTCACACTTTATTACAATTATTTTTAATTTTCCCAGAATTGGAGGAACGGTTTATTTTGTACTAAGTTACTTGATTGCTTATATTAACATAATTATGTTAATTTTGTGTTTTGGTTATGATCCTAAAGGCTAACTTTGCGAAAGCTTTCATCCAAAGCTCCGTAATCCGGAATAACCAACTTCCTGAATGGGTTTTACGAAAACCTACTTCCAGAAAGCCGAAATCCCAAATGAAGTAACAAATAAGTAGTATGAACATTTTGGTCACATACAACCCAACTGCAACTAATTTGAACCTAACCTCACATAACTTAACTGCAATGTTTTTTACTTGAGATTTTGGTGTAATGCCTACTAATTCGTGAGTATAAAGATCAAACATTATGATTTTTATTAGTGGTGGTGAATTTGGTTTCTAAAGGTTTTTTGTAGCCGTATGAGTCAATACTACTAGCTGAAATCCCTGACATATAATGTAAATGGTAATATAGAGAGTCCCGATTTAATAAACCTCATTGAATTTCATACACCCACGAGAGTTACACCGTTCTTCCATGGAGCTACTCACAAGCGACGCTACCGCTACCTGTCATACAATTTTGTTAGTACAGCGCCTAGCGGCGATTTCAAACACTAATAATAATATTGAAATACAGACGAGCGGTGATCGCGTCGCTTGAACATAGCTCCATGGAAGAACGGCGTAACTCGTTCCAGAATCCTGTTTAAATGCAACATTATTAGGACTGAGTTTTTCACACACGAGTTTGAAAAGTCATTAAGGGCCGGTAGTACCCGCTAAAAGGTTGAAGAAGGAGAGATACGACAATACGAATGTTAGAAGAGCGCGCTATTATATTAAAAACTATAGAATTCAAGCGAATATTGGGAAAATGCTTAATAAAACACGACTCGTTTACAATAGAGCAAAAATTTCTCTTCAACACCGTAAGTTGCATTTAAAGAAGCACTGTGATTTTTTTCATACGTAAAATAACAGAAAAAAACGTGTTAATAATAATTTACGAAACGTACTTTGCGATTTTTTTCTATCGAGGGAATTTTATGTAATTAACGTTTCGGCTCTACAAATCTTCAGATATTATTTTAAAAAATAACATACATTTTTTTAAGAACTTAAAGTATTCCAGGGGCGTTTGTTATAAATCGGTAGAATATAGGAATTCTGGCCCTTAAAATATATGAAAAAAAAATATTGAAAAATAACTCATAACCTAACCCAACATAATCTTTCCAACCATTTTTTTTGTGTGATTTTTCATCACTTAAATACTTTTCAAATTGGGTATTAATTCTAATTCATTCCAAGTTATTCGGTCAGCGCTATCATTAAATAATGAATCATTGAACAATTTTTTTACATTATCACACTGAATAATCTTTCAAACATCAGTTAGTAATTATTACAATTATTTATGATAATAGAAGAATGCCCTTATTTCGAAGTTCATAATCTAATACTAAAAGAGCAGTGATAATTCTTCCGAACCAAAACAAAATAACGGAGCACTAACTCAAGTAAGTAAGAGTATGGTAGCTTACGTAAGTATTTAAGTTACGATTATCTCAAGCTAAATGAAATTTAACATCCAGTAACCTTTTACGATACACATTACATATACCTCGAATCAAATAGGCGCAGGAAGAATGGCGTCTAGCTCCACAGCAGCCCAGCCCCGCAAAGGGGTGTCCATAAATAAGGGATGGTGGCACTTTAGGAGTAATTACACGAAAGCCCAATAAATTCCCATCTGACACAGGAGCACCCTATCAATTCTAGCAGTTTTTGAGGACACCATGATAAACGTTTATGCGTGCCTATGTATATGACCCACTTTCTTTGTTTTGATACTTAACAGGTCTATAAAACGAAAAAGGTATAAAAGTATTGTTACAGCTTCTTCGTCGTATTATGACAATTCTACAATGATATCTTTATGCAGGAGTGAGCGTATAAATATGTTATTTGGTGAGTCTTTGAATTTTTATATTATTTATGTATGTGGTGCCGCATAAGAGCCAAAATTTTTTGGGGCCAGTTTGACTAAGGCATCCCTGAATTTGCAAATGTTGTGGGACTGAACGAAGCAAAAAGTGGAAAAAGTTCTTAGAACTAATAATATCTGCATCCTTGCATATGAGTACAGCAACAAAAGTGGAAACAGGGAGACTCCCTCTAGAGGATAGACGCCCTCTGGTGTGATGCTGGCGAAAAATGTGGTGATCTCTAAGTGTGGTGCTGGTGAAAAATTCTCCGTTGGATTCTATAGACAGCCAGACGCACAAATGTGGCCTTTCTGAAAGAGCTATGCATCCACAATAGTCTGACGGCTGGCGTAGTCCAACGGTAGGGCGTTGGACTGCCATTCCGAAGGTCGCGGGTTCGAACCCGGCGTGCGCTAATAAATTGTATATAATTGATTTGTGGTATTTCACAATTAATTAATTATTAAAAATAATATATAGTATATTTGCGGCAGTTCCAGTGGAAGATACTCTTAGTATCGCTCTGGTGTAAGACCACCATTCAGAATTGGAACCTTACATGAAATGGCTTTAGCCGTATTTAGTGACTAGATCTGAATAGCCAGGTACTTGCCACCTTCCTCTTTCTAGTCTCCTTCCCTTTCCCACTTACCTTCAGCCTCATAACATACCCCAATTGAGGATGCCATAGTCTCACTGGCTCCAGACGGGAGCACTTGGGACTATTTTGAGGTATTCACTATAAAAAAAAACTATTTGCCTAAAATATTTTAAAGATAATTTGGACACGTTGCTCGACAAACTGAGGACTTCTACTTGGAGAAACTCATAGTCACTAGCAAAGTGGAAGGCAGAAGAAGTAGAAGAAGGTCACCAACTCGCTGGAGTGACCAAGAATTACTGGCAGTTCTCCACGCAGCGCAGGACGGCGAGGAGTTGAGAAGCCTTGTTCACCAAAAAAATGGGATTAGGGGGTCACGATCCTCAGCAACAAGGATCCGACTTAAGAACCAGGTTAGAGCTCACAATCTATGGATCCAGAGACAAGGAGTTTATTGTAAAGCCACAGAAATAAAGTCCAAATGAGAGCTAATGATATATGGTTGACGTAAAGTTAGGTACACAGTTTTATTTACTATCTGCTTCTCCTTACTAATAACAGACAAAACTAAATTATTCCAGGAAGACAGCCTTTTAATACTCATAGATCACTCTATGCTTTTCTCATTCAGAAATCTTTTTAATTCACATTTTCAGTTTGAACAGAATTTAATTATGATTTCCTAGGAATTATTCAACCTGTTTTAATAATTGTACAACCAGGCATATCGCATAGTGAAGAATCCACGAGCAACAAATCATTCCGTATTTGCATAGCGGAGTAAATTCTACGAATAGATTCTAGGTTATTTGAGTTTCAGAACTCTTGATATGGAAAAACCACAGAATTTTAGTGGAATTACGTTGGAGTTATAAATCAATATTCTTTGTAATATCTAGATTCATATCATTTAAAATGGGAAACGTGAATTCAATAATTAAAATTTTATTATGTTATCTCATACAAGCTATGCTAGGTTATCTGCATCAGGCGTTTTTTCCGGGATAGGCTTTTTCAGGAGACGCCAGATTTTATCTTTGTCCAAAGTAGATTTTTGAAGCGGCAAAAACATTGGAACAGTAAAGTAAGACGCTAACAAGAAATTGCTTCGGTTTTTGTGTTTGCATTTTCTATATTATCCAAACTAATTAGAGACGTCATAGTTACTAATTTCAGATAATTATTTTATGTGATTAACAGGAAGCTATTTGTTCTTTTAGGAGGCAGTAGGACTATTGCATCCCCAATAATTAGGGTAAATTATTGTAAGGCGAAGGGATTGGAGAGGATGGAGACGGGTTATATGAAGGCGGGAGAGAATCTGGCTGTTCAGATCTTTATTTTGTGTAACGTATTTATTCTGAATGGTGGCATTCCACCAAGGCAATAATGATGGTTATACCTATTATTAATGATGAATTTTTATTAATATTTTATTATTAACTCGTAAAAAGCACTACAGAATTATTTTAAAGTTTATTAAAGTTAAGCGCACTTGAAGTAAAACTTCCCATAACTGCGCAGTGCAAATGTTATGTTATTATTGAAGTAAATACTTCTTTACGCTCGTTTGACTTGAGGGGTAAACTGGCGAATGTGTAACGAAAATTGAAATGCGTTGCGAGGCGAACGGGCTCACTTTAGCAGCAAGAGAGAGCAGTGCGCACGCCTATTTTCTTTCTCTCTTCCTCTCATAGCCAGTGCATGAAATATTTCAGTCAGTATTTTGAAATACCAGTGACGCGCCAAACGCGGGGGGGAACGGACGTCGATGCGCACGGCTTGAAGCACACTCGTTTTTTTATTATTATACCAATTTTCAAACAATTTCTAGACATTATAACAAATAGGTAACATTCAAACCTTAAGAACGATTATTTAGTGCAAACGACGAAGTTGATTTTAGGGACCATGCACAATATTCTGACGGCCTTTATAGGTGAGTGGTTTTTAATTTTTTTTTTTCTCCTTTTGTCTACAAATTCGAAATTTTTTATAATTTTTGTTTTATTTCACAATGCATCATTAAAAGTAATAATACATATAGCTTTTATATTTGACAATTTCATAGTTTTCAATAATATGAGTTATATTTGCGGCATAACCCAGTATCACCCTGGTGAAAGGCCACCAATAGAAACTTTGCTAAAAATGGGTTTAACCATGTTTAGAGATCAAATCTGAATAACTGGAAACTTCAACATCTTCCTCTCCTCCATCTCCTTTAATTCCTCCTACTACATTTAGCCTCATAATATACTCTATATTAAAAATTGTACGGTTCACTACATTAATAGAAAATTGTTTAATGTATTTTACGTGCCTCACAAGATAAAGGATTTTGTGATAATGAATTTAATGTGAATTTAAATAAACATAAAATCTCGACCGAAACCGTTTGCCAAATCTAGAATTTTTTTTAACTCATATCATAAATAATATATCACGTCTGTTGGATATTGAATGAGGACAGTGTTCGCAATCTTCTCGGTGTCTCGGTTTTGTGCTGACACGTAGAATATATATATTTCTACCGAACTTGTTCATTTCGTCGATCTGGCGGCTTGGGGAATTGGGATCGAATGACGATATTATTTGTTCATCAGTTGTCCATTCCCTGGGCCATGTGACCTGCCTAATGTCGTCTGCTGTCTCGGCATTTTACTGAATTATGTCAGTTACCTTTGTTTGAACCTTATCTAATAGTTTATTTTGATCGTACATTGCGATATTTGAACGTTCTTATCATTTAGAGTAGGTTCATACATTTTACGCATTTACTGTTTGCTAGTGCAGACCCGTAAAAAATCAAGGGTTGGTCTGAATTCTTAACAAATTAGGTCCAATTCAAAAATGACAAAAATAATTTTAATTTTTTTATTTCTTTTATAACTTAAGGAGTTTTACCTCAGATTATAATATGTTAATTAATGAAGATATTATAAGTGAAACTCAATCGAAAATCTGAAACAAAAAAATTAGAAAGTGATACTGATACATCTGGGATTCGAACCCACGATATTCCGCTTTCCGGGCCACTGCGCTACCACTGCGCCAACGTATCCCTTTCTGATTTGATCATATTTAACTGTATCATACTACGACTGAGAACTACTAACACTCTTTTCATTTTCTGCGTTATGGTGGTGAATGACCTTTTGACCTCTCCAGGAACTTCCTTCACTGCTGGGGATACCAACCTCCAGATTCAAACCCACCCCTTTTACCCTTTTCTATCCCAGATATTCATCTCCTTCCTTTCCTCGAAATACCATTCACACAGCATCCCTAAATATGACATTGGCGGATAGGCACTTGGAGGAATTATTTTCATAAGGGTCTCCTATATGGAGCTAATGTAAAAAATACATAAGATTTATTTATTTATTTATTAACGCCGATTGAAGGCTTTTACATGAGAATTACAATAATTTGACATGTAGATACAAAATATATATAGTTAGGAAAAAAATATAAGCAAACAAAATATAAATGAGAAAAATTCAAGATGAAAATTGCATGAGAGTTGAAAACTTTGTTACTGGGGCAGGTAATATCGTATAATTTTTACTATTTCCATGTAAAAGCCCACAAAAAGGATGTTAATATACAAATATAATTAATATATTATATCTTGATCACACAAGTACCTATCTATTTACAGAAGTGCAAAACAACGAAGTTGATTTAACGGGTAAGACATAAACTGTAGGTAGTATTCCCCTACCCGGCCACAGCAAATTGGCGAACAGTTGACATATTATTTTGACGTCAATTCCCGGCGATGGGGAAAGTTAACGTTTCTTGAATGTTGGAGAAACTAGAACGACGTATGAGATAACCACCTCTCGGACGGGGCGGACGTGATCCACTTCCCAATAGTGTTGTATTGTACCTATCCAGTTCCTAGGAGCTAGTTCCTAGTTCTTACCCCTACCTACCCGCAGTGGAGAGGAGATACTACTTGGGGTAGGTTTAGGGGTTGTGTAATCTGCAAGACTGTTTTATTTTATTGCGGGGTTGTTTAGCTTGTTCTACTGACAAGGATTTACAGGAAAGGTAGTTGTGATATAACCTTTATAAAGTTATACAAAAATTTAAGTTTGAACGGATACTAAACTTTTTTAACTAGTTATGTGCACATTGTACCTTTATCAGATCACTATAATATATGTGCATTAACTTCGAGAGGTTCTAACACAAGATACTATTCTATATTCTATACTATTCTATAAGTTAAAAAGAAAAATAACTTTTTTCGAAATTCCAACTTCTAGGGGTACGTTTTTGGTAAAAGATAAAATTACTCCGGCGTGTACAGCCAACACTATTATTTTACCTTACTACATTTGTACATTACACTAAGGATATTAAACAGGTTCGTATTTTTGTATGGGAAAAAAGTTGGAATTTTGAAAAAGGTTATTTTCCTTTTTTACTCCTACCATCATGTAGAATCACCTCCCGAAGTTAATGCGCTTTACCCCCGGACACCCTGTATATTAATAATTATTTTTTTTATTTAAAAACCATTGGAATATAATTTATGATTGCCTGGCGTCTTTATTAACTAGCTGAAGTTCCTGGTAATGATGAGTTTTAGGCAAAAAAAAAAAAAAAATATTTTGAACATCAAGGAAAGAACTCATAAAAAAATATTTTTTAGGAATGGAAAAGGAGGACACGGGTAATTTTTTAAAATTTTATCAAGGCAGTCAAGTGACGTTGCATTTGTTTTAAAACTGCAAAAGTATACAAAATTAAACTGTAGATTTGAATGTAAAATAAAGCCACTCAGTCACTGTTTTCAGACACACAATTCTTTATTTATATACTTGTAGAATTTAGGTATCAGTGGTGATTTTCTTTAATGTGCGGATGTGTAGTGAACCCCCAGAGAATAATTATAGAGAATAAGACTCACTTGGATTATGATATTACTACAGTTTGAATAGTGTGCCACTACTCTATATTAAAAACAATCTGTATTAATAAACATCCCGCCACAACTCAATAGTAAAGTATCCATCAATAGGAAGCCCGGCACTGCGCGGACTCCAGAACGCACAAGGAAGCTACAAAACTTATAATATATTTTCAGTCAAACTAAAAACCTGTTTTAACGCTCTTAGGTTTGGTAGGTGAAAGATCTTCATTCTTGTGCGCCGCAATTGTTGGACTCCAAACCGAAACTTTATGAATTTTATCGAAGAAAGAAACACTTTGTGGATTGACATTATACCAAATGAAACAAATACTTAGTTTTAAAACACTTTCTTTTTATTTATATTTATCGACCGGTTTCGATTGCACTCAATCTTCATCAAGACAATAAAATATAAACTAAAAGTTTTAGTTTGTATTCGAAACCGGTCGACAAATATAAATAAAAATATAGTGGTTTAAAACTAAGTATTTGTTTCATTTGGTTTATGAATTATACCGAATGCATTCGGGTGACAATATCTGCCCTGCGTCTCTTCGCCTCGAACCTAGTCGCTTACGCAGATTTATTCACCTTTATGCGGCCAACAGACCTAGCTATAAAAGCTCATGCGTTATTTGGTTAGGCGTATTTCGGCATATCGGTTGCCTTACATTCCCAATGGGAATATATAACGTACGATATACTGAAGTATGCCAAGCCAAATGAAGCTTGAGCTTTTATAGCTACGTCTGTTGGCCCCATTATACTAACGTCAAACGCTTCTCGACTCCAAATCCGAAGGTTGCGGGTTCGAACCCGGCGTGCGCAAAGAAGTTTATTTGATTAATCTGTTTTATTCGAGAATGAATAGTTAAAAATAACATTTAGTATATTTGCGGCACGTTTCAGAGTGGAAGATACTCTCATTATCGCCCTGGTGTAAGACCACCATTCAGATTTGAAACGGTGATTGAAATGGCTTTAGCCGTGTTCGGTAATTAGATCTGAATATCCAGGTACTTTCCCCCCTTCCTCTTCCCCATATTCCACCCCTCCCCACTACCTTCAGGCTCACAACATACCCCAAAAGGGGATGCAATAGTCTCAATGGCTCCAGACGGGAGCAGTTGGGACTCACAAAATCACATTTTTTTAATGTTTTATCGTGATCAAGTGAATTAATGGTTTGATGTGTAAAAAATAGTAATCTTGTCAATTTGGGAGGCGGGTATGGGCATTTTTGGATTACCAACACCTCTGCGATAGTGGTTTATACGTTTAGTGGCACTGTTTTATGGGATGAGGTTTATCCGGATCTTGGCAACGAATACGTCTGCCAAACAACTACGTGGCATGCCGGATTGGCAGAGACCGGTTGAGTATAGCAGGACTCTCTCGAAACATCGCCTTGCACTTCAGTGGGCGGGATAAATTCATACGTCCGTCACTCCTGGATGCACTGACCCCCGAATCCTACCCATCCTGCATAACCTTTTCCTTTCCAAAACTTTCTCTCCTTTTTTTCCGAAAAAGACCCTACTAAAAATTAAATTTCAACATTTCACAAGCATTGCAATCGGAAACAGAAAGATTTTATCAGTCAAACATAATATATTTCAAAATTAATAACTAGTGGGCCAATGTTATGTAAATAAACCTTGTAAGTATATCCGCATTCAATCCATTCGGTAAACAAATCCGAGCTTTCCATCCACCGTATTATCAGCTGCCTCAAACTTTGATCCCTTGAAATATGTTTTCCAAAATCATTTTCAGCGGACCTGTCCATTCATCGGCTTTACACGGATTTCCTCCATATCGGGCCTAACTGCGACAATATAAATATCCCGTCCGGATCGCAAACACATTTTTTTTAATCAGGGAAAACTTTTTACATCCATCCATCAATGGGAATTGCACCCGTGACATCATGATTGGGCAGTAAGCACTTTATCCATGTTCCACGAGGCCGTTTTATTTGTCAATAAGGCTACAAATCGCTGCCCCAAAAGCAAAAGGCCACTTGTGCAAAAGCTGTGATTTGAGAAAAAGGCAGTTTAACTGGTTTTGAAATGAAAAATAGTTTTCAAATGCATGATTTTCAATTCATATTTGTGTTTCAATTCACATGAGTATTGTGTTCAAACCATCATTGTGAAAGTTATTTAATTGTTAATTCAAATATTTTGCGCAAAATAGTTTTGCACAAAGCCTAAAAAAAATTGTGCGTGGTTTGGTTAGGTTAGGTTAAAACGTAGTTAGGAATTATATAGAAATAAGAACCTATAACTAGCAACACATTTTCTTAATTTTCGGAGTAAATATTCGAAGAATTTTCACTAATACTTTAATGATCTGAACAACTTATTGAATGATAGGTTCTTAAAAATTATTGAAAAATGTCAACAAATATTATTAACTCATTATTTTTGATAACCAACAAGATGACGAAAATATGAACGTGTGTTTTATTTCTTCGCGTGGAACGCACGTAACCAAGCTATATTTTGTTTACACATCGAAGTATCTCAGTAACCAAAATTTTAATAATACTTTAATAACTAAAATGTAATAAACGAGAAACTTCATTGGCGACTTATTAAGAAAGTTGAAAAACAAAAACAATGATAACTTAGTTTAAGCGAGTAATCAAAGACAATACCATCGTTGTATTTATTTATAAAACAGTAAAAACCGTCTTCACTTCAATCAAAATCCACAGTTGGAAAAATCTGTCTGAAAACGTAATAAAACCCACAACCTGCGCGTGGATGACATATATCTGACAAGAGATCATATAGGTAACCGTGAAAGTTGGGTTTGTGAGAATTGGAGTGATTTTGATGAAATATTTTTTGCGTGCTTTTTTTGGAGGTTTCTCATCCCCTCGAATACCTGCCAGCCTGGTAATGCTGTGGGGTTGGGGGTAGTTGGGGAGGATACTGGGCAGGTAGTGGGTAGTAGAACGGAGCCTTTGAGGAGATGATGGATGTTAGGGATGGGAAACATATTATCTTGTTTATACAGAGTGTTCAGAACTTCCTATCTTCGCACCAAATGATAAGAAGTTTGCGCTTTGGCACATTACGTTTAAATATCAATGAAATGTGTTCTATGTAATGAAAACATCTTTGTGTAACTAAGATAGATACTTGTGCTTTCTACGTGTGTGAGTAACAGTAACAGATGACCTCAATATGCCATGAACTGAATATGATATGAAAGGTATCTGGCTTCGAAAGAGTACCTTCTGTTATTATTTGTGAGATGTAATTTTCCAAGTATAACAGAAAAAAAATAATAGAATATAACCAAATATTAAGGAGATGAGTTGTGAAAAGAGTCTGTTGATATAGGCAATTCCAGTCAATTGATTGGGAAAACATATGTAAAGAACAAATAACTGTATATATGATTTTCAATGAAAAGTTTAATTAATTATTTGAAAAGGGTATTTGTTATTTATTTATGCCTATTTAAAAAGGAAAATTCTACAACTATATATAGTACCTAATAGTACTTTATAATTGTGGTGCCTATAAGGTGATATTTAGAAAAAATAAAGCGATGAAAAGTCGCTTAACATTATTTTTATTTAGTTTCAGTAAAAAAGTTTTGAGAATTGCAATAATAACTGCTGAGTCACCAAACGTAGCGAAACACTTGAGGTGACCTATGGCAAAGGTGTTGGTTATCCATTAAATGATTAACTAATACTTAAGTGCTCGGCAATTGCAGATTTTTCCGTATGTAACTATACAAAATCATTTCACAATTTTTAGATGATTCAAATAAAATTGTATCACGCTGAATAACACATTTTTAATCAATAAAATACGAAGCGGACAGAGAAAACGTTTTTTTTTCATTACGCAAATGTATTTCCCTTGCAAAACCGATAACTCGAACTTTGTTCCTGTTTTCCTAGACAGGGGTTGGGAGAGCAAGGAATACAAAGAAGCAAGAGACAAGTCGAGATTTATTGATAAATTATTTTAGGAGAACGTTCATAGTGGTGTTCTGTGGTCGTGCGGTTACGGCGCTTTGTCGGGCGTTAAATTTCCCGGACCGGCACCGGAGCGCGTACTATGCGGCCAGCATATTAGATTATTGTTAGTAGAGTTTAAATATAGGCGAAAATAAATCTGCGTATATTATTCCTTAAGAGAAAACTCATTAGTAGGCAACGCGGGCTTCACGCTATGCTAAAACACACTTCGGTGGGAAAAAATCGAATGAAATTTTCATTATTTCTTCAAACTTCGCAAAATCACTTTGTGGCGTCATTTTGAATTAAATTAAAACAAATAACTTTGTTTAAACCACTAATATAATCACAATTACCTACATGTTTCAAAACCGATGGTTTCTTCGTCAGGGTGTAATGACATTAATAACAAAATAAACAAACAAGTATAGACTAAAAAGAACTATGGACAAAAATATTTTAGAGGGAGGTGATTAATTAATAAAAAATATCGTAAAAAACAATTATTTAAAATTAAATATAAAAATTATTTAAAAAATATGAAAAATTACATTATATAATAATAATTTGAATTAATTAATTAATTACATTATAATTTTTTTTTATTCACCAGATTTACAGGAACGGGTTTAGTTTTTCCCATAGGAAAAACTAAACCCTTTCATACACTTTTCCATATAAATGATCATCTGGTAAATCCACGTTATGCAAGTGTACTATATAAGTATAATTAATACAAAACAATACAAGAACAACACGTTAGTCTACCAAACTATTAAATGGGAATATAATTCTCCGTCTCCAGATATTTTCATATCAGAGGGTTCGGCTCTGTGGAATTCCTAATTTGACCGATAAATCCTACTGATCCCTCAATATAAATATTTAAAAAATCTTTCGTAATTCTACATGTATTTAAAATGACTGATTTTTGCATTTTTATATACAAATTCTTTGACAAATCTAATATGTCTAAATTTTTAATAAGAGAGCTAGGTATAATGCCAGTAGCCGAAATAACAAAAGGTAATATTTTTATAGTCTGAGAATGCCAAATTCTTTTAATTTCATTTCCTAAATCTGTATACTTTCTTATTTTTTCAGAAACAGATTTTTGTATATTACAGGAAATTGGAATAGCTACATCAATAATATAAGTTATTTTTTTAATTTTGTCATGTAAAACTATATCAGGTCTATTATGACCAATTGGTCTGTCTGTTAGTATAGTTTTATCATAGTAAATTTTAAAGAAATTATTTTCTAAAAATGAATTTGGTTCGTATTCATAATATGGTACTATATTATGACAGTCAATCAAGTTATGTTTAATTACCAAACTTTGGTGAATTATTTTTAAAACCTGATTGTGCCTAAATGTATACTCAGACGGCGCTAATATAGAACATCCTGATATAATGTGTTCTATAGTTTCCGGAAAAGCCATACATTTTCTACATAAATCATCAATTTGATTTGGATCTTTGATTATATGCTTCCTATAATTTTTGGTATTAATTACTCTATCTTGAATAGCAAGCATAAAACCTTCTATTTCTGCGCTCAACTCTCCAATACTCAACCATTTGTTTGACGAAAGTTTGAAAGTTTGTCAACATACATAATTGAAGTGTTTTGCGTGAATAATTTTATTTGACCAGGAATCTAATAATTCCTGGTTGGTATTTATAAAAATGTTGGCATTCTCGTCGTATAAATTTAAAGGTGAAATATTTCTGTCTGCCTTGCAAATTATTAGCTAGCTGAGCTATTAGCTTTTCTATGAAAAAAATTTCTTAACATTTCTACCTGATTTTGTTTTAAAGAAGTTATTTTGACTATACCTCTACCTCCTAAATTTCTAGGTAAATTAATTCGTTCTATAGCTGAATTTGGATGATGACAATTAAACTTTGTTAACGTAGTTCTAATTAATCGTTCTAAGCTATCTAAATCTGTATTAGACCATTTAATTATACCAAATGAGTACGTTAATAGAGGGTATTGCCCAACTATTTATTGCCTTTACTAAATTTTTAGCAGATAGATTGCATTTTAAAATTTTTCTTATCCTAGTTTGAAATTTAATCCTAATATCATTTTTAATACTAGTATGATCTAATCTATTCGATTAATTATAATTTTAATTATAATTTTCATTGTTTAGCATGTTTTCTAGCTAATGCTTGTATCTTGGTATTTTTGTATTTCTTGCCAAAATCACTGTTTTTCATTTGTGAAAACCTAAGTATATGTATATATATATATATACTTTGTATTATTTATTCATCTCTGTTTTGATCGGGTTTGCGATTGAGAGACTAATTTAATGTATTCAATTGCAGAGAACCAGCGAATCTACGGTATCATTGTTTACTGAATATTGTAGAGAAGAAATGAAAGATAAAGATTGGAAAATCTGGCCTCTAGGTACTCTATTTTATACATAAAGAAAAGCTATAATTGATGACTCAGCAGAAGTGCCCACGTTCATGGGGTGAGGTTAGTTACTTGATGGCAGTTGAGGAGACCCTTTGAATGGGATAGGCCGATTGAGGGAGATCCTTTGACCTCTTTAGCCGGACTTGTCCGTCATCTCCTGACCCCTAAATTCCTACCCATCTCTCATACACTTTTCTTTCACAGAACTTCCTCTTCATCCTTCCTTTTAAGACACCCTCCACACAACATCCTCGAAGATGACAAGGCCCTGAGAGAATTTATTTTACTTAGGGCCTTCTGTGTTACACTTCTGAATTAATATTAAAATAATATTTTTTGGTCTCCAGCGATTTATTTTATTAAAAATTTAAACAACTTTCATTATTTAAAAAACCAAAATATTATTTTATTTTATTTTAATCGAAAAACCAACAGCTACAATATTTAACAATGTATGACAAAATATGTGCAAATTACTCAACCAATAACAGGTTTTCACTGAAGTGTTTTAATTGTTTAGATAAAACAAAGAAAAAGTGTTAAATAAGCCTATGGGGATGGTGGGAGGGAGGGGAAAGGGATGGATCTATTCTGTATAATTAGTAGCGTGTTTATAAGGTATGTAAGTAGTTATAGTAAAGTATCCGGAGGTCGTCCAGGTGACTTTAAGGAGTGTGGTGCAGAGTTGAAAATGTCAAATTGTGTACCTATGGTGTGTATTGAAAATGTGTGACTCACGATAAATAAAGGTGTTTTGCTTAGAATTGGTGTTGCATCGAGGGAGGCTAAACATTTTGTCTGATCTGTTTCGTTTGTTAGGAACTCGTTGTCAGAATTCTGGGCAATCTACGACGGACATAGATATTTTTCGTAGAAAGAGGACATCAACCGAGCTTCTTCGGTCTTCCAATGGTAACATATTGAAGTACGTGGCCGAATCTTTAAGATCGAATCTCATGATTTAAGTGGGGACGATAGCTACGGAAATCTAAGTATCGCAGGAAACAATTTTGAACACGTTCCAGATTATGTACATATGATTTGTATTGCGGGTTCCATAATGTGAAGCGTATTCTAGTAAGCTGCGGACATATGCAAAATATAGGATTTTCACGGTTTTAAGGTTATTGAATTGTCTAGATGTTCTAAGAATGATTCCTAACATTTTCAAGGCTTTTGATGGTACTGAGTCGATATGAATGTCGAATATAAACTTATAGTCTATTGTCACTCCTAAATCTTTGACTTCTGTTTTGTTTATTAGTATAAAGCCATTTAGAGCATATTCATTGATAATTTATTTCTTGTGAAATTCACGACGAAACGCTTTTTTACATTAATTTTAAGATACTTCTGTGAGCAATAAACATTAAGGCGATTTAGGTTCTCCAGCATTTTTGTACATCTGACAGGATAAAAACCTTCATATCATCTCCATAAAGTAATGTTTTGGAGTTTTTGAAGCATTGGCCTATACCATTAATGCAAATGTTAAATAATGATGGTCCCAATAAAAATCCCTCTTTTACAGTCCGATTTAAAGACACCTAAAACTACAAGTTGACTACGGGTTGATACATAGGATGAGAGCCATCTGAGAAGGTCACCATGTATCCGATTTGCATAAGCTTGCATGATAATATGTCGTGATTCACTAGGTCAAAAGCTTTGCCTTAATCCGTGTACATTGCGTCTAATTGCACGCCTTGATCCGTATTGTCGTGCAAAAATTCCGTGAAAGCTAGTAGATTAGATGATGTTGATTTTCCCCTCATAAACCCATGTTGGATAATATTGATTGAAGATTTCAAGGCGGAAACATCTGATCTTAGGTAAACTATTTTTTCAAAAACAAGGATTTTATTCCAAATAATGTAAGGAATAGGCTTTTCATTTAAGCATCTATATTTTGCCGGTTAACCAGTGACCTTTGATTATTCCAGATCCAAGGATCTTATCACTTCTAGGTAATTAGTAATTTTCATGGGTAGTTTTGTCGTGGTGATATTCAAACAAAGATTAAGGTTTAGAACAGAGTGCAAAGATCCTACGGCGTAATTTTACCCACAGTTAGTAATTTAGAATGTAGAAATTGAAAAATGAAAGCAGCATAGAGAATGTTTAGAATATGCAAATACGTATTTGAAAAATAGAAAACAAAAGTTTTTCCATTCTTCATCTCCGTCACATTATCATTCTCTCCCGCAGTTGTAACAAAGTCGTATTTTTATTTCAATTGAAAAAGTAGCATCTCACAAATTGTACACGAAAAGTTAACTCATAAAAGTTAGCGCCAATAATTCAGCGAAACTAAGGCGGTGTTCTCAGGAACGGCACAACTCCTGTCGGCTCCGAATAAAAAAATCATCGGCCATAATTCACGTTCACACTACCGTCATAACTCATTTCTCATCTTCAACTTTCCCTTATACATCACCGCACATTGGGCTATCGGGCGCTCACGTATCGGTCATAAAAAATCGAGAAACAAAACTCTTCGCAGGAGAGAAAAAAACTACGAGAACAAGAGAACAAACTCGCAATTTGCCAAGCGCGGGAAAAAAGCCAATTTTTGGCGTCCAACTTGGAGATTGTCTCGAAACTTTGAGAAAATAAACAAAACCTGTCAAAGAGAGATATAAATCACTCAAAAAGAAACTAGGGAAAGAACGTGTACGGCGGCGCTGCACTGTGAGGATGCTGGAGAAAAGAGAACAGAAAAAAAATTTGTAGGGATCATTAATTTCGTTGCACTTCAGTCCATGCCTTGGCACAGGATCAAAGTGAAAGATATTCATGGCGGCATACTATTTTTAAAGAGACTAAATTCAAAATGAAAAATAAATATAACGACATAGCAATAGATAAAATAAATTTAGGTATTCCCAAAACATGCATAACTAAAAAAAAACATTTAGATTATGCCCCTTGCAACTACTTTTATACAGTGAACTTTTTCAACTTGAAGAATCCAACATGGCGTAATTATATTATTTTATATAATATATTGTAAATGCCGAATGTTTACGTGTAGATAATTAGTAAGCAATGGAGAAAAGTCAAACGATTCAAAATCAATCTCAAAACTATTCCTATTATTCTTTGGACATGTAATGAAAAATAACACAAAACTGCGCTGTACACAACACGACAACTTTTTATTGGGTTTAAGTATTTGAGGAAATATATAACATGTTTATGTCATGACGTAGCAGCAAGAATTCGAGTAAAAGATTCTTCTCAGTAGCGAAAACACCAAGTAAAAACTCTTTGGTCCGGAAAATTGAGAAAATCACGGTTCACCACTGGAACGAAGAAAATTTTTATCTTGCACCCGAAATCTATTTTCACGACACACAAGTCAGACAGCCCGCATTTCTTGTGTGTACTATGAATGAAGTTGCCGATAGGGGTGCCTATGTGGGAAAATGAAGGGGGTAGCGAGTAGTAAAGGAGGATTGTATGCAACCGCACGGCTCGTGGCCGTCGGAGACAATGCATACATAGACGATAGCCTCTTTTGAATAATAATGTCCGGCGATAAATCCTGGGAACAATATTTCTACATGAAATGAAAGGAAGATTTAATATACGTACTCGTTCATAATGTGGCGTCTACGGCATATTCATGCATTTCACATTTCAAAATTTGAGCCCTGTCAGATGCGAGTACTGTGGCAGATTATAATAATTGACCTTAATTTTTTTTTTTAAAGTTAGACAAACATTCCCGGGTTACGAATAACCCAACAACATTTGAAAATCTCCTACTACCACCACACTAAGCGGAAAATGTTGTTTGTGTTGTGATGGAGGACTTAGCCAGCCGAGGAATCGAACACGGAACGCCTGGGTGGGACCCAAACGCGTTGCCCACTCAACCACTGACCGGTACCTTACAACCGTTATTTCTGTATTGTAAGAAGGGTTTTAAAAAATCCATTAGACATTTTTGAAAAACAATGAATACTTATTATTAAAATATACTTACAAGAAGTAAACGATGTTAAAAAATTTATCATCTTACATTTAAACATTTTTATTGCTTACTTCAATGTAGGTATATATTAAAGTCAATTTTAAATTAAATAAAATCGATATTGACTTATTAGTTATTATTTAAAAATTTGGTTAATGTTTTGTAAGGGTAAGATCGGTTGCTGGTTGATTGGCCTTAAGGATCTATTAACCAGTATTATAAGCCTGAGTTATTCGATTTCGGTTTAATATTAGGTTGCGAGTCCCGCATATTGTGCCTTATTAGATTTAATAGATAAGTAAATTGGCTCAGTAAAATACAGACCTAGAAATCTTCTTAACCCCACTGTAAAAAGTGCATTTGTTTTGAATTGAAAATAAAGTAATTCTCTGTTAAATCGTGTTGATCTTATTAGACAAGCCAAAAGTTTTCCCCTTTTTGTTATGATAATAAAAGTCTATAAAAGTCCCATAAAATTATGTAGATTCAACCATAAAACTATAAATCTCTTTAGCGGTTGTGCAATTGGATGATTTACTACACATAAAAATATTACTGGTAAAAAACAAGCAATAAAGATCACTTTTAATGTCTTAATAATTTTGTTAGAATTACGCGGTAAAATTGGTCAACATTGATACTCATAATTAAAACATTAAACGGATTGTTTTGACATTATAAAATTTGAGTCTTACGTTGAGTTAGCTGAGTGTTACGAATAAGCGATTTTTGGTGTTTATGTGAATACCGCACAAGAGTCCCAACTGCTATGAGACTATGAATTTCCCAATTGGGGTATTGGTAAGAGAATGAGTTGGAGAAGTACACGGAGAAAAATGTTTTTCTAAAATCCGATCATTTTATTCGTAAAAACGTTTAAAAACGGGACTGAAGTTCTTACGAACAAATTAACAGGGTTTCAATGTTTATTAGCGGGAACATGTAAGAATAATTTTTTGGTATACCTAATTTTGTACGTATACTAACAAATTATTCTTACATATTCCCGCCAATAAACATAGAAACACTGTTAATTTGATCGTAAGAACTTCAGTCCCGTTTTTAACCGGTTTTACGAATAAAATGATCGTATTTTAGAATAACATTTTTCTCCGTTTACCTATGTTTCGTAACGTCAATTGGGTTCGTTCTGCTTCCCGCTAACGGCAAAGCCAGGATTCGACAAGTAAGATTTAAATCTGCGCAATTGGCACTGCGCAATACGTGCTGTTATCGGCTGCGTTATCTTAGTAATTAGTAGTTACTCCCCAAACTGTTGACGCTTACTTTTAATCTCTTTTGCACTCGAACTCTTCTCTTTCTCTTATGTTAATTCTTCCTCCATTTCCAAAAACCATCAACCTCCAAAACAACATCATTGCTCAATATAATATATTCATCTCCAACCATTTAATTTATTCCCTTTCATCTTCGGCATCAGATCGATGATGCGAACATGTAACAGACGCCATTAATCATTAATTAAAGAGCCGCATTGTATTGTATTAATCGGCGTAATCTCGCTAAGCCGCTTCCATTATATGAGCGATGGGCCCTGTGATATATTTCACAGTGTCTCTTACATGAATTCGTGTATGAAAGTTTGGGGTTAACTCGACGGTAGAAATATAACGCCTGGTTAAATCGGGGCAAAGCATTTAATAATATGGTTGTGGAAACGGTTTCAGTGCACATAACCTAGCGATTTCTAGCAATATTATGGTAAGGGTTTATGCAGAAAATCGTAAGATTTTAGGTTTGCATGCACTCGGGGGTAAAGAATTGCCTTGTGAAATAAAACTAATTGTTTAGAAAATTAAACATTTACTTCATTTCGCACTAAGTGGCATTTTTATTTTAAAAATTATTTTGGTATCTGACAAGAAGAATTCTGAATATTTTAAAAGTTTTATGGTGTTTTATTTAAGTATTTTTTATAGGACTCGAAATATGCTAATTGGCTTATAATTTTGTACATGTATAGGTTTGCCATATTTGTATATTGGTATAGCGATAAGTTGATCTAAATACAGATTTAAATATTATATTATAGGTAGGCATTTTACCTTATTTTTATTTTAAACTTTTTAAATTAATGAGTTAAACATTACATTTTTATATTTTAAATTAAATTAAACAAATAACTTTGTATCAACCACTATTATATTATAACAATCACCTACATGTTTCGACACCGATGGTTTCTTCGTCAGGGTAGTAATGACATAATAGTAATAATGTATTGTAGTAATGTCATGTCACCGATGGGAAGAAACCATCGGTTTCGAAACATGTAGGTAATTGTGATTATATAATAGTGGTTGATACAAAGTTATTTGTTTAATTTAATTCAAAATGACGCAACAAATTGATTTTGCGAAGTTTGAAGAAATATTATATTTTAATTAATGAAGATAATATTAGCCAAACTCGATCAAAAATCTTAAACAGAAAAATCAGAATAGGATACGGATACATCACACTTAAAGATAGCAGCCAATAAAAATGTTCGTTAAGAACATGAAGATAATGTTGGTAGTTCTCAGTCAAACTATGATACAGTTAAATATGACCGAATCGGAAAGAGATACATTAGCTCAGTGGAGAGAGCATCTGCCCGGAAAGCCGAAGGTCCCGGGTTCGAGTCCCATATGTATCCGTATTTTTTCTGTTTTTCTGTTTCAGATTTTTGATTGAGTTTCACTAATATTGTCTTCACTAATTAAAATAATATAATTTAAGGTATTTATCGCTTGTCTGAATTCTTGAAACGGTCAGTTCCAATTTCGAAAATGACACTTAAATCCAAAACTAATTTGAGTTCACTGAGCCAAATTTGTAATGACTTTCAGACAAGCTCACGGAATCCATCCAAGGAATTACACAACTGGAGTCAGCTAGAACTATTTATACTGTTAATGGGGAGGGGCTATCAAACTTCTAACATCTTTAGTGGCTCTTTTCTCGAATTCATCAGATTTTTACATTTTCTGCATTCTGTTAAACAATTAATGTATCCTTAATAATGATGTTACTATTTAAATTTATATATGTGTTAAGTCCTTTACTATAAACAATCGAGCAACGAATTACTTCAGCCTATTGAAACACGTTTAGAATAATAAGCTGATTCATATAGCATAGTTGTACCAAAAATAATATCTCATAGACGTATAACCACTGGAGCGACAGAGCAATTAAATTTTTTTTTCTCGGATTGCTAAAGGAAATTATTTCGCCCACATTAAAAAAATCATACCTCCGAATTTGAATATGGAGACATACAAACTGATTATTGTTCTATGTAGCCAATGAATTCCCCTATCTTTTGTCTATTATCACATATTTGTAGGATTTATAAAAAAATATAACTAAATCTTTATCCTTAAAACATTAAAAAGAATCTACAGAATATTTATTTTGTTACATTTTGAATGTACAATATATTATATAGTCGTTTAGTTAAAAATTTTTTTTTGTAATTTTGCCACATTTTGGCAAGAAAGCGTTCCGAGGTTTTGAAAAGAGTGCCATAATGTGGCAAAAAGCGCTCGAATGGTTAAACATTCAGGGCAAAATACAGTTAACAATGTAAGAAATGTAGGCAAAGAAATTTTGTTTAAAAAAATTAACCCCACAAAATGGTAATGAAATAGTATGTGTGACAATTGTTCACCTTATCCATGGTTACGCTATTTTTCAAACATTGCCAAATTATGATACCACAATAAGTGATTATTTCTTTATAATTGAGTACGACGAAATGTAATACAGTCATCTTTTACAATTTTCGGTGGTATTGTGTTTCACGGCAATTTATTTTTGTTATCTTTTATCGTGTTTTTATTCATATGAAGAATGGTCGAGTTTTTTGTCGATCGTTTTCTTTGTAGGATTCTAATTCGAAAAATATTTTGGAAACCTTTACAGTGAAGTGTAATCATTTTCTTACAAAGTAAATACTCGAGCGCTAACTACCCAATTTTGAGCGGTAGGTACCGCTAACACTTAAGCGATACCTACCTAAATTTGGGTAGATGTTGGTAAGAAATTATTGTGAATTTATCTATAAAACAAAATCAACATGCAACCTATGTACACGAAATTGTTAAGTAAGACAATGACAGACGACAAATGTGGAAGAATATTTTTAACTTAGAAAATAGGTTCATTTTTCATCACTAATCCGCTTAAAAAGGCGACCAATATGTAAACTGGACGGAAAAGAGAATACGATTAACGCACGTTCTTTCTTCCATGTAAGGAAAGTTTTATTGATATATAGCAGATATTGAATACGACTATACTACCCTTATCTGGCTTGGATAACTTATTTATTATCTGGTTTATGATGTATTTTAGCAGAATTTTGATTGAGAAACCGTACTTACATGAATAGTTTAGTGTAGATAGGTATTCAGAGTGTTAAGGGATGACTTACTTTAATCATTGTTTCTTTAAAGTTAAAAAATGTAAATGAAATTTGGGTAGTAGGTGACAATGTTATTATATTTTTTTCAACTACAAACAAAAAAAATTAGAAGGTATTGGTTAGTTAGGGGCGGGATGAGGGGTTGATCGGCTAATCAGATGTATGTTCTGTGACTACATGTAGATAAATATGTTTAAAGATATATATTATTTTTGAATGAAACACTAGGTATATATTGAATCATTTGGCGGGTAGGAGATAACCCACCGTAGCTAAATTGTAGAGCTCCTGACCGGCAATCAGAGGGGTGCGGGTTCGAGTCCCGTCAGCGATGTGTATCTTTTCTCGGAAGATTTTTTCAATATGGATGAGTGTTTCAGGCTAATAATTATTGCTTATAATAATTGTTATTCTTTGCGCTATGCATAAAAAAATCTTGTCTTAAACATTAATTTATCAATTAAAAAAATATGTATTTTTTTTTTGTTTGAATTTGACGATATTTTTTTTTTTAAAGTCACAGGACAGTAAAATTTTATTTACATTTTTTACTCCAAATCTAATAAGGCTAACAATTTCAGGCTAATAATTATTGCTTATAATAATTGTTATTCTTTGTGCTATGCATAAAAAAATCTTGTCTTAAACATTAGTTTATCAATTAAAAAAAAATATATATATATATTTTTGGTTTGAATTTGACGAAATTTTTTTTTTTTAAAGTCACAGGACAGTAAAATTTTATTTACATATTTTATTCCAAATAACGTCAGGAATCACTGGTTAAAGATAGTCAAGTAAGTCCTTTAATACCCTTAATACCTACCTAAATTACGCCAGCAGTAGATTAATTTAATTTTGCTTTTAAAAGTTTTATTCACAATTTTGATACTTCATTTTATTAATATGCAACCGGTTCCGACACTCATTCACCAGCGTTCTTAAAATAACTTAAAAATAAACCCTCCAATCATTTACAAAATGTCTTAAAAATTATTACACAGTTAATGCTAAGAAATACAAAAGATTAATATCATACCTACAAACAAAAAAGATAATCTTAGGTCTGTTAATAGAACAGCAATCAGCGTTAATCCCAAAAATTCCCATTTGACTACTTTGAGGATTACCGTTTGAAATGTGTATATTTATTCCTTATTCCTGCTTTGAAGACACGGGTAGCTACGCTATGCCCGGCTTATCTCGGCAGGAAGAACGCGTGTTTGGGGGAGGTAAGTGATAGTATTATATTCCTCCCCTGGTCATCTGTCTTTCCTGTATAATGCGAAGATAACTCCCTGGTAATAGTCCTCCGCAGCTCGAGTCTCTGAGAAATGTATTCACTGAAGAATAATCTGGAGATGGCGTTTCTCTTATTCTCACACCTACCGCAGAGGTGATACACGCTGTCTTTCTGGGGCAAATCGCGATTTTATATTTTGAATGATGTCTTTGTTAAACTGAGGTAGATGTGTTTCCTTCGAGAAAACTGCCACTAATCACAGAAAATTATTAACGGTTTGATTTTTTTTAATGCATATAACAAATATTACAATAAACATAACTTTAAATACTTCAGTTAAAAATTTAACACTATTAGTTTTAGAGTTCTTGCCTAAAATGAATCTTAAAACCTTCAAGGCCAATGTTGAAAATGTCAAGAGACCAAGAGTTATCATTTAGCAGGACTATGCATCTTGTCATGCTATGATGGGCTAGAAAATCCGTTCTGCCATGTGGGTTACAGAGCAAGTTGTGGTAAAGACACTGGCGTATCTTGTAAGCATTTTTCTGTTAGTAGGGTCAGTTTTGGACTGATGTGACGACACATAGTCGGATCTGCCGGATCTGCCCTGATGATGGACACTGCAATGCTGTCCGAAACGTCGGCTAAAGAAGGAGAAAGCGCAACACGGCATAACACCCCAAAAACAAACAACGAAAATTATGTATGTAGTATGTTATATGTCTATCTTTTTATCAACTATAAATGAAATTTAATAAGCTAGTTTTTTGATAACTACTACTAAGTGCAAGGTTTACTTTAGTATGCATAGTTCATATTACATTACTAAACAAGAAAAAAGAAATACAAAAGGTCAGACATATTATTACAATACCTTAAACATGTACCCGTTAATTCAATTAATAATTTAAGTTAGGTTGGTATGGGTTATTCCAATATGCGTACACATTCGCTTAATTTATTATTATAGTATTGTATGTAATAATAACAATTCGCCGTATTATAAACATTCTCTTGCAAATATTCAGCGAACCACCCTCCCTCGGCATATAATTCCAAGTTAGGGCACATTGCTTACGCGAATCCTCGGTTAATAAAATTGAGGCGGGCATAACTCCGATCCAAACTCCCTAATACAAACTGTCTGTACCTCGTGTGAAATCCAAATGAGAATTTCCCGTCAAAATAATTTGCAGTAACTCAGTGCGCCCATTTCACAGCTTACTGGGTCCGAAACCATTAAAACTTTGTCCTCTCCTTGAGTTATAAATGCAGGAACGACATTTAATTGTCTGGATAGTACCTACAATATAATGTATATTGTTATTTACAACATTTTATTATTTACTTAAGTTATAGGATTTTATTATTTATGCTTGATTTCTGTCAAACACAACAGTCTTGTCCATGATTTAATGTTCTATTACTTAATTCTACGATAATATTAGAGAATTGAGTATTTTCACTAACCGTGAATACCGTTAAAAATGTGTGATATATTTTACGTTTATTTTTGTGATTCTGATAATTTTTCTAAAAATGTGTAATTTTTATGTTTTTATTTAACATTTCCAATATACTGGTTAGACGTCTGTCACCAATGTTGTCCAGCGTGACGTCAACGTTTTAGAAAATTTACGCAACAACGTAAACATAAAATAATAATACATTCGATATCATAATTGTATTCTTATTTTTTCAGAGATTAAAAATACATTGAAAATAGCTTAATCGCAGCATTTATGAGACTTGTCTACGCAAAAAGAAAAGTTATTGAAAATAAAATTAATTAACTACAAAATAGGAATAATATATTTTCAAAATTAAAAAAAAATCGTATCTACCATTATACCTTACTAATATTATAAACGCGAAATTTTGTATGGATGTATGTGTGTTTGTTAGTCTTTCACGCTAAAACAACTGAATGGACTTTAATGAAACTTTACAATAATATAGCTCATACATCAGAATAACATATAGGCTATAATTTATACCCAAAGCTTGCTATTTTCCATGTATTACAAATAATAATAATTTTTTAATAGAAAATTTCAAAATTTGAAATGAAATTTTGAAAAACAATGATTCAAAACCAAAATTCTATTTCAGAAAATATTCAAATTAGTGAATTTTTTTGAAGTACTCACCCTTGAATCGAATCAAGAGTTATAGATATTTTAAATAAATAAGTTAAGATTTTTGGTGTAAACATAGATGGGATCTACGAAAAGAAAATAGGCTAACCGAAGTACTAATCCTGCGCAGACGAAGTCGCGGGCAGAAGCTATTAGTTATATTATATAATCCACTCCTTTAAAGTCCCTTGTTGTATTTGCTGACAGTGTTTATGTTGGTATTACATTTTATCATAATTCTAATCAAATAGGTCAATTTTGTAAAAGTGAATTTTAAACACGCTTAATTACCTACACAGTGGTTTATGATTGACGGTACAGTAATAAATCCGGCACTGGATTAAATGCGTCATTCATCCTTTTGCCATACACTCGCTATCACATGTGACGTCATGTATTGGTTAGCTTCATTGGGCACGTCAGAGGGAGCAGCCGAACGGATTATTGCCGGCCCTGCAATTAATTTAGTCGACTTTATGGTGACTTTGATTCAATATCGAGTGATTTTTATTATTGCGACTGAAAAATGTTGTTTTGGTGGAGGCTTCAAAGAATTCTATTCTCGTTGACAGCACTGACTTATTGCAGCTTATTTTTAAATTTGCTTTTCACATGACAAAAGTAGGCAGGAGGTTACGTATTATGTATTTTTAATATGGGGCATGGGGCAATAATCTCAGGTCATGTAGGACCTTTCACCAGGGAATGAGAGGAATTTCTGAGAAGGAAAAAGGTATGTGAGATTATGAAAATTTTCTAACCACTTTTCTTTACATTATCCTACAGCCTGTATTCTGTTCGTTGAGATAAGAGAATCTACAAAACGGTCTTCAACCTGTTTTTGCACGGATTCTAAATATCTATTCAGCTTTCAGCGTATCTACAATTTGGGAGGCGGGTATGGGTACCTCTGCTCCCGGGAATCATTTTGTAACTTAGCGGGGGATAGCCGGGTTCAGCCCGGCTATCCCCCCTTTTGGAGTGAGGTTTCTCCACTTTTGGAGTGAGGTTTGTCCGGTTATCCGGTCCGGGAAAGACTTGTCAAGGGATACCTTTTAAGACCGATTGACCAGCGGCTGAGAATTAAATTTCTAAAACGGGGAGATTCCGATTAGAATAAATGATTATTATCCTTACCAGTTTAATAATAATTCAATATAGATTTTAATTCATTTAAAATTTGCTTTAACATAATATACCCATTTTCAAGTACGCAATAAAAAATCTCATACGCGTGAAGATAAAATTATGTACTTTTTGTAATTATTTTTTGGTCATAAGTATTAAGTATAATTTTTCAATAAGGTCTTAGCAAAGGAAGAGTCTGAAATTTATTTGTTTTTAGACCGTAAATAAATATGCTAACTAAAGTATATTCGTCGCAAAACACTACCGCGGAATTTTTTAAATGATTTTATTTTAAATAAAATTACAATTCTAAAAAGTAGCTTTCTTAGAAAATTTATTAATTTTTAGAAGACATTTGTTTTTGAAAGCAATTTACTTTGTGATGGCATTATTTATTTTAATAAAAAATCAATAACTTTGTTTACATCACTTTATTTATTTAGATTGTGAACGTACACAAATAAAGTGATGTAAGCAATAAAATATTAGTTTATTTTATTGTATGATTATATGATTTGAAATATGTGCTGTATTGTACAAAATTTTGTTTAAAATTTAACAAATCTGCCAACGACCAACGGTACAAACCTTATTATAATTTTTTTTTAAAACATGTGGGCATATAATTTTATTTATATTTTGGTTATAAATTTAAAAAATCATCAACACTCACCCCCAGATTACCTACCCATCCCTCATGTCTTTTGTCTTCCTTTCCTAAACAACAACCCATAATATGACACAAGTCCTGAGGGGAATTATTTGATTGGAACTGATGTATAAAAAATCTGGATTATTGTAGTGTTCTGTTATTCAACACACACTAACAGATTCTCTAATAACACATTGGATTACTTCTTTGTAATAATAGATTCTTGATAATTATCTGCTTTTATTATATACTTCGCGTATTACAATATTGACCTCGTCAGTCGACCTAACTAGAAGCTGGCTAAATGGATTCTAAGCAGAGGGTTCCAGTGAACACCCACTCAGAGCTGCTTTACCCTCTGTTGGTTCCCACAGGTACTAGAGTATCTGCCATCTAGCGGAATCTAACAACAGCTCTTAGCACTGCCATCTATGTCTAAAAGCCGGAGGCTTTTAGATACACTACAAGCATTAAATATTACACTAAGCCGAAATCTATCTTCAATATTAGTCCCGTTTAACCACCGTTCATTTGATACCAAATTTAAATAATTAGATGTATGCCTTAGTTGGAAATAGCCAAATGCCACGAGCTGGTCATTCAAAATACGTTCATTCAAACTATTCAATGCTTCCGGCAGTCAAAACCACGTTAGTTAGGTACCGATATTAGTTCAATGGCTATACACGACATGTTTGCACGCCTGCTCACGGGGTTCGATGCCTTGTGCCGGTGAATAAGCAGCTTCCTTAATTAACATAAACAATGCCACTGGAGTTACTTGTGCTGTGTACTGTATATTCCGCAAAGCATTTTCCATCTATTCACCGACGTACTAGTTAGTACTGTTTGCGATTGCAAACCTCCTAAAACCCGGACTCCAAATAGTTGATCTTAAACCAATAACCGACTATTTGAACAACTAATTAATGTTGATTATGTTGTGTTCTGGCACGATTTGTCAGAGATATGCATGGTGTACCATAATGGCATCAAATTTTGCAGGAAAATACCATTCAAGAGCGATTGACTAGCAGCTGAGAATAAAAGTTTAAAAATGCTTGCAACTGTACAGGGGGGTTCCAATGAGAAAGATTATTCCCCGTATCAATTTTTTTTTATTAAATTATTTAGTATTTTTTGATCATAAGTATGATTTTACAATAATGTCGAAACAAAATAAGAGTGTAAAAAAAAAATTGAAATATTTTTGTTTTTTAAACCTTCAAAAAATAGAAAAACTGAGGTATTTTTGTCAAAAAACACGTTTTCGGATTTATTTTTTAATGATTTTAATTTAACTAAAATTACATTTTTTAAAACTGTGTTGACTAGATTATGTATTGATTTAATTTGTTGTATGATTATATGTTTTGAAATTTGTGTTGCTTAATAGAATCTATCGTTAGAAAATTGAACAAATCTGCCAACGACCAACGGTATAACCTTAGTATATTAAAAATACACTTAGTTTTTCAAAATTTTAAAACTACGTGTACCAAATAAAATAACAATCCTTCAAAATCATTTTATGTTTTTTTGTATAAAAGAGTTAATATGTCTAGAATTTGATTTAAAAAGGACTAATTTCCGGTATTTTCTGGTAATACCCTCTTAAGTAAGAATTTGTTAATGAATATTGAAGAAAATTATTTAGAGCAATCCCAGGAGTTTACTTTGTGGCAAGGAAGGGGATTATTTCTATTTTCTAGGCATGCTGCAAAATATCAGAGATTTTCACGTGGTTTATTTTAATACATTACGAATTTTATTATTATATATAGAGAAAACACATGTTCGATCAAGGGATCATATTCATCAATTTCACATAAACGCAGAAACAAAAATTGCCAAAACAATCTAAATAACTTTAATTGGAGAATTTGCTTACATCCAAACTATTTTTCACTGAAGTGCCGAATATGATCATATTAAAAAATAGACAAATTAAACGAGATTTAAAATAAAATTATACCACAACGAAAAATGGGTGACCTGACAGCCCACCAATAATTTTTTTTAAATGATAATTTTGTGTGCATTATTTAAACATTTGAAAACAAAAATCGACTTAAAAATACCTTTAATCATAAATTGGCATAGATACTATATATGCATTTATCTACAAAGACAAATTTTTGTGTTAGTAGTCTATTACAAACAATATATAGACGAGTTTTATTCATGGAACATTTGAATAAGAATATGTTTTATATTTTTGTTATTCGGCGGTGCATCCTCTTTGCACACCCCTCCCGGGACACTTAGTTATATTTTGTTTTGGTATAATATACTATATATTTTTCTAAACTAGCTGCATATTTTATATAAGTATGCCAGGAGGCCAAGTGTCGGGTCGCCAACTGTCATAGAATCAAAAAAAATAGATAAAGTGTGAATTGTCTAAACAAAGTAGCAGCAGATAAATTTAGATTTACAAAAATTTGTAGAAAAACAAATGAACAGTGGGTTTTATCTAATAATAATACATATATATTTTAAATAGATAAAAAATAAGTTTATACCCTTGTCTCATTTGAAGCATAAATAGTACCTACATGTAAAAGCTCTAACGTAGTTTTTCACGCGATCAAACAAGCACAATAACGTCACGTTGCTACATTCAAATTATTAATTATTCTGATATTCACATTGGAAATCGACGCCATGTCTGCAGCGGACCTATCCCGACTACAAACAAGTCCAAAGTTCAGCCAACTTGAATTAACCATTATGGCCTTTAAGTTCAGTCACGTTAAAGTGGTTTTCTACTCAAATTAGAAGAGTGACAAATGTGAGCCCGTGAGCAAAGCTGCTTTATTTTTGAATTTATCACCTTAATTTTCTCACTATAAGGTTTCTACAAAATTATTTGAGACGTGGTTTTTTTCGGTTTCTTTTAGTTAATAGATTTTTGGAAGGGAATTTTCTTTTAGAACTCGTGATGGAACGAGTGAAGTAAAATAATTAGAAATAAAAAAGAAAAAAGTTTTGAAAACTTGTTGTGAAAAAAATTAAAGTTGATATTTTATTCTTCACGGAGTTTTCTGGTATCACGTATGCGTTAAAAATAACATCAGCCCTATATTCTGTAAGATGGTTGAATATTTGTATGGTAATCCGTAGTCGATAGGTAAGGCTCTTGACTATCAATTCAAAGGTAGCAGGTTCAAATCCCGCCCGGAGAAACAAAAACTGTGTAGTCTATTACATATTTTTTTTAAATACACCATAAGAAAAAACCTGCAGTATTTCAAGTACTTAAGATCCACAATGATTCCATATACTAATCCATTAGTATTGAAATGATAGTCGAACTTTTCTCACTTATTAAAATATAATCGAAAGCAATTGAAATCGTTCTAGCCCAACCATTAGGTGAACCCTCGTAGTCCAACTTATTATCCTTGTAGGAATATTTAATCTCGGTGGAGGTCATTCGATAAGTTCGGCGCTCTTGTAACAGCAGTTTTGCAACTATTAAACTTTCGACTTTCGAATTAACAGGGGTCGTTAAGGTAGACAATGTTTCCGCAACAGTCACACTTAAATTCTTTTCGATGGCTTGACTTTTTACTTTCCTGGTCATCTGCTTGTAGAGAATTTTAAGTTTGATAAAAATCTTTATCTTTAATAAGAAAGCTGTATTAATATTGTTCACTGTGAGTAGGGTACTCTTATATGGGAAGGAATAACTAAGATATATTAATCACGGGAAGAAAATATCCGTTTAATTTAATGCATTTTTTACAGTGAATAAGGAAAATATTTAATAAAATAAATTAAATAATAGATTAAGAGAAAACCATTGGATGAATAAAGCCATTACTCACAGCAGTTAATGTCTAAACTCAGTCGACATGGAAAAACAGATAATGTACGCTTATTTAAATTCGGTCTTTTTTTATTTTTTATTTTTATTTATTGAAAGCATAGTTATAATAAATACATCAAGAAACAAGTCCTGCTAAGCCAATTGAATTGGCTTGTCAGCAGGTGCTTACAATTTAGTAACATATATATATATATATTTTTTTTTATAGTGAACACCTCACAAGAGTCCCAACTGCTCCCTTCTGGAGCCAGTGAGATTATGGCATCCCCAATTAAAGTATGTTGTGAGGCTGAAGGTAAGTGGGGAAGGGAAGGAGATGGGGAAGAGGAAGGTGGGAAAGTACCTGGCAATTCAGATCTAGTCACTAAACACGGCTAAAGCCATTATTAAGAAACGTTTCAATTCTGAATGGTGGTCTTACACCAGGGCGATACTGAGAGTATCTTTCACTCTGGAACGTGCCGCAAATATAACATACATAATAATAAATATACATAATGTATATCTTATATCTACAGATAACATTTTTTCATACATTTTTCATACACAATATAATTTATTTTTTTTCCGATAGCCAATTTTTACCATATATTTGACCTTATTCATAGAATTACATTGCTTTGTAGTGTCAGGTAATAAATTAAATATCTTCGGTATGCTGTATTTAAACGTTCTCTGTCCGTACTTATTATAAAATTTCGGAACTATTAACCCGTCGTTGCGCGTGAATCCAGTACTGTATTTATGTTCTAATTTCTCTTTATGCTGCGGGGTAAATGCTGAATTATTATTTTGTGCCATAGTATAGCCTTAACAGGTAAAATTAAAAATAAATAAACTCATTATCGATATGAAAGGGTTGTAGGCGAATAATCGAGATATGTAAAAGTTTTAAATTGTGGAGAAGAATTTTCGTTGTTTGTTTTTGGGGTGTTATGCCGTGTTGTGCTACCTCCTTCTTTAGCCGACGTTTCGGACAGCATCGACGGATCTGCCGGATCTGCCCTGATGATGGACACTGCAACGCTGTCCGAAACGTCGGCTAAAGAAGGAGGTAGCACAACACGACATAACACCCCAAAAACAAACAACGAAAATGCTTTTGAAAAGACGAAAACGTATCTGTGGAGAAGAAGTTTTGTTCTATGAAAAAAAAAACTTTAAAACAAAAATTATCTTTATTCACAATAAACCTGATTTGAAATGAACCCGATTTCACTAAATGACGTATTATTTTGCAAAGCCGTTTGATTTCTGGACTGGATCAGGCAACGATTTTGATTCAATTATTTGTGTTCAAGAAAAACATTCGGTGGGTAGGTATCTTTGTGTCATCCGGTTGTGCTAAAAAAATGTGCTTTAATTAAATACTGAATCTTGACCATTGCTACAAACGAGCCGCTTTATGAAGTCTTTTATATGCCTAAAAAAAGCGCAATTCCTCTGCACGATGATGTCGTCTCTCACCCGGTATGCCGCTTGAATTCCCAAAAACCCTTTTGGACGGAAGGAGAAAGACTCTTCCGATCACCTCTCGCCCCAGAAATCAGGTAGTGGCAATTGGCCAACGTGAAAAAAGCCCACCTCGAACAAGACCTCACTGAGAGACAGCCTGGGTTCTCATTGCCTCACAAACTCTGGTCCGCTATCAATGGGATAGTGTGCTCCCATAGCCGTTGCGCCCATATGATGCATAGATGGGGCCTTAAAGAGTCAGTGATGTGCGAATGCGGTGCGGTGCAGACCACCGAACATGAGGTCAACGAATGCCCGCTCCATTCATTCCCCTGCGGGAATAGAAGAAAACCCAGGCAAAATTACTTAACCCGCCAGTGGTGACGCAAATTTGACTTTGATCAATGGTGACGCCGCCGGTCTCATGCACCGGGGTTTTCAACTGAAGATTTTTTGAAACGTGTTAATAATAGTTAATTTTTTTTTTTAATTTATGCTCTTTGACAATAAAACAAAGATATTTAATTAATTTAAGCTCTTTTATTTCCATATTAAAGTTCATAAAATATTTAGTTAGAGCATTAAAAGTAGCAATGTTTTTAGTAATACATTTTTAAAAATTAAGAAAAAAATTTAAAAATTACATATTTATATAGAAAAATAACATTTTTTAGTTTTTCGACATTCGGAACTTTTACAAAATAAACAATAATAATAAAAAAATAAACTAGGTAAAATACTCGAATAATAAAAAATAATCCTTGATTATTTTACTTACGTACATGGTGACGCAAGGTCTCACGGACCGGTTAGTAAAAAAAATACACAATGTGTGTTCACTAAGCAGTTTCATCATCTGATGGTGGGGGACGTGTAATGCGGCAGCTACTCAAAATTGCAACAAAAAATAATAACGGAGAATAAAGTTATTCGAATTTTTTAAAACACCCGGTCTCACAGACATATACGTCACCAATGGCGGGTTAATGACATTTTAGAGATCTACGTAACAGGTACAAAACCATACAATTTATTTAACTTACCTCACAACTTATATTTAATGTACTGCGTATATCTTATAAATAAATTAATTAAGCAGTTTACAACTTATCGCCATATGTGTAAGAAGTACGTGATTTCTCCGGTTTCCTAGTGTTACACGCCAAAGTGGGTCACCTTTTTTGTTTTGGAAACAGTACTCAAACACATTTCGTTATAGCGCGGTATCCGAAGTATCCCGGTTCGATTTGCGGCTCTCCACAAGGACGGCCAACCGCGACACTCGCATAACAAACCTCAGCGGTCGACCACCCGTCGCTTATTGCTAACGTACGTGAAGCGTGTAATGTTTTAACGAAATTGTGTCAAATGTATTTAGTCCAGTAATTTCTGGTTTAATAAATGAAAATTAAAAAAAATCTGGATTTTTTACGGTGACGAAAAAATGGCTAAATAGGTGACTTTCAATTAGTTTATAAGATATTTAAAAAAAAAACCATTACTTTTAATGACTTTTCAAATTGGTGTTGAAATGTCACGTTTTTGAGTTGTTGTAGAACCGATTTTTACTACATTCATGAATTAACGAACCGTAATTATGCTCTGAAGTCAAGGTCTGTGGCCTGATAGCCGGTGTGGTCCAGGGGTAAGGCTCTGGACTCTCATCCGAAGGTCGCGATAAATCAAAAATTTTATTTGTGTTATAATAATAATATGTTTGCGATACGTTCCAGATAGGAATATACTCTCAATAACCACCTGGTGCGAGACCACCGTTCAGAATTGAAACGACGCTTGAAATGGCTTTAGCTTTATGACCAGATCTTAATAGCCAGGTACTTCCAAAACTACCTCTTACCCGTCTTCTTTCCCTCCCCACTACTTTCAGCCTTACAACGTACCCCAATTGGGGATGCCATAGTTTCACTGGCTCCAGGAGCAGTTGGGACTCTTGTGCGGTATTCACATAAAAGAAAAAAAGGCCTGCGCTCAAGAGACCATTAGAATTGTGTTGTGGGCATGTCCGTTTGCCCGTAAGTTTTAAATAAAATCCCCTACTTCTCGTGAAATTGACATATTAATTTCAATATTTTCATGTTTCGAATTTTTTTTCTGGAACAAAAATGTAATAAATTAATATATCCCTTAAATAGGAAGGGTTTTTTCAAAGAATTTTACAAATTCATCAAATTTCAAAGTTAATATAAAGCTTTGTAAAAGTTTTTCACAAAAATTAAATAATAACAGAATTTTAACAAACTTGAACAGAATTATAACAAAGCACAAAGGGTAACAATTATTATAAGCGAATAATTATTAACCTGAAACACTCATCCACATTGAAAAAATCTACAGAAGAAAAGATACAGACATGACGATATTAAAGCATTTGATCGGAAATGAGAAGGACACGGGTTCGACTCCCGCCGGCGTCATGTATCTTTTCTCGGGAGATTTTTTCAATGTGGATGAGTGTTTCAAGTTAATAATTATTGCTTACATCATTTGTTAACCTTTGTGCTATGCATAAAAAAATATTGTCTCAAACATAAGTTTATTAATTAAACAAATAATAAGAATTATAACAGTTTGAAATTTGATGATTTGTCCAAGAAAAGAAGTTTGTGAAAGAATTTTGTCCTCATCGTGACTTATTTTGGGGGTATTATGTCGTATTGCGCTACTTCATCACTTGGCTGACGTTTCGGACAGCATTGACACTGTCCGTCATCAGGTCAGATGTGTAATAATGGTGCCCTGATGATGGACACTGTAACGCTGAACGATACCTTGGCTAAAGGAGGAGGTAACGCAATGGGGCATACCCCAAAAATAAATCACGATAATACTTTTGACCGTGAAATTCTCAAAACAAACCGCCCTTAACTCTATTATGGGCATAAAATGGGGTCGCAATCTCTAAAACTATGAATTTTAAACATACTCTTTTTGATTGTCGGTTAAATAAATACGCACCTAATTGAAGTGTTCAAATTTAATTACATATGCACGATTCGCTAGAGAATCGGGAACCTACGCACCAGGACTGAGGCGCCTTATTCATTTTTTGCAAAATAACTCCCATCAAAGTATAATAATCAAATGGTTTCGTTATGAAGTTTTTTCCAAACGCCGCGGCGCGCCGCTGAGCTTAAATTCTGCAGGGACGCAAAATAAATACCAAGGGAAAGCGCATAAAAACTAGCAAACGAATCGAACTATTTTAAAGCTCGAAAGCTTCATGCGCTGCTATGTGAGGGCAAAGCATTTTTAACTGGAATAAATTATTTGAAAAGCAAAAAAATACTTGTTGCAACAGTTTTGAGTATTTTTATCGTGAGCAGGTACAATGAACATAATATATTGTATGATGGCTTGAATTTAATTTCAGATTGTCGATATTAAGGCTTGTAGTGATTTATGTTTGTCTTCCTTTACTAAACAGTTCCTACACACAAAAACTTTTTTATTAGCTCCTGTGTAAAGCTAATGTAAAAAAACGAAGCTGAGCTAAGCGAAACCTGGTTGGCTGTTGAATATTAATTCCAAAATAAAAGTGGTGTTTTACAAAGTGTGTTTTTTTCATTTAAATATATAATGTCACACCCCAAAGTATTTGCTTCCTTCGATAAAAAAACGAATTTAAAATTTGACACATTAAACTAGTTCTGGTTAAGTGTAATTTAAATTTAGTTTCCTACATTTTAACTAAACACTCCCTTAATTATTCAATACTTTTTTAAATACTCTCATAATTATATTATGCAGTACTTTAAACTAATTATAAAAATTACATGAGTTTTATTTTTTCTACAAAACGAAAACTCTAATATTCATTCACTCATCAAGTTATTTTTAGTGAACGCTCGCGAGACATTGTATTTTTATTATAATACATTTTTTTACAACAGGATTAATTTAATGAATTGAATTTACTTCCCGTACGAATTCACCATAATTTAGTCAAGTAAAGTGACCTATTTATTATATATGCTCCATCGTAAATATAAGAAATTCAAACTTCGCAAAATCACTTTGTGGCATCATTTTGAATTAAATTAAAACAAATAACTTTGTTTAAACCACTAACATAATCACAATTACCTACATGTTTCAAAACAGGTGGTTTCTTCGCCAGGGTAGTAATGACATTAATAACAAAATAAACAAACAAGTATAGACTAAAAAGAACAGATTAAAAAGAACTATGGACAAAAATATTGTAGAGAGAGGTGATTAATTAATTAAAAAATATCGTAAAAAAACAATTATTTAAAATTTTAAAAAAAATTATTTTAAAATATAAAAAAATTACATTATATAAATTATCAAAACATAATAAAGATGTTTAAACAACAAAAATAAATTATTTTAAATATAATTATTAATAAGAAAATAAATTTGAGAGAAGGCTATTTTAAAAAAATATTTGGTTATTAATAATATTTAATTTACTATTAAAACTTTTTCTACTTTCAAAATTTTCTAAGTTTGCTAATTGTAAATCTGTTGAGTTTGTGTGTAAAATTTTTAACCCGTTATTTATATCAAAAGAATGATTTGTTTCTAAAATATGGTTGGCAAATTCAGAATAATAATTATTATTCAAACACCTTAGATGGTTCTTAACTCTAATATTAACATTTCTAGAAGTCTTTCCAATATAAAAAAGTTACAATCGTTACAAATTAATTTATAAACTACAGATTTGTTCCAATAATCACCCTTATCCTTGTTATTTAATATATAATTTTTTAATTTGTTATTTGTGTAATTGCAATCAATAACGGTTATAATACTAAATTAATAGACAATATGTTAAACAAAAAATATAAGAAAAAAGTTTATTAACTCTTATGTTTATCCACATGTGATTGACAACAATAATAATTGGAGAAAAATATTATAAATATTATAGATGATTTATGTAGAAAATGTATGGCTTTTCCGGAAACTATAGAACACATTATATCAGGATGTTCTATATTAGCGCCGTCTGAGTATACATTTAGGCACAATCAGGTTTTAAAAATAATTCACCAAAGTTTGGTAATTAAACATAACTTGATTGACTGTCATAATATAGTACCATATTATGAATACGAACCAAATTCATTTTTAGAAAATAATTTCTTTAAAATTTACTATGATAAAACTATACTAACAGACAGACCAATTGGTCATAATAGACCTGATATAGTTTTACATGACAAAATTAAAAAAATAACTTATATTATTGATGTAGCTATTCCAAATTCCTGTAATATTCAAAAATCTGTTTCTGAAAAAATAAGAAAGTATACAGATTTAGGAAATGAAATTAAAAGAATTTGGCATTCTCAGACTATAAAAATATTACCTTTTGTTATTTCGGCTACTGGCATTATACCTAGCTCTCTTATTAAAAATTTAGGCATATTAGATTTGTCAAAGAATTTGTATATAAAAATGCAAAAATCAGTCATTTTAAATACATGTAGAATTACGAAAGATTTTTTAAATATTTATATTGAGGGATCAGTAGGATTTATCGGTCAAATTAGGAATTCCACAGAGCCGAACCCTCTGATATGAAAATATCTGGAGACGGTGAATTATATTCCCATTTAATAGTTTGGTAGATTAACGTGTTGTTCTTGTATTGTTTTGTATTAATTATACTTATATAATACACTTGCATAACGTGGATTTACTAGATGATCATTTATATGGAAAAGTGTATGAAAGGGTTTAGTTTTTCCTATGGGAAAAACTAAACCCGTTCCTGTAAATCTGGTGAATAAAAAATACTTCAAATTTATTAATTAAAAACATGCCAGATAATATTAACCCAGCCTTTTACACAAATAACAAATTAAAAAATTACATAAAAATTACATGTGTGGAGGTTATTTTTGTGGAAGAGGGAGTGAATCTGGGTCTTGAAGAGATTTATGTCGTAGGAGGGAAGAAACTGAGGGGCCGGCAAATTGTTCCACAGCCGATCTGTTGAGCTTAAGAATGAGTCGTAGAAGCGATCCGTTTTCATGTGACAAATGTCAACCGTCTACAAATATTGAGCGAATGTTTGACGTGTAACCGGTTTCGAAGGAATCAATTATGCTATTCTTCCCAGCATCTTCCATTGAAACACCGGTAGAACAAGGAGAGCAGGACGCCTGTTCTAAATTTTGCAATTCGTTTATTAAGATAGGAGTGTCTATCAAATGGACCGCACATTTCGCACATAGTCGAGGGTATCTTCTGGTATTTGGTGCTCCAGACCAAACGAAGCTACCAAATTCAACCGTGGGGGCACACTTTCGATTTGTACAGGGTCAGCAGTTGTGTCCTAAGCTAGTATCTGCGGGTCCTTTACACTGTACAGTTACTTAGCTTCTTACAGGCTAACTTAACTCTGGCTTCGATGGAGCCCCGGTACCTGAGCTGGTCACTTAGAGTTACTCCAAGAATATCAATGGAGGGCCTGTTCGGAAGATTGCTTCCGTTGAAAGAGACTAGATTTTCATTTCGACCCCTTTTAGACGTAATCAAACAAAATTCAATCCTTGAAACTATAAATTTCTATATTCTTACCCCAAGAGAAAACCTTTCAAGGTAATTGTCCATTATTTGTTTGAGTTTGTGTGCCTTCTGGGAGCTGGTCAAACAAAAAGCTACCTATAGTTTACTTAATGCTTCATTCGCATTCATACATCATATCATGCGTACTGACTATTCTGTTATGCAGTAATTTCCAGACTTTGCTAGACTCAAGTAATCAAATCCCAATATGTTGTCATAATATATCTCCTTGAGTATCATATTCATTTATCATCATATTATGTCGTTTCTTATTTCTTCGTCTACTCACTCTACAATCCAAAGCAAACAAAGATTCCCTTTCTCTGTTCAACACACTTATGAAAACGAGAGCTTTATTTTAAATCGAAAAGCTTCCATTTGATCAGAAAGAGCTGATAAAGACAATGCATTTTAGCACAGATATTCTCGTTATTTAAATGCCAGCTCCTTGGCACTGCGCAAATCAATAAAGCACTGCTCTAGATGGCGCCGTAGGAGTCCTATTAAATGCATCTTTATGCAACTGCATTCTTTCTATGTGCAGGAATGTAATTTCGACCGTGTGTTTGGAGAGTGTAATATTACAACACTCAAAGGCTTGTTTTCTGTACAGAAATATTACGAGCGCTATCACTGCAAATAATATTCGTGATTGCAAACGCACCTCTTGTGAGTACTGTTGGATAATATTTTTCTTCTGATTTTAGTATTTCACGGTTTGGTTAAACTGTTTTTTTACATTAGCTCCACACAGGAGGCCCCGAGGAATACAATATCTCAGGTTCTAGTGAAATTTGGGGTTTACGTGTAGAGGGTCTATTTTGGAGAGGAAGGAGAATAGGTTCTGGGAAGGAAAAAGGTACGAGGTGTTGGGGGTCCAGGAGTGACAAACGTATGTATCTATCATCCCGCTGCGGTGCGAGACGATGGGTCAAGAGAGTCCGGCTGGAGAGGTTTAGGTTAGGTTATGTTAGGTTAGGTTCCCTCAAACGGTCTCTACCGATATAGCCCGCCATACATTCGGTGGTCAAACGCACTCGCAGCCAAGACCTAGACAAATCTCTCCCCTTGAACCAGGGCACCCCTTTCAAGTCGTCAAACTCACATGGGGTGACCTATGGCAGAGGTGTTAGTTATTCTATAAATGGTTCGGAAGGAAAGTTTCTGGGGCGCATTAGGAAAAAAGTGCATAAATTATTTGTCTTACGTTTGTAGCTCTACCCGGTTTCGTCAAAACTAACTGAAATCCATGATAATAGATTTACTTTTTGAAAGATGATTATTTGCGATTTCTTAGTAAGGTATCTTAGAAGTTAAATAATAGAACACACGGTTAATTTTTTACAGTTGTGAAACTCTAAAAAAAATGCTTGACACCTGACAAGAGCGCCTCTGTCTTAATTTTTTTTTTTTATGTTTCTTTATTCTTTGAATAGTAAATATATAACAATTGTGGAATTTATGGCCGCCATACTAGGCACATGCCCGTGTTATGGTGGCTAATGATAGACAGATAGAGAAAGAACGGCTGATAACTTGTAAACATTGTGAGAGAGGGACAGAGGTTTTTATCCATCAGTAGAAGACTTCTAAATAACATGTTATAATAGAATTTAGACTAAAAACGCGGACCCTGAAAATAATTTATTTAATTATGTGTAGAATTGTAATAGCGTTTTTTTTAGAAATGAAAAAAACACAGTCACAGCAAAACAGCCTGTCTTTTTGAAACGATTTTTTTTTTACTCCAGCATCATCCGATAACACGATAAACAAAATGACATGATTCATTTTGATTTTGTTTGAAAAATTTCACGTTTCTGTAGTGTTTTGATATAAAATGATGTCATTTTTAGATTTGATGAAACCACGATTAATTTGGAATGTTTTTATCTCCACAATATTGTTATATTAAAAAAATATATATATATACAGAAAATCCAGGGGTTAAGTGTATTTACTTCGGGAGGTGATTCTACATTATGGTAGGAGTAAAACAGATTTGCAAATTTTTCGAAATTCCAATTTTTTCCCATACAAAAAAAACGTACCTATTAAAAAAGCCTAGTATAAGATACAAACTTACCCATTAAATTTGCTGTAAGCCTTCTGGGCTCTATTGTAGCGTCGTTGGATGGTTGTGATCGGTCCGTATCGTAACAGCTGAAAATAATAGTGCTGGCCGCACACACTGGACTAATTTTATCTTTTTACCGAAAGAACACCACTAAAAGTTGGAATTTCGAGAAAAAATGTCTTTTTTATCATTTTACTTATACTATCATGTAGAATCACCTTCCGAAGTTAATGCACTTTACCCCCGGATACCCCGTATATCAAAGAATTTCAATTACTTCACGCGTTTATACTTAACCAGTTCAAAGGAAAATCATTAGCAACAGCAAATTAAGTATAGCAAGTTACTACAAAGACTAATAAATAATAATATATCTTCAACCCCTCGGTTTACCATCGTACCTGCGTGGGGTTAGTACTAAGATGAATATAAGATGCTTAGTTTTCGTCTAGCTAGCGGCTGGATTAAGTTTTGACAGTTAATACTTGCTTTATTTTAGGGTGCTTTAATTGTATAGAATATGTTATCTGTTTGACATTTTTGCTATAGTTACCAACATTGCACGGAATGGGGTGTTACTTCGCATAAGCAGGGGACCAATGGGGAAGGATCTCTTAAGGGTACAAAATAAAGGGACGGGTTGGGGAGAGCGTATAGACAAAATCAAAAGGTTTTATAGAAGTTGATAAGAAATTTGATGTTAACCTTTAGTTGGCCATTGGCCCACCGGTGGCCACCAATGATTTTTTTTTTCAAATCATTATTTGTTTACGAGTTTCCATTACAAAATAATATTATTAGTAACAAAAGTTGTATAAACTACTAAAATCTGAAAGAATTGTTACTATAAACTTATAAAATGCGACACAAAAAAATTTTGAAGTGACGTTTGATTTTTTTTTAAACCTGGCCTACCAAAGGAAGTATTTAAGAATTTAACAATAATTGTTGATGACAAGAAATTTGATATTAATAAGAATTTAACAATTGTCAATGATAAGAAATTTGATGTTAATAAGAATTTAATAATTGTTTATGATGAGAAATTTGATTTTAATAAGAATTTAACAATTAAACTTGAATTTTAAATTCACATCTTAGTAAAAGATATTATCTTATATTTTTTATAAGAAAAACTCTCTTTTTAACTTTTGAAGGTTATTCCCATCAATGTAATATATCATTGAAGAAGAAGATAACAATAATAATCAAATTTTTTTTAATAAGAAAATAAACAAGACACAGAAAAATAATAAAAGATAACCGAATATTATCTCTTATTATTTTGCTGTGTCTTGTTCATTTTCATATTTTTAAAAATTAGATTATTATTGTTATCTTCGTCTTCAATAATATTATCTTACTCCATATTATTCATTTTCTTTAGAATGGATAATTTTCCAAAGTTTGGATCCACTGTTTCTTAATATACTTATATTAAGTAACAGTGGATCTATTACTTAATTTACTTATATTACTTATAATACATCGATACTGTGACTAAGGACTTGTATCAGATTAATATTGTTTATATACGCTAAAGCTATATTATAAATTAGGATGTTTTTTTCACCTCAGAGCAAAAAGCCATACCTAACAAAAAATTAAAATATTTACTAAATAACTTAATTGTCAAATGTTTATAAATATCCGTCTCCCTGTTAAATCTACTCGACTCCATGATCTTTTTAATTATAACAACCAAATCACTATTATATCATTTATAGCGATTTCACTGTGTTTCCAATACACATACAGACCTTATCGATATATGTATTCAAAACCTCTCCGTTCTGCATCAAAGTGAAAATAAATAGTTGTAAAAGAAATTGATGTCATCTTTAATTTTTGAACCCAATATTAGCGACTGTCAAACGAAAATTTGAAACGGAAAATCAGAAAAGATACGGTCCTATCTAGGAATTGAATCCAGGACCTTAGCCTTGCTGGGGCTCTGTCTAACCATTGAGATAATTCGACACTATTCCCATCGGTCATATTTAATTGCATCATACTTATTACTACAATGTACCAACATTATCGTAATTTTCTTCCCATATTTTTATTGGCTGATATCTTTATGTATGATTGCACGATTTTAACCAAACTAAATGCAATCTATTCAGTGTTTTGATATTGACTTTTCTACCTGTCTACGATGAACATATATTATTTTTTTAAATAACTTTAACCTCAAATATTAATATTTAATCATTTAGACAATATTAGCGATTCAAAAAATTCAGCGTCTGGGAACTGAACCCAGGACCAAATATTTATATTTCATTTCTTCAAACTTCGCAAAATCACTTTGTGGCGTCATTTTGAATTAAATTAAAACAAATAACTTTGTTTAAACCACTAATATAATCACAATTACCTACATGTTTCAAAACCGATGGTTTCTTCGTCAGGGTAGTAATGACATTAATAACAAAATAAACAAACAAGTATAGACTAAAAAGAACTATGGACAAAAATATTTTAGAGAGAGGTGATTAATTAATAAAAAATATCGTAAAAAACAATTATTTAAAATTAAATATAAAAATTATTTAAAAAATATGAAAAATTACATTATATAAATTATCAAAACATAATAAAGATGTTTAAACAACAAAAATAAATTATTTTAAATATAATTATTAATAAGAAAATAAATTTAAGAGATGGCTATTTTTAAAAAAATATTTGGTTATTAATAATATTTAATTTACTATTAACACTTTTTCTAATTTCTAAAATTTCTAAGTTTGCTAATTGTAAATCTGTTGAGTTTGTGTGTAAAATTTTTAACCCTTTATTTATATCAAAAGAATGATTTGTTTCTAAAATGTGATTGGAAATGTTAAAAATTTTACACACAAACTCAACAGATTTACAATTAGCAAACTTAGAAATTTTAGAAATTAGAAAAAGTGTTAATAGTAAATTAAATATTATTAATAACCAAATATTTTTTTTAAAATAGCCATCTCTTAAATTTATTTTCTTATTAATAATTATATTTAAAATAATTTATTTTTGTTGTTTAAACATCTTTATTATGTTTTGATAATTTATATAATGTAATTTTTCATATTTTTTAAATAATTTTTATATTTAATTTTAAATAATTGTTTTTTACGATATTTTTTATTAATTAATCACCTCTCTCTAAAATATTTTTGTCCATAGTTCTTTTTAGTCTATACTTGTTTGTTTATTTTGTTATTAATGTCATTACTACCCTGACGAAGAAACCATCGGTTTTGAAACATGTAGGTAATTGTGATTATATTAGTGGTTTAAACAAAGTTATCTGTTTTAATTTAATTTATATTTCACGTTACTAAATAAAAAATGAATTCCGATGACTCCCGTATATTTGATTGAAAACCACGAATAAACCTGATCTGCAAAAGGGGTTGGCTGGAAGGCGTTAAAGAAGGGGAAACCTGAAAATCTCCATGAATATTTAAAAGGGTGGGAGTGATTGCAAAAGTAACTTTTTATCTTTTCTGAGAAATCCTCTCCACAGAAAATCGAAAACAAGTTTTTGTTTCGTTGGCTTATTTTGTTGATTAAAAATTAATTTAGTTTTTTGCTGCTGAGGGTCTGTTACGTAGAAATTAGAGTTTCTCGAACTTTTAAAAAAAGGAATTTTGTAATTTTTGATTGTCAATTTATTTCTCATTTTCTTCTTACCACGATATACGTAATTATGAATGAAATTAAAACTTAAATTAATGACAAATTAAAACACTTTGTTTTTACCACGATGATCTTTATTTTAACAAATCGACAAAAAATAAATAAATAAATTAAGCTTGAATGTTCATAAAAAATAAAAGAAATACTTTAAGTAGGCTAATAGTAAAAAATACATAGGCTTTTAGACTTATTTCACAGAAATGGTTGTTTAATATACCGAATAGTATCATTGAAATCAAAGTATTCATAAAAAAATTGCATTCTTAATAGAAAGTTATTTGAGGTATGGAAGATATTCTTAGTATCGCCCTGGTTTAAAGCCACCATTTGGAATTGAAAAGTGGCGACGCTTGAAATGGCTTTAGCCAAATTTGGTGGCAAGATTTGAATAGCCAGGTAACTCCAGAGGCCCTAGCACACTCGATCGAAAACGATCCATAGGATAACTATCGGTAACTTCCCATCGTTCCCTAGGACAGCTGCACATCGCTAACGTACAAAAAACAGTTGATGTCGAATATGTTAAGGACACTTATTCATTGTGAACTGTCACTTATTCGTTGGCGATCTGTAGTCATGCTAGGGAACGATGAGAAGTTACCGATAGTTATCCTATCGATCGTTATCGATCGATTGTGCTAGGGCCTCAGGTCTTAATAATTATTATTTTTTAAATTGATAAACTAATGTTTACGACAAGACTTTTTATGCATAGCGTAAACGGTAACAATTATTATAAGCAATAATTATTCCGAAGTTTTTTCAATATGGATCAGTGTTTCATGCTAATAATTATTGCTTATAATAATTTTTACCTCCAGATCTTCCTATTTCACTTCTCATTTCCATCCTCATTGCGTTCAGCTTCACAACATACCCCAATTGGGGATGCCATAGTCACACTCCGTCTAGACGGATAAAATGCTGCATTTTTACCTTATTTGAGTCCGCGACCTCTGGAACCAATAGGTACTAAGTATCTAACCAATTATCAATGATGGATATCGTATTATTTAAAATAAAAAAAACTCAAAGAATCATTTTTCCACGCTTCAAGAACAACACTAAGGGTAAAACATGAAAGCCGAAATTCATCGATGGAAAACGTACATAAATGAATAGCGACAAATCCGAACAGTGTCAGGTAAGACCCCTAAAAGGTAAACGTAAAGAAAAATCCTGGCGGGTAAGTGACCGCCAGGACGTGTACCTACTGTAAACTATTTACGAAGGATTCCGTCCCGACACGTACCTACTGGCTCAATTATTCCTGCCCAAATCACATAATTCAATGTTTCCTTTTCGGTGAACAAAATCCTTTTCCCTGGTATTTATTCAAATAACCACTACACCGTCAACAAACTCAATACTGTCGTCTTAAATTTGGTACAGTCCTTTTTTATAAATTAATATTGACCTTCTACTTAAATATCAGATTATTTGAACGTTTGTTTTTATAGTTAAAATCATTTTTAAAGTTAAATTTATTTGACCCGCTAAAATGCAACAAATCTCGCGTGACGGCTGGGATGTCTATATATTATTCGAGACACTATCTAGGTAACAAACACATTCTTTGAATACTTGTTTCCAATGAAAAAGTTGTTTGTACAAAGAAAATATAAAAACTCCGACGGTAAACACAAGCTTTGGACAAATATTATAATAACACCATCGTGGCCTATGTTTCTTTTCCCACACTCTGTCTTTGCTGAATTTGTTTATAATTCATTATGTTGTCTTGTGTAGTATTCACGTACTTGTGATGTTTTGATAAATGTAGAATTTTTGTGTTTAAAGCCACTTTGGATTTTGTAGATTGATAGGCATATTCGTACAGTTTTCTGATTTTCAGTAAGATCGTTTCTTGGTATTTGGTGGGGGAATCTGGTTTATAGTTAAAAAGTTTTTTTATAACTTTATTCTGCATTACGACCCTTTGGAATAGCAAGGTTACTAAACACTGTGGTAGCTTACTATAGATCCCATTATCACATGGCGTTTCCGCAACAGATGGAACCTTGTTATTCCAAAGGGTCGATTAGGTGAATATCGTTTAAGTATGAGATGTTTGTATTCCCCCTTATTTCTAAGAGATAATGTAAATGGGATGGATTTATAATAAAGTATAATCCCCTCTTTACTTGTATTGGTAGAAGAAATGCTTTTCTACCAAATACACCAATTAGTGGTATAAACTTCACAGGTTATACTAGTAAATACGGCGACATGTATATGCAACTGAATATTTACCAAAATAAAATTTAAATTAAATACATTAAAAACCATTGATCTAAAGTATAAAAATACAGAACCAAATGTTGATTAAAAATTAAATTCGCAGAACGTAATATAATACTCGTATTATATTCGTATTTAACTATAAGTGAGTATTTACAATGATTATATTATATTTAGAAACTTATTGTTCATTATAAGCACCAGATAAACTACATTAACAAACAGCATTAAGACGTCAACCTCGCAAGAAAGAAGAACAACGGTCATCGTAACGTACATGATGCAAAAATGGAGCCTAAAGGATTCTTCATTGTGTGAAAATGGTCAAAAAAATTAATATAAACAACAGGACACACAACACATCGTGGGGAAATCTCTCCTCCATTTGTTTCTTGGAGGCACTTTGATCTTCACCAACTGATCTCCTACATGGTAGATATACAATGCAGAAGATTTTCTAAATTCGAAGTATTTGCCACCAGTTTTTTAAAATTACGTTATAAAATATTAGGTTCACACATTCATAGGAACATGGATTTTTCGGATGTTTTATTGTGGTCTGTGTGAAATAGTGGATTAATATTAAACACCTGAAATTCCTGTAGGGTTCTAGATTATTTATAACGGCACGCGTGTCGCTAATTTCAGGTGATACACACCACAAATATTCTGAAATAAAATAGCGACCCTACAATTTATTCACGACCATACCTCGTGTGAACCCAAGGAATATATTGTACAAAGAGATAAGTTCGTTTAATTTACCTGCGTTGTTTCCAAGTAGTACTTTTGGTCGATATCGTAATTAACGGATCGGCCCTTTGTTATATTAACAATGCCCTATTATTGTATACAAAGAAGACCGCATCGCTAATATTCCGTTATTTTATTAACCGTGGTGAATTTCAATTTTTTTATTGATTCTAATTAATTTTGTATTTCATAATATTTTTTAAAACGATATAAATGCGCAATATTATTTTTCCTAGACAGGTCAGCTTAATTTTAATGCGGTTTCCGTTGTTCACTTGAGTGACAGTGCGTACTATGGCGTAGCTACTAACTAAATGCTGCCACTGTTGTTGTCGTTTAGATAGTCACACTTAGTTCAGGAAATGCCAATTCCTGAAATTTGAAATGCCAATTTGCTGAAAGAGATTCTTATAGAAGATTATTTTAACTTGTAGTTTAATATTCATCTAATTTTATATTCGAACTTGTGGTAAGATTGTTTACGTTAAAATTATAAGACTTTTTAAAATCGGTTTCCTTGAGGTTTTTTCTTAAGCATATGTCATCTTTAGGGATGCTGTGTGGGTGGGTAGTCATATTTAAGAGTGGAATGATTGAACCGGAGACTATTTCGTTAAGATAAACCAAGTAAAATGGGAGATGAAAAACAAACATCAGCAAATTGTTACATTATTTATTTATTTATTTGCAAAAAGAAAGACAAACATTCCCGAATAACTTGACAATATTTGAAAAACTCCTACTACAACCACAGTAAGCGGAATATGTTGCTTGTGTTGTGATGGAGGACTTAGCCAGCCGAATAATCGTACACGCGACGCCCGGGTGGGACCCAAACGCGAAGCCACTAACAGGTACGTTGTGTGAGATATATTTGTTTTAATAAATTTGTAACATTTATTTTCAGCCATAAAAATGTGATAAATTTTACGACTGTACCATTAAGTACCCACCTAATTCAAAAATGGACAAAAAATAACAGAATTTTGTAGAATGTGTTCATAAAAATGGAATCAAATAGGGTTCGGAAATTCTCCCAAAACAACATATACATTCTTAAAAGCGAATAAATCTTACAAATTGTCAAAATTTCAACACGAAATTTCGCACCATGGAAAAATGCGCTCGTATTACGCCTGTAAATTAAATCGAAATATTTCAGAGTCCACTGCCGTGAAACCAGCGCTAAAAATACATAAATTTGTTGAATGTTTAAAAAAATGAAACACTGTAAAAAATATGTTCATTGTAGTGTGTCACCGGGGAAGATAAATAACCAGGAGGATTCACGAGGGCTTTTCATTAAAAAATATATTATCTACCTTTTTCAATGGGGAACGATATAGAGCGGCGAAATGCGGGATTTCTTGCGGTCCGTGAAATTAATTGGTTATTTCTGAACACTTTTTGGAGAACACTCAAATTTTGGCATATATAAAAAATAAAAAAGTTGTCTTGCAATATTCAGAGGGCAGGAAAAATGGAATAGTTCAATGACAGATAGGTGGCTTATCTCGAGCAACGGGTAAATTAAAATTATATGCTATATCCGAATTCTCTTAAAATTACTATCTTAGAAACTGATTCATGGTGGATATTCAATTTAATGTTTTGAAAACCAAGTGTTTTTTTTTAAATGTATTTAAGAGTTGAATACAGCAGGTCTAGGAAGATTACGCAAAGAAAGTCTGCCATATTACATGAAACATGAATAGTTATTATATTATATATAATTTAAAGATCGAAAATAACAAAAAATATAAACGTACCATGTCTCTCTCTCTGGTTTCAATTCTGGGATTGGTTTGCAGCAATTTCCTTTATTTTTTTCTTCCATTCTTCCCTGTCTTGTGCGGCTCTTTTGAAGTCTCATATGATGAGCACCGCATGTCCACCAGCAGGTCCTCCAGGTACTCTCGACGTGGGCGTCCCCTAGAGTTTGTCCCCTCGGTCTTACCCTCCATTATGGCATGCAAGAGGCCTTCTTGTCGTATTATATGGCCGATCCATCTTGCACGCCTTTCGGACAAGGTCCTGAGCATGTGCCTTCCTCCTTCGATTCTTTGGAGAACCTCCTCATTTGTAATGTGGCCTCTCCAGGAAATTCCTAATAGTTTTCTATAGGACCACATCTCAAAAGCCTCTAGTCTCCGTTTATCTCTTTCGGATAGGCACCATGTTTCGCAGCCGTACATCAAGATACTCCATACGTAGGTCTTGATGAGAAGTATTCTCAGTTTTAGGTCTGTATTATTTGATTCTATTATTTTCGACCTTTTATTGAATGCAAGCCTAGCCTGGTGTATACGGCTGTCGACCTCGCTCTTAGACCGACCGTCCCATGTTATTTTGCTCCCGAGGTAGACAAACTCCTTGGTGTTCTTTAGTGGAACTCCTGACATCTCTACTCTCATCTGATGTTGCGTTCGGCCTACAGTCAGCAGCTTAGTTTTGTCTTTATTTATCTTCATGTTGTAGTTGTTTTAAAGAATGCTTTGCATGATTGTTAAGGCCTCTTGCAGTTCTTCTTCGCTTTCAGCAACCACAGCAATATCGTCAGCAGTACCATGTGAGCAAGGCGAAATAAAAACATAAAAGTTAAATTAAATTAAAAAATCGTTCTTTAGGAAGGTCGCCAAATCATCTGCATTCATTGCTCATCGAGTACCTCATTTATCATTGTATCTCATTTATCATCGATAAATCTGTGTATATTTCTTATTTTTCAAGTTGTCGTAAAAAGAAATACCATTTTATAAACTAGATAAAATAATGACATGCTTGAATTTGAAAAAAAACAATACAGTAGAACCCCGTTAATTTGAAATCCGTGGGACATCAGAAATCAATTTTCAAATTAACAAATTTCCACGTAATCAATATTTTATGAAGAAAAAAAAAATATGTAAAGTCGCCGTAAATCGAATTGTTAGGCCGAAAATTCGAATTCGGGTAGGTTCTTCGGAGTAAATTCGTAATAATACGACTTATTCCTGTGTAAATCGAATTTTCGCAGCCGTTTAGCCGCGGTCGGCCCTATATTCGAAGTAAATACATACAAATATCTGGGCGATCTGAGCCACTCGGATGCAGCCATGGCAATGCAATTGGTTGCCTTAGGTTTCCTGACCCAGAAGCTGGTTGGTCGGTGACTAAGTAAGGCAGTGAAAGAGTGCACGCACCCTTCAGACAACATCATGGAGGTACTGCTGAACCTTGGAAGATGCGTCAGTTGCCTGTATGCATCATTGTAGCACATACTCAGCGTATCATCATTCATCAGATAATTAAAAATTGATTGATTCTTATTCGTGCATTTCAGTGAGTTCGATAGTAGGAATTTACCTACATTTATAATCCCACAAGATTTTAAATGAATAAGTAATAAGTTACACAAAAACAAATTTCTCAGAGTTACCTAAATCAACTATTTAGACATTCAAATGACGCCAAAACCAAAAATCTAACCGTACAATATCGCTTTTCTGTATCTATCATTATTTATGGCACGATTTATTTAAAATGTACAAAGGGAAATTGTATAATACTCAGTTCACCTATTTCTGAATTACGAGGATTCATCTCCTCAATAATAATAATAATAATACAAGCTCAAACCGATCTCCGAAATTTATTTCATATTTCCAATAAAGTCCGTATATTCCATGACCTGACCCTCCTTTTATCTTATAGCCGTGAAATATACATCCAAACCATGAAATATAGATTCAAATATTCAGTAATACAGAGGAAAGTAAAGCACTGGAGGCTTAACCCACAACCCTGTTGGAGTACCTTGCGGGCAAGGGTTGCTAGTTCCATTGTTTCACCAATTCTAGTCAAATAGCCGCCCTCAAACCAACCACCATCCCCTTGTTTCCCTTGTTCCCCTGTTCCCTTATCCCCTTGTCACAATTCTCACGCGTTGTACCATTTCATTTCACTTGTTTTGAATATTTTGAGGAAATACGATTTCAATAATAGAATGATGATTTATTCGTATTTTGTTGTGTACGTTTAAATGGCATAGGTTGGCATTGATATTAGATATTAAATGAAAACTTATAAAAGGTTTTGAGGAAAGAAAAGCCTTTGATACATTATTAATATAATATATTATTTTACATCATATTGTTAATTCATAGTAATTCTAGTCTGCTTGATTGCAATTGAATAATTTTGATAACCAACATATCATATTATATAGGAACCATAGCCATTATATCAATAGTTGGTACTAAAATACCTTCAAGTGAGAATCCCTGTGTGTTTGTTAGATTAAGATACTTAAACCTATAGCAAAAAATATATTTATATTTGATGTGCTCCTCCTCCTCCTACCCCAACTTTCTTCCCTTCCTACTACCCTCAGCCTCACAATATACCCCAATTGGGGATGCCATAGTCTCCCTATCTCCAGACGGGAGCACTTGAGACAATTGTGCGGTATTCCAATACAAAATATAAACAGTGATGCAAGCAAAAATATAATAATTATGAATTGCATACCGCTGAATAAGTATCATTTTTAAAGAGAACTTCCTCGCCACCTTTACAATTCGCCACCTTTACAATTCGCCACCTTTATTATAACTCTGACGCTTACGTTTCAAGAGGCTCTGTATCCTTTCCTTGTTATATTACAACCCTGTTGAATTGTCGAGAATCAATGAACTGTAATAATAATTTTTATTCCAGAAATTGAACATTCAAATGTTACGTTTAAATGGTCAAAGTATGAAAGAGGCCCCATTGTTTGGGAATTGGAGGCTTTGTTTCATTCAGGACCTGTTCCTGTGTGTATGATATTTCAAACAAAAGGTCAAAAGGCCGTTAATAAAATTTTATCGTTTGATTTTATAATGCCATTCAGGGGAGTAATCGTGATGATATATTGTATTGTCGTGCAATATACTTCTTCAAAATGACGAATGTTGGCTTTTTAGAAATAGGTTTTACAAAAAAAAAATACTGTTATTTTTAGTTACAGCTACTACAGAACTATAGAATGCTATGAAACTGAAGAAGGTGGGGAAGAGATAGATGACGGTTGAGAAATCTACCTTACATTTAGTCACCAAATATATCTAAAGCTATCCCAGACGACATTTAGAAACACCGAGAGGGGATCTTGAAGAGGCCAATATTAAAGAAAAAATCCAACCAAAACCCATTTCCTGGTCTACAAAACCAGTGATCGCGGGTTAAAATCCCGGTGGGCGAGAGTAACTTTAATTTGACTAATTTGAGATATTTAATTACTCAATACTTTAAAATAATATATCGTAGCATATTTGCTACACACTTCAAGAACGGAAGATTTTCTCAGAATTGACCTGGTGAAATGTCACTATGCAGAATCAAACCATCGATTGAAATGGCTTTACCCGTTTTTAATGACCAGTTCTGACTAGCCATGTATTTTCCCATTTTCTTGTTCCCTATCTCCTCCCACTCCAACTCTCTTTGCCTGAAACTGAAATTGGGGATGCCAAAACCACACTGTATACAGATGGGTGGGAGTAGTTGTGTCTTTTGGGAGGTAAAAAAAACAACAGTAATAAAAATATTTTATTTTATGCAAAATAACGTACATTTAATAATCCATAAGGGTGACCGTCCAATATACAAAAAACCGATGTGCAACTTCATCACTCCTTTAGAAAAGTCTTTAAAAGTGATGAAATTTAAAAAAAATGGTTAGTTGGGTTACATTAGGTTAGGTTAGGAAATAGGTTTATTTTTAATCCCTTCACTTTTAATGACTTTTCAAAGGGGTATTGAAATACGCCTTTGTTGAGTTTTAATGAAAGCGATAATATTATTTTACGTCCCGCATGTTCGATGGGCAAGGCTCTCGACTCCCAATTCAAAGGTCGCGGGTTCGAACCCATAAATTTTATTTGTCAAATTTGTGTTATTTCACAATTAATTATTTAAACTTAGTATAACGTATGTTTAGGTCAAGTTCCAGAGTGGAAGATACTCTCAGTATCGCCCTGGTGTAAGGACCACCATTCAGAATTGAAACGTTACTTAGAATGGCTTTAGTCGTGCTTAGTGACTAGATCTGAATAGCCAGGTACCTACTTCCCCACCTACCTCTTTCCTATCTCCTTTCCCTCCTACTACTTTAAGTTTTACCTTTAGTTTCACTGGCTCCAGACGGGAGTAGTTTGGGACACTTGTGCGGTATTCATATATAAAAAAATTATGTTACTTTTGTGGTAAACTAAATACTCTTTCCATTTGGGTTTATCGATCTCAATAATTAATATAACTAAGCGTACTAATGTGGTGTCGTCTCATACATAAGCCACTCACATAAATAATACTCTCGTTGAGTTGAAAAGGTTTTTCGATATTAGATGTACTTACTATGATACGAAATTCTACGGCCCTTTGTGCTTATTCGAAAATAAGAGGAATACGAGAAGGTCATTTTGATAAAAATATTCGGCAATATCTTTAATAATTTTTTTTTTAAATCTCTAAGTACATTAACCCCTCAGGCTTCGGGTCTATTATGCCGGAAGAAAAAAAAATTCGCTTTCAATAAAATCCAAATAAATATAATATTTCTGGACGCATCTGAAAACATCTGTTTTTGAGAGTGACTCACATTTTTCTAACTCGTTTAACGAAAAAAAAAATAAAAACACACACATAATTTTATAATGCAAATGTATTATAAATGTAAGTTTCCATTTTTTAATTGCGGTCAGAAACTTTTGTTTAATAAAAGTGTACATTTTTATTATGTTAAGTTAATTTTATGATTGAATACAAAACGTGATGTTTTTTCTTTCTAACCACCGTATATAAACTTTTCAAATGCACGATTGTAAAATGTTGACACATTTATTTTAGGACATTAGGTTTTTATTCATATTTACAATTTGGTAAGCGGGTATGGGTACCGCCGCTTCGGGATCCATTTATTGGATAACCAACACCTCTGCCATTGGTCACCACAAGTGGTTCATGGGGTGAGGTTTGTCCGGGTCTTGGCGGCGAATTTTGCTTCTGTGGATCACAAAAAAGGTTTCTGTTGCCATCGAATCATCTTTTTCAAAAATAATTTCCGTAGTCATAAAAAAAAATTGCAATGTAAAAATATCGTGCTTTAAATGTACAATTTAGAGATACATAAATTTATTTTACAAGCCTTGAAATTTAAATACATATTTGGCAAATTTACGCGACCGTACGTACAGCCTTAGTTGATGTTTTTGAATAAATTTATTATAATTTCCATACGTGCGGTGCGGGAACATGGCTGAAAATATGCTAATTACTTGTAAATTAGGGCTTACGTGAAGAATTATTATTGTCACAAAATAATCATATTCTAATGCTGCCAATTTAAGCATCAACAAATGTTTTAACATATTTATTTTAGCCTTGAATATATGGTATTTAAATTCAGGAATATTAATACTTTTCCATGCTGGGAAAAGTGAGTGACGGAAAATTACGAATGTATCAAATGTTCGTTTCTTTCGTTATTTCAATCTCCGGTACAACTTCTGAGACCTTGATAATATTATATTTTGCCACAAAAAGGATTTAATTCATCACATTTTTTTACAAAATTCTGTAAAAACAATTCTACGAATGGATAAGGTTTATAACCTAGATCACAAGTTCTCGAACTTATTTTGACCACCCAGATTGAGATTAAAAAAAAATCTATTGCCCAATACTTACTTTTTTACATTCCATTATCTATTGCGTAGCTTAAAAAAGAGTTATTGTATATATAATTTTTAAACATACATTATTATATTGGACAAAATGAATGTCCAATTGGACAAAAATTTATCTAAATGGACATCATGAATGTCGAATTGGACATAATAAATGTCTAATTTGACATAATGAATATCGAATTGGACAAAAAATTGTCCAATTGGAGAAAATGAACCTTAAATTGGACAAAAAAATTGTCCAAATGGACAGAATAAATGTCAAATTTGACAGAATAAATGTCCAATTTGTCAAAATAAATGTCCAATTTGACAAAATAAATGTCCAATTTGACAATATGAATTGGAGAAAAAATTATCCAAATTGACAAAATAATAGTCCAATTGCACAAAAATTGTCCAAATGGACGTAATTGATGTCAAATTAGAAAAAATTAATAGATCAAATGTTTGATTGGACAAAAAGTTGTCCAGATTGGAAAAAAAGTTGGAAAAAAATTGTCCAAATGGAAAAAAAAATTGTCCAAATGGAAAAAATAAGTGTCCATATAATTCGTCCCCTATCGCCCCTCTAGATTATAATAAATTTTGGGTATACGTAGAATCTAAAATACGTTTGAAATGCTTTAGCTGATATTAGAAGAAGTTCTTTAAAATATTTTATACTAGCGAGTACCTGGCTTACGTTTCAATACCAATCGAAGAAAGAAAGTGTTAGTTTCAATTCTGTTATTAAGTGCTTTTGGATCCACCATATTACATCTGCGTTCCCCTTCCACATTTGTGATATTTTATACATATTTTATAACTCCAGGCGTTTGCACAATATATCACTAAAGTTTCATCGTAATCGGATGATGAATGGTGTGGGAAATAATAATAGACAACAAAGAAACATACAATTTTACGCATACAGGGAGAAAACAGAGAATACAGAAATTTGTCATTTTTAAATCAAATTCTTGAAACTTTTGTACAAAAAAAAACATAAAATGATTTCAAAAGATTGTTATTTTATCTGGTTAAGTCAGTTTTCAAAAATTGAAAAACCATGTTTATTTTTAAAATAGTAAGGTCGTAAGGTCGTTGGCAGATTTGTTAAATTTTCAAACGAAATATTATATAATACATTAAAAAATTAAAATCATGTAAAATAAATCAAAACGAGTATAAAAGTAAAAAGTAAGTAAAATGCAAAAGTAAGTAAATGAATACAATATAAAGTAATCTAGTAAAGACACTTTTCAGAATTAAAATTAGTAGAAAATCAATCCGAGAAGATGTTTTGTGACGAAAATAATAAATAATTTGTCTATTTATTTAAGGGCTTTCAGACTAAAATATTTGAAACTTTTTTACATATTTATTTTTCTTAGACATTATTGAAAAATCATAAATACTTATGATCAAAAAATACTAACAAGAAGTACACGATATTAAAAAATGAATCATCACGCGTTTTGAGCATTTTTATTGTTTACTTGAATGTAGGTATATATTAAAGCAAATTTTGAATGAAATAAAGTCGAAATTGAGTTATTAGTTATACATTTGGGTACGGAGAAAAATCAATCTTTCTCATCAGAACCGCCCTGTACAGTTGCAAGGGCACGATCGCAAGTTGAAATTTCTATTATCGGCCGCTGGTTAAAGGGTCTTAAAAGATTAACGTAGTTACAATTTTGAGTCCTTATTTTTTAAGGAAAATACAAATAGTGGCTTTCTGTTTTCAAATTAAATTAGAGATAAAATAACACTCACTCAAAATATACAGGGTGTTAAGGAAGGTACTTGACTTGCTTTAATCAGTGATTCGGGACATTATTTGGAGTAAAAAAATTAAGACATCAAATAAACACAATACAAAAATTACAACCAAAGAACATTGTGTGACAACTTTTGCGACACACCCTGTAGATGGCAAGTTGTGTTCGTATTTAGTTAGACAAGCCGTGAGATTGATATGTTGAAAAAAAATCGTTTTTTTTCATTTAAGTGATTTTACATAAAAATGCCAACATTTTTTTTTAAATATAGAAGTGAAATAATAATATGAAAAATATCCGTCTTCAAGGTGAATCCCTTAAAAGTATTGATTGAAATGAAAAAAAAATATCCAAGTAAACGTAAGTTTTGAATTTAACGCCAGTACGTAGTATTATTTTACAGCACGTAACCTAATATTTATATATAGTCATGTGTGCTAATGAGTCACACCTTTAAACACGTAATGAGGTATTAAAAAACAACAAAAAACGAACAAGTACCTTGTAGCAGCGTACTGGAAATGAAAGAATTATTCCGCCTAGTATTTTGACATTTTAATATCGTCAAAGGAAACCCCTTTGACAAATTGCGCGAGGAAAATTAAATGTTTTGTACGGGAAAGTCGTTTCCTTTGTTTATTCCCCGTAATCGACACCACCGTAAAAGCTTGGAATTAACCGAAAATTGAGAGGCGTATTATAAGTCTTAGGCATTGACTAAGGAGGGAAATCTTCTTAATTGTTCAAGTATTCGTGGCCTTTTTGGAGTGTGGATACATGATTTTCTTTTTCCAATAGATTAGTGTTTAGAAATGGGAACCTAACAATAAAAAATAATAATATAACGGAATCAAGCTTAGATACCCACGCAATGTAAAAACATATCTCTGACTTCTGGGAAGTTGTTTGTGGATTCTAAACGGTGCGGTTGTTTGTGATATATAAGTAAGGCGCTCCGCCCACTGAGGCAACTGAAAACCAACTAAAACCGGCTGTTTTCTCTGTCTTGATTAAAAAGCTTGTTTAACCATAGATGAAGAACAATCAGCTGACAGCTTGCAACTAGGAACGGCCGCCCAGGGCAATCAGCCGTGACAGTCGCAAGATGGTCGCAAGTCACCGCTTGCGTTACCATGGACAACGGGGTTTTGTGTGTTTGTGAAGTGTGCGGGCCATCACATTGTCATACAAAGACAGTTGGCAGTTGAGAGTTTGCAGTTGCCTGAGTGGGCGGAGGCGCTAAGTATTTAAAATGAATTCCATAGAGTTTGTTATTGTTGAACACTAAATTATAATTTCTTCAAACTTCGCAAAATCACTTTGTGGCGTCATTTTGTATTAAATTAAAACAAATAACTTTGCATTAAACCACTATTATATAATCACAATTACCTACATGTTATTTAATGTCATTACTACCCTGACGAAGAAACCATCGGTTTTGAAACATGTAGGTGATTGTGATTATATAATAGTGGTTTTATACAAAGTTATTTGTTTTAATTTAATACTAAATTATAAGATTATAGTGTTGCTAGAGCTAAACTTAAAACTCACCTTTTTAGACAGTCGTACCCATAAAGCCAAAAACAAAAACCTTCACTTTCACTTTCTCAGCCAGCGACATAGTAAATAACTAATTGCATAAAGGTGAATTATTTGTACATCTAATTTCATTCAAATCCTCCAGTCCTAATGAGTCCTAAATTCACAAGTCTTTCGAAATAACTTCAATTTATTAACTCCATTTTTGGCAGTAATCTTCTTATAAATGTAATATGAAAAATGATGGTGTAGCAAATGTAAAGTTATGCAATGTCCAGTGTTTTAATATAGCGTCCTCCGCGTGCAAAGTCGTATCTCCTCCAAGCATAAACTTTCTAATTAAAATATGTTTATCGGAAGTGACCTGCCAGGTAAGTATGTTCTCTGTGTCCATTTGTAAATAATAGTTCTAGGTAGAGCCTAAGAAGTCATAATAAGATGTACAGCGCCCTTGAGGTGATTTCTCACAAAAACGGCGCTCTACAAATTATCCAATTATTATTATTATTATTATTTGTTGGGCATATAAAATAAAATTACTTCTTCAGTTTAAAATAAAATTACTTTAGTTGCTTAGAACAAAACAGCGTAGCCTTTTTTGCATTTAGCTAAGGGAAGAGAGTCATCTGGCTGCCAACATTACGAAAGTGGCTGTTCGAGTGCTCGATTGGAAGGTAAAAGAACATCAGCCCTTTTGCTCTTATCTTACAACCAAATGAAGAATTAATGTGGTTTTTGTGGATTCCAATTACTTTCATAATTACGCGTGCTCGATGCGTTTTGGATCTTTTAAGATCCAAAGTATACGAGATTCTTGAACAAGTATCTAAACTAAACAGTACACAGTCACCTTACATAAGCGGACTTCGCAAAGTTATGATCCTGAGCAATATCACTGTGATACTGTCTGTACGGAGGCTAATGATTTTCTGAACGTCTAAATATGGGTATTTTGTGTCTAAGTATTGTGCTGTTATTTATTGTTATCAGTTGACCAAACAAGAGTGGTTAAACAGCTTAATAAGGAAATTTGATTATTTAACAATTTATTATATAAACTAAATTTTACAGAGAATCTCAGTGAAAATCTTAAATCACATCAGACTAATAATTGATTTTCAGTGCTCGATAAGAAAAGATTGAATAACAGGTTTGCTATGCCTTATTTTTTGTAAGGATCATTTAGGTCTACAGGTATTAATAAATATGACATAATTATAAACATTTTTTGACCGGTTAGTAAATAGTAGTACCTACCTATGTAATTAGTAGATTTCGAGATTTGAGGTACTTTCAATATCGCCGTAATGAAAGAACGTCATTCAGAATCGAAACCTTGCTTGAAACCGCTATGGCAGTGTTTAGTTATCAGATATGAATAGCCAAGTACATCCCCATATTCCTGTTCTGCATCTTCTTACATTTCCTAAACTCTTCCTCACGCCACATCCCAACGGAATATTTTCACAAACATTTGAATAATGTTAAAAATGTGCGAATTTTTTTTTTCTGATTCTCTTTTTTGTTTTTAAATTGTGTTATTTCATATTTTCATTTATTTATTGATTTGAAAAACCGCACATTCCAAAACGGTTCCAAATGGCTACAACATCATTCTGACATAGAAAACGCCACTTACTGGTAATACAGCTATCACCGACGTCGCCCGGCGTGACGTCAACGTCACCCGGTGTGACGTCAACGCCGCCGAATTCAACAATAAAATTGAACATTTTGCTTTTGCAGCAAATCCAAAATTTCACATTTTAAATCGTTATTTAAAATTTATCCGTCCTTTTACGTTGATAATTGTTTCATAATTTAAAAAAAAAATAATTCATAGAATATTCCCTTTTGCGGATTCATAGCCCCACTGGCTCCAGACGGTTTGAAACAGTTGTGACTCGTATGCGGTATTCACACAAAAATACTAGAATTACTTACCCACGGGTTGCTCATTGTTGCTTTAGTATCAAGCAATAAACTCTCATTCTAAGTATTTATTTTACGTTGTGTGATTTTCAAAGCATAAAATGAAATTACAAAAATTCTTCTAAAATTTTATAGTAAATCTAACAAGAAAATCACCATTTTAGTGCCCTCTGCGAAGGAAAAACCACTCAAATTTTAAAATTAATTAAGTTTGAAAGGTAAACCATAGTGGACATTTTTATAACATCGTAAAACATTCTAATTTATTTATCTTGCGTCTAGACTCGAGACGCGCGACTCGAGAACTGCAATACTTTGGCCACAATAAAAATAATGTTTTACTGAATTAAATAATAGTTTTGCAAAACTACTTCACGTTGATAATAAACATGTTTCTTTTAATTTAGTACCAAAAATCTGAATAGCCAGATACTTCCCCACCTTTCTTTTCCTCCACACTTCACTCCACCTTCTGCCTCCCAACATACCCCAATTGGGGATGCCATGGTCTCACTGGCTCCAGAGGGTAGCAGTTGGGACTCATGTGAAGTATTTAAAAAACTTCAAGTTCAAAACTGCGACCCACACAGTGGCCCCCCATCTGAAGCTAAAATTAATTTATAATTTTATTTTTGTCTTGCATAATTTCAAACATAAAATCACCTACCTTTTGTATGTATATCAAACAAATTTATTATTGTCAATTTTTGGACTAATATACCCTGGTACGTAGAGTACAAAGAGATTTAATTTTATCCTTGATGCATTAGAATGAAAATATATTTTATAATTTTGTTATTCGGCAGTATATCCTCTCTCAACACCCTTTCATAGCAACGTTATCTTTTGTGTAAGTAGGTATATTGTATTTTCCTGCAAACGACTACATCTTGTATACATATGTATGCCGGAGGTTCAACTGGCGATGGATCTACTGTCATAAAATCATTAAAAACAATATCAGACTGAAGTACTTTAGTAGTAGGTAAGAAATACCCTTAAAATGTAGGTAAAATAATGGTCTGCATAGTTCTTCAATTTAATTTAACGCCCAGCTAGGCTTTTTCATTTAAGTTTTTATTCCAGCAGGACTGGAATGATATTGAAATTCCAGTCTGCCATATAAAATTAGATTAAAAAAAATTGTAACGTTGAAAAGGAAAATTATAAATAGTACAAAAAATTTTAAAACGTGAGACTTAAATAATGATAACTAAAAAAATATAATATAAATACATTTAACTAAATTGCATTAAATTGAACAATCATCCATCAGGGAGAAGGTCGCATCATGTGTATTCATCGCTCATTGAGTGGAGAGCTGAACCACTCGGATGCAGCCATGACAACTATGTTTTTTGACTTCCTAGTCCTGCTCCAGAAGCTGGTTGAATAAGTCAGTGGCGAAGTAAGACTGGGAATGAGTGCACCCTCCCTTGGAAGTTGCATAAGTTGCCTGTCTGAATTATTCTGGCACACCATGTTTGTGTTCAACTGAATACAGCAGTAAATCATTTTATATCATTTGAAACAGTAGATATCTAGATTTGCCTATCGCTTGTAAAGGAATATTCAGAATCTCAATATCAAACTCAATCTCAAATTAGTCAATATTAGAATTGCATAAGTTGCCTGTCTGAATTATTCTAGCACACCATTTTTGTGTACAACTGAATATAGCAGTAAATCATTTTATAACATTTGAAACAGTAGATACCTAGATTTGCCTATCGCTTGTAAAGGAATATTCAGAATCTCAATATCAAACTCAATCTCAAATTAGTCAATATGAGTATTGCATAAGTTGCCTGTCTGAATTATTCTAGCACACCATTTTTGTATACAACTGAATATAGCAGTAAATCATTTTATAACATTTGAAACAGTAGATACCTAGATTTGCCTATCGCTTGTAAAGGAATATTCAGAATCTCAATTTAAAACTCAATCTCAAATTAGTCAATATTAGTATTGCATAGGTTGCCTGTCTGAATTATTTTAGCACACCATTTTTGTGTACAACTGAATATAGCAATTAATCATTTTATAACATTTGAAACAATAGATACCTAGATTTGCCTATCGCTTGTAAAGTAATATTCAGAATCTCAATATCAAACTGAATCTCAAATTAGTCAATATTAGCTTTTACTTTTATTAATTCAGGACTACTGCGACTTGAGGCATTCGAGATGTGGATCTACAGAAGAATACTAAAAATAAGCTGGATGGACAGAGTTACGAATGAAGATGTTATGGTTCGGATGAATAAAGAAAAATAAGTTATTAAAACAATAAATATCCGAAAACTTCAATATCTAGGACACGTGATGAGACATCCGGAGAAGTACGAGATCTTCCATCTCATAATGCAGGTAAAGATTGCCGAAGACGGGGCCCTGGAAGAAGGAGGACATCGTGGCTGAAAAACTTGAGACAGTAGTTTGGCCAGTCTACTGTAAAGCTGTTCCGGGCCGCAGTAAACAAAGTCCGCATAGCCAACATGATAGCCAACGTCCGTTGAACGGACAGGGCACGAGAAGAAGAAGAAGAATTCAGGAATCTTCAACAAATTTTACGTACATCTCTTTGCAGGTGGCCAAAAGAATCACAGATAAACAAATTAATTGCATACCCACAGTAGAGACGCCTTCCGACTACATAGATAAGTTTCTAAAGCTTAAGAAAATCCATTTGAATTTAATGTTTTCGTCGCCAGTCGAAGTGCTTGCAGAGTTATCAAAATTATTATTCCCAGTCTTTATTTTTTATCTAGAAATCCATTTTACCCGTTGGAGGATGAAATAATACTGGGTTGTTATCATAACGAAAATAATAATTTCTGATGGTAATAAGAAAATACACGATAATATCTCGATTATGAGAAAGTAGGTAGGTACTCAGATATTATAACAATCGAATCTACTAATCGATTTCTCGGTATGGCCAAATTGTTTTCGTTACTTCTTTCCTTAACACCTCAAGTACCTGCCTTCCTAAAAAATAAAATTAAATATAAATATTTGATTATATATAAATAGTCTGTATTTCTGCCGTAACTGTGTTTGCACGGACATTATTTAAAAAAAAAGTTTTAATGTTTACTTTATTATGTGTTTTGCATTTGTAAATTGTGCATTGAGAACTCACGCCACATAATTATTTTATTATATCGGCAGTTCTACTTTCAAGCGACGCGATCGCCGCTTGTCTGTACTGTCCATACTATTATTAGTGTTTGTAAACGCCGCTACGCGCTACACTAGCAAAATAGTATGACAGGTAGGGGGTAGCGGCGATTTAGTCGCTTGTATTTAGTCGCATGAACGATGGGCGTTACAGATATGCGCGGAGCGACTATCTATTGTCCTACCGTCTTGTCTGTGCACGTCTACATGCGGACAATGCGGCCGAGCGCAGTGGTGGAGGTAAGATATTGTCCTGCGATAGACTAGCTCCTGTGATCTCATTTCTTTAATACGAGTGAGGTAGAGGCAAGAAAATGATTACTTTTATTGCCTCTCCCTCAATCGTATTAAATAAATGAGATGGCACGAGCCATTACCGTCGCCGTGCCGTTTCCCCGGGTAGCGGTAATAATAAATGCGCTATCTCTTTAAGAATTATCAAAACAATTTCGTATTTCTGAGAAGGAAATTATTAGTATAGAATTTGAAAATTTGCAGGAAAAGCGATGTAGGCATTTGAAAACTATAACGTCACGATTGAAATAGCGGTTTAAGCCTATGAAGCTCACGATTGAAATAGCGGTACGAGCCTTGAGCGCGAAAATGTAGATGAAAAAAAAACATGCAAGCTAAATTACGTCGGAACTGCTTGATTGTCTGAACTCCTTCAGAAATAATTGTTGACAAACGAAAAAATTGCTTTTTTGCTTCGTAACATGGATTATTCGGATCAACCAAGTGTAAACCATATAAACATTTGGTAACACTTAACCTAATTACACTAACCCAAAACATCCAAATAGTTGCAATCGAATATTGAACCCAACAAAGATGCTCTCACGCGGCGCCATAAAAAAATTACAACATTTTTATGAATTCTGCATTTACATAACACCGGACTTAAATGGGTTTATATGGTCCACATAAAGAGAGACTGGGAAAAATCCAAAGCGTCGGAAACTTTGATCAAATATTCGACCTCAGAATGATAGACCAAAGTTGGATCCATAAAGTTGTTTGTATGTATATTCCACGCGAATCTCTTGCGGCCAAAGCCAATATATTTGCTATTTCCTCGAAAGAAATTCAAGACGGAGACTTCTAGTCAATCAAATTCTTGGTCTTGTGTCTTATGGATTCTTTATTAATACTTGCGGAACTTTTATCATTAAACAATAGCGAGGTTTCAAGGAAATAGAAAACTAAAAGTGAGATAACTTTCTCTGATTTGGACTCAACAATTTTATCATCCACAAGTACAATCGTAACTTTGGTTTTTCTCTTCAGTAGAAAATCTTACAAATTCTCTAGCAATTTGCTTTTTTAGAGAATAATTTTCTCCAAAAATATAGGTCACCGACAGTATTTTTAACAAAAAATACCATTTTATTACAAGGCCATGTGGTGTATATTAGCTTTGGGGATGCTGTGAGGAGGGTATTTTTGAGAAAAATAATGAGAAAACCTGTCTTGAAGACTCCGATATTGTAGGAATATGGAGACACACAAGCCGGAAAATCATTCCACGGCCGAGTTGTCAAAATAAGAACGCGTTATAGAAGCGACCAGTTTTCATTGTCAAAATGACAACTATGTACATATTATGTTGAGTACGCGTTTGAATTCCTCCGTTTACCCCCATTTGCCTAACTTTTTTCCATGTGCTTCTTTCCGATCATTAGGACGGTTTTTTTTACAGAATTTGAACCATCATCAAATTTTAAAGTAAATTTTCAAGTTCTGTGAAAGTTCCATTCAAATTATATTATTAATTCAGTTATTTGAAATATCTGGCCGATAAAAGACCTTAAATGGAATCTTTACAGAACTTGAAAATTTACTTTCGATTTTATGAATTGAATGAAGTGAAACAACCCGTCCATAATGATACATAATTTATCAATCACAGGACGGGTTTTTTTAGAAAACCTCCAACAGTTGATATAGGTTTTTAAGAAAACCTCCAACAGTTGATATAGGTTTTTTAGAAAACCTCTAAAAGTTGAAATAGATTTAGTATTTAACTATAGTTCCACGACTTTTAATTCTCTCCTTCATTATCATTGTATTCAACATTTATCATTTCACAATTTGATCTCATGGAATAAACTAATAATGCTTTTATTATTCTCTTTGCTCCCCATTCGTTTTTTATGCATGCAGATAAGGTTGTACAAAAATAAAAACTTTTATTTAATAATCCCATGGAAACAGAAACTACAACGTTACTTTACCATTGAAAGAAACCTTTCCGGCAAATGAAATTTCCTCAAGTACACTATTGAATTAAGAACCCGAGTGAAATAAATACCAGTAGAAGCCTTAAATATACCAAAAAGGTAGTTTATTTAAATTAAGATTATTTTTCTTGAAATTTGGCATCAACTGTGTAGGTTTTAGCAGTTTACATAACCTTCCATGAAATTATCTAGTTATTTGGCAAAGGTTTTATTAGACATGACTATTACATTATGACTTGGAACATTTGAATTTTTAAACTGGTCTGAAATAACCGAAATATTGTGAATATGAGTATTGAGTATTCCTAGTGAATTTTAGTTTTCTTGTAAATATACAATTTAAAGTTTTATTTGCAACCACTGGAGGGACAGAGCAAGTTAATTTATTTTTTCGATTTGCTCAAGATTTTTTAAGTAAATACTTCTTTACGCACGCTTGACTTGGGGTGTAAGCTGGCGAATGTGTAACGGAAATTGAAATGCGTTGGAAAGAGAGAGCACACATTTTCTTTCTCTCTTCCTCTCATAGCCAGTGCATAAAATATTTCAGTCAGTATTTTGAAATACGAAATACCAGTAAGGTGCCAAACGCGGAGGGGAGCGGACGTCGATGCGCACGGCTTGATCGGGCAAATGATAATAAATTTAAATAAATATTTGTAAAGATATATTTTTGTATATTTGTATATTGTATTTGTATATTTATATGCATAGATATATTTTACACATATAAACATATATATGGACATACATATAGATGGAGCTAAAGAGGTATTTACTTCAGTCGTGTGGTCTAAAGCACACTCGTATTTTTTTGGTAATCATTTTGAATTTTTCCGCCACACATTAAAAAATCATACTTCCGAATTTAAATATGGAGCCATACAAAGTGATTATAGTTTTATACAGCCAATAAATTCACCCACCTTTTCTCGGTTATCACATATTCGTAGGATTTATAAAAAAAATATATTATATATAAAATCGTAAACTTCAAAACTTTTTTTTAGAATCTAGGGAATATTTGCCATATTTGGCAGCAAAGCATTCCGTGGTTCTGGAAATGGTGCCACATTGTGGCAAAAAAGCGTTCGAGTCGTGCAGCGTACCCGTCTGATATATGTGCTCTAAAGAGCTCGTTATGATAGGTGAATCTATCAAACGTAGAGGTTTTTCAGTTATTTTGGGGGCCCAAGTGGCTGCCTTATTTGCCGGTGCGCACTTGTGATTTGTACAGGGTCAGCAGTTGGGTACTATCAAAGTATCTGCGGGCCATGTACAGTGCACCCAACTTCTGAGAGGCTAACTTGATTCTGGCTTCGGTGGAGCCGCTGTACCTTAGCTTATCACTTGTATTTATTGATATATATCATAAATTTATTATATTTATTCAATAAAAGACTATTGCTTTATTTTAATTAATGTTTAAGGCATTAAAGTTTTCATTGGAATATTTGTAAACCATAGTATTTTTTTTAACAAATCTGGCGTTTATAAATTAATTTATAACAATTGCAACTTTTTTATATAGGGAAGACTAGAAATTTTATTACTGGAGTAAAGAAACATATAAGATGTTTGAATAATAATAATTATTCTCAAATTACCAACCCCATTTTAGAAACAAATCATTCTTTTGATATAAATAAAAGATTAAAAAATTTACGCAAGAACAAAACAGATTTACAATAAGGAAGTTGAATGAAAAATATTTTTACTTATAAAAAATATTTTCATGTAGATGACATGCAGGCTTAAATACCATTTTTTTTTAAAGTTCGTTTTCATAAGTAAATTAACTCTACAAGTTTGAATTTTATTAAAGCCCGCGAAAACGCCCTGTAAAAGATTGGAGAGTGTGTGACGTCGTCCACGTCATCTGGTCCGTTGTTTGTGTGAAATATAAGGGAAAATATTTACAAAACCGGGACACGCTTAATATGGACGAAAAAAATATATATTAAAATTTGTAGTAGTTACCGGATTCAATTCAGTTACGGGATTTTCGAAAAAAGTGCATTTTCATGGTTATTTTTTCAATTTAAAAACACGAAATGTCATTTTTCACCGAAACTTGCAACCGTTCCTAACATAGCGGTCGGTGCAAAGTGACATTTCGTGTTTTTAAATTTTAAAAAATCTCTTAAATTTATTTTCAAATAAATAACTTATATTATAATGTATTTTTGTTTTTAAAACAACTAGATTATCTTTTGTTAATTTTTATTTTTTTTAATATAGGTATAATGTAAGGTTTACATATTCTAAAATAATTTTATATTTCTTTTTAAAATAATTGCTTTTTATACAAATTTTAACTAATTATTCTGTAATGTTTTTGTCTATAAGTTATTTATATTTTACTCTATACTTATGTGTTTCTTTTGTTAGTTCTTATTATCTTGAAGAAGAAACCATCGGTTTCGAAAAATTCGGTAATTATCATTATTTGATGGTGTAAACAAAGTTAGTTGTTTCATTTATTTCATAGTATTACAATTCAAGTACTCGAATTTCCAAATTACTCATAAATAAAGAAAACATGTAGTTGTTTTTAAAATTTTTCAAGCAATGAAATATAAAATGTACATAAATTTAAAGAATGAGTTCATAAATTTCATACCCATAAGCATACTGACAAGTCAAAATACACATTTTTGTTGAAATGCGTTAACTCGAGACAAGTCACGGGAATGAAATAGATACCTACAAAAAAGGGAAAAGAAACACTTGGATCGTTGAAGGCAAATTTATGATGTAATAAGGATAAAAAGATGAGCAAACTTCAGTCCGGAATAAATTTAATAACATTACGAATTTTCTGTTTCTTCTTCGTCTTCTTTTGGATGTTCAGATCAAACAGCTAGAGGCAAAGCGGCGTCTCGTGGAGTGAAGGCTGAACTGAATGTACACAAAAATGATACAGAAAGTGTGTTTAAATTTTATACAATTTTCTTGGAATTTTCCTTTAAAAGTATTTTTGAATACCCTGTTACGTTAGAGGTTGGATTCTTAGTAAGTGATCCGTTGTTTATTTGTTGTTTCAGAAGTGAAACAAACTTTGTTTTAATATATAAACATAAGAAATGTTTTATCTGGATGTCGGAATGCGAATCTAATTGGTTGAATGTTTTTAATTGTTCCAAAAACCTTTTACGGAAGTAAATGTAAGGTTTTCAGATTTGACACGTGCCATGAAATCTACGATGTAGGAGTAAGTAAATAGCTTCTAGGTATGTCTCTAGTAAACATTTTGTTAGAACAATAATGTTTTCGAGTAAAGGATCCATTTAAAAAAAAAAAAAAAACATTCTTCATTTGTTAAATTGTTAGTTACATGATTTGAGGATTTTTCTACAACTTGCTAGGCGTTGAATTGAAATTATGATTTTTTTTAGGATGGTGTTTTTCAACTTTCAGCGGCCAAACGAACTTTTTTTAAAATTAAATGAAACAAATTACTTTGTGCAAACCACTATATAATCATATTCGTAATAAGCACTAACTTTGTGACTTGCTATAATTTACAATAAAATTTTGTTTTGAAAAGTTATATTTTTCTATGTACATTTGTTACTTGAATTTTATATATCTACTACCGGTTTCGACACATCCGTGATCACCCCTCCCACTACCCCACCTAATAACATCTAATTCATTTCTGGACTTGTTTAAATTTTAAGTTTAGTTTTATGTTTGCTAGTGAATGGCACGGATGTGTCGAAACCGGTAGCAGATATATAAAATTCAAGTAACAAATACACATAGAAAAATAAAACTATTCAAAATAAAATGTCTAGAAATTGTTACATAGTTAGTGCCCAAGAAATACAAAAAATTATATAAATTTGTTTTAGATTTAAATTTTAATTAAACTCTAGCGGTTTCGGAAGAACCCTTGCTTCGTCAGGAGAATATTAAAACTAACCTATGATACAAAATATTGACAGATATATGCAAAAATTAAGTGTTTGGGTGGGAGGTTAACAAAGGGGGAGGGATAATTGCAGGAATTCCGGCCATAACAGAGCGGTTTATTGGAAATATATCTAGAATGGGACTAAACGATAAATTTATTTGGTTATTAAATATATTAGCGTCCAGGTCTGAATAACCAGGTACTTCCCCACTATCTTCTCCCAGTCGCCACTTCCTTTCACCTCACAATATACCACAATTAGGTAATTAGAGATATATGTACATTATATGGATTTTAAGATTGAGTATAAAAAGAAGAAAAACTGCGCGTTCGGCTTGCGCATTTATCTGCTTTTTTTATGCAGCATTAGTATCTTATTTGTGAAGGTAATACGACCATCATGAAATTACTGAAGGACGGTCGCTTATTTGAACAGAAATGGCTATTTTCATTGCAAGAACACTTACGTTAATGTGTAGGCAAATAAAAATAATTCATATTTCACGAGATATAATAAAACTGAGAGTAAAACACGATAGCTATTTTTCTTTATTAAATTCTTAACGTATTGCTTTTACACGTTATTAAAACCTATAAAACCCAATTTTATTGCACGCACAACCCGAGTCATTAATTCAATATTTTATCGGCGATCATTCCGTGTATTTTTATATCGTGTCATGACCAAAACCACGAGAGAGGTGAGATGTATTGATAACACATTAAATCTACCAGGGTAACATGAACCAAAACAGTATCTGTAAAAATACTACAGGAAGTGTCGATAGAAAGAAAAACTGTTCGAACGCACTCTAGAAAGTTTGTCCACGGCGTTTCTGCTACCCTAATCAATTAAGTACCATCGACACAAGCATTCCTCAAGGTGGATATAAAGCAACCATCTCATTGTCTCTAGGACATGCACCTCACTCAATAAACCAGTACAAATAATCTACAGCTGTTGGATTACTTTTATAGCGGTCTTGTAACTTCACCCAGGGAGTTGATCACATAAAGACGAAACGACTAAACCTTCTCGAGTCGTAAAGTGTGTGTAGTCCCGTGAAGAATAAAATATAATGGTTTGCGGATTTGTTGTATGTCGGTCTTGTAACTTTGCGAGGAGTTGATCACACAATCTGGGATATGGTAAACTTTAGAGCACCCTCGACTTAACGAGCACCGCACGAAGAATGCTAGGGTGTATCGCCCACCACTCGGTGACCAGGGTAGACACTTCAAAAGTTACTTCCTCAAGACGTTATTGCAGTGGTTCAGATAAAAATATTATAATAAACAATATGCTCTGTGAAAGTCACACATTCTTAACCTATAAAATAGTGTCGGGGCATATTCAATTTGTTACAATAATGTCATCAAAAACATACATTTTTTTTACGTTTAATTTTTCTCAAGGCCTATATCATACCACTGGAGCGTTAGAGCAATTTAAACTTTTTTTCTCGGATTGCTACAGGAAATTTTCCCGCCCACATTAAAAAAAATCATACCTCCGAATTTGAATACGGAGATATACAAACTGATTATAGTTCTACGTAGCCAATGAATTACGCTATCTTTTATTTATTATCATATATTTGTAGGTTTTATAAAAAAAATATATAATTAAATCTTTAACCTTAAAATATTATAAAGAATCTAGAGAATATTTATTTTGTTATATTTTGAATGTACAATATATTATATAGTCGTTTTAATAAAAAAAAACCAAATTTGCCACATTTTGGCAACAAAGCAATCCGTGGTTTTGGAAATAGTGCCATAATGTGGCAAAAAGCGCTCGAGTGCTTGGAGTAAACATGGGTCTTGGTGTAGGAGGAAAGAAACAAGAGGCCAGCAAATCGTTCCACCGCCGAGATGTTGAACTAAAGAACGAGCCGTAGAAGCCTCCCGTACTCATATGAAATTTATCAACCGTGTACACATGACCGGCCCGTTAAGAGAGGCATAACCTCTACAAAATATTAAAATAGTCACGGACCGCCACTGCTGAACTGGTCACTTAGAGATACGCCAAGCATATCGATGGATTGCATGATGGAAAAATTGCTTCCGTTGAAAGAGACTAGATTGTCTTTATCTTTTAGTGATGTTTGGGTCTTTAAATTATTTAATTCGACTGCAAATAATTCGTAAAATATATTTTTATCTGTGTTTATTTTATAACTTGTTGGTGACCGACTTATGGAAACTATTTTACACCACATTTCAATCACAAATCCTCAAGTTCATTCGATTCTAAGTAATGGACGCGGAGAACACGCGAATCTCAATCTGAAGAAATTTCGCATTTTTTCGAAGAATTTTTAAAATTAGTTTTATTGTATCCAATTTTCTCTTAATTGTTGATTGTTTATAAAGTACTTGTGGAATAATTTTCCGGCGATAACTACTTAAATTCTGTACAAAAACTTTTGTTTAATTTTTATACGAAAAACACTATTTTTACCACTTTTGAAGGTTATTCTCATCAATGTACTTTATCATTCAAGAAGAAGATAACAAGTCTCAGAAAAATAAAAGTTGCGGTCGCTGGGACCGAACTCGAACTCCTCTTCTTATCGGGACCAGTGCCTTTACCAATACGGCCATTGTCAAACTCATATTTCAAATTTCAGAATTAACAATATTATCTTCGACTAATTTTTTAACATATTACCGTTGTGACATTTGTTAGGGATGGCTCATCTTGACCACACAAGATCAATGGTAGGAAACTTCTCCAAGCATTGAAAGCTCCAAATGCCAAAATACTCCGCATTTGACCGTTGTTATACCACTTCCAAATTTCACAAGTTGGTCCTTAATCCTTCAGTTCAGTGTTGCCAAAATAATCCGCCGCAAATATTCCCTCAACTCCGATTGTTATGAAATGTACAATGGCGGGATCCCTGGCAACAGGTCTCGGTGGGGAAAGAGGCTTACCAGGACTCCAAATGACACCCGAAAAGGTTTATTTGAAAACCGGATATACCGGTTCGTTACTAATGTCGGGTAGACCCGAAATATTTCGCGAGAAGACCGCCAGTGGGCGGCCGCGGCGGTTTCCGTATTCCAGTCGGATTGTTACTAAGCCCATGGGCTGCTCATGTCGCAAGTATTTCAGTGTTTTCTCTTTTAACCCACGAAGTATTATTTATCGTTAATTTAGTATCTACTTTGATGCGAAAATTTACGGTGGAATTAAATCATGTCGAAACAACAAACTAACTAATTCTCCAACAATCAAGCAATTTCTTCGCACGGGTAAGTGGGGAGGGATAAATTATACGATAGCCTTTTACGAATTATATGTTACTAGCCTGCGACTTCGTCTGCGTAGGATTAGTACATCGAGTAATCTATTTTCTTTTCCCATGTCCGATCTACGTTTGTACCAAAATTCTCAAACTATCTATTTAAAATATCTATAATTCTTGATTCGGTTTAAAGTATTAGGCCATTACTTCAAATAAATTCACTAATTTAAATATTTTCTAAAATAGAATTTTGATTTAACAATCATTGTTTTGCAAAATATCATTCTCAAGTTTTGACATTTTCTATTATACAGAAATTATTATTTTCAATGTTTTGAAAATAAATAAATAGCTAGCCTTATAAATTATACCCTATACGTTATTCTGATGTATGAGCTATATTATTGTAATTAGTTTCATTGAAATCCATTCAGTAGTTTTTGCGTGAAAGAGTAACAAACATACATACATCCATACAAACTTTCGCATTTATAATATTAGTAAGATGTCTGTTTGTTTGGCTCTGGTTTTATGGTTGCATGAGATGTTAGCCTCATCGACTCATCTGAACCCCTCTCAGGCCTATGGCAAATTTCATACATCGCTCGATTAGCAGATCGTCGCCTGCGTGCTTAGTTGTCCAAACGATCATTTTCAAGTTTTACAGGAGGAGGAAGAGTTCTTTCATTATTGTAAAGGTAAAGGTCTCGTTAGTTTAAATAAATCTTAGTTAAGTGACTAATTATCGTTTTTGATACTTTATTTTTAATTTTAAAATGAAGATTGAACAAAAACTAAAATAGAGATTGGACGATTAATCACTCAGGTGACGAGATCACGGCATATCATCTTGGCCATACCTACGCATATAATATATTAACTGCCTCGTGTAACATAGCTGTATGGGATTGCATGGCTAGGGATATGGTGACATAGGCTACGCCCAAATAACACTTTGAGTGTATAACATCGTGTGCCAGTAGCATAATTCACTCTGTAATACAACTCACACTTCTTGCATCATTCAAACTAATATTGACAAAACCAGACTCAAATACCAAAATTTATTGTTTGTATACATTTTTTCATTAAAATTCTGATGAGTTCAAGCCGAGTTCCAGCCGAGTGGCTGGCAATCGTAAGAAAAGAGTCGATATTCTACATGCAATATCTGCTTAATTCCGGCTACAAAACATTTTTGGACCGGTCAGTGATCGAGTTGGCATTGTGTTTAGTTATCCTATGCCCACCCAGGGATATTGTTTGTTCAATTCCTCGGCTGGCTAAATCCTCCATCACAACAAAAGCAACATTTTCCGCTTAAAAAAATATTTATATATATGTTTAAAATTGCACTAAAAAATTGCATGCACTTTAAAATAAGCACTGCAAAGAATGGGAGAGGGCACCCGGAATGAGACAATCCAAAGTTCTCATAAAAGGACCGGACCCTAGACGAACCAGGAAACTACTCGATATGGACAGAAACTCGCTGAGAGAACTGGTAGGACTATTAACGGGACACTGCCATCTCAGGAAACACATGCAGATATTGGGAGTGGAAAACACTAATATATGCAGAAAATATGAAGAGGATGAAGAGACTCCAATTCACCTATGGTGCCAATGTCCTGCCCTGGTGGGAACTAGGCTCAGATACCTGGGGAGACATACAGTAGAACCAGAAGACATAGCCACATATCCAATGACAACCCTGGTGAACTTTATTAAAGGGACTGGTTTGTTGTTAAAGGATTGAGGTAAAATGGGAGATAGCACAATGGGCCTATGGCCTGAGTGCTCACGGAAACTGCTTGTAAACCGTCTCCGCCTTAAAAAAAAAAATATATATGTTTAAAATTCATTATTTTTAATTGGTACCAAATAAAAAATGAAACAGGAGGTAACATGATAACATGATAATATGCAATTTTTCACTTTGTAAGTGGCTCTCAGTGATTTAATTTATGGAATTATTGATAACTTCCATGTGTTGAATGGCATTGAGTTAATTGTATAATATGTGTTAGACCATGATTCCGTAGGTTACGTAATTTAAAAAAAAAAAAACAAATTTAAAACATTCAATAAATTTCTTGCTTTTTAAAAGTCTTTATACCATAATTCCAAATCTTAATATATAAAACGATGTCGTGTTAGTTACACCATTTATAGCTAAAGAACGGCTGGACCGATATTTATGATCTTTGATTTGTTGGATTTGTCTACGTCCCGATCAACAGAATAACTATTAAAACTTGGGAAAAAATCACGGGAAAAATAATTATGAAGAAAATTATTTTTTTCATATATTTTGTATGGAACGGCTTTTCAAATAATGTGCGTTGGTCGACATAATTTGAATCAATTCGAACTGTCAATGGTGTAGTGGGCCGAACATTTCGTGCTTAGTCATCAGCTCAATTTCATTTTTTGAACTTAGGACCAGTTGTTTCGGAAAATTTCAAGTTTGTATTTCCTTCAAATCGACATTCACCGAAAAATTGGGTTGTTTCAACCTCCGTCAGAAAAAATTTCATCGAAAATTCCATAGGACCAGTTGTTTCGGAATTCCCTTCAAATTTGAATTTCCTTCAAATTTGAATTTCCTTCAAATCGTCATTCAACGAAAAATTGGGTTGTTTCAACTTCCGTCAGCAGTAAATAGCAACAAATAACGTTCGATAAATTTGAAAATTTTATTCAAGTGTTCCCCGCCGAATCACAATTTTGACGTCTGCGCATGCGCCTCTCATTATTTCGCTAACCGTCCGGACTCGGCTGATCACATTCACATCACATTTCTATAGTATTTTCACTGCTGACGGAAGTTGAAACAACCCAATTTTTCGGTGAATGACGATTTGAAGGAAATTCAAATTTGAAGGAAATTCAAATTTGAAGGGAATTCCGAAACAACTGGTCCTATGGAATTTTCGATGAAATTTCTTCTGACGGAGGTTGAAACAACCCAATTTTTCGGTGAATGTCGATTTGAGGGAAATTCAAACGTGAAATTTTCCGAAACAACTGGTCCTTAGAGTATTTGTTTTAACTAATAAAAACTTAATTTATTGAGCTAATAAACAATAAATGTTGTCTTTAATTTATCAGCATCAATAAATGTTGTGTTTAATTTATTCAGCTAATAAATTAAACACAACATTTATTGATTCTGAGGCGGTACGAAGTTTGCCGGGTCAGCTAGTTTTAAATATTATATACGATTATATTTACACTTAACGTTCGTTAATAATGATTTCCAAGTTTTAAAATAACATGCTCCTTAACTTTCAAGAACCGAATATTGTGTTCCATGAAAATGTTCACAATAATTATCTTACGAGAAGTTGTCGAGATTTCAGACGTCCCAAAACAAAACTTAGGCTCACGTAAAACAGCGTGTTTTATAAAGGAAAAAAAACTTTTTAATAACCTACCTAAAGGCATAAAGGAAGCCACAAGTATTAGCACTTTTGTAGGATATGTGGTGAATTTTTTTTTATTTTTTATTCTTAACTTAATTTATTAGTTACATTTATAAAATAATGTGTATTATTCCTGTGTAGGATATGTGGTGAATTTTTTTTTATTTTTTATTCTTAACTTAATTTATTAGTTACATTTATAAAATAATGTGTTTTATTCCTGTAATTCTAATACTAGTTTTATTAGACTATATTGTCACTTTATTATGAAAATAATTTTATATATTTTTATATGACTTTGAACCCGATGCGCAATAAATTTTATTTGATTAATTTGTTAACAACAAATTAACTAATTAATTAAAAATAATAATAGTATATTTGCGGTTCGTTCACGAGTGGAAGATACTGTCAGTATCGCCCTGGTGTAAGACCACCATTAAGAATTCAAACATTGCTTGAAGTGGCTTTAACCATGTTTGGAGACCAAATCTGAATAGCCAGGTATTTCCCAACCTTCCTCTTCTGCATCTACTCCCCGCCCCACTACCTTTAGCCTCACGACATACCCCTATTGGAGACGCCATAGTCTCACTGGCTCCAGACGGGAGCAGTTTGGACAAGACGGCTAAAGCAATTTTAAGTTACGTTTCAATTTAGATTGGTGGTCTTACTCCAGGGTGACGCAGATATTATTTTCCACTCTGGAAAGTGCTGCAAATATAGTTGACATTATTTTTTTTATAATTAAATTGGAAATAACCCAAATCAATCAAGTTTTGAACCTGCCTCCTAAGGATCCTCTTGACCACGAAAACCGTCACTAATAAATGTATATTTTCTTTTTGCACATTACATATAAATAACATTTCAAAAACAAACCAAAAAATACTCATCACTGTCTACTAGCTTAAACTTTATCCTAGCTTATGCGCTGCTTATTATTAAAGTCAGTTAATGAAGATGCATCATCCTTTGGTTCCTTGTTAACTGGAGCGGTATGATATAATGAAGACCTTAGCGGAAGCTGTATCGTTTCATGTCAACTCAAACAATACAATGAAATGGGCTTCCCGTCAGTTCTTTGTAGCGTGTGTTGCTTGAATAAAGCGCGAACAAGTAAGAGATATACATAAGTCTATCTAAAGTATGCGAGTTCTATTAATTATGTAGAACTTGTGTCATAACTCCGTTCTTTGATGATTTTATGTGATGCTACAATCAAGACAAGAGAGCGATTGTGAAAAGTTTTAATTGGAAGTATAAAATATTGTGTTATTCAAATTTTTATAAGAAAAACTCTCTTTTTTAACTTTTTGATAATTCCCATCAATGTATTATATCATTGAAGTAGAAGATAACAATAATCTAGCAAAATGCAAACTTATAAATTTCACCAAGAACACCAACAAAACTGTATATTCAAATACCATATGTGGTCACAATCTGGAAACAGTTGATTCGATTACAGATTTAGGAATTATATTCGACAACAAACTAACGTTCAACCAACACATATAATAATACATTGTGAGTAAATCAAATAAATTACTTGGTTTTATTGTAAGATCAACCAAATTATTCAAGAATTCTAATAGCCAAATAATTCTATTCAATTCGTTAATCCGTAGTGTTCTTGAATACGGGTCAACAGTCTGGAATCCACATTATATTACACAGGTATCTAGACTTAAATCTTTCCAAAGAAAATTTACACGGATTTGTCTTATTGATCAGTTGTGTACCATCTTCTAGATGGGTACGAACAAAGACTAACATATTTCAAATTAGAGAGTCTAGTTAAAAGATGTAACATAAATGACATCTTAATGCTTTATAAAATTGTGAATTATCGGGTAGATAATAAGTTAGTCAATCAAATCAAGTTATACGCCAGGCCCAAATCTACCAGAAACCTTAACATATTTTGGACCGAAATTTTTACCAATAATACTGGATATTTTAATCCTATTTCTAAAATGTCTAGATTGTACAATGATATTGCTAAATCGTACACAATCATAGATAATTTTTAAATAATATAACTTGTTTCAAGAAGTATCTCCACAATTTGTGCACCTAAAAAAATAAAAATAAAAGATTGTTTGTTGTTTTATTATTTTTTTCATAAACATTTTCTATTTGTTAGATTTTTTTATTATTAAAATTAAGTTTTTTTTAGTTAAGTATAAAAATACTCACATTGTTTTTTTTATGTGTTTGCTTCTGTGTATATGCAAATATGATTACTGCAGACACATTAGTCTAGCGATATTTATATTTGTATTTAATTTTGTTTTATATTACCAACAAGAATGTTATATAAATATCCTGTTTGTGTCTCAAATAAATAAATAATATTTTTTTTAATATGAAAATAAACAAGGCACGTGAAAATAATAAAAGAAAAAGGACACAGCTGTTTATTCTCTATTCAGAATTGATCAATAAATACGGATATGGTTATTAATTACCTTACAAGCAATGTTTCGATATTGAATAGTAGCAGTTCACCAGGACGATACCAAGACTATCAAGTATATCCCTTTTGGTTGTCCTCCGGTTTAGCTTTGATGAACTACATTGCCTTACAAAACATTAAGCGAGAATTTTAAAAATAAATAGTCAAGTTCAGCAACTTTCAATAATTAGAAACGCAAACAAGAGATTGCATAAGACAGTGTGTATTTAATTCATTGAAAACTTCGACATAAAATAAAGTCAGGTACATGACTAACTTTATAATTTTATGAAGACATTTTCCAACCCTTTGTTTACCTGTTTAATCATCTCGTTATCCCATAACCAAACCAGAATAATGCCGCGTAAAACATTACTAATTCTATTAATTTTCTAATCTTCCAGCTAGACTGCGCGGTGTTTTTTGTCCTCCCGTCACCATGGCAACAAACCGGATAGCTTCCGCCGGAAACTCATTGTTTTGGCGGCAAAATTTGGCGCTCTCTCTAATAACACCTGAACAAAGGATTTCCCGCCATTATTTTCAGAGGAATCCCCGTCAAACACATGAGTCTTTTTGCCCTCTATGAAATTGCTACATTTTTAGGAGGAGGGGTGGGGTAAAATGATGTATAATTGAATCCTTTGAAAGGCGAAAATGGTCACGCTGTGCCACGTTCAATATCGCTGCATGTCCAGTATCCAGCCATATTGCCCGCGACGTTGGGCGTATTCAAATAAAATCGATTTACGTGTCAATGGAACAACTTTTTTTATTAAAAAAACAATGCTTTAAAAATACACTCGGTTCAAAAACAGAATCGGTTCTGAGAAATAATGTTCATGTTTTAAATTTATGTCAGAAAACTAGTAGATAGGGAAGTATAAAAATATAACCCAAAGTTATAATATGTGATTTATAAAACAAAATATTTTCTAAAGTATATTGCTGAAAGTTTAATTTATATTTTCAACCTAATTCACTAACTCAATTTCTGTAGTCATTTCATACAAATCAGGATTACAAAGATAAAAATATGCATTTCAATTTAGTAAATTCATATAAAAATAGCAAAAGTAATTTATGAGAAGACGAACTATTTTTATCGGTCGCTTTTATTTCCGGCGGTGTTAGTGGGAAGTTTTTTTATTACGAATGAGAAATTGTTAGAATAAATGAACATGACCCTCAAATCACACCATTATTCATTTTAAAAAGGAGAACAATATCGTTTATTAATACTAAAAGATATATAAATCGTAATGGATATCATTACGCATGAAAAATGATATCAGAATCACCTAATCAGGCTTCAGTAATTCACTTACGATATAATTTATCACGCATTACTCCACAATGAGGCAGAAATAAATAAATTAGATAATTTGAGAGATAGTCTAATAAGTCAAGAAGACATGCGTTCCCGACAAAGCTAAGAACGTTCAGCTATAAAGCACTCAGAAATGATTCTCCTTTACAACTTTTCGCAGTATTTTCCTCGGAAAATTGAAATACGGCCGACACATTTCCTTCAAAACATTACAGCGCCTACTGTTTATAATAAAACCCCTCTTATTAGCACTTAACTTCCTTTTGTTTCAGATATTACTTATCGCCTATTTGGCGGGTGGGCGAATAGAAAGGGCTCCTATTAAGACCGAAATTAATGGGTGTACCGTCTATCTGATAACGGGTGTTCGCCCTCTCTCCCCGGGAGTAATTAGAGACGCGACTGAAATATGAACTGTACAAGCTTAGGGTGACCACCGCGCGAGGGAATATGATACATACATATTAAGTGATGTATTAATATCATTAGTCAGATTGGATGGTTTATTTGATTATGTGTGAGTGGATCAGAACTTGCCACGAGGTAATAAGATAAAGGGGGACATTTCTTACCATTTACAATGGGAAAACATGAAAAAAAAGTAATGGGTATAACAAATAAAACCAAATAACTTAGTTTTAAACCACTTTATATTTATTATTATATTTGTCGACCGGTTTCGATTGGACTCAATCTTCATCAGGACAATAAAATAAACTAAATCATAATACAGAGAAACAATATAAGGTAAACAAAATAGAGAGAGAAAGCAATATATGGGAGAGGGAGAGAACATCATAGACTGGTTGGTGGAGGGGTAGAGCCGAACATTTAATTAATACTAACCACACATTTAATAAAAATACGGGAGTCCAAATAATACATAAAAATAAAATAGGAATACGCCTGAATAATTTAGAAGCTTTAGAAATTTCAAAATCAAATAAAAATAATTTGCAAATTTTAAACAAACAACTAGAATTAACAAACAGTCCAATTTTAAAGTTGTTCCCTTACTCCTTATGTAACCCCCACCCTTCCTTTACCCCGCCCCTTACCCCTCCACCAACCAGTCTATGATGTTCTCTCCCTCTCCCATATATTGCTTTCTCTCTTTATTTTGTTTACCTTATATTGTTTCTCTGTATTATGATTTAGTTTATTTTATTGTCCTGATGAAGATTGAGTCCAATCGAAACCGGTCGACAAATATAATAATAAATATAAAGTGGTTTAAAACTAAGTTATTTGTTTTATTTGGTATAATGTCAAGCCACAAAGTGTTTGCTTTCTTCGATAATTTAATGGGTATAAATTGTGATTGCGCGAGAAATTGGTGAGCTATTTTCTGCATTATTTTTGTGGGCTCCTATATGAAAAAAGTGTGCCTGGTACGCCGTATTGTAACATTTATACCAATGACGGATAGTAATTATTATACAAAATGAAACAAGTTATTTGTATGAAACTTTTTTTTTTCACTGAATAAAGTGGTTATAAACGAATTATTCGCTTGTTATGAATTAATAATTGAATCAATGAAGTACGCTTAAACGCGTAAAATTATCATAAAATTATTTGACGATGTTCTGCATTACCTAATTATTCCTTGTGCTTTGGTCGCCCTGGCAATCCGACATGTACTAACCGAATACCATATTGGAACTGAACTTAGAGCCTTCTCATTAAAGCCTCCAGATTGCGGTCGACTACCCCCTATTGATCAATAATTCTTAGTTCTGCCACATCTGATGAACAAACGGAGACCCCAAACCGAAAATAGATCCGTTTACTTTACCCAGTTACACAGGTGTCTTTAATGAATACTTTACTTAATTAAATCTTACAAAATAAGTATTATATATTTTTTTACGTTTTAAAAACTTAAAAATTAAAAACTTGGAATCATTAGAAAGCTATAGTCCTTAATAATAAATACAGCAAAAAACAACCTTATAAAATTGTATTTATTGACTTAAACTTAATATATGTTCCAGTAACCCGATTTGCGCTAACTTTGACCTATTTATTCATTTTGTGCGTTTGATTGGATATTTAGAAAAGCCGACATATTTTTATTTATTTTATATTATAGAAACAAATAGTACATTGGTTACAGTGATTAGACAATTTAAAGATATTACATAATAGAAAATACCGCTCGCAGTCAAATAATTCGACTTGGAATCTTAAATATCAAGCGTACAGTCGCTAGCGTATTATCTAATATCAGATTTCATAATGGGTACCTATCTTCGACCAAGCATCTTTGGTCAAAGGTACCTATAATGTGTTTCTTTTTAATATCTTATTTGTGGTATGAATATTTAATAATTTCCGTGTGCGGTGCGTAGTGCGTAGGTGTGTGTCTATGTTAAAGTATGTTTTAGGGGTCAGAAGTGATGATCTGTGAAGGCAAATTGACATGATGCTCCTTTTAAATTTGGGCAATGAATACAATAAAATGTCGATGTTAGAGTTAAGGCAAATTTAATGAAAAATATGAAGAGCACGGTATTTTTTTGGCAAATTAGTTTGTGCATTTGTTTTGTAATTACGCTTGTGGAATAGTGCTGTATGTCGTGTACGCCTTAAAAGTGTTGTAAAATATTAGCACTTTGGTAAACAGAAGTGGATTATTGTTTTTATAAATAAAGCACTTTTCGAACAGTTGAATCCATCGTTTTATTTCTATGCTCTAAATTTACATGCTGACGTTATTTTTATGGTGATAATCACCCACCCAACAGACTAAGAGTATAAAAAGGCACTTGTTTACTATTCCAGAAATGATCGAGGAAGAAGAGGTTCTAAACCGGAGCATAGTTTTTATAATCTCATACTCTTTGTTTGTTGTGGTGGTGGAGGAAAAACATAATAAAATCTATAATATTGTACATGAATAACACAACACTAACGCCATCTATGAATTAGATCACTTAACTCGTATGAACCATTCATAATAGGTTTGGAGCAAAAACTGAAACCTCGCTCAATTTTATACAAGTGTGTTAACGTGAAATGATGTAAAATGTAAGATCTGCTATTTTATAAATTTGTTTTGAATATATTCTATACAGTAGATGTACAGTTTATTTATCATTGTACATATTACATAAATCGTTCAGTATTACACTTGACTAGAATGCTACCGAAATAAATGTAAATTAGGTTCAGAAATAGACAATAACGTAGGTTTACTGCGTAGAAGCCTTCAGCCAGTAATTCTACATAGTGAGAATTGGGTTTGAACTGTCATGAAATATGCGTAGTGAATAATAGATTTCTTCATTGACTAACAAACACGGTATGTTTTATTGAAAATAAGCCTACAACCCGGCGTCACGCGGAATCAGGATTCTAGAATACATTTATTTCGAAAATCATTAAATTTCACTAACGCTTGCAGAACCAAAGAATAAACCCCACCAAATCAGCCACCAAAGGTATCTGTTTATTTAGGTACCTACTTCATGAATATATTTTTATCTTTTTTGAACTCTTTTGTTTCTAAGAAGTTTTATTGTTTAAAAGCTAAAATAGCAGCATAGAGATTCAAATCCCGGTATGCGCAGGAAAAAAATATTTGATCAATTTTTGATATTTCCCAATTTACTCATTTAATAATGTACAGTATATTTGCGGCACTTTCCAGAGTGGAAGATATTCTAAGTATCGCCCTGGTGTAAGACCACTAATCAGAATTGAAACTTTGCTTGAAATGGTTTTTACACTATTTGATGATCAGATCTGAATATCCGGGTACTTCCCGACCTTTCTATCCCCCTAATTCTACCCCTCCCCACTATCTTCAAGCTTCTCAACATATTTATCCTCGCCGTTGGAGCCAAAAAAAAAGTTGTCCACAGAAGCGAAGCTAGCAGTCCACAATGGAGTACTGGTACCTACCCTGATGTATGGTAGTGAAGCGTGGAACTGGCAGAGAAAGGATGAAAGTAGACCGAGTGCTGTAGAAATGAGATCCCTGAGGCGTATGTGTGGTAAAACCATGTATGATCGTGTGAGGAATGTGGAGATCCGAAAATAATGCAAGGCTAATGTGAGCGTATTAAGTAACATTAAGAAAGATGGTTTAGATAGTTTGGGCATGTTGAGCGAATGAATGAAGAAAGGAGTGTAAAGAGAATTTATGACGCGAATGTGAATGGTAGAAGAAGCCGAGGACGCCCAAGGAAGATGTGGCACGATCAAGTAAATCCGATACTTGAGTCGGGCCATGTCAAGAGTCAGATTAATAGAAGAGTATGTATGAGAAGATGTATGAATGTGAATGAGGCAAGGAGTGTGTGCCAAGACCGAGTTGTTTGGCGGTCCGTCCTCTCTGCCTACCCCTGCAGGGAAACGGCGTGATGGTTAGTTAGTTAGTTAGTTAGTCCAAATTGCCATAAACCAGCTGGGAATAGTTGGGGCTCTTGTGCTGTTTCGCATAAAATAATGTTTCAAGCTGAAAATGCAATGGCTTCGATAATTGTGAAAAATAGCCATGAAATTTATGTAACGCCAAATAATGCCCAAATTGTTTTTTGTTACAAACCTAAAAGACAATTTTGAAATGAGTTATGCCGTTAAAGTTGAAAATTATTAACTCTTTGTTTTCGTAAGCTAATACCAATATTCGGTTATAAAATACATTTCTAGAACGTATAAGTTCTACGTATTTAACAAAATTCCAACAAAATCGATAGATTAAATCGCATGAATTATAGAGTCTCAGTAAAATATCACAAAAGTTAACTTCAGTTGAACCCTTTGTTTATCAAAATCAAAAAACTTTCCTCGATTTGCTAATGGCTAAATGTTCCAAGCACTTCTCCGTTAACTTCGGGCTTTTAATTCATAGAAATCAAGTTATAAGATTTGCATTCTTCGTTGACTCCGGACGTGGAGTATAACTGAAGATAAGCGATGTTGAATTTGTAGAAGTTTCAATTTGCTTTTGATCTTTCAACTTTGCCCCTTGAGAACGCGTCATTAGCAACATTTATCAGAGTTATTATGCCCGACTAAACTGGCCAACAAGTGGAATTAAATTTCGTAGAAGAAGTTAAATGGGACCGGTTCCTGCATCTCAGTTAATCGCAAGACTTTTTAGACGATAAGAAGAAGTGCTTACGGTAAATGGCTGATATACAAATATCAGTTTACGTGACTTAATCGTTCTAGTGGCTCATATCTTTTTCGATTTTAAATAAGACGCGGGAGAAAAAAGGGGACGTACGTTATTGACGAGCATATGAGCTCTCGCTGAGACTAGTTTATGAGCTTTTTTACCCATCACAGAGATGGCTGGGAAAATATAATGCTAGGGAAGAAATTGGATGATAGATTTTTGTTAGTGAGATGTCAAATATGTGTGAATTTAATCTAATGTTAGTAGATGATATCCAACCCATATTTTTAATATATGTGTAGCGTTCCACGTACTTACGTAGCGGCGTATCTAGTTACTGCACGGCCGCACCTACCTGCTACTTCGCTAGGCAATATAATTTCGACCACCTTCTGGAAAGAGCTCGGACCTGCCACACATTACACACAGCGCTGCCTAGCCATATCGAGAAACTTCTCGCGTGTGCATGTTTGACCTACCTTCCGAGTACCTTTGGCCCGGCCCTATATAAGGGCTCGAGTAAGCGAAATCCAGCAGTCGATCTTACTCAGTCTACGCGGCAACAATCCGGCGGCCTAGCATTAATATTACACGATTGTAAATACTCTCTTCATTTGTATATACTGCATTATGTAATTATTGTAAATACATTGGTCAACAATCATCCTCCTCGCATTATTTATTCCGACCAGCACGTGCGGAGATATCACGACCCACCGATATCTCCTCAATCAACCGGAGGCCCATTTTTCTCCTCACATAGGAGACACGCATTCTGCTTCCAAATATGTATGCAATATTTAATGAATAACATTCTCATGCATAAAAGTTTCATGATTATCGGAATTATTTTCAAAAGTCGTGATTATCGGTGACATGTGAGTGGATTGTTCATATATTTTTTCCAAGAAGAATATATTTTAGAATATTGCACAAGAGTTCCATTTTCTACAAACTGCCATTGAATCTATGACTTCCCCGTTTAAGGAATGATGTGCGGTTGAAGGTAGCGATAAAGGGAAGGATGTGGGAAAGTACCTGGCTATTCAGATCTGATCACCAAACACAACTAGTGCCATTTCAAGTAACGTACCAATAATTCTGAATGGTGGTCTTTCACCAGGATTATATTGAGAGTGTACTCGTATTCAAAGCTGATACGTTCTGCAAAAATAGTATGGTATTTTATTTTGAATATAAATATATATTTTTTTAAATTAATCAAATAAAATTTGCATGAGTTAGCAGGGTTTTGAATCCCCGATACAAGATTTTGTAGTCAAAACCTTTCCCCTCAACCATGGAGGTCGTCAAATCAGCTGTAGCCAATGAATATATATCTCTAGTGAGAATATTATTACACAAGAAAATATTACCAGCTGATACAAATGAATGATGATTTTTTTTAAATTTTCTTAAGCTCATAACACAAACAATATTCACGCGATAATTAATGCATAATATAACTTTATTTAATCAGCGGTTATTATTTATGTCCTTAATTAACAGAATAACCTTTAAATTATTACCATTATAACCGCAATGCTTAAAGGTATACTTAAGCTGTTCCCCCAAACCTTGCGGTATTCCGCATACATTTATTCAGATGCAGAATTTACCAGCGTTAAATGACTGTTAATATTCCACCAGATACTGTTATGGCGCGCAGAGGGTTAACAACTCGTGACCGATGGATAGGGAAATTAAGTTGAGGGAGAAGACTGGCAGATAAAATGACATCGTTTTGAAAGGGTTAATTCTTGTGGAAAGGTAGATTATTCCTTACACCCAAATATTACAAATTGTCAGACAATAATTTTAGGCTGTATAAACATGAAATTTTACGGTGAATTTTTACCATTTACTGGTGTATAATCAAGTAATAAAACAAGATTATAAAAGATAAGTAACCTAAACGATGGAAAATTATATGAAGTTGTTATGATAAACACTTATTTTAATATTTACGACATTGACACAATTTGTGACATTGAACATTTTGATCAAAATTGACCAAAATATTTTTAGAGTATTCATTTAAAAAAAATATTGCTTAATAGAGACGGTTTTTTAACAAACAAAAAAATCAATATAAATGTTACATAAACAATTATCCTCTTTTCTGTTTTCTTAAATGATCTTTATCTATGGTTATTTGGGTATTTTAAGAAAACTGATATGAATATTGTAGATTTAAAAGAAAATATGCGAATAATGCCACGTAAAATAAATTCTGTCATTAAGGGGATACCCGGTGGTGATTTTTCCATACAAAAGTATTCTCTATTTATCTCTCTGGATTTTGACCCTAGAGAAAATATTATTTTTATATAAAATAAATATCAACTACTAGCCTGTCGGTACTTTTTGTTTTTTTGTTATTTTAAGTTACTTTTTACACATTCCAATAATCAATAAAATTTACTGGTTTAAACGCCGTCAAAAGACGTTCAGTGTACAAACTAGATAAAGTTTTTTAAATAAAGCAAAACGTACAGACATAGAATAGTTTTTTATTATGTAGTTGGTAAAAAAAATTGGAAATTGTCCACATTTGGAGGAGAAAATTAAGGAATACAAAACCTCGATTTTAGTTAGGTATTGAGGTGCATTGTCCCTTTCGCTCAATATCCGGTAGAGTAAGAGCAACAGTGACAGCAACAATTTAGTAAAATCTTTTTTTCAAATATCTCCACCATCGGGTTTCATCTTAACGGTCATAATAGATTTTTTATGTTTCTTGTCACTGTCTTTCCCAAACTTGTTACAAATGTATTACTTTCATTGTTCCCATAATTTTTCACTTATCAAATTTTAATACTGTGCTATGTCTGTGAACAAAGAAAATAACATATGCATGTAAATGGCACTAGTGCCGTAAATTCCAAATAAATAAATAACGCGAGCAATATTGAAAAAACAACAAGATCCAAAAATGTTGAGGTGAGAGGGATACCAGAAACAAATGGAGAAAGCCTAAAAAACATATTCCACAACTTATGTCAAACCCTCAACTCAAAAGTAGATACCACAAACCTAGAAGCGGCTTACAGGACTAAACAAAAACAGAAAAATCGTCCAATTATATTTAAATTGTCATCAAATCGCGACCGGGATCAACTTCTACAGGATCTCAAAACTTTCAACAAACAATCAACGGATCCCGAAGAGAAACTCAATACGCGGAACATGGGGATGGCCGGACCGAATTTACCAGTTTATGTCTCTGAACACCTGACATTTCGTGGAAATCATCTATGGTACCTGGCCCGTCAGGCGACAAAGGGAAAAAAGTGTAAATATGCGTGGATCAAATCAGGTCAGATTTATGTACGTCGAGATATCGGAACAGCTGCTATTCTGGTATCTAATGAGGAAAAACTGGCACTACTTTCTGAAAGCGAAAACATTTAAAATTAACTCGCTTAGAGTATATTCTGAACCCTATATATTCCCGCATAATACTTATTTCTCTAAAGTCAATGTTAATAACAATAACTACTACATTATTACTACTAATTATACTTGGAAATGTAACTTCCATAAATTACATCTTATGGAATTATTATTTATTATTTTTAACAATATTATTAACCTAGGGAAACATCGTATAAATGATCTAATAACATGCCGTACCCGCCACATCATTTCTTTTACATTTTCTTATAGTTCCCGCTACATCATATACACTGCATATTACTATCACCTCTGTAAAACTTTGATTTTCATTAGCAGATATCATTATAAACACATTAATTGTCTATGTAAACACATTGGAACCGTCCATACTCCTATATTAATCGAACAGTACTTGCTCATTATGTCTTATGCAAACCTACTTACAAACCGTTATTTAAAATACATACTGTACTATGCAATTTATACTTCTCAAAGTGTAATTGTGAGTGTGTATTACCGGCGACAATCTAATATCGTATTTACTAATTATACCTCAAAATGAATGACTTCATAACTAGCGCAATCGATGATTGCTTTATAATAGATGAAAGAATTTTTGACACCATAAATGAAACAAATTATATTATAGATATAAAACCGACATCCAGTCTAATAATAATGCACATGAACATTAGAAGCTTGGAGAGGAATATCGATGAATTTATTTGCACAATTAAATCTTTAAAAAGACTTGACTGTATAATATTATCAGAAACGCATTCATCGAATGAAATTAATTACCATATACCGGGTTTTTCGTATTATGCAACGGCAAACAAAATTAACAAAAACAGCGGCGTCGCCATTTTCATTTCTAATGTTTACGCTGTCACAAATATAAATGAAATCAAGATTAATAGTGTAAATATATTAAATATGGAGATACGTTTTATGAATAATTCTTTCAATATCATTGCTATTTATCGCACACATGCGTCGATCATAACTGCATATATAGAAGAAATAAAAAATATACTACGACAACATAAAAATAAAAAAACCATTATTATAGGAGATATCAATTTAAATATCGCTAACGACTACTCCTCGAACGACAAAGATAATTATTTAAATATGTTTGCGGAATTAAACTATATTTCATGTATAAATTCATATACTAGAAACATTCTCGGCCAACGACCGTCATGTATCGACCATTTATTTACAAATATCAAAGATACACAAAATATAACATCGGCTGTAATAAAAACAACTATAACGGATCATTATGCATGTGTATTTAAATACAACTATAAACAAGAAAACTCTCCAATACCAACTACAACGGAACTAAATAAGACAAATAAATGCAATTATAGAATCAATATAAACTCTCTCCTAAAAATATTAAATAACGAAAAAGAATGGCAAGAAATATATCAATGTAACGATGTAGAAGATTGTTGCAAAATATTTTATAATAAATTGAGTCTACACATAAATGCCTGCAGAAATACCTCACCTCAAAAAATATCATCGAGGCTTAAACCAATTAAACCATGGATAACCCATGGATTAATCGTTTCAATTAGACACAAAGAAACACTTTACAAACAATGTATAAAACAACCGGAAGACATAACATTACAAAAACATTTTAAGGATTATAAAAAAAAACTTGCGTATCTAATAAAAAACACAAAAGATAATTACTATAAACAAAAACTAGAACTTACTGAAAATGATAGCAAAAGGACTTGGTCCATCATAAACGAAATTATTGACAAAAAACCATTCAAAAATAAAACAATCAACAACATCATCCATCACAATTCAAAAATTTGTTGTAAAGAAAATCCCTTTGAAGCCGCTAATGTATTTAACGATTTTTTTGCAAATGTAGGGAAAAACCTTGCTAACAAAATACAAAAAGACCCGTGTCTCAATGAACCCAACTCTACAGTAAATAATGAGCAAAAAATTGAACTATTTCAACCAACAACACCAGAAGAAATCGAACAAATCATTACAGGTATGAAAGGAGGATCGGCTCCAGGTTTTGACGGAGTCACAGTCCCAATATTGAAAAGCATAAAATCACTAGTATCAAAACCTTTAACTCATATCGTCAATACAAGTTTTCAAAGCGGAGTATTTCCATCTATATACAAACAATCTGTAATTATACCAATATTTAAAACCGGCAATCCGGAAGAAACAACCAATTACCGCCCAATTTCTTTACTATCTAATATAGCAAAGATTTTTGAAAAAATTGTAAAAAAAAGAATAAATCATTTCATTAAGACTAATGACATAATTCATGAAAACCAGTTTGGTTTCATGGAAAACAGAAGCACAAAAGATGCTATTGCTAAATTATCTCATACTATACAAGACGCATTAGATAAATCTTTGAAGTGTATTGGTATATTTGTTGATCTTCAAAAAGCTTTCGACAGCATTTCTCATGTCAAATTAACACAAAAACTAAACGCTGTTGGTTTTAATGGCAGAGCCTTAAATTGGATAAAAAGTTATCTTAATAACAGATCACAAGTGGTAAAAATTAACCATACATTGAGCAAACCTCTTACAAGTGCTTTTGGAATACCACAAGGTACTGTATTAGGGCCATTACTTTTTATCATGTATGTCAACGACATTTTTAAACAAAACCTCAGTGGATGCGTTATTTCTTACGCGGACGACACTATCATCATAGTTAAGGGTCAGGACTGGAATATTCTAAAGAAAAATGCAAACAATGACATGCAAATCCTAAAAAACTGGTTCGACACAAACCTGCTCTCAATTAATGCAAAAAAGACACTTTACATTCCCTTCTCAATAAATAAGTTCAGAACTCACCCAAACATCGATATAATTATACACAATAATAAATGTAACAAAACTGTCTGTAATAGTTCATGTAATAAATTAAATCATACAACTGAAATAAAGTACCTCGGTGTAATTGTAGACCAACATATGAAATGGAACAGACACATATGTGAACTTGTTAAGCGCATCAGGAAATGTATTTATATATTTATTAGATTAAGAAATATTCTAAAGGTAAATAATTTAAAAAAGGTGTACTATGCACTAGTACAGTCAGTAATTCAATATGGAATTATTGGATGGGGAGGTGCATATAAAAAAATTGTAAACCCTGTAAATGTGGTTCAAAAACTAATTATTAAAGTCATTTTAAAAAAACCACCTACATTCCCTTCTGCAACATTGTTAAAAATTTTCGAAGTTCCAAAAATTGAAGATCTCTATAAAAAAGACTCAATATTACAAATATTCAAAGATAAGACATTAAAAAATAATAAAGTTAACTCATCATTAAGACGTAAATATAATATCCAAATTCCATTATATTCAACTCAACAAATGCAAAATAATTATGTATATAAAGGGATAACTTACTTCAATAGCCTTCCCGAAGAAGTAAAAAAAATAAGAGATTTAGCATTATTCCAGAAAAAGATCAAACTATTCTTAAAAAACTGTATGCAATAAAATCATGTGACCTTAATCATATAAATCAAACCATAAAATATTGTATAATGTCTTCCTTAATCTAGTCCTTGATATTATATTAATTATGGACTAAAAATTGTATATTCTTACATAACTCCTACACCAAGCTCAAGAGCCAGTTCTCTTAATTGGTGTAGAAACCAAAAAAAATGATGTTTTCACCTTTTTGTTATACTTTTTTATTATATTTTGTTTTTATTTAGTTAAACAATGATTAAAATTGTAAAATTGTTGTTTGTAAAAGGTGAAATAAATTGAAATAAAAAAAAAAAAAAAAAAAAAAAAAAAAAAAAAAAAAAAAATATATAAATATATACAAGTCCCATATCAAGTAAACACATCATCGTGTATTATTGTTGCATACATACACGTTGTTGCCAGTAAAATATTATAACATACCTGTAAAAAATTACTTCTTAGTCGCTGTAAGGATATTACAACAAAAATAAATAAATGATTTTCATCATTAAATAAAATGTGAGCAACTCTCAAACGAAAATTTGAATCAGAAAAGAGTCGGTCGCATCTAGGAATTGAATCGATGACCCTTGAATCAGTAGACTTGCTGCGGCTCTGCTCTACCATTAATCTTCCCCCTTCTGTCATACTTCGACTAAGAATTATCAAGATTATCTTCATTTTCTTAACTCTTCAATTCCCACGTAAAAGTTAATAAAGATTTTTCTTTTCTCTTTAAATAAAATAGCTTATGTATGTATGGTTCAGACAAAAAAATATATAACAAATAAATTTACATTTTTATGGGTGTGTCACTTACAGGTGACACTGGGCAATGTGCAGTTAAGACTCTGAAGAGACACAGCATTTTTATTATTCTACGGTAGGAATAAAATATCACTTTTATAATATTTTTTTATATAAAGTTTTATAATAATATTTATTTATATATAAAAAACGGAGCACGAGAATGAATTTGACAAGTAGCGTGTGGCTAGTGTTGCCAGAAAAAATGACGAATAGAGTTACTACTTGCCTTTGCTATACTAGTAGTAGAATTTAGAAATAAAATTTCGATGTGGAAGAAAAAAAAAGTTCTGTCACCTACAGGTGACACTGGGAATATAAGAGTTAAAACATATTTTTATTATCCGCCATATTTGTGTTTCTCCATACTATTCTATCCAAACTAAATGTAGTATTGTAAGTAGATAATGTCTTGGATAAATTTGTTTAATTTTAGTTTATCGCGTAACGTTTATTGAATTTTCTACAAGAATACGATGTACATTTTATTTTCGTATATTTTCTTAGTGAGTAAAACCACAAATTGTAATATTTAATCATCGAAAACTATATTAGTGACTCGAAAATTTGAAACAGAAAAGATACATAGTCTTCAATAATAGTGTGTTCCTTATTAAGTTATTCTAAAAATAAAAACAATAACAAATCATCTAGTCGCGTTTCAAAAATAACACAGCAATGTATTCATAATTATTACATCGTGTTGTTTTATTATTTTATTTATTTTTATAAATTACAAAAAATATGTACTTATTAATACTGTAATTGTGTTAAGTATAAATGGAATCCTCAGCATGGGAGATCCAGTGAGTTCATCATTATCTCTGTTTGTTCCAAAAAAGGAAGGTAATAAAACCTTTCTTAATATTATTATTATTCCTCTTACCGTTCCCACCGAGAAACCACTTGCGAGTGTTAATTTTAGCGCATTCCTACATTATAACATCAATATGCATCCCTTATTCCATTATTATTACAAATGCGTTGTGACAACACCCGGCTACCTGGGCCTCCTAGCGGCTAAAGATCACCCCGGATTTTCTCCTTCACCCAGGGGTTGTGTTAACAAGATAAAAGGCCCAGAATAGGGGATGAAATGTGTTATTATAATACAGTGGAGCAGTTCACGGAGTAACTCGATCAGGAGTGCGCCAGTTAGGGTGTTGTGACGGAAGATGTCGCCATGTGTTCAGAGGGAAGGGTGCGGGAGATTTGCATTATCACGTAATTGACTGTAACGGAATAAACTAATGGAGGCTTTGTTGCCTGAAAACCCATATTAAAAATATACAGTAATAATCACCCCTTGTTTCACACAACAGATTGTTCGAGGACAAGTGAGAATTTTCGGTCTGTTTAACTGAAATTTGCTCTGAGAAACAAGTCATGGCCTACGTCCACACTAAGTTAAAACTAAGCTGACCTCAACTAACAACTAAGATTGAACATTGCTGGGGAAGCCTCAATTCACTATTAGAGTCAGAATTGATTTCATGCACATTATTTTTTCCTTTTGATTGCTTAATTACTTATTTGCTGGTTGGGAGTTGCACGGTGTATTGTGTGACTTAGTCCGTGCATATCCATTGGTCTTTACAGTATCGGTGAATAGTTAAGATACACGAAAAGCATGTTCAACACGTGAACAAATTTTGCACTGCAACAGAAAAAAAAAAAGATTTAACTCTAGAATCCAAGCTGGGAAATGATTTGCCGCCTTTTGTGATTCTTGCTTCCTACTCTTGCTTGTCTAAAACCAAGGTTTACTCGTTTCTATTCTTCAAATTAACCTTCACACGCAACCACAAATATGATTATATAAATTCTGACAACCAAAGAAGTTGATGAGTTCGGTTCTAAAATGACCAGTCAGACAATTTTCTTTCTTCTTCCTATCCACTTAGACTTTGACAATAATTTTCACCGGTCAGCGGCCTAGTTGGCATAATGTTTTGGTCCCACCCAGACGTGTCCCACGTTCAACTCCTCGGCAGGCTAAGTCCTCCACCACGACACAAGCAAAATTTTCAAAAGAGGTAATAAGAGATTTTCAAAAAATATCACGTTATTCGTAACACGGAAATATTTGTCCTTCTTTAAAAAAAAATAAAAAAATAAGGTTTCGTCTTTAGATCAAATTTAGCTTATTTCCTTGCCTGCAAGAAAAACCTCTATCAAGCATACTTTTTGTAAGTAAAATAGTAAAGTTAGGACGAGCCAATTCATTAAAATAAAATCGAAATCTTAACGACGCAAGTAAAGAAGGCGTGTACACAAATAAGTGACGCGCTGCCCGTTGTACTGGACGGACCTTCGGTCAAATCTGCCATAGCAAATGCTCTAAAACAAGGTGAAGATCTTAGTGAACAAAGTTAGTGAAGAAGGTGTGAACAAAAATATTGGGCGCGGTATTAGACGGGCCCACGCGGTTCAATTCGCTTTAGCAGGCCTTGAAAATTTATTTTTCCATGGGGTTTATTTTAATTAATTCTGACAAGAACTTTGATTACTTAAATCAAAGATGTTTCTAGATAAACAAAAAAACGTTTTACAAGTTTTGAAAACTGTTTTGCGTATAATATTTTAGTGAAAATATACTGTTTTTATTAATTTTAAACATAAACAACTTACATTCGTGGATATCGGTCTGAAAAACGGATATTTTAGTTACGAATTTATCGGAAATAATTAAAATGTAAGCCTCGTGCAAGCCCTTGTTATCCGAATTTTATATCGCCTTGACACGAACAGTTGATTTTTTCTATTATTAGCAAAAAAATGGTTTTATTTTATGAATACTCTTAGGAATGTTAATAATTTAATCTTATTCCATCAGAATATATTTGTGGATGCAAAAGCATTAACCTTATTGCCATTATATACTTGAATACTAAACAAATAAAGACTATACCGAAAGAAGTAATTTTTAGAAAAGGTCGGATTATACCCTGGATCCTCCTTTATCTCAACAATGGGAATAAATTAGTTTCAAATTTCTTCCAGTTTACACTTCTTGAGAAACATGATTCTTAATCTAACAATTAAGTTTAAAATCAGTTGAAGGAGTTTTCACCTTATAAGATTCGCATAACGTCATACACTATGAAGAACGTTCAAATAATATTATATTCATATTTTAAACTTTGGTTCCAAAGTTTATATTCAAAACAAACCTTCTAAAGGCAGTCTGTTAAGAAGTTTCTGGGAATTACTCGCTTGAGACGTGGAGAGTTCAAATGCAGGTAAATGAGAAAATGAGTTTTGTTCATGAATATTGCATACGTATAATCTTATATTTATAAGTACTTTTAATTATAAGTATTATAACACTGCTTTGCATTTAAAATGCAATTAAGCTTTGATAGTCTTCTCTAACTACGTGCTATTATAAACTTATTATTTTTAATTTATGGACGTTCAGCAGAAAATTAACTTGTAGTTCTCACTTTTTGCAATTAGGTAAACTTTAAACATAAATTAATGACAAATTAAAACACTTTGTTTTTACCACGATAATCTTTATTTTTACCCATCGTTCTTGAAACATATCGATGTTTTAAAATAAAGATTATCGTGGTAAAAACAAAGTGTTTTAATTTGTCATTAATAAAATGGTGCCACAAAGTGAATTTGCAAAATTTGAAGAAGTTAAACATAAATATTTCTATCATCAGGGTAATCAATAATGATGGTAATCATCCTTAAAAAATGATAGTTGATAGTTTGGGGAGTAAGTAAGATTATCCACCGAGAATTAGATTGATTGAAATCGAATCCTACAGCAGTTGTACTGACTAATTATGTATATTTGTGACTAGTCATATTATACACAACTTTACAAGTTTTGTAATTGCCTATGTTTATTGGCCTTCTGCGGTTGAGTTTTTTTCATGGCTTTCCTCAAATTTATTCAGTTTTAACAATTTTTGAGAAAGTTCACTCATCTTGTTGGCAGTTGCTCCGTTTTTCTTCCTCGTTCCAGAACATAATTTGATGATGTCTTGACTCTATCGATTTAATATTGTTTTTATATGATAATCTAATACGTGTACATAAAGAAGGTCAAACACTGAGTTCTGCGACCCTGATAGATAATTTATACATCAGCAAGTCTAAGCACAAGACCGATTAGAGTAGATATACATACATAAGCTTGGACGCGTGACCGCCGAATTACGAAGACAACGCTGTCTCTAAGTAAACTTATGCTGTTTAAAATAGTCTAATCACTCCTTTAACTTAATATACTTGCAGTAAAATGACACAAATCAGCAGTAACAACGAGTATCAACAACAATCACTACCATTTGCAAACTGCGTTCTCTAGTCGGCCTTGGCCTAAACATACCATCACTTGTTTTTGGTTTGAAGTGAGTCAAAAGAGAAAAAAGCTTTTCGTATTCCGTAAATGAATGCATTGATTTCCTTTTCAGGCTATTTCACGAATAAAAGTAGCCTTTCATCGCTGAAAGCACGTAATTTTTTTTTCGCAATATTTTTTCAGGACCTAACTTCCTGCGAAAAATGGCCGGACTTACAACACAACTTTTGAAGCCTTTTCTCGGGGCTCTATAGAGCAGAGATACCCCCACCCTACCACCTCTACTCCGCCCATCGGAACGTCAAACTATTATTGGCTTCGAGTTTATGTAAGCTCGACCATTAAAAGTTAGGGCCACTTTCTTACCAATACCAGGGGTGGTTGTGGCAAACTCATTGGAATACTAAGATGGTATTTTTTCTTCATTCTTCCAGTTAAGTATTTTCACAGTGGTTTTTGCTATGGTATCCTAACTGAGAAGAGTCCAGTGTCGAGACAGATGTATACATAATATAATATATTTTAAAGCATCACTTATAAGTTACCAAATATGTGCTAGAAAATAACTCAAGGATACAATTTTAAGTTTATGTTTAAGCTCTTTTGAACATTATATGAAATTTATATAATATAATAAACGAAATAATAAAATAATTTTAAATCCTCAACCACCGACGTACGAATGTGGTACGTCTCCAAAGTTGTTTTTGGTTTTGTACGGAATTTTGTCTTCGTCCATTTTGGTAGTTTTCAGGAGCCAATTATACAGTACAGCGGGGAAGAGCTAAAGCTTGCTATGCTTCTAAACAGGTCAGTTCGACCATCTGACGCATGTGGTTTGTAGTATCAGTGTTAGTGTAACTTTTTGAGTTTTATTTGTTTATGGATAAACTTTGAATTGCAAGCGATCTAATAATCCACCTGGATATTCTACATCTCAGAAGATATCAAAAACAGAAAAAGAAATAGTTGTATATATACATACAGAAATATCATGTCTGTTCGAAGAAGGCAAATCATCAGCAGGTGATTGAATGGTAAACTGACCGAACTGTTGTTAAAAAGTGTCAGATATAGTGATTTGCAGAAAATAGGAATTACATCTATAATTAACTATCCTAATTACTCCATAAAAAAAGTTTGTGACTCTTTAGTAACATTGTTTGTTGAAAAATATATTTTGCTCTAAGAACATGATATGAGGCATGTTCAGAAATTAAGTGTACCAGATTTTATATCTTTTAGAAAAAGGTGTATAAAAAAAAATACGGGATATTGTTGATATACTATTTTTTCACATAATCGCCACCTCGTTCAATGCATGTAGTCAGCAACAATCTGTCATACAACAAGCACACTCCTGGCATCAGCTATCCGCTCCTTTTGAGTTTTTTGAGGGTCTCACAATATCATTGTGCATTGATGTTCTCCTTCTGAGGCAGAAATTCGACCAAAATGGTACCTGTTCGGTCCCAAAACACTGAGGTCATGATTTTATGGTTGTGAATTTTTAAACAGATGAGGAATTAGTGTAATGACTGTCTTCTTGTCTCAGGCGTGTAATGAGCCACCCACGTATCATCTCCAGACACAATAAAGCTCAGAAAATTCTCACCTTCCATTTCAAGTCGTTTAAGAAACTCGCAAGCGTTACTGAACAGATTTTTCTTGTGCTGAACATGGCTCGTACTCGGCGGGATTTCTTACCGACATCTTTCATGACACTACAACGTAATGTACGTACTACTGTGTTCCTGCTTTGCTCGTTTTAGTCAGGAGATCCCTCTCTACCACTCAGTTTTGCCAATCCTCAAAAAACAAAAAACCACATCCCGTTTTGGTCACAGTACACTTACTTTCCGAACATGCTAAGCATATTTTATTGATGTTCTTTTTTCAAATATTTAAGTACTTATATGGAAAATAATAAACACAAAAAATAATACACTTAATTAAAGCCCCAGAAGTCTTTAAAAATACAATTGAAATATCATTCGAAAGTCGCTTCTAGTAGTGATACAAAATGACACGTCGGTGGCTAAGGGTTAAAAAACGAAGGTTCAACTTCTAAACTCAAGTGATGATTTGCACGGCGATAATATTGTTTTACACATTGCTAATAAAGCATATGATTGTGCTTAGGAATTATTGGTGTAAGGTTTTTATTTTTTAAAAATGTTGTTAAAAATATGAAAATTTATGAAAACTAAGCAGATAATAAATTTTTATTAGATTTTTAGTTTTTTGGGGAAATAAACAGTTCAATATACCAACACACTTTATAATTAAAATATGGTTGGATAAACCAGAGAAGTTTTTATTTATATTTTATTACATTTATTAAATACAAATCATATTTAAAATAAGCTTAAATGATTAAAGAACAACATAAAACAAAAAGAATAGAAAATGAAAATCCTTTAAAATAAACACAAATTAAAAGTATAAAGATGGATAAAAAAAACATTAAATTACCTTAAAAACATTTCACACATCACAAAGTAATGTTCACAAAATTATCATAAAATATCACATTTATCACGCTTAATTTTTTTTTAAATCCATCTAATAAATAGCTAAGTTATTAAAAAAAAATTAATCTCTCTAATAAAATGCAAAGTTGTTCATGTATTATTATTATGCAACATATGTTAATATCACTCACCGCCCCTGGGCAAACTCTATCGAAGTATAAATAGGTGGAGAACTGAATATTTCTCCCTCCGCCCTCGCACTGTAGGAAGGTAGTAACTTTTCATAGAAAACTTTTAAACACTCATTTTATCTTTTTTTGTTATCCGGCGAGCACGCTGCTCTCTTAGTTAGTGAAAATGCATAATTTTTAATGAGTTGTAAAATAAACGAAGTTAATTACATTGCAGATGCCATTTTCAGTGAACTTTTATTTTTCATACCCTTCTTAAATATCCTCCTAAATACTTTGGCATCTATGTAAAACCTAAAATAAAATAAACGCATTATTAAAGAAGCGTTACGAGGGTATTACCAGAGAATACCGGAAATTTCCATTTTTTTAAATTAAATTCTAGACGCATTGACTCTTTTTTACAAAAAAACATAAATTGATTTTATCTAGTACACGCAGTTTAAAAATTTTGAAAAACTAAGTGTATTTTTAAGATATTAAGGTTATATATACCCTTATTAAACAACACAAATTCCAAATCATATAATCATACAACAAAACAAATCGATACATAATCTCGTCAACACAGTTTTAATTTTAATAATTTTAGTTAATTTAAATCATTAAAAAATTAATCCGAGAATGGGTTTGTGACAAAATGCCTCAGTTTTTCTATTTATTTAAAGTCTTAAAAACTAAAATATTTCAATTTTTTTTTTTTACACACTTATTGAAAAATCATAAATACTTATAATCGAAAAATACTTACAAGAAGAAGGTACACGATATTTAATAATTTATCATCGTGCTTTTTGAGCATTTTTATTGCTTACTTGAATGTGGGTATATATTAAAGCTAGTTTTTAATGAAATAAATCGATATTAATTAATTTTAAATATTTGATACGGGGAATGGATCTTTCTCATTGAAACCTCCCTGTACAGTTGCAAGCATTTTTAAACTTTTATTCTCAGCCGCTGGTCAATCACTCTTAAGGTGTGGTAGGATATTGCCTACACTTCTGCAACTTTCGTGGTTCTGCAGTGCTTTTACGATGTTCACAGAAGGGAAGGTGCCTTCTTCTTCCTATGCCTTACTTCTCCGACGACTAGCAAGTTTCTGGGGCAGAACACGCAAGTCAACTGAGTCGTAAATTTTCGTGGCTACATCTGAGTGGCTTATTTTTTTAGATTTTCAGAAAAAGGGTTTATCTGTTTATTTTTATTTGTTTATCGTTTATTTGCAACCCAAATCATTGAAGGAAACTTCGAAAAAATCGTTCTTCCATGTTAAAAGTTAAAGTTCACTTTTTTTCTAGGTTTTCTAGTTAATGGGTATTTAGCAGCATTAGGTAAAGATATATAATTATCATCAACTTTATTTCTTATACTTCTTGTGAACACATTTGACTTGAGTTGGGAGTTTGCAGAATCGTCAAAATAACGTTTGTCTTGTTCCAAGATTACAATTTCAAACTTGGAAAACTGATATGGGTACTGCACCCCTGGAATCATTTATTGGATTATCACACCTCTGCAATATATCACGAGGATGCATTCGCCCACCTTCTGGATGGCAGGTTAGATCAGGAGAGACTGGTTAAGAGATATATTTTGACTTCTTCTCACTACTCCTCTCTCTTTTTCTTGCACTGCAGTGGGAGGGATGGATTCATATGTCCGTCACTGCTGGTTAAACTGCCCCTCAGATTCCTACCCACCCCTCATACCCTCATCCACTCGAATGCTTTTTGCCACAATATGGCACTATTTCCAAAACCACGAAATGCTTCGCTGCCAAATATGGCAAATTTTCGAAACGTTTTAAAGTTTACCATTTTATAATATATTTTTTTTATAAATCCTACAAATATGTTATAATCAATAAAAGTTAGGTTAATTTATTGGTTATATAGAAATATAATCCGTTTTTTATGTCTCCATATTCTAATTTAGAGGTATGTTTTTTTAATGTTGGCGGAAAAATTTCAAAATGATAATACAAAAACCTTGAGCAATCCGAGAAAAAAGATTTAAATTGGTTTTTCGCTTTACTTCCTCTCCCTCTTTTCCTAAGAAAACCCTTAACACAGCATCCCCAAAGATGGCATAGGCCCTGAGGGAAAATATTTTTCTCCGGACCTATTGTTTGGAGCTAATGTAAAACAAATAATTTAAATGGTTATTTTTAGGATTGACAAACAACTTTTTGACTAAATTATTTTTTTCTAAATTTAATGCCATTTAAAAAATAATCAAAATTTTAGAAATACAGAATTATTAAGTCTATAAATATTGTGGTCTGTTAGATAAATAAATTGCCCCAGAGAGCTTATAGACCAACCTAAACCACGAGAACAGAAGATTGTTAATTAACCTTTTAAAAGAATAGGTTCATTTGGCGTTCATTTTATCCCCTTTCATCAAAATTTCCCGAAATTCGGACGTTGGCTTTGTACCGAGCTATTTTACGCAATTCAATTTCATGCATGGAGAGCGCTACGATTGGCTATCACGCAGCCCGGCCCGCCTCGGATAGGCCGAGGGCACGTCACGTGATCGCGGGGAAATATTTCAAATTTGGAAAATAATTGAGAAATCACACTGAGACGTAAAGGGTTGGTGTGTGAGGGGTTAATTTTTGATCAACTAGCCCTTAATAGTTTGTTGAAAATCTTAATAGTGATATTTTAACGGGTTTTAAAATTAAAACAAACTAAAAAAGGTATTTTTTTCGGAAGAATTAATCATTTTTATTTTATTCTATTTAAATTTTTTGTTAGAAAGCAATCACTTTGTCGTTTGACACATATTTAACGAAATAATTACTTTATTTAAAACCACGAAATATAACTAACTAACTAACTAAATAACCATCACGCAGTTTCTCCGCAGGGGTAGGCAGAGAGGACGGACCGTCAAACATCTCGGTCTTGGCACACACTCCTTGCCTCATTCACATTCATACATCTTCTCATACATACTCTTCTATTATTCTGACTCTTGGCATGGCCCGACTCAAGTATCTGATTGACTTGATCGTGCCACGTCTTCCTTGGGCGTCCTCGGCTTCGTCTACCGTTCACATTCGCGTCATAAATTCTCTGTACACTCCTTTCTTCATTCATTCGCTCAACATGCCCAAACCATCTAAGCGTCCCTTTTTAAATCTTACTTATTACGCTCACATCAGTCTTGCATTCTTTTCGGATCTCTACATTCCTCACACGATCATACATGGTATTACCACACATACGCCTTAGGGATCTCATTTCTACAGCATTCTTTCATCCTTTCTCTGCCAAATATAACCACTTATATATATCTATTAATACCGACCGGTTTCGCCTAACACAAGCATCATCAGGCTATAAAATTAAACAGATCAAAAAAATACATTGTGTGAGTTTACATGTACATACAAAACATAACATAAAATAAAAGAACAATGAGAAAATAAATTTAAAATCTTTCCTGAACAGTAAAAGAATAAGTAATTTACAAGCACTTGAAATAAAGAAAGCTGTTACAACCAAAACCCTATTTCTTAATAATCAGTTAAATTTGATCATTAGCCATATTAGGCATATAATCATCAGTTCATGTGACGTTTTGGCCCTGTATATATAATATAGTAACCTATTAGGTACACATATGTCTCATTCTCTCTATTACTTTGGAAGATTTTAATTTTATTCTTTTTCATTGTTCTTTTATTTTATGAATGTATGCATAAGCCCACACAATGTATTTTTGATCATTTTGATTTTATACATCATGACTGCAGATCGCCAACGAATAAGTGTCAGTTTACAAAGACTAAGTGTCCTTAATATATTCGACATCAACTGCTGTGTGTACATTAGCGATCTGCAGTTGTCCTAGGGAACGATGAGAACTTACCGAAAGTTATCGAGTGTGCTAGGGGGATTGATGTTTATCATATGTTTACTAACATCATTTTTAGAATGCAAATATAATTCTTACCAAAGTAATGTTTTATCTTCAATTCCTGTTCGTTTCGTAAGAATTTGAGTCACTTACCTGCAAATAAAGATAAAAATAATTAGTAGAAAATCCCAATAAACCATTAATTAGTTACGCAAGTTATATCACAAGAGTTTTTTTAAAAATAACATTCAATCATAGAAAGTATAAACCCATTCCTAGCCGTCAATCATTTCGCAACAAGCTCAAGTCGCGGGTTCGAACCCGGCATGTGCAAATAAATTTCATTTCACAATTAATTTATTTTAAATAATATATAGTATATTGGCGGCACCGTCCACAGTGGAAGATACTCTCAGTTTTGCCCTGGTGAAAGACCACCATTCAGAATTGAAACATTGCTTGAAATGGCTTTAGCCGTGTTTGTGACCAGATCTGAACAACCCAGTACTTCTCCACCCTTCTTTACCCCATCTCCTTCCACTCTCCCTGCTACCTTCAGCCTCACAACATACCCCAAATATGGATGTCTATAGTCTTCACAGTCACACTGGCTCCAAACGGGAGCATTTCAGATTCTTGTGCGGTATACATGTAAAAAAAATAAAAAACCTATTAGCCACTCGAGCGCTTTTTGCCACATTATAGCACTATTTACACAACCACGAATTACTTTGTTGCCAAAATGTGGCAAATAATTTATTTTTATTAAAACGACTTTAATGTATTGTACATCCAAAATATAACAAAATAAATATTCTCCAGATTATTTAAAATGTTTTACGGTTAAAGATTTATATATATTTTTTTTTATAAATCCTACAAATATGCGATAATAGACAGGAATTCATTGGCTACATAGAATTATAATCAGTTTGTATGTCTCCATTTTCAAATTCGGAGGTACGATTTTTTTAATGTGGCCGGAAAAATTTCCTCTAGCAATACGAGAATTTTTATTAATTGTTCTGTCGCTGCAGTGGTTAGGAGGTAAGGAATACAATTTATTTAACCCAGTACCTACCCAGTACCCAGACAAGGTTGAGGGAATAAGGTAGGGGGTAGAAAATGAGCTTCTATTTCACCCTGTAGCCCCTCCTAAAAGCACGCAACCCTAAAAAAACAAAGTTTGGCTGTCAGTTCAAATTAGAGCGAGTAACAAATGAACGTCCGAATATTATATCCAGAATTCTCTGAACTTTCAGTAATTAGTAGCACGACTCATAAATCAAGGGGAAACTTATATTTGCCCGAGTTTGTACGTTTGCTCAACTCTTCGGGATCGGACACGTTTCAAGTGGGTCTGTGGGGCTCTTCTAGGTCGCCGGTTAAACGTTGTAGAATCAGTTTTTAGGAAAAAGCTTTTAGGCGTTGGCATGGATTGTATGGAGAATCGGTAAAAGCTATGATTCTAGAACCTGGTACTCGACTGCATCATACGTACATAATAATTATGTAAATGGAATTTGTAAATCTTAACTTTATTTGATATTATATGAATCAGGGGTACTGTACAGTGTACAGGGCCCGCAGATACTTTAATAGTACACAACTGTTAACCATGTACAAATTGCAAGTGCGCCCGGAGCACATGCGTTGGGTGGGAATGCTATCTTTGTTCTACCGGTATTTCTAGGATCTTGATCCCCTCGGCACCGGTGCATAGTCGAGAAATACGCCAAACGCACGCCCAACATATGTACACGGTTGATATTTCTCTCATGAGAACGGGTCGCTTCTACGACTCGTTCTTAAGTTCAACAGCTCGGCTGTGGAAAATTATTTTCATCAGGGCTTCCTGTGTGGAGTTAATATAAAAAAAAAAAATTACCTACCTAATATGTACGAAAACTGTCAAATTGACTGTCTAGAACGGGAGACCTTCCTAGTGAGATCTGGGTTCGAGTCCCAGTTGCGACCATTGTATTTTATTATTTTTCTGCATCTTGTTCATTTTCATATTTTAATTTAGATTATTATTGTTATCTTCTTCTCAAACCCCAAACAAACAACGATGGGACCGCTATCTTTTATTTATCTGTGTCTTTTTCATTTTTATATTTTAATTTAGGTTATTAGTGATATCTTCTTCTTCAGTGATATATATTATCTATATTGATGGGAATAACCTTCAAAACTTAGAAAAAGAGAATTTTTCTTATAAAAATTGAATATAAAATATATAATTGTGTATCAGCACAACATTGAGAATTCTTTGTTCCATCTTATATATTCATTTAAAAGTGTGCAAATATAATTTTAAAAAGCAATCATTGAAAGTGGAACGTAACATGGTATAGATACTGGATACCTTGTCGGTTTGTTTTCCTTCGTAACATAAATTAGCAATATAAAGAGCTTCTGCAGGAGTAAAAACAAGTCCTTGGCCACTCCAGCAAGACAAACGAGCGATTGGAGAAAAATTACGGGGGTTGGTATCACCCCTTCCGCTTCCGGAATGCGCAAAAGCCTTCAGTCGGGAGGCTGCGCGGGGAATAATGGAAGTTGGATTGCCGAATGTAAAAATGATGGCCGCTGTAACTTGTTACAACTAAGAAAATGTCAGAATTGAGAGGGTAGAGCGCAGCGTAGTACATGTATTATTTGTTTATTTTATATCGGTTTTAAAATTAATTTAAATCAAATTTATAATGTTATTATTAAGTTCTGCAAGCATATTAGTTTTATTTTTTTGTGACAGTTGTTTTGGCTAAAAGGGTTATTTTCAACTGTCCATTTTCAGACAGTTCTTCGAATTAAAAACAAAACAACAAATAAGTATTATTTTGTAGTTTTCTTGGTGTTCACAATAATGATGAAAACTACAAAATAATACTTATTTATTGTTTTGTTTTTAATTCAAAGAACTATCTGAAAATGGACAGTTGATAATAACCCTTTTAGCCAAAACAACAGTCACATAAAAATAAAACTAATATGCTTGCAGAACTTAATAATAACATTATTAAATTTGATTTAAATTAATTTTAAAACCGACATAAAATAAACAAATAATACATGTACTAGATTATTATGAAAATCAATGTTTGGGTACTATCACATTATTTAATTTTGATTTTACAGGTAATTTCATTAAATAATTACATAAATGGGAATAGTACCAGCAACATTACAACAAGTATAAAAATGTGAGCTTTCGCACTATACACATATTACATAATATAATAAATACATGAGGGCAGTTTAATATTAGCTTTAATCTCAGAAATATAAAATAATCGAGAAATATTCTTTCGATAGATTGATTGAAATTTTATAATGCTGTCTAACTGCGGATAGATTGTTCTAGTTATTGAGAGGTCAACTTTGCATGTGAAAAATAGATCACCAACCGAAAAAAAGATTGACAAACGACGAGCGGGATGAGAACATAGATTTTACAGAAAACTCATAGCATAAAATTAAAAATAAAAGTGAATCTTGAAAGACAGTAAGCTTGACACCAGATAGTCATAAGTATTTGACTTGCAACATAAACTCAAATGTTCAAAACAAAAACAAAAAAACTTTACAATTGAAAGACATCGTAGCGGCGTCTCCTCCGACGAAAATGTTTACACACTTTGTGGATAGTTAAGTCGGGACCACAATGTTTTTACTTTCCGTGGCCCATGGAAAACAACAAACGTTGTGGCCCTGCTCCATGTTTATGGTAATGTTTGAGGTATTGTTTGTGAAATTGGTCGCAAGAGACCGGCCTTTATTTATTTCGGGGTGAACTGATTTTGCCTTGCTGCTGATAATATTACAATTAATAATAGATATTCCAATCCTAAAAATCTTATAAAAATGGGAATTCGAAAATTATTAAAATGTTAAATAATATATCAACTGACACTTCGCAATATAAAGTATGCGAAACTAAAAAAAAATAGTAGAAGAATTTAAACAATGTTTTTATATTGATCACTGTCTAAAAAAATAAAAAAGGCTCCTCAATTTAACCACTAATATTTTTGAATATAAATACAAAATAATGGGACTCTTATTTTGAAGCGTCATTGTTTCCAGTTTGGTCTAGTCGACCCCCGATTGGTATCATATCATAGAATTGTCGTATTAATTTACATTAGAGTTTGGACACTTCTTAATACTCGTGCTCACCATTTTTTTGGGTCATTTCTCACAACGAAAAAATAATGTCGACATTCCTAAATTATACAACCACCTTATCGGCCTTATCAAAAACCCCAAGTAGAGCGGAGCTTTTCAAAGAGAATTTTAAAAGCTCGGACGCGGCTTGAACAAAGAAGGTTCGGGTATATGTCGTGGGTCCATTTTTCACTTTAATAACAGCGGCTGGCACTGAGAAACGAACGGTGCTTTTCCGGCCGAATGTCAGAATTTATTAGAGCGACAGACGAAGAGGGATACGAATCGCTGGAAACTGGAATGTCTTATTCCTCAAATGCCATGTACCTGCGGGAGATTTGGGTAACATCACACAATGTAACTGATACGTCGGTCTAGATATTTATAACTAAGGAAAAAACAGTTCCAATAAATTTCAACATATTTTTGGTCTCGTTTTTATCTACTGGATCGTTTTTTGGCCAAATTTTGGCCAAAATGCAAACACCCTCGAGCGTTTGCTGGCTAAAATGTGGACAATTTGAAGAGATATTTTGAAGCATTTATTGGATTTATTTGTAATGTTCCTGCACGATGTAAACTTCGATTAATAACAAAGATCATTAGTAGGTATATTCACTTTTTAACAAGATATGCAAAGATATACAGTAAACGGTAAATGTTATTATGGAGGTCTGAGCCAGCTTAAGAAATGAATTCACGATACAACATACGATGTGGAATCATACGCAACCAGGCGTATACCAACTCAGCCATTAACCACAGTCGAAAAGCATAGGTACCTAATTTTTATGGGTAACAACTTAAAACCTCAAAATGTAATATTTAATGTAATTAAATAGTCACATTAGAAGTAAAAAAAAATCAATAGATGCAAACAGAATACAAGCAGAACACACATTAAAATAATAATGGATTCATTTACCCAAGACACTATTTAGATTGCATTTACTTCAAGAAGAACCTCGCAATCATACCTATAGATAGCAGACATTAAAAATATGCTTTAAGGAAATAAAGATAATTTTGGTAGTTTTCAGTCGATGTACGTATGTATGATGCAATTAAATATGACCGAAAGGGGAGAGTCGAACAAGTTCTATGGTGAGCTGACCCTGACAAAGCTAAGGTCCTAAATTCAATTAAAACCTTTAGTTGGCCGTTGGCCCACCGGTAGCCAGCAATGATTTTTTTTTTAAATCATTATTTGTTTACGAGTTTCTATTACAAAATAATATTATTAGTGACAACAGTTGTATAAACTACCAAAATCTGAAAGAATTGTTACTGTAAACTTATAAAATGCGACACAAAAAAAATCTGGAGTGACGTTTGATTTATTTTTGAAAAAAAAACCCGGCCTACCTACAAAGGTTAAAGCCGCTAATAATGTCGTTTTAAAGCCGCAATGATTTAACTTTATAAATGAACACTTCTCAACATTCTCCTTTCTCGATCTACTATCAACCTCATGTTTTTCTCAACATTGTGATGAAACAGTCCCTCTTCGGTGCGGCATTTACTGTATGCATAATATTTGATGGCTTATCGCAGAATTTAATATTTAAGCGATGAAGCACTATCGACCATAGCTCCACAGATTGATAAGAAATTCCTTACGGTGTACATTCCATCACTCTCTCAATATTACCTAACATATTGCACAACATTCCATGACACTTGATCCCTTGACAGTTGGCCCCCGGCAAATTATATACAATAATTTGGAGTCGGTTTAGGTAATATAACGTATGTACACAAATTACACAAAATATAACGTAGTGCCACCGAAGGTGTGTGAAGACAGGATGTACCGCCGAATAACAAAAGTATAAATCATATTTCATTCAAATTCATAAATAAATAAACAATCTGTCTTACTGTACGCACCAGCGTATAAGTACAAAAAATCAGCATCTTAAGACGATAGACTTCGCTTTTCGGCCCATACAAAAAGGACGCCCGGGAAAAAACACTTTTCTACATCGAAAATTGCACAAAATGAATATATTTTTTTTATACTGCCTTCTAGAGGGTGAAAACTATGTCGGTATCTTTTCGAATTTTCGATTCGTTTCGTATTAACGTAAACATTCACTGTCAAACATGTACGATTTATCAAAAAATATTATTTAAGGAAAAAGTGCTGCTAACTCAACTCTCATAAAGAGTTATAAAATTATAAAAAGCTACCGACGTAGCTTCTTCTTTCTAAAAAATATATGTTTTTTTAAATTTCAATTTCGTGAAAGTTTCGGTGTAGAAAAGTGTATTCTCCATAAACCCTTTTTCGAGCGATTTCTGTAGGTAAATTTGAGCGTTGTCTCATTCGCACATTTCGCATTCGCATGGATTGTAAGTGTGCGTGAGCTTATTGTGAGCGGGACAGAATGACAGACGCGGGTGTTCCGCGTGTCGTTCAAAGTCTAGCCTCTTAATATTATATACAACAAAGTCGGGTTAGTTACACCATGTATAACTCAAACGGCTGATCTGATTTTTATGATCTTTAATTTGTTCGATTTGTCTCCGTCCCGATTAACAGAATAACTATTAAAACACCGAAAAAAATCACGGGAGAAATAATTATGAAGAAAAATTATTTTTTCATATATTTTGTATGGAACAGCTTTTCAAATAATGTGCGTTGGTTGACATAATTTGAATCAATTCGAACTGTTAATGGTGTAGTGTGCCGAATTTCGTGCTTAGTCAACAGCTCAATTTCATTTTTTGAACTTAGAGCATTTATTTTTACTTAATAAAAACTTAATTTATTTCAGCTAATAAATTAAACACAACATTTATTGATTCTGAGGCGGTATGAAGTTTGCCGGGTCAGCTAGTTGTAAATAAATTCGTTCGATATCCATGCTTCCTTATTATGGAATGTATTTTTGAAGTCGATTTTAAGGTTTGCCTGGTTGATTGGTTAATTTGAGAGGCAGGTATGGCTGCTGCCGCCTGAGTAACCATTTATTGCACATTTTATGTAAGCTACATTTGGTGACTTAGCAGGGGTGCTAGGGTTCGTAAGGTGAGGTTTGTCAAGATTTTGCTGGCGGATGCTTTCGCCCGCCGTTTCGGGAGATACTGGTTGAGGGAGATCTTTGACGTCACCTTGCACCGCAATGGGAGGGATGGATTCATAAGTTCATCACTCCTGAATACATTTACCTCCAGATCACTACCCATCCCTACTAACCTTTTGCCCTATCCAGAACTTTCTCTCCTTGCTTTCCCTAAAAAGCATCTTAACACGGGATCCTCACATATGACATAGGCCTGAGTGATTTTTTGTTCGTCAGGGTCTCCTGTGTGGAGATAATGTAAAAATATGGGGTTTTCGTGATAGTCATGTAATATTTACCCCGAAAAAAGATTTAATTTACTTAACATTAGTTATTTAAAATATTTCTCAACTACGTTCACTTTGTACTGCACACGGAGAAAAATGTTATTCTAAAATACGATCATTTTATTCGTAAAAATGGTTAAAAACGTGACTGAAGTTCTTACGAACAAAACAGTGTTTCAATGATTATTGGCGGGAAAATGCAAGAATAATTTGTTGGCATACGTACGAAATCACGTATCCCAACAAATTATTCTTACATGTTCCCCCCAATAAACATTGAAACCCTGATAATTTGTTGTAAGAACTTCAGTCCCGCTTTTAACCGTTTTTACGAATAAAATGATCGAATTTTAGAATTACGTTTTTCTCCGTGCACTAATAACACATTGTACTGGTTTTTTCTCGCAAAATGCTGCTAAATTAACTAACCTGACTCGAATTATAAAATTTGATTTAAGTGACAACTACAAATACGTACGTTGTATAGATTTTTCAACCCTAGTTCAGGTCAAACATTATCGTGGTTGTGTAGTTTCGACCGAACATCTCTCACCCTCGTGTATTTATGTGTTTTTGGTAGGACCTAACCTACATACGAGCCCTTTCTTTTCACGCATTCCCGATCGCGTGCGTAAAAATAAATTGTTTCCCGACATAATATTTTATTATGTCAAATAGCGCAATGATTCTGATCGAGAATTGATGAAGATTTGTTCCGAATTGAATGGAGTTCTTTCATTATTTCCATCGGAACTAGTTTGTTGTGTTGGAGCAAGAGAAAAGTTGCAGAAAACGCGATGTTTTATTAAAAGTAATACATTGCTTACTTGTTGGAGTTGGATCGTAAAAACAAGGAAAGGGATTGTGATATTGAATTTATCGTTTAGTTTGTTTTGTTTGCAATACAATTTTTTTAGATATTATGAATATTGTTGAATGATTTGTTGATTTTCGTTTCTGAAATCGATTTTAATATCAAGAGTCAGAATAATACACGGTGACCGGAAACGCATGATACAAGCAAAATACTGTTGAATTTTATCACATTTGGAATAGGTTTGGAGTGTAATTTTTTGAATCTAACATCAGATGTTAAATATATTTTAAATGCTCCGACACAGTGAATCTGCTGGTTTTTTAACGCGTTAGTTGAAAAGAAATAGAAAGAGTTAATTTTTTTTATTTATGGTCCGGGGCATTCGTCATTCCTATGTCTACCTACTTTAAATTGTCGTGAAAACAAGCTTATGTGCCCAAGCGGTTAATTGTTAATTTGGAAATTAAGACGTTTTTTGGATTTTCTATGTGACGGTGAATAAATCACCAGTCTCCCGTTTGTTCTAGGCTATTCCGGAAACATGAAATATATTTTAAATGAAACAAGGATACTGTACTGATGTTACATCCTATCTGCCAAGCCGCTAGCAATTTTCAATTTGGGAGCCGGGTATGTGTACCGCTGCCCCGGGAACCATTTATTGGCTAGTCAACACTCATAGTGTAACCCCAAGTGGTTAGCTACTTTTGGTGACTTACCAGGGATGCCTGGATTCATGGGATGAGGTTTGTCTAGGTCTTGGCGGTAAATGAGATTGTTATCCTACTGAGTAGCAGGCCGGATTGGGTGAGACTGGTTGAGGGATAATATCTGAATTCTCCAACCGGACTCTTTCGATCCATCGTCCTACACAGCAGTCTTACATCCAGATTCCCACCCACGCCTTGCCTTTTTCTTTTCCAGAACTTCCTTTCCCTAAATAGACCCTCCTCACAGCATCTCCAAAGATGACAATGGCCGTGAGAATTTTTGTTTCCTCGGCCCCCCTGTGTGGAGCTAATGTAAAAAATACACCAGTTTTGATTATGCAGATTGTTTGATTGCCAAAATATGTAAAAATAAATTTTTCCTGCAATTAAATTTCGCGTTGCGTTTTTTGGTAATAATTGAACAGCATATTATGGTATTTTTTCGTTTCTTAAATTCACCATCTCATCTTCTATCTAAAGTGAAATTTATTATATTTAAATTTTAGCCTGCTTTTTATAAAATAAAATTAATTATCTGCTGCCGACACTAGACATATAGCTAAGGAATGGAAACTGGTGGTTATTCCAAGAATTTTATAAGTAAAGCACTAAGTTTGACTTCGTCTCTGATCCTTGAAACCTTCGTTCAAGTTTAAAAAATAATCATACTACTCTAACATGTTAACTGAACATACTCACTGAAAATTAATCACACAGATTAAGATGTATATTAGTTAGTAACTACTAACTTACTAAAGATTATAAAATTATGTAGCATACTTGTAATTTCTAGAACGATGTTAAGCATTTAATTTAACAAGTTGGTGATAAATACCTAGTACAGTGAATCCCACCAACACATTTTGGAATTATCTTACTAATTAAAGAACCATCACGTTGTTTCTCCGCAGGGGCAGGCGGAGAGTACGAACTACGAACAACTCTGATTTGGCACATATACACTCTTTGCCTCATTCAAATTCGGATATCGTAGCATATATACTTTTATCGTGGTGTACTTTTTAAAGTAGGTGGTACTAACAAACAGACAGAAAGTTTGTACGCGTTTTATGTTCGTACGTAGGTACTACAAGTCTTCCGTTCGCGCTTGAGAAGAAACCATTTTGAAGTTTAACTTGTCTTGTTCCACCAAACTTATCCATCATCCAATGATTGTAGGATTCCCAGAATCTTCATAGACGCCAATAAGAACTAAAGTAAATAAACTTCTTATCGCTGGCTTACTTGATATTGATTAAGTTTTATATATAACTGCTCAATCCAAAAAACCTAGTAGGATTTCTAATCTTCCGTTAAATAACTTAATTTATTTCTTATGTATGTCGCAATGTATTACAAAAGTGTACTGCCCAATCTAAAATTTCTACTACTTTCTATTCTTAAACTTTTTACATTACTGAATAACTTATAATTTTAATTCTTTCTGTTGTTTTAAAAACATTAAAAAAATTCATTTGAGTGCGTTTTTACAAAAAAAAATGTAAACAAGATTGCTCTCCCCACTGGCATGACCTCTTTTTCTTCTTCCATGCACTGTTCCAACTCATTGCCTAGGTAGGCTGTTCGGGGTCGGCTCTCCTCGTTCTCAGGTTGTAGCTTCTTCGGTTCTGGGTATCGCTCTCTTCCAGGCCGTTTCTACTTAGGATTTTAGAGCATTGAGTCATCTAGGAGTTCTTTGGTCTTCCTCTGGATGACTGTCGATGAAGCTCCATAGACATTGCCTGCTTCACTTCCCCACTGGCATGACCATTGGCAAGTTAGTCCTGCAAGCTGGGATCTATCATGTAGGTGACGAAGATAACTATCAATAACACAGACATGACATTTTAAATGGTAGTTGGATTAAAATTAATCAGATTAAAACCATCTGCAAATCAGAAATGTGTAGTAATGCGTACATTCATTTTGACCCGTAGATGGTTCATTCCGAGCATACCCATAATAAAGTTGGTAGGATACACGGAGAAAAATTTATTCTAAAATACGATAATTTTATTCGTAAAAACGGGATTAAAGTTCTTACGAACAAATTAACAGGGTTTCAATGTCTATTGGCGGGAACATCTAAGAAAAATTTGTTGATATACGTAATTTCGTACGTACACCAACAAATTATTCTTACATTTTCCCACCAATAAACATTTAAAAACCCTGTTAATTAGTTCGTACGAACTTCAGTCCCGTTTTTAACCGTTTTTACCGTGTAGAGCCACGGGTAGTATTCATACTCCTCCATGAAGTGAAATCTCAGAAAATTATTCTGTACTCTCTCCAACATGAGGGAATATTTTACTTGGTGTGGATGTCAAATCACCGACCCACTTTCAAGTATACTCTAAGATATTGAATAAAACTATGAGAATCCGGGTATCTATAAAATTCCTTGCAGTGTGTAGAATAAAGACCAGAATTTCCAATGGTACTACGAGCCATCTCAATATGAGCAAGAAATGTTAGCCTATTATCAAACGTGGTTCGAAGATCTTCATGGTGGAGAGACGTTTTAAATTTCATTTACTTACTTGTTAATCTGTTACGACTAAAGTGTTATAAATATCCGTGTCCTTGTTAAATCTACTCGACTTCACCATCTTAACCTCTGTGACAACCATATCACCAAATATTCATATGACCCGCAACTAGCGCGATTTGACTGAACTGCCAATATATATTATAGGTATAGACCATTACAATATACCATCCAAAACCTCTTCGGCTGCATTAAACCAAAAATAATTAGTTTTTATAGAAACTGATATGTATTTCTTTGCAGTTTATTATATATTACGGATTTACTGTACGTACTGATATATATTACATGACATGACGTGACAAAAATTGCACAAATAATCATAAAAAAAATATCAGAATTTTTTTTTAGATTGCAGATAGTGAGTTAAATTATATTGTAGATTCTATTCTGATGTATGAACTATATTATTGTAAAGTATCATTAAAATCTATTCAGCAGTTTTTGCGTTAAAGAGTAACAAACACACATACATCCATAAAAACTTTCGCGTTTATAATATTAGTAATATAAACATAAATGTTTATTATCTTCCTTTTTTGTAACAAATAGAGTTAATGATATCCTCACTGAGTTCTCCTGTGCTGAGGATTTCGAACTGATACATATTATTAAAATTTTATAGTTTAATAATATTATGAACTACTCGTAAATTAGGTAGTGTTTTTTCGTGGTAACATTTTCTCCATATAGAATGAAAATAATTTTTATCAGAGCCAATTTCATCATTAGGGATGCCGTGTGAAGGGTCTTTTTAGGGAAAGGAAGGAGAAGATGTTTTGAGTAGGAAAGAGATTTCTTACAATCAAACTGATTGATCAGTTTCGTAAGATTTGTAAAATAAAATATTGTAAAATTAAAACTGAATAAACATATTAAAAAAAAGGAAAAATGTATTTAGCGGTGGGTAAGAATCTGGGGGTCAATCTGTCCAGGAGTGACGGACGTATGAATCCATCGATGATAAAGTCCAACTGCAGAGGTCTAGGCCTCCCTTATCCAGTCTCTCCCGATCCAGCGCGCGATGCAGTAGCTGGGCAAACGTACACGCCATTAAGACCTACACAAACCTCAACCCATGTACTTGGGCACACCTAGGTCACTTCTAGCGTTCTGTCTTATTTATCAGAAAGTTTCACTGAAGAGTCATTAAATTCCGGGAGTTAAAACAGAATGTATTCTTAGATCGCACTGGAGAGCAAAAACAATTATTATAAGAATCAAATACTTTTTTTTTAAAGCGGGTCGACCTTTGTTTTCAGATTTTTTTTAGTCCAGCAATATATTCAGCTACCAGGAGCACATAAAGCAAATAGTCCCTTGCATTTGTTTGTCCGCTTATTCCGAGCTGACCACAAGATTCTACAAATCCGATTTAAAACACCCCAACGCCGCTGGCGACTCAATAAAATATTCAGAACAAGTACAAGACAAACAGGAGCTTATCTCCTGATACCCGACACGAGGAGGTATTCGCTAAAGCTCGCTTGCAAATAATAATGCCATTCGGACATCCTATTTTCTGCGAATGAAACCAATCCCCTGGCGCATTGCTTCTCAATGTATTTTAAAAAAAAGGCTTTTATTCAAAGCTTTCGCGAGTCTTCGGATATTTTCATTACACGACTGTTGGAAAAAAATATTATGAAGATTAAAAAAACAGACAGCCTTTTTTTTCTTTTTTCAAATAAAACTCAAAGTTAACTGAACGTAGTTACTTTTACAGATGTTGATTTAATTCCAACCTTTAATTTCAACACTCCTCCATTAGTGCATTTAATACTTGCTGTCTAATTTTCAATGGAATAACTTTGGATATTGATAATATTAACATCATGGCAGTATACCGAGTTGTTTGGCGTTCCGTCCTCTCTGCCTACCCCTGCGGGGAAACGGCGTGATGGTTAGTTAGTTAAATAGTTAGTTATCATCATGAAGCAGAGTTTAAACAGCAAGATTTGTGGCTACTAGTAAAAAATATGCCTTAATATATTTATTTTTGTTTTCTGCTTGCCTACCTTAAAAAAAGAATTGAAACTTTGTTGTAATGAATACAACAATTGAATAGAATTGATAATGCGCATTATTAAATAATTTTAATGATAATGTGTAAGTGTAAGTATAATTTGTAAGTACATATGTGGGGCAAATCATGAATCTTTAAGGAATTAAAAATCACACTTACTAGGGGCTAAAATTAAAAAGATTCCCAGACATGAGTATCCACCAAACGAGGCCTGCGTATGGTCCTGTGTGGTTTTTTTTGTTACGATAATCAGTTTGGTTTTAAAACGTAAAAAATTGGTTTGAAACGACATTAAAGAAGAAAAACTGTGGATACGAGAAAGTTTAAACCCTCGACCAGTGAGTTCGGGAATCATGAAAATTGTTTTTTTTTTTAAATTAGCTTCAAATAAGCGCCCTGTAGAAAAAAAAAATCTGGGTCTTTGTCATCTTTGGGGGTGCCATGTGCAGGGTATTTTTAGGAAAAGGAAGGAGAGGAGATTCTGGGGAAAAAGGGAGTTAGGTGTGTCACTGTGTGATGGACAGGAATATGGAACTATTCCTTGAACTGCGGTGCAAGGCAAAGGGTCAATGCAAAACTCAGGCACCCCTGCTAAATCACCAAAAATAAGCAATTACCTAGGGTGAGCTATAGCAGAGACGTTGTTTATTCAATGTTTGGTTGCCAGGACAGCGGTACCCATGCCAGACTCCCATTAAATCTAAGCTAATTCAGCTAGTTTAAGGTCTCAATGTCATCTACGGTACGAGAGTTTAATTAATATTCTACGTTTACTATCTGCAGCAAATGTAGAATATTTATTAAACTTAAAACTTATAAAAATAAAATTTAATTCCATATACTCGTTTATGATTGCCTAATTTTACAATGAAATTTAGATGAAAAAATGTAAATGGTGCGAAAAAAATATGTTATTTTTTAACATTGAGAAATGTCAAATAATACGATTTTCCAGAACTCATTCTCACATATTACATGAATATAATTTTAATAATGTTAAATTAACACCAGTATCATAAATTCATGACTTGGGAGTTATATTCGATTCAAACTTATCATTCACATCACATATAGATGATGTAACTAAAAAGGCTTTAAAGATTCTTGGCTTCCTTTGTAGAACCCTAACTGATTTTAAGTCCTTGGATTGCATGAAAACACTCTACATTTCATTAGTTAGAAGTCAAGTGGAATATAATTCACCTATTTGGTCCCCTTTCTAGAAAGTACACTCTAACAATGTAGAACGGGTTAAACACAATTTTTTTAGGTACTTAAATTTTAAACTCAAAATTCCAACAGAAAACATTAATTATTTTTGTTTGATGAATCGACTTGATTTAATTACGCTGTCTGACAGAAGAATCATTTCAGACCTAATTTTATTATGCAGAGTCATGAACAACCTAATTGACAGCCCTGCCATCGTTGCTACATCGTAACTCTATGTACCGACAAGGAATACGAAACAAAATATAACATTCTTTTGCAACACATACACAACTAACTATCAATCACACTCACTTACCAATAGGATGCTTGATCTAGTCATCAAGTTTGGTGGTATTGTAGATATATGATTCCCTTTATACTCTAAAATGCAATTTAAACCAACATTTTGTGGAATCGTACTAATTACTGTAACGTAGCTATAATATATTTAACGATTTGATGTGTTATTGTAATGTTTTATATTATGTTTTGTTCTATGTTATTGTCAAATATTGTATTGTTTAAAATATTTCACGGTTTTACGCTATGTTCTTCAAAAACTATTGTATTTTCTTAAAAAATTTCAATTTTATACCTTTTGGTATACATTTTATGTATGTGTAATCTTTGATAAATTAAATATTAATAATCCCTAGAATATAAAAGTCCCTATAGGCGTATAACAACAATAAATAAATATTTTTGGTTCAATTTTCTTAAATTATTTCAAAGAATACTATACCTTTAACATTGTTTGAAATCTCTAGCTAAGCAGGCCAGTGTTAAATTTCTATAAATAAAGTAAAATTTAAAACATTCGTAATTATTTGTTAAGCGTCGTTTTTACGAAGAATATCCTTTGAAGTTGATTTTACTTGAATTGAATAAAATTGTCTTCCGAGAATAAGAAAGATTTCAAGGAGGTTGTCTCGTATTTAATTATGGGTTCGTATTGGGTTAATTTGATAGTTTTCAATATCAGGTACCCGGGGCTTCTAAAGTTCGAGGAACAAAAAATAATGATTCCTCAAAAATTGATAGTCTACCCACAAGCATTACAAAATAATAAAATTAGTCATTATGATAATTTTGTATCACTTGGAATCGAAATTACTTAAACTTTTCTTCGGTAGTCTTAATTTCTTTCCTACCCTTGTTATTTTTTTTACTTTGCTTCACACTGGAGGCGATGAGGAAAATGATTCCCCTTAGGGCCACTGTCATCTTCGGGGATCCGAGATCGGGGATAGTAAAAGTTTTTTTAAGAAAGGATGGAAGGAGGTTCTGGGAATGAAGAAAAGGTAAAATAAGTGGCTTAAGGATCCTCAATGAGGTGCAAGGCAATGTTCCGGAAGAATCCTGCTGGAGAGGTTAAAAGGTCTCCCTCAACCATTCTCCCCCGATACTGCCGTCCCATGAACCCGGGCACCCTTACTTAATTCACAAAACTTAACGAACCACTTGGGATGAACTGTGAGGGCCTATGCCATCTTTCGGAATACTGTGGGGAGGAAATTTTTAAGAAAAGGAAAAAGAGAAAAGTTCTGGGAAGGAAAAAGGAATGAGGTGTGAATAGAAATCTGGGGTTCAGTGTTTCCAAGCTCATCGGCCGCCAATACCTAGACATACCTCACCCCATGAACCCGGTCACCCCGGCTAAGTCACCAAACGTATCGAATAAGGTGACCTATGGCAGATGAGTTGATTATCCAATAAATGGTTCCCGGGGAAGCGTACTCATTCCGCCTCACAAATTGAATTAAATGGGTCAACAATAACTTTTATCAAATACAAACATGATATCAGTCGTTTGCTATTACCGCATAATTGTATGTCGAGATCAACTCTAAGTTTTAATGGCCTGTGAAACGCTACCTGAATAATAATAATGTTTACGTATTGTTAAACCAATGGGCAATATTGCTTCGCTAAAGGATTCATAAACAAGAGGTTAAAGCGGTGATACGTAAATGGTCTCTCTACTTGCAGTACCTTGAATACTCGATCTACCAGTTTCACCTCGCACCGTCCACTTTCAGAACAAATGGGTCGTAATTACAAACAATATACTATAATTATGGTGGATCCTCCATATTCCCGAGATACTTGCATATCGTAAACAACACTACTTGTCAATATAATAGAATATAGTGCCATTTCATAGACTGCGCAAAACAGATGTGGAATACATTATGCGAGGGTTTTGACATAAACCGCGAACCAATAATCGTGAGGGAAATTTATTCATCCCTGTAACATAAGGATTTACTATCCCTCGGAGGGGTTGCTGGCTTTACTTGATACAAACTATTTAATATTATAGTGCTGGGTGGGAAGGACCACCCCCTCCCAGATCCACCTACTATTTTCTATTGTTTAGGGTAGTTTATTTATTATTCACTTATTGCATGAGTTTAGTGAAATGCAGTTTCAAATAATATATTGTATAACATAATGAAAGTTACCATCAAATGTTAAGAGCGATTGACCAGCGGCTGAAAATAAAAGTTTAAAAATGCTTGCAACTGTACAGGGAGGTTCCAATGAGAAAGATCGATTATTCCCCGTATCAAATTTTGAAAATTAAAAATTTAATATCGATTAATTTCATTCAAAACTTGCTTTAATATATACCTACATTAAATATTTAATTTAATTTGATCTCAATGATCTCAATCTGAATATGTATAATAAAATAGTGGTACATGTTCATAATACAAGACTAACAGCAAACAATGGACTTGTTATTCCCAGATATTTAAATAAATACAGTTAAAGAACTCTAGAGTACCAATAATTTTTATGTGAAAGAATTATTATCTTACTACTTTCGTTTTCAAAGTTAGTCGTCTTGTCAAAATAAGGCTTACTTGAATAATAAAGTGGATCCAGTAGATTTATAAAACTGGAAACGGAATGCACAAACGAGTTTACAGAAAGATAATATGCCAAACAGTCGAGTTATAAACAGAAATTCCCTACGGTGAATAAACATTTTTTAACATTTTGTGTGCTTTTTACGAATCCCGGGTGATAAAAATATATGTAAGTATATTTGGTAGCTAAATGAAAATTATTATAATCAAAATAAATTTTATTTATTTCTGGTTTGTAGTTAAAGTTTAATTTTCGTCCGTTTGTAAAATATACATTATCATTTGATGGATTGGTTACGTAATATTGCAGTGCGTGAAAAAATCAATCTATCTTTTGTCGATTATCACATATTCGTCGGATTTAAAAAAAAATTATATAATTGTAAACGTTTTGTGGTTATGGAAATAGTTGCCATATTGTGGCAAAAAGCGCTCGAGTGGTTAGTAGCATTATTATCATATTATTGTTGTGACAATTCTATAACATCGCGTGTCTGTGATTTATGATATTTCTATTATGGGTTCGGAACTTATTTAACATTAATTTGTGCAGCCTATTTACAGTGTTTGGGATTATTTGTAATGGTTAGTGATTAGGCAAAATAATTTTGTGCTTATGATCGTCACACATTTGGGAATAAACACATTTGCTTTCCCATTACTAGTTCGAACACATAATGAAACATTAAGAGGAACGTTGGCGCAGACGTTTCGCCCTGTTTTATACAATTATTAATTTTATATTAAATCCAAAATACTTAACCAAACTTAAATTATTTTTGTAATCAAAAGGTATATTTAATATCTATCTAGAATACATGCTTCTTTATTTGTTTTAGGCTAAAAATTGTAAAATTTCGTCATTAAATTTTTTTAATATTTTATGATTTTAGAGGCAACTTGGACAATTATTTGCGAATATGTAAACAATTAAAAAAACTAATTTAATATATTTTGTACAGAAAAATAAAATATATATATAAATATATATTTTTATAAGAAAAAATTTTGATGGGTGTAAATTTAAATTACAAATTACCTATTTACATCGGAAAACAATTTGTCTTTTATATATTAAAATTGTAACCTATTTCATTTTTTTTTCATTATTTTAACACCGAGAACAAGGCCTGATATATAAAAAAACCAAAGGTGCTTCAAAAATTAACCAAAACTGATTTATTTAATTACCTATACGTCATAATTTAAATACAAAAATTTTATTTGCCGAGGATTGCCAATTAATTTTTTCATCTTTGTCCTTCATAAATTAAAAGTATATTCTATTGTCTAAATCATTTTTTCATCTTTGTCGTGCTAAATTAATAGCATAATATATTATATACATATATTTATTATTTATCTTAGTCCTTCAAAATTCAAATGAACTATGGTCACCCTACTTTGTTTACATTGTAATGTGCCAAGACTGCCAAGGGCCTTTAGCTTGTCCATTATCTGTGTAACAATATTGTTTTTTGAAGTATCATTTTTATTTTACCTATATTATTTGTGTTTTTTGAAGTGTTATTTTTGTTTCCTTTTTCCTTTTGTGTTATTTTGTTACTTTGTAAATAATTGTTAACCTCAACACAGGCTTGTCCTAGTGAGGTTAAAAATTGTATTTTAAACTGAAAACTAAAATGTGAAGAAGAAACAATAAACAAAAAAAACAATAAATAAAGTAGCACCTATCCTAGATATTTAATTTACCTTTTGATTAAGAAAATAATTTTCAGTTTCGTTGGGTATTTTGGCCTTAAATCCTAAATTAAGATATGTATGAAACGTGCCTAATGGTAGACTCAGACTGGGTCGACGTATGTGCCCATCGCTACGCCTAACAATATCTGGACTGCTTAGCAACCATAGAATCACATTGGCCACACGCATCGCGACATGCGATGTATGTGGCCATTTTCATAGAAAATGTATGGGTTGCTAAGCATTGTTTGAGTAGCGATGGGTACGTATGTCGTCCAGTCTGAACCTACCATTAAAGGTTCCACTCAAACGTTTCTCTTAATGGTAGGGACATTAGCAATTAGGTACTTAAAATTAGTTCGGTTCAGTGTATATAATTGTTAACATGAATGTGTAACCTATTTTACATATTTACATTTACTAATATGATTGTGGGTATTATCAATAAAGAATAGAGATATTTGAAGAACGTTAGTTTTGTTTTACCGGGCAGAAATTTGCTGGGTTAAAAATCAACCGGAAGATAGAAAACCTCCGGTATGAGAGGGCACTATAAGCCACAAGAATAATATGCCTCCTTGCTTCATTCACACCTTTACATTCGTTCAGCGTCTCATACAAACCCTTCTGTTATTCTGACTCTTGCGTTTAGTCTTCTTGATCGTGCCATATCTTCCTCGAGGGTCCCCGACATGGTACCATTCGCATTCGCGTATCAATAATGTTATTCAAATAAATCGTCGATCCCGAAGAATAATGTCTGGTGTGCGATTTTGTAGTTTTGTAGTAGAGCTGTTTTTTTACTGTTTTTGAGATCAAGATATATGGTGTTATTTTGATATTTTGGATTTCATTTCAATCAAACTTCCGAAAATATACACTTTTAAATCATCAAAAGGAAATTACAATAAGCCAACAAAACGATTTTCAATTTTGGATCGAAATCCGACATTGTTCTTCGGGACTGTCGACATGTAGAATTTCTCAACGAATTAACAATTTCTAATGTATACTTACATACCTAAAACATCATCCCTTTGAAAGCCAGCAAAGGAAAAATATATTTTTTCATTGCGACGCGCGACGTAAGAAATTTGACATTTCTTACAAAAATTACATGATAATAATGTAGATAATCTATTCTCTCCACAATGAATTTATATCAAAACCAATGAAAGAATATAGAGTTTCTAAACCAACTCCGTCCATATTTTGACGTGGCGGTCATTTTGTCGGCCATTTTTCTTGCCTGCCGCATCATAGGCAATTTATTAAAATTATTCCGAGAGGCTAGACGCTATGCAGTATTTCGTTACCTCAAGAACGAGAATGGCCCAAGTGATTTAGACCTTGTTCGTGACACAATTTCTTTATACATAATTGACAAAATCGCTTTCAAAATCGATGGTACACCGGAGTACGTACGGCCAATGACAGGTTAAAGTATATAAGAAGTCGGTGACGCCCGAGGAAGTAGTGAATCAGATATTTGCGTCGGGCCATCTCAAGAGTAAGAATAATAGAAGAGTATGTATGAAACGATATGTGAACGTGAATGAGGCAAGGAGTGTATGCCAAGACCGAGTAGTTTGGTCCGTTCTCTCTGCTTACCACTGCGGCTAAACTGCGTGATGGTTAGTTAGTTGGTTTAATTTAGATAATAATCTAAATAAAATAATGAAAATGAACAAGACACAGAAAAATAATAAAACATAATGGATAAGACATGAGATCTGGGTTCGAGGTCCAGTGCGACCATTATGTTTTATTATTTTTCTGTGTCTTGTTCATTTTCATATTTTAATTTACATCATTATTGTTGTCTTCTTCTTCAAATGATATATTACATTGATGGAATAACCTTCAAAATTTGAAAAGAGAGTTTGTCTTTTAAAAAAAATAATATTCATTTTAGACTTTTATAAAAAGTCGTAAAAATAAAATCGGACATAGGTACTTTTCCGAGACACTATCTAGGTAACAAATACATTCTTTGAATACTTGTTTCTAATGAAAAAAGGTAGCTGCCAATAATATGGAAAAACATTGGTCGAAGATAATATTGTTAATACTGAAATTTGAAATATGAAGTTGACACTTAAGACAGTCTCAAAATAGATCGCAATGGCTGAATTGGTAGAGCGCCGTCGCGGTAAGACGTGAGATCTGGTTTCGAGTCCCCGTTGCAACCATTATGTTTTTTTCATTTTCATATTTTAATTTAGATTTTTATTGTTGTCTTCTTCTTCAATGAAATATTGCATCGATGAAGAATATTATTTAGATTTAATAAGAAGTTTTTGTTCTGTGTCTTGTTTTTTTTTTCCATATTTTCGTTTAGATTATTAGTGTTATCTTCTTCTCCAATGATATATTACATTGATGGGAATAACCTTCGAAAGTTACAAAAGTTGAGTTGAGAGTTGTTCTAATGAAAATTGAAATATTGTGTTGTTATTTGTATTTTGTCATAAACTGATTGTGTCCTAAACTGAGCCGATTCGCAACACAGGAGTTCCTAGAGTGTCATACGTATCACATCACTAATTGCAATAGAATGAATGAAAATTAAAAGCAAAAAAATTATTTAAAAAAATGTTAGTTTTAAATTACTTTGAATTTCGTCATTGCGTTCAGAAATTAGTCCATTCCCAGCTAACATCACAATATCTATTTCAGTAATTGCGAGCAGAAAATGTTGTTTGTAGGGCTAACGCATGATTAAACCGGTGAATTTGTCCACTCGACGACTATCCAGTCAATGCTCTACTAAAAACGATTAACAGCGTAGAGCCCGTATTAAAGCTACTATATCAGAGGCAGTTTAATGAGTACTAACTAAGCTTAACGTTGTATTAAATTGCACATTCAATTTGTTGCATCGTACAAAACGCGTGCACGCATTCTCAGCACATAATTCGCCTGTCCCTACGAGATAAACTGCAATATTGTTGTGTAATTGTTAGGTTAAATATTTGATTCGCTTCAGCGTCTATAATACCAACACAATGCTGGTCCATTACCATACGGAATATTATGTCCGATATTAGTGGGATGTTGTTGGGCTTCACGAAAGCTTGGGGCCAGTTATTGCGAAACAGAATTTACTTGGTGTTTCGGCTAAGATTTTGTAAAGGACTTTGTTTCTACTAAAATGACAACCAATAATTGTGGATAGAGGAGGAGTACTTACGGGAGCTTGATGCAAGGGTTTTTCTTCTTGTAATTCACTATATTTTTATTCCCAAATCGTTATGCTTATTTTTAACTGCGAGTTGCTGAAGTTGTGAATTAAAAGCTAGCTAACTTTCGTGTACAGCCACTGACTGACAGCGACAAATTTTTGATGTAGCTGCCAGTGATAATGCATAAATTTGAGAATAGACCATTTTTATCCGTTGGTCATCATAAGTTTGCTTTCGACGCTCCATTTTTTTTTAATTTTCTCTACCGCTTTTGCAAAGTACCTACTGATTTTTAATACAGTTTTTGCGGTGAACAATTTCTTTATTAAAACTAAGCCACGCTATTATTAATTTTAAATTTCCGTGGAATTTTCACTCAATTGACATATAGTGTTTTTTACTGGTATTTTGTTTTTGTACTGTGTCTATCAGTACTGTGTCTATTCTATCAGTACGTGATATTACTCCGAGTCCGAAATTACTGCCTTCCAGCCGAATTTACACGGTTCAATTTTCGGTGTCAACGGTGGCGAAGGCACCGTTTCGCACTGGGAAGCTTAAAGCACTCGTCACGCCCGCAGGGGTGGTGAACCAATGTCAAGTTGACTGTGTTTTTACGTCGGCCAAGAAATCTATTCTTTATGAGCTGCCTACATTAACGAAATTACACAAGCGTTTTAATTATGACACTGTACGACTGTACGCATTTTATTACCCAATATATCATTGCCGGAATGAATTAAAAAATACGCATCTAGAGAATAACATCTTAGTACTTAAATTACACCTACTGGAATAACACAATTAAAAAAAATCAACCTAATCTATCTGATTTTTTAATTTTAATTGCATTAATCATACATAAAAGTTATTAATCTAAAATTAAATCCTATTAAAAACATATGATATGAATTTTCTTTAACACTAACCTAACTTCACATATGTGTATGTATGAATATTATTTATCTTTGCGTGTTAGAAAAATCTATTTATAATTGTGAAGATAGTCTATCTTTGCCAATGCTTAAATTGACTTAACGATGAGAATCAAAAACATGTCCTCCATTAACAACTATAGAAAAGGTACAGGATGAGCATCTCCTGTCCTCATCCCATCTTCCTCTGCCTCTTGCCATTTCCTATTCCTTCTTCCTTCTAACAATCTTATATATATATATATATATATATATATATATATATATATATATACATATATATACATATATATACATATATATACATATATATACATATATATACATATATATATATATATACATATATATATATATATATATATATATATGTATATATATTTTTTTTCTTTTTCTTGTTAATTTCATTTTTATTTAATGGTTATTACCAATTACAATTTTATATTATACCATAATAACCATCATTACCATAAAAAACTGTTTTGGCTTACCTCATGTTTAACCTCTATTATAACTCATCTTGTATTACAATTGCTGTTTGTTTCTTACAATAAATAAATAAATTAGTATTGAGTTTTGACAAAAAATATCACGGGTTAATAGTTTAGTGCGGTTAGCAAATGCTCCTAAATATCCGTTAGAATTTTTTCTGTTTTTTTTTTTAATTATTGACATTAACGGGTAAACAACGTTTGAATCTATCTCATGTAATATTTTCACGATTAAAATAATTTTGATTTATGTTTTGCGCTTTCTACTTCTTAACTGTTGGTTAAAAGGAAGGAAGAAACGCAACACGGCATAAAAACCTAAAAAATTATCCTGAATATTTTGGATATATGCAAACTAACCTTTTTTTATACTTTCACTTATATTTTTAATTTTTGACATATTTGATTACTTGATGAAATGTGATTAGCCTGACAGGACAGTTAAAAACGGCACTTACAGTATTATTATAACAATTTTTCTTCAAATTCGCAATATTATACAATATTAAACTTGGAAAACATATACCTACTCCGGTGTTGTAGATATATTTAGTTAAACAATATTGCAATATAAGCTTGGCTTTAATTAATTTTAATTCATCGAATAAAGATGATTTAAATAGATAAATAACTGTTTAATAAAAATAAAACACTTTTTTGTTTTATAACCACCATATTTATTATTTTACTTTACCAACCGGTTTCGCTTTACTCAAGCATCTTCAGGGTACAATTAGTATTAATTTGTACCTTGAAGATGCTTGAATTAAGCGAAACCGGTCGGTAAAGTAAATTAATAAATATCGTGGTTTTAAAACAAAAAAGCATTTTATTTTTATTAAATATGTCAAACCACAAAGTGATTGCTTTCTACAATAATAGAAATAACTGTATATAAACTCTGGATTTGAAAGAAAACATTGATAGTGGAAAAAGTTTTTAAAAAATTTTGTATTTTTTCCCGTTATTTTTAGCAATAAATTCATTCGAATACATATAAGGTTCGCAATTCCTGCATAGAGGGGTATAATTAGAGCAAATATCTGATTTTCTAGTAGTCAGATTTTGGTGACTACCTCGTTGGTGCACTGAATGCAATTTGATTTTAAACAGCGATGTGGTATGTGAATGTGCACGCGTTAGTGGGATAGACCGCATTCTCGCTCTCTAGCACAGATTGAAACAACATGCATTTCTGGTGGCTGAACGATTGTTAGTATTGTTGTAGTTTGCCTCCAAATCAGTGCATTATGCCGTGGAAGTATTGTGCTGGCCAGCCTATAAAGGTTCTTCCGGGAACCTTCACCGAGGATCATTATTTAAACCATGCGCTGCTGTGCTATAGAAAATTTGCTTTCGGTATTTGCTCAATGTAATAAGTGAATTTAATATTTTATTAACATTATCCATCACATGAATAATGGTTGATTTGTGATTACAAGACATAGTAAGAAGCAGTGTGGGGATTGATCATTTTAGATTCATGAAAAAATAATACATCAAAAAATTGGTACCTTCTACACTAAACTTCCTCATATTAATCGCACCCCCGAAAATACAATGGCACAACTCAAAAAACGTATTTTTTCAGGAGAGCAGTTTGAATATTTCGTTTTAGTGTAGTAAATCAGTTTATTAACAAATAAAAAAACATTCTTTTACGAAATTTGGGTAACCGTTATGCAATTTCATTGCATTTCCGAGTTTTTAATATTTATCCCATTTTGAAGGTATTTAAGGCAAATTTCGATTTTGTGCCGTTATTGTTGCGGAAATCTTTTTAATTTTTCATCTTATGCCCCAAAGCAGCATTATAAATCAGTCATAACCTTGTTTAAAACAGAGACATTTTAATTTTTAAACTTTGTTTTAATAGGCAATAATAACAAATAAAATATAAAAAACTAAAAAAGAATTCTTCCACCTCTTACACAATACAGAGTGGTTCGAAAAAAAATCGATTATAATCAGTTGTAGCTGTTTAAGCATCTGCAATAGTGGAGACCGTTAGATTTGTATAAAACCTATGATGGATACACAATACACAATGGTTAAAAAAACAAAATTCCTATCAACATCATCAGCTGTTACTAAATTAGCATCACCAATAGTGGAAACCTTTAAATTTGTATAAAAATGATGATAATGGATTGGAATGAGTGCTTCGCAAAGTGAAATTAAGTAATTGATTTTAGCTGGGACAGAATTAAAGACTGATCGGTCAGTGGTTGAGGGTGCATCGCGTTTGGGTATCACCCAGGCGTTCCGTGTTCGATTTCTTGGCTGGCTAAGACCTCTATCACAACACAAGCAACATCTTCCGCTTGGTGTGGATGTAGTAGGAGATTTTAGATGTTGTTGGGTTATTCGTAACCCGGGAATGTTTGTCTTTCTTTATAAAAAAAAATAAGAAAAAAAAGCACCTTGTCTACCTCTTTGGTATTGTTTCTTAACGTTGATTGTTAGGTAATCTCCGTCAAAATGGTTTTACAAAATACCGTAAATGGGCTTAACTTAGTTACTTTTAATTTTTTCATATTTCGCCATATAACAGTTTCATTATTTTCATTGTATTTAAATTCTTATCCACCAGGTTTGACAGATTTTTCAGTAAAATAATTTTTCTTAAATCTATTACTTAACATATGCTCTTTTTTGCCAATTGAAAAACAGGAACCCATTGAGGTGGTATAAAAATTGATCCTAATTTAAGTGTCCTTTTTTTTGTTTCTTAACAACAGAATGCATCGCATCACTCATTTTAAGTGTTAGAAACTTGAGACTGATGCTTGGAATATTTAATTCAGTGACACAATAAATAAATAAACTCACTAGGTACTTATTTTAATTTTGGTTAAAACAATTGACCGCATAAAATATCAACTCTCTTCCGGTACAATAGTTTTTTAGGAATTCGAGAATGCACGAACCGATTTCGTTCCTTCCACGTGTTTCCAACCCTTCATGCCACATGTAACGTTAAATGATGATTTTTTTTTTTTTATAGTAAAAACTATTAACTTCACCACAAGGGGTTAGTAAAACGGTTTGTAGGTCGAAGCTAGCTGTGATGCAATTTCCCGCAATTGCACTTGCTTATTCGTTGCACTTCGCGTAAGTGAAATAACCTTAACAAAATAAAAATATAAAATGCATATTACATAAAATGTACAATTAACCGTGAGGTGGAGAAGGACAAGTTATTCACAAAAAATATAATCACCTAAAATAATTATTGACGTTTGGTAAAATACCTTGTTATCTAGTTGTGTTTGTATATTTTGTGTCATTTGTACCATTCTTTTGTATTTGTACATTTGGAGGCGGGAATGGGTACTGCCGCCGCTAACTATTTATCGAACTCTTCCATAGGTCACCCACAGAAGTTCGCTTCGTTTGGTGACTTAGCAGGTGTGCCAGGGTTCATGGGGTGAGGTTTGTGTAGGTCTTGGCCATGGATGATCTGGACACACTGTACCCCAGATTCCTACCCAACCCTCATGTATTTTTCCTTCCCAGAACTTCCACTCATTACTTTCCTTAAAAATACCCTCCACACAGCATCCCCAAAGATGACAAAGGTCCTGAGGGAAATTATTTTTCCTCGGGACATCCTGCGTGGGAGGTACTGTAATAAAATAAAAAATTCTCACAATCCTGGCAGCGGCTGGATCTCATAATGTTTTATTTAATGTCTTACGTAACTGAAAACACCACAAAAATAGCATTTTGTCTTAATAACACGGGTAACCGTCCAAAACAACCGCACCGCCGGAAAGCTAGTCGAACTTATTCTATGAATTAGGACCATAGAAATCCAAAAACATTCGCAAAAATAGCGGCACAACTCGACGTTGACGTGAAGTTAGCTCACTTGTGCCCAGTTATGTTTATTAGCCCCCTTGAGGTGATTTTTCACGAAAACGGCGCTATATAAATTAGCCAAATATTATTATTATTATTATTATTATTATTATGTTCCGCGAAAACAATGGCACAATGATCATTGTGCCACTATTTTTGAATGAATTTGAGTAAAAAATGAAAATATCACAATGACATTTTCGCTTTTAAAGCCTCTAAAATATTTTTAAGAATTATGCCGTTTTTTTCTAGGATAAAAAATACATTTAGGAACATTTCTGCATACTTAACTCAAAAATGCCGTTTTTGGACTTGTGCCACTGTATTCGCTCAGGTGCGTAATAATGATTTTACCTGATGAAGTATTGTGATTAGACATTAGGGGATTGAAAATTATGTTTTTGAGGGTATTTTTAACCTGTTGAAAGTCAGCATAAAAAAAAAATTTTTTTAGACGTAAAGTATTTGATAGTTCTCACCTTTCTTACGAACCCAATTTTTGTAACATTTCTATTGTGATATATTACAAAAATTACATCAAAATAATGTACATAAAACGAGCTTCCTAATAATTACTCAAATCTATGCTTTTCACAATGGATTTATATCAAAAAGTACATATAGACTTCGAATACGACTCCGTTCATATTATCAAACGGCAGCCATTTTGTCCGCCAACTTTGCTGCCCGGCGCGTCATCGTGAATTAATTTGAATTATTCGGAGAGGCTAGACAGTATTTCGTTACTTCAAGAACGAGAAAGGCTCAAGCGATTCTGACCTTGTTCTTCATGCAATTTCTTTATACATAAGGGACAAAATAATAATTATGAAGATGTGAGAAGGGGAATGTCTTGGAGATATGATGTAAAAAGAAGGAAATAAAAAAAACCTGAATATCAATCAAAACAGAGCTGTCGTAAGAACGGCCAAAAACATAATTTAATTATATTTTTTTGCATTAGCTGTATAGGAGAGGCCCTCAAGATTATATTTTTCCGCGTGTCGTTTGTCATCTTTGGGGATGCTATATAGAGGGTCTTTTAAGGAGAGGAAGTATAAAAAGTTCCGGGGAGGAAAATGTATTAAGGATGAGACAGTGTGTCCAGGGGGATATTGTATACAAGAGTGACGGTCGTACAAACTCATCCCTCCCACATCAGTACTAGGTGAAAAGCCTAGAACATCCGGCTGGCAAGACCAAGGGGTCTCGCAAACGACGTACTCTCTCAATCCCGTCCGACACATCTGCCGCACAAACTTCAGATATCCAATCAATTGTTTCCGGAGTGGCGGTACCCATGCCCGCCTTACAAAACAGTGATGAGATAAACGGTTTTCGTTTTTGTTGTATTTAAGGGCTCTGGACCAGGGGCAGCTACATTAGAGTGAGATACACTAGCAATTTGTGCAGGATCAGCAGTCGTACACTTATATAGTGTTAGATTTTGTACCCAACTTAGGAAAGATTGGTATTAAACAAACGTTTAAAAAGAAAAGTATTTATTAATTGAACCACTCTCAAGTTATGTACGAATCTTCAATAAAAACAAGAAATACCTTAACTAAATAAAAACAATACAAGTGCGTTCAAGTACTACGAAATATTCGTTTTATTGCGCAACGTTTCTGGAGAGTATAAAAAGATAAAAATATGCAAGAAAATTCCATTTTCTCAGTTCCGCATGAAAATTTTAACTTTTTCCTTATTTTCTCCCAGGAAGAATCCTTATTTTTCAGATCAAAGCCAGCGATAGAAGCCTGTCCTATGAGTTAACAGAATAAAGAAAGTTTTAAAGACTTTCCAGCGTGACACGGTAGCGGAAGACATAAAGGATGTTCCGGAAATGCAAAAAAACTTATTACATCTTTATTACGAAAACTTCACGGTGATGGGACTGTTCCCAAAATTTATTTGTTGTTTACAGAAGAAGGGATAACATTTTAAACTTTTTAAGTAAATCAATATTTATTTTTGATAATGCATATAAATAAGTTTGTAGCATTTGATTAGCTTGTGTTCTCGGTGATAAAAGTAATTGAAAACTTTATCAAAATTATCAGCTCTTTCATTGTTAAGGATTGACTCACAGTGTACTAGTAGATGTTTGTTACTTTTCGGAGGTTGAAAAAGTTGAAAAGATTGCTTGTTTATATATTTGTTGTAGCAACATTTTTAGTACTTACTAAATTATTTTGTTATTGCTTTGAATGTATTGTATTAATTTTATTGTTAATAATTGTCAACTTTCAAAAAGACACGCTCTACCTACACTTAGAACAATCTTTAATTCTATTAATTTAGATTTTAGTATTCCTATCTCCGACGTCTTCTCAGTTCTTGAATCCAACATGTCTCCTTCCAGGGTAGAAAATTGGACAGATACGAAAACTTAAACTCTGTATTTATATTTCCACGCTGGAACAAAAAATCATATAGTAATTAAACTTTGGTTCACATTAAAAAAAAAAATCCAAAAGATTTATATCCTGTTTCTCTGGAATGAGAATTGGTTATTGCTCTATTGCTGCTCATTTGATTAAAATCGTAGTCTTAAATAGTTACAACTACCAGTGATGTGTGGAAGAGGAGATTCCTAACCCTGTCTTCTTCAATTGTAAAAATCTCTTAACAGTTCTCGCGTTTTGGTCCTATCCCTTTATAGATTATCCTCAAAATGATAACCCTCTATCTTAACCTTTATGACTCAATGCACTCTTTTTAGGGTGAATCACTTAATATAAGATACGCTTTGTACTCATATAACGCAAGATATAGTACTGCCATCATTTTTTCTGTAAATTCTGTAAACTCACTACAACCGCTTTTTGCTGGAGTGCAATGTAGCATTCAAAATTAATAATAATATACACCTTATTTCGCAACTATGGAAGTCAAAATAAAGTATTTAAATAGTCAAAAATATATTATTCCAGGCTGGTGGTCGACAGACCGCGACTCGCGAGACTTTGTTTCGCATGCGCTCTTTGGATAGGCATTTGCAGATCTTCAGACATCAAGCCTTATGAGATGGAGCCGCAGACGAACTTTGACTCGATCAGCATCAGGTTCACTCGAAACATGAGTATGGTTTCCTTCAAAATGCGAAGATTTTACAATTTCATTTGGAACACTAGACAACTTAAGAGTGATTCTGCATAAGAGTTTATAAATTACGAGGGTCAGTCAAAAAGAAATGCCTCTACTTAAATAAAGTTAGTTAAGTGAAAAAACTGAAATTGGCTAACCCTCCATTCTTCTTCTACAATCTACTGCAGTTGTAACTTTCTGCGTCAACGGGTGGTTGCAATGCAGTCGTTTGCAAAATTGCCGACATCGAGGTTCGTATCAGACAGCGTTCTGTGCTTGAGTTCTTGAATGCAGAAGGTAAAACGCTTATTCGCAATCATGAAAGACTTATACGTTGATGCGACAGTGGATGTCAGGCACCGTTAGGTGATGGGTTTGTCACTGTAATGAAACTGACTAACGCCGTTGGCTGACGAAAGGCATAGCGGTAGGCAGTTCACTGCAGTGACTCCATGCAATAGTCAGCGAGTCCATGACATCATTCGTGGATACCGCCGGATAACTACAGATAAATTGTGTTGCATTTTCTCCTTCAGTAAAGGCAGTGTGATGTGAAGCTCATCGTCAGATTAACTTTGAAAATTCGGAAGGCGTGAAAACGTCCGTGCGTCAATGGCTTTTATAGGAAGCAGGACTGTGCTTTTTAACGCACTGGAAAACATGCCCTTTTTAAAGATGGACCAAAACTGTAAAAATGGACGGAGATTATATTGAAAAACGACAAATTAATCGTTAATTGTGTGGTTTTCAACCTGTGTAATTACGTTTTAATTTTTTGACAACTAAAAAGAGACAAAAAATCAGAGGCATTACTTTTTGACTGACCCTAGTATCATTACACGTGGAACAAGTATTCGGTTTTCCTCAAAATTATCCAGCAATTTGACTAGAATTTTATGATTTTACTCTAGAATCCTTTGGGTTCCTCATTTATGGTTAGTTTTTTATGTGTTGAAGTCATTGTTTTAATCACAGAATTTCTCTCGCCACACACTTAATCTACCAGGATCCGAAAATATATTCAGAAACCGATTTATTTTTATTTTAGAAATCTCTAACCACCCTCCCCTCCCATTATCCAGCTCTGATATTTGTTTTTGTGTTACCTTGAAAATTTGGCTCTTCTCACATGAAAGTCTACTGACTCCAGTGCTAGGTGACTGTCAATAAATTTAGTTCTAAAAATATATAGACATAGTTAATGTATTAAATAAAACAAAATTTAAAAAAAACATTAAAAAAAAACACATAAGTATTGTGATATACCTAGTATGTTTAGATTTTCTAGCACTTGACTATTTTATAAACGCAAAAGTGAGTAAAAAAATTTATAATGTAGTTCGATACCTATCTATTACTGGTAATTATTTAGACATGTCACGACTTAAATAAGTAGAGTAAATATAATAATTTGGCGACTTGTTTAATCTTCGATTTTTTAATATTGCTGGGTTTCTCAGCTAATTTTAATTATTTTCTCAAAGTAAATTTGCAGTAAGTAAATTAAAAAAAGCATTTTTCCCGAAATTCAGTGGGTTCACCGTTCAAGAGTTTTTCGGCGTCAGAAAAGATTTTTGCTAAAAAGATAAAATTGCCAAAACTGAAATCTCTCCCGGATCTCCCAGCGGATTTAAGTATTTTTAACTTTTAGAGTTCTCACCAAAGCTACCAAGAAAAAAGGTATCGTCTATCCCGCTCGCTACATTATGTTCTGGTTTCACAGACACAAAATACATCTTATCCTTTTCCTTTTTCATTTGTTTTATAACTCTAAATCTAAATAAAAAACTTTATATTTATTTTTACTTCGACAGAATGTCATGCATGAAAATAATTGAGGGAACATGTATTTGAACCAAACATGTGTGCTAATATGTTTATTTCCTTGCAAATTGTGGAGTTTTATCGACCATTTAACTTCCCCAGTAAAATACACACTGACAAATAATGTGACTGGTTCCACAATTTTATTGGTTCAGAGGTCTGCAAACTTTTATGGAAATGTATTTAATATTCTTAAATGTACCGACCAGACCGTGAACAAGCCATAAATTCTATCTACACTATCGTAAGTAATGGTTCACACTCACTCCTGTGTACTTAAAATACAAAAAAAACAAAAATAATATTGAATGCTTTTCCATTCAATATAAAATAGATGGTTTTAATTTTATTTAATATTTTAAAGGTTTTTATTACAATAAAATACACAATTTTTACATTTTATACAGTGGTAAAATAGTCGAAAAGAATAGCTTTTCCTCACCATAAAGAGACAAGGCTCTTGTGTTTGGTGAGGGAATTTTAGTTCAAATATATTTCAATTATACAATATCATGTGTGAAAGTAAATACATTATACAATATGGCAAAAAACAAGGCATAATTAAGAAATTGCAAGATTTATCAATAAAGGATATGAAAGAAATAATAATAATAGTGAGATATAGACTCTTATAGTTGTTTTAGGTATTTTTTTAATTTGTGCTGAAATTCCTGAATATTTTCGATAACTTTCAGATATAATGGTAGTTTGTTATAATATGTTATACCTACATAGAGATAAGTATTTTGTCTGTGCTTTGTACTAAATTTAGGGATTTTGATAGTATTCTGATATCTTGCTGATGAATGGAATGGTAAGTTATTTAACTGTACTTCTTTGTAAATTTGTAGAATTGAATATTTTTTATATATATTGTCTATTGTAGGTACATTGAATATTGAAAAGAGAATTTCAGTAGAAAATTTGGATGGTTTTTTCAAAATTACTTTAATTATCAATCTTTGAACAATTTTGAGTGGATTTAAAATATTATTATAAGTTCCTCCCCAACCAATAATACCATATTGTAATATAGATTGAACAATTGCATAGTACACTCTTTTTAAGTTTTCTAATCTAAGAATATATATAATATAATAAAACCTTTTTTTTAACGATTAGGCCAGTCACATAAGAATTTTAGGTCGGAATCATTTAAACAAAGCTTAACTTTTGTCTACAAAGATGTACGTTTTGATAATATAAATGAATATTTTACAAATTTTATAAAATCAAAAATTACCAATATATCGTTCTATGACAACGTAACCATGTGGCTTTCAACACCCATTTGAAGAGTCATTAAAAGTGTTAAATCTTTTTTACATTAGCTCCGTACGGTTGTCCCTGAGGAAAATAATTTCCCTCGCAGCCTATCTCATCTTTGGGGATGCTGTATTGAGGGTATTTTTAAGGAAAGGAAGGAGAGGAAGTTCTGGGAAGGAAAAAGGTATGAGGGGTGAGTAGGAATCTGGAGTTCAGTGTGTCCAGATCATCCGCCTCCAATACCTAGATAAACCTCACCCAATTAACCGGAGCACCCTTGCTAAGTCACCAAACGTAGCGAACCACTTGGATTGACAGAGATGTTTGATATCCAATAATCCGGGGCGGCGGTTCTCATTCCCGCCTCCCAAACAACCTAACTTTTAATGACTTTTCCTTGAAGTGCCACTATGTTGAGTTGTCCAGCCACCGCAAAATATACCACTATTAGCATTCAAATTTTTATAATTAAGTTTAAAAAAAGGTTAAAAAATAACATCGCATTTGAATACACATTTTTTTTCTAAAATATGTTTAAAAAAATCTATTTTTAATATTCTTAATTTTGATGAGAGACAGTACTATTATACGAATTTTCGTACTTAGCTTTATTCCGTATTAAATTGAGTATATTTTTATATTATTATCAATGCATTTTTATGAACCATCTACTTATCGTAAAATATGTAAACAACATCTGTTGGACGAAAAGGGCTTCACTTATAACTTTTATAACAGGGTTATTTCCACTTGATTACACATGCTAATAAAACTTTACCCCACCGCCAATATTAGGTATTTGGACTACTATTAAACATTAAGGGTAAATAGACCATAGGGGTGGATTTCGGATCATGGCATAAAGTAAATATTTGTAGTATGTAAATCTATTACAAGCCCGCACAGTAAACTTTAATGTTATTTTTTATCGAACTAAAGAGATTTCGCAAACAAGTGTAAGGGCCTTGGAAAATATTTTTTTTTACATATATTACTTATATCAAGTAATGAACAATGTCTATTACGATTTTCTCTGTTTTTTTTTTTAAATTAGAAGATATTTTTAACAAAATTAGAAGATATTTTTTAATTAATTTCTATTTTAAAACAAAATGGTTTCCCTTTGCTATCCAATTTTATTTATTTTATTTAAAAGTCAAGAGAACTTTTATATAATTGTATCTACATTTTATGGGAATTGCAATTTATTATAGGCATTAGAAACTTTTCAAAAATCCACCAATACAGGAAACAGAAAATATCAATCAAAGAAAAACAGCTTCTTTATTCTTTAAAGAACGTTTTGGACGGCGCTACAGTATTTATCACTAGGGCAAATGGTAAACGTTGTCTAAAGAAAGAGAAACCACAACATGAAATAACAAAAAAATGTTAATTATGTAATAAGATGTAAATTATGTTTATATGACTATATATAATTTACATCTTATTATATAAGCACCTGCTGAATAGTCATTTCAATTGGCTTAGCAGGACTTCTTTGTTGAAATATATTAACTGTTCTTTCAATAAATAAATAAACATAAATAAATAAAAAAACAAAATTAAAACACGATAACACTTTCAGCCGTAAAAATCTCAAATCATATCTGTTTTTTAATATTATATTTATTTGTAGATTTCTAGAAAACTGGTCTTCAGTTATATGTGTTGCAAAATAACCGTGAATTTCACTAAAATATTAGTCTAACAATGATAAAAAATTACTTATTTACCATTAAGCATTTCACATGTACGCAAAATTTGATAAAGCTAAATTAAATTGGCTCCTCGTGAAGTTTGTATAATTCCTAGAAGGATTTCGTTTAGGTAAGGATATCTTTTGGCCAACGGAACTAATGTGATACTAATATCTTCACTTTAAAATGTGTCATGAATTGTTCCGCAAACTTGCGACGTATTAAAAGTTAGTTTTATCTTATTTTGTCACGAGAGTGTGATGAAAACCACAATTGCCAACGTATAAAGTGACACCAACTGATAAAGACGTACTAGAAAGTTAAAGGTGATATCAGAACTGCTCCGATCGCAAACTACAATAACTTTTCCACCGCAGAAGAGAACGGCAAAATTATGCGACGGGGTTTTTTCTTCTTTTATCATCATGATTAAAAGTAATCGAAAGTCACAAATCATCTTTGCAATGACGCAGATCGAAACTTCGGTTCGCGATCGCGAAGCAATATTCACGCTGAAGAAAATTTTAATAAGAACTTTGTCAAAATTCAGCGACTTTTTCCTTATGCTCTGAATATCTCGTACTGTCTTGAAGTTGGAGTCAACTTTGCGATAAGAACAATATTCTTTTTTCGCATGTTCCCTATTATATTGTCTCTTTGAAGATTTATGACTTTTTTAAAGTCTTATTTTAAGCAATTGAATTTTTCATATTTTTAGAATACTTCATCCAACCCATAATAAATCAGTTTCATTGACTATTAATGATAATGAATCAAGTAAAAAAAGTGTGCTAATTAAGAAATTTAAGGATCCGTAGTAAGCGTAACAAATTTGAAGATATGGTAAAAAGGGGAGATTTGTAAATACGAATGTTAGAGGTAGCGCGCTAATATTAAAGAATCGATTATAAATAAGGAAAAATTGAGAAAATATTTAATAAAACACGACGCGATAAAAAAAGATAAAAAATCTCACTAAATGTCTTAAGTAGCATTTAAAGATACACCGTGAATTTTTCATACCTGTAACATGTTAAATAACAGAACAAAGTGTGTTTTTAATAATTTTCGGAGTACACTTAAAAAAAAAAATTCTATGGAGGGAATTTTATAATATTAGCTACCGTTTTAGCTCAGAAAGTGAATCTTTAAAAATATCTTATATTATTTTAAGAACAAAAAATATGTTATAAATCGGAAGAAATTCGGAATGCCGGGTCTTACGAGATCGTAAAATATGACTCTCTCATAACTGTTTATGATGTTATTACTGTGTCAAAACGAAAGCAAAAATAACGTTTGAAAATAAAATTATGGGTATCGAAACAATTGTTTTATAAATATATTGCCATTCTTAAGATATTATATATATTATTATGTAATTTAAATTTTTGCTACGTGGCTAAATAACGCGTCTAATAAACCACTGTGAAATTTAATTATGTCTTTAATGTGTAAATGTGGCTTAGTTAAAAAAAATAATCTGTAATTTCAACATTAATTTCTTGATATATTGCTGGCAGTCACGTAAACACTCATTTTTGTAATTCCTACGCCATTACTTTCGAATTCAAAAACACAAAGCAGATATTATGACTATCATTTGGTAGCGGCAGACTCGGCTTGATAAAGTATGGGCGCATTAATGTGTTAATGAGAACCGCGAACACACATCACATCATTCTGATATCAGTAGATATTCAGGGAGAAGTATTGTGCTCGGAGCTTCCATAAAGCGGTCTCATTGCGTGTCTAACGCCAGCCGTTAAACGAGCTTGAACGATATAACGGAAGGCTTCGAAGGTTTTGCTTTATACAACGGATTCGCGATAAGTCTTTTTTAGCGATTATCTGCGCGCCACGGCAGTCGCTTAGGTGAGGCAATTTATATTTTAAGACGAGTTTTGCACGATATATTGACATGATTATAGGAAGTTAGTTATAGGAAAAGTTTGAAAAATGGGAACAATGTAAAATGCGATGTGGATTTTGTAGGAACGCCTGTTATATTCTTGATTAGTTTTCGAAAGTTGGACCATCTGAACTTTTACTTTTAATACTAAAACTTAACTTCATAATTTTCCATAAAATTTTAGGATTCTTTTAACTTTTGAATTTAGCTTTTATCGATGTTGCCATTCTTGTATCTCCGGGAGATAAAGATCATCACCATTATGGCTACCAATAATCGATTTCTCATTACTTTCTCTACCAACTTTGTAGTTCTTTGCTAAAAGGTCTCTATTTGGTTAGTTAGCTTCACACTAAATACATAAAATCTGTACCTTATTCCATCTAGTGCGCATCTTTTTCGTGTGATTTCTTGCATCAAAATATGTATTAAAAGTGTTCATAATTATTATTTGTTTTTTTTAGCTTAGTAGCTGGTAGAACCTCAATTTATAATATTTTATTTAATGAAGACAATATAAGCAAAACTCAAATTCAAAACTCAAAACAGAAAATTTTGAAAAATTTAGGTCACATCTGTGACAGATTGGGTCAATCTGAAGGGTTCTGGGTTCGAGTCCCAGAATTTTATGGCATACTTTGTCAAAGGCTTTGATAAAGTCCGTATACATGGAATCGACGTGAGTTCTGTTAGCTAATGCCTTCGATATACAGTATACAGATATCGAGAGATTTTTCAGAGTTATGTGTTGTTTATAAGTGTCTCAACAGATGTCAATTAAGTAGTACCTTAGAAGAGAATCATCTTTCGTCGTACACGTCTAGAGCAAGAACGGTTACGGAAATAGCTAAAGGCATGCGATAGACGATTGGGCTCCGTCAGTGTTGGCGCGCCTGTCTTCTTTTATTCTTTTCTTCTTTTAAAAAGAAAGACAAACATTCCCGGGTTACGAATAACCCAACAACATTTGAAAATCTCCTACTACCACCACACTAAGCGGAAGATATTGCTTGTGTTGTGATGGAGGACTTAGCCAGCCGAGGGATCGAACACGTAACGCCTGGGTGGGAGCCAAATGCGATGCCACACAACCACTGACCGGTCAGAGTAACTTAGAGCCTTCAATCGTATGGGCGTCTGATCGAGTTAAATATTCGTTGTAAACCTCACGATAACTTTAATAAAGTAACTTGTAATCTCGACGAACCTCGATCCTTTTTTGGAGTTTTTTCAAACACTTCAAGTAATTTTTATCACTGGGATTAAAGTAAATTACAAATAGTCTGTAGAAAACCTTGATGAGTCTGCCTTCAAATGTTTGTTTAACATATTTACTATAATCTTACTAATATTATAAATGTGAAAGTTTGTATGGATGTATGAATGTTTGTTCCTCTATAAATCGAAATTTAATGAATGGATTTTAATGAAACTTTACAATAATATAGCTCATACATCAGAATAACATATAGGCTATAATTTATGAAGCTAGGTATTTATTTTAAATATATTGAAAATAATAATTATACTTTAATAGAAAACGTCAAAATTTGAGAATGACATTTTGCAAAACAATAGTTGTTAAATCAAAATTCTATTTTGGAAAATATTTAAATTACTGAATTTATTTAAAGTACTCGCCTAATACTTTGAATCGAATCAAGAATTATTCATATTTTAAATAAGTAGGTTAAGAATTATGGTATAAACGTAGATGGGACCTTTGAAAAGAAAATAGATTATTCGAAGTACTAATCCTACGCAGACGAAGTCGCGGGCAGAAGCTTGTGTATAATATACCAACATTATTATTTCTCGACACTCTATTCCTAATCATAACTACTATTCCATCGAACTTTTGATAACAATGTGTGTCTACAAATAAAATAATTTCCATCTAAATAATATTTTAGTATAGACAATAATAGTCGTTTTATTCTACGAACAATCCTTGTCCCACTTCTTAACTCAAATAATTCGGAATAAAATCACATTATTTATTCGCAGAATTATCATAAGAATCATCGATTATTTTGTAACGAACTGATTCTGGAATACGATCGGTATTCGGATTTCACTTACGCCCTATGAATTACAATGCCAAAACTACTATACGTATAATATAACGTTTGGCATAGAATTTTTATGAGCCAGAAAATGACTGAACTTTTCGCGTTCCTACATTGGACGCACAAAAAATATACTGGCAGAAGATTGTATTACTATACCGGAGGGAGAGACTTTGTTTTACATTTATTTCGGTCGTTTTTTCGTGAAATAACCCAAAAATTATTATAAAATCTAAAAGAAAAATTTCTTTTGATACCGATTTAGTTCTGACAATAGTTTTTGTAAGTGGGTTTGGGTGATTTTAGGTTAAGTTTAAAAACTATGATGAAAAGAGTTTTCTTGCAGAGACCAAGTACAAACCGTGGTAATTTTGTGAAACTAAATACCCACTGGCGCTGATGGTCAGACGTTTGACATATTTATGAATGATAACAGAAAGGAATGGTGAACCAAAATAAAGCCTCTATTTAACACTAAATCCATTGAAGCTGATAGGGGTAATGTTCATTTATTACTAACTCGACTAAAAGTCAACCCGAACGTAAACAAACATCCAAATTATCAAAGGAAGAAATTTGCACTAAAAGCAATCACTTGTCATGAACCAACACTAATTTTTTATAGTCAAACCAACGTTTACACCTTTATGGTCATAGAATAAAGAATCAACCCGTCATCTACCTAAATTTCTCTACACTCCCTTAAAAATGCATTGTTGTATTCCTTGACCTTTATAAATCCTAGTAAAACATTTGGATTACTGATAACTAATTGACAATTTTAAAAATATACATGGATAACAGAAAGCAAACGGGAAAGCTTAACAACATAACCAGCGAGTTTATGATGTCAAAATCGGGATGCTTCAAGGAAATATTGTGAGTCCAGTCGTGTAATTTGTATTAACCAGCAATTATTTTTGTGGATTTTGTTATTCTATTTAATGGAAATAATTGGACAGAAATATTTGAGAAAGCAGAAGACACATTAAACTGAATAATATAAAATGGCTAAACTATCACTCACTTACATTTAACGTCATAAAACAAAACTATTTTTCAAAATAAAAAAATACAAACAACTGAAAGAAACCTAAACTTGTAAATTCATAGTTTGAATTATTTAAAACGTCCCCCATGAAATAACCTAACCTAACTTAATAAAATAAAATTTTCTAAAAAAACCCAACTCAATAATATTATAGTTGGAAATACTTATTCGTACTTTTAAATTGTAATACGAAATTGAAATCTTCAACATGGAATATCCTAGTAAGGATATCATTATCTCTATTTGTTCCAAAAAAGGAAAAAAGATATAGAACATTTGTTATCCCTAGGTATTACTATAAATCAGTCGATATTTCCATTGTTTACCAGTTTTTTTTTTTTTTGTAAGAGGTAACTAGATATGATTGCTATTTTAATAATGTCTATTACGGAAATATTATTACGCTATTAATAATTTAAAGGGATATCATAGTCCCACTGGTACTGGAAAAATGTAAAAGAATAATCCTTGCACCAATTCATTTCAAATATTTTAACCGAGGTTAATTAACCACATTTATTTTTAGATTTTAATAATGATATCAAACGCTGCACATAAAATCATTGTATCAAATTAAACATTCATCCACAAACTGCGCATAAAGTTACGAGGTGTATATTTGAACGCAAACTGTCAGCAGTTAATTGAAATAACATTATAAACAGAGTTGTTACCTGCAAATGCACCGTAAAAAGCCATAAACCCAAAAGTAAAGCAATTATTTCCATGTCGTGCCTGGCACGGAGGTGCACCCTAATAATGCAGAAATATATTACTGAAATTTCTGAAATCAGTGCATACCCTGGTCGCAAATACGACTGGAAACAACTGGCAACCAAAAGCAACGGATTTGCAACGGATTGCATTGGATAGTAACGGATAGTAACTTCCAACTACTTGACTTCACAGCAGAAGCAGATGGCAACTGTACCTTGCAACCACCGCTTGGAAAGTTGGTGTATTTAGCATATTATATTACTAGAGTTTTCCTGATTCTTATTCCCTTGGAGTTCTTTAATTCCATTCCCCATGACTCCAAATTAGATCTCTACAATAATTATCAAAGTTTGTGTCCTTCTGTTGGAATACTAAATATATTAAGTCGTTTTTCGCAGACAAATTTTAATGTTTCCACTTTATAATGATGTGAATCTACTTTCACATAACACAATTTTAGACGCTTAAATTATCATTGAAGAAGAAGATAACAATAATAATCCTTTTTTTAAATATGAAAATAAACAAGACACAGAAAAATAATAAAATATAATGGCTGCAACTGGGGGAACCTTCAAAAGTTAAAAAGAGAGTTTTTCTTATAAAAAAATTGCTTAAATTATCATTTATATCAAATATATTTTTTTTTATCCATTGATAATAATAACAATTAGGTGATTTCTGAACATATTTAATGTGTGAAAATTATAGGTGGGCCAACGACTTGAATGGATTTTATATATTAAAAGAGTTAAATATTAAAAATTATTGAAGTATGTAACCATAAAATTATTGGTTTTTCCTGACAATAGAACAATATCTATGGATTGTCACCAAATAATACAACAATTTGGGAGGCGGGTATGAGTATGGGTACTGCCTAGGTAACCATTTACTGGATATTGAACACTTCTGCCATAGGTCAACCCGAGTGGTTTGCTACGTTTGGTGGCTGATTAGGGGTGCCCGGATTCATGGGGTGAGGTTTGTTAAGGTTTCGGCGGCGGCTGCGTCTGCCCACCAAGCCGGTTGACCTCACCAGCTGGACTCTCTCGATCCACTGCCTTACACCGCAGTGGGAGGGATAGATTCATACGTTCATCACTCCTGGACAAACTGCTCCCAGGCTTCTCAATACACATTTTTCCTTCCCAGAACATCCTGACCATCCTTTCCTTTAAAATACCCTCCACATTGCATTTCCAAATAATAAAATTAATGTACAACAAAAAAAAACATTTTGACGTCTTTTTGTGTTCGCAGACATGTTTAATTTTATAATTTCTTCTTTTAAATCATACATCAAACCTAACACATTCGTAAGTACCTACTTGGAACTAGCATTTATATTATCATAAACAGTCACTTAACAAATAAATGTATTTGGTTTATACATCAATCATGTTGAATGACGTATGGTATTATGAAAGTAATGTCGGCGTTAAACACAACTAACTGCATGACAGAAAGTAATATTTTTGTAGGTCTGCCTTACATTTATTTCTCACCGAGTGATATTAGAATACATAAATTATTCGGATAATATTCTAAGCATTTGGGGTTTGTCAGTTTCAGGAAGCTGTCAAATCAAAAGGTTACATTTTCTTATTTCGTTTTTCAAAGGAAATGAATAGTGCACTTCAATGCAATCAATCTTTTTTTTCTAGTAAGTAGAAGTATCTCAGAAAATACAAATACACAGAACCATTACGAGTTCTCATAAAAATCGATGCATGTAATTTTTTTTAAATTTTAAAAAGTCATTATTTTAGGGGTGAAACTTTAATACAAATACGTAAACCAGTTTCAAGAGAACTGTGCTTTCGTCAACGCAAACACAAGCAGAAAAATAGGCAGTTTGGAGTGTTCACTTAAAACAATTGGATGTTCCCGATCTAACGGCTTTTGAAACCACGTTTTTCCATCACAAAGTTAGTAATTTCGACAATAAATAGTATTCGGAAAAACTGCACTCTCGTATTTTATTTTAGTAGGTTTGTAAACATTTGCCTAACTATTTGCTAATGAAAACTGGAAAAATGGTGGGAACGAGATTTTTGATCATTAAAGATAATAATAGTAATTATCAAAAACAAAAATTGATAAGAAAAATCAGAAATAGATTCGGTCGCATATAGGAATTGAACCCAGGACCATAGCCTTGCTATGTCCTAACCACTGAGCTAATTTGGTACTTTCCCCTTCGGTTTTATTCAACTATATTATATTTAATTGAACTATAAGATAATACCAACAAATATGAAAGAAAATTTAGAAAAGAACAAGACACAGAATAATAAAAAGGTAACAGCCGCATCTGGAACTCGAACTCAGGATCTCTCATCTTACCGGGACAAGCTATCTAGGTTACAAACCAGTTATTTAAACATTGTGATCATTCAAAAAGAAAGCCCAAAAAATATGGGAAAAAAATTAGTCGAAGACAATATTGTTAAATCTAATTTGAAATATGAGATTGACAAAAATGAATAAAAAATAAGAAGACTCTATGGCCATGCGCTTGTATCGGTAAGACAAGAGATCCTAGGTTTGTTTAAGTCCCATTTGGACCGCAATTTTTTTTATTTACCTGTTTATTGTTTATTTTTTTATATTTGCGTTCAGAATTATAAGTATATCTTCTGCTTCAATAATATTTTACGTTGATGGGAATGATCCTCAAAGTTATAATGAAGAAATTGATTCTAATAAAAAATTGAATTTCATACTTCGACTTAGAACTACCAAAATTATCTTTATTTTCTTAACGCTTTTTTTATTGGCTGCTAACATGCAAGTTCTTCCCGAACTAAATGCCAATAATTTTAGTCTCGTTCTTGGTTCATAGTAAAAAAGCTTGCAGCTATTCTACTGACGAATGTCCTTTCTTAACAAGGAAGAATATACTTCCTCTCTTAAAAGACTATATACGCGTAGTCTCACATGAATTACTCGACTAACATAAAACTTGAAAATCACATATCTATCCAAACATCCCCGTCAAAAAGCTCCACTCCACAAAATATGCTAACGATATTTAAGTAGAATAGTTCACCGAGAATTTTCCATTGCACTTTCAAACCACGGTACGGAAAGCAGGTAAAATAGTATTGTCGCAGTATATGACATACCAGGAGCGCTTACACCATTAGGGGTAGGTAATGTAGCTAGAATAGGTGTATTGGTAAAAGGAGAGCACAGAGCGTCCAAGGGTAGGTATAATTTTACCTAGGTGATGCAGGTAGTATAATATGTAGGTACCAGGCGCGCACACAGCGCCAGGGGTTGCAATAAAAAAAAATTAGTGGCCCACTTAGGGGCGCGCGCACATTTAAATTCGGTGCACTCATTTGACATACTACATACGTGGACACGGTTCACTGAGCATGGCTACACGTTACCTACTAGTGTTGCCAGTGAAAATGGGAAATTTACGACCGGTAAAATAGTAATTTTATGTCATGACTCTGCTTTAATATTGAATTTGAGGACTTTGAAATGTTTCTGACGTTTTAAAAAAATATGAATTTTGACTTTATAATTATTTTTTTTAATGATTATTTTAACATTAACTGTAGTAAGAAGGCAATGGGGAAGATCATTTCCCATACGTCATCTTTGGGGATATTGGGTGGATGGTATTTTTGAGGAGAGAAAGAAACGAAACGCAGATTAAGGGAAATTTTAATTTACTTGATAAAATAATAATTTACTATACTAAATCAAATCAGAATCATGCGCAAAATATCTTTTATGTTGTGGAGTGTTGCTTATCTCGTTTAGAGGTGGGAAGAGACTTTGGTATGGAACGTTACTCCTTGATGAATCTTGCACCAATTAACATTACATTATTTCGTTACTTACCCAGTAATTGTTTTGTGTTCAATTCTCACAAGTGACGACAAAACATACTTTGAAGTTGAGTATGGAGACATACAAACTGATTATAGTTATTATACTGATTATAGTTATATTATAGTTATTAACTATATAGCCAATGCATTACCACATATTCGTAGAATCTATAAAAAATATTATTAAAAGGTTACCTTTAAAACATTTTAAAGAATCAAGAGAATATTTGTCATATTTTGGCAACAAAGCAATCCGTGGTTTTGGAAATAGTGCCATATTGTGGCATAAAGCGCTCGAGTGGTTATGCTTTCAATGTAATTTAAATTTACTAAGAATTCACATCAACTTCAATTCAGATTTTGAGAGGGCCCTTGAAGCTTGAAGTTATATCATATATCGCTTTTTGCTTATTTTCGTAAATTTTCGCAACTTTATTAACAAAAAATATTATTTTCCAACTGTCTAAAACATAATATCTTTCAGTCCAAGTCAACACAAAAGCATTCACTCAAGATTTAAAATGATGAAAAAATAAATAAAAAGTCACAAAATAATTGTCCTTAATATCTCGATTCCAGACAAATAAATTGTAAGCCAGATAATATAGTGATAAAAATGCGGAGAGAAGCGAGAGGGAGCGTAGAGATGGGAAGAAAGATAGGTGAAACAAAGCAAGGCAGATTTACAGCTATTCCGCGTAAAAAAAACGTCTTTCTTCCACGTCTTCAAACGAAATGGACGCTTACAATTGTTTATGGCTCGCTATTTAAAATGTCCATTAAGGACGCAATCTTCTATACAAAGCATAAAAGATAAGTAAATATTATGTATGATTTGATAGAATTATTCATTTTATTGTGATCTTTATGACAGGAGCCGCGTGTAACTGGGTGCGAACAGCGCCTATATTCTTCCTTAAATACAAGATAAAGCCAGTAAAAAATTACAGCATTTTAGGTTAATATTTCTTTACTTAATGACCACTGAAACCCAACACGAAAAAGATAATACGGTAGTGAGGCGAGTAACGCTAAACGCCACGTAAAAGGAATTAAGCACTAAAATAAGCAGAAAAGGAGTTTTCTTGTAATTTTTACATCATTTCATTGTATTGTTTGATATAATTGAGCCATTAAGTAGTAAATTATTTTACTCTGTGCTACTTATTACACAAGCTTCTAAATTGTCTTTCACTGATCCAGCTGAGATGTAATTAGTTATTATTTGATTTGATCGATTGCCTATCAGAAACAAAGCTTAGGTACTTATAACTAACCTTCATTCGTCATGATTTTTTGTTTTCATGATGTATTCATTTTGATTTTTATCTGCTTTGTTTTCTGGTAGGATTTGTGTGCTTTAAGGTAGAATCATACCGGGTCGACGTACGTACGCATCGCTACGCCTAACAATGCTTAGCAATTATACACTTTCTATGAAAATGGCCACAGACATCGTACGTCGCGATACGTGTGGCCAATGTGATTCTAAAACATAAATTTTCATAGAAAATGTAAGGTTGCTAAGTATCCCAGATATTGTTAGGCGTAGTATATTGTTGTTTATAAAATATGTCCAAATCATTACAATTTTTTCCTGTTATTTATTTTTATTCTATTCCCTATTCAAATTCAAAGGATTTTGGACCCAGGTATTGTTTAAAAAAGCAATACGCTTAAAACTAACTTTCATTGGCCTCTGTAGGGTAAATTAATGGCATTAGGTTCGGAGCTAAACTAAGCCCTGCTGTCATTTAATTTATGTTCTCTCTCATTAGGTAATAAAGAGTGATATTATAAGCTATATTTGTCAGTTGGTTTGTTGCGTTATTAGTTTTTAAATCCATTGTTTTATTAATAAAATAGGATTCCGAAAATCCTTATTTCTATTTGCAAGCGGGATAAGCATTTCCTTAAAAAAATACTGGGCTAACTGGGTTTTTAACTTCTTAGAATTTAAATACTGCAAATTATAAAATAAAAGTTCTATTGTGTATAAATATCAAACATATTTATTTTCCGGTGTGTTTTTTCTATTGAAGTGATCTGAAAATGTAACAACTATGTTACTTACAAATCCTGATACTGAAGTTTCTTCAAAGGCAGGAAGACTTTAAATCCTAATCCTTTAAGTAGTGACTTTCATCCGGGGATACCACCATTCATACATTACACGCTTTAAAACATGTATAGTTTATTGCACAGCGGTAGAGAGGCGATCGCCTTAATGTAAGTTTCAGCAGATTGCTGCCTAAACATCTCACGTTACTGCAACAACCGCCGTGAATTCCAAAACAACCTTTTAACAACAAAAAAGAAAACCTTCATGGACCGGATGCGACAGTACAAAGGCTTGAAATCACTTCAGTGGTTCGTGGGAGGGAGGAAAAGAAAATTTCTTTGTAAACAGCCAAATTCAACAAGAATAATAAAAACTGATATAAAAACTGTGGAAAGAAAATTGGTAATCGTATTGTAAATTTTTCACCCCTTTCAAAAATTTATTGTTTGGCAAAAGACGTATACCAGGGCCGCATAGAAGAAAGAAGAACTTGCAAGATACCGGAACTGAGGAAACAAGAAAAAGAATCACAAAATCAGAAAGCGACGATCCATAATTCATTTAACAGGGCAAAGAATACACGTCCGGCAAACATGGCAAGTTGATTCACATCTGGTATTAGTGTATTTTATTTACAAAATCGTTTCGTGGAAAATTCTAACGTCCTGAACAAACACACGTAAAACGATTACTTTAATGTAATTATTCCGCGAGAGGCCTCATTCCTCTTTGTAGGGAAGTAGAAACGTAGCCTTAAGTTTAACTTAGTTACACAACCCCGAATTGACCGCATGAATAAGAACGCCTAAATAATAGTAGGGGTGCCGTACCAGTACCCTGTGATTTACTTTTCGTAACACGCGAACTCGTATGAAAATTATTATGACTAACCTACTATTGATTTATTCAGTCTATTTAACGGCTCAAACGAATAATTGACCGCCATTATATGGTGTGCTTTCAGTTACTATTGTAATATTTCAACGGTTAAGTATTCTTTTTATAATGCAGCCAATTTTAGATAAAAGCTTTATTATTTCTGAGAAGCTTTTGCGAGCCCAGTTTTATCTCGCAGCTTTTTCTTATAGAATGTTCAATTAAAATAAATAACTGAAAATGGTTTACCTTCAGCAAACTGCTTTTGTTTAAGTATTTTTAGCAGGATTTTTCTTTGTATTTATTTTCCCTGGTTGTGGTTCATCGAATTGGACTTGTAATTGTTGGAATGTTGTTGCCAAATATTATTTTATAAAGAATTCCGGTATATGGTACATTGGATTGTTGATGATTAGGTTTTTGAATTTTTTGTTGTTGTCAATTAATTTTAAAAACTATACGATATCCAACGGCCAGAAGCCAATAGAACTATGGAATCCTTAATTAAACGCCGAGAATAGTATATTGGAGAAAAATAAGTAATGTTGTGAGGTGTCTGACAATTCAGATCTGGTGAAGCTATTTCAAGAAAAGCGTTGATTTTAAATGATGGATCGCCATGACAATATGCAGAGGAAAAATATTTCGTTTTTTTTATGTGAATTAGTAATGTAATTTTGAAAAACATATTTAAAATAAAAGAAATCATTAAATTTATTTTTCGTATTTATCATAAGAGTAACTTTTTAAACTTAAAATAATATTAATAAATCTCAAAGAAGTTCAAAATAGAAGATGATACATAAAAATATTAAGGTTATAAAACTCCGATTGAAAACAGTATTAAAAAGCAAACTCTGGTGTCGATCGTGACTTTTCTTGAACATAACGACAAAATAACAATAAACTTAAAAAAACACTAATGGCTATAAGACCAAGGTTTTATACTTACGGTTTGAATAAATGAAAATCGGTCTTACCTGAAACAAAGAAATCAAAATATTAGTTTAGAATACAACAAATCGTATCAACTTATATTTAGTAATAAACTTTCGTACCTTTTTCCAAAGTTTACTTAAGACATAAGGGACGTTGTTTTCCACAGAGCCTCTCCTGTGTGGAGATAATGTAAAAAAAAAATAAGATTGCAGAAACGATTATCGTATTATTTATTAAATTCTACTGATTGATGTCAAGCTTCCTTACATTCTAATAAGTATTGTTAGATCAGACGAAAAAGTCCATTTAATAATACTAGAGTTTTATTTATAATATCGTAATATAACAGCACGAAAGCATTTCCAACAGTAATAACACTTCGATTCTAACATATTACACTGCGAAACAATGGTTGTTTTTTAGCCATTCCAGAAAATAAACAACATTCGTAGAAGGAAAACAGTGTAATTTGCACGTTATTAGGAGAAGTGGGTACTTACATGACTGGTGGAATGTGTAGTTTGTGAGTACCATGCCGTTTTCTAATGGGCAAAACACTCTGCCGGATGGAGAAAGTACTACATCTATCTGTAAATAAGTACCCTCCCACTTCACTTCTCGTAATTATATTAGCTAGCTAGTTCGCGAGTTCATTAAAGTGCAATGAAGAGTATGAATTATAATGTTTGTTCATATGAAGCAGTAACTTTGTGATGTGACATTATAATTTATTATAAAACAATAACTTTGTAAACACCACTCTTATTTTACAATAAAAATATATAAATTTGTTTTAGACCACTTTAAATTTTAATTAAACTCTACCGGTTTCGGAAGAACCCTTCCTTCGGCAGGAGAATATTAAAACAAAACAATACATTGTACAAGTTTTAACTACATTTACCTAATGGCATTCAAAACTTGGACCACGTTATAAATATATATTTTCTTTTAAAATATGTTAAACCAAAAGACTTTCCACAAGATTGCAATCCAAGTGGTTGTCAATCTTTTAAGAATTTTTATTTTTGAGGTTCATGAACCTCAAAATCAGAAATTCTTAAAAGATTAACAACCACAACAGGGCATGTGCCTAGCGTGGAAGTCGTAAAATCCTCAAAATATATAAATATCAGTTTAATGAATAAAAAAAAATAAAAAAAGATTACAAGAATTTGCTTTTGTAAACGATGACACCCCAGAACATGGTAAGGCGAAGATAGAACCCTAGCCAACTAAAGTACGCTTCCTAAAAACTATCAACTGTCAGACAAACAACATAGTTATTGCAAAAGGTTCAAAATGTACATATACCTTGAAAAATAAATGGGAACTTTAAAAACTTGATGTTACGGAAATACAACACGGATGGTCCTGACTTTCTAAAAACTAATTTTTGTCGTGATATAATATATTTTAACATTGCAAAACTTCTTTGATTTATCTTGTGCTACGATACGGTAAATCTGACACGTGTCTCGTGGGATAAATTTGACGTGGGGTAACTTCCAAAGAAGAGTCATTGAATGCCTATCATTAAAGATGCATGAAAATGAAAAGAGATTTTGATGTGTTATTCAGTCCAGAAAGTTTTGTCTTTGCTTTTCTCATATTCCGTATATTTCCGTAGGGATCAAGCATTTATTTTTTTGTATTTCTCAAGGATGAAATTTTTAAACAATGTTACAGGAACCAAATAATATGTCATGGTGTAGAATTATTAATTTAAAAAAAATCTTTTACAAAGAACATTATAAAAATCAACAAGAATTAAGTGTTTGGAATCGTGTATTGGAGTGGACGATATCTAATTGAAATTTTAATTTACATGCGACAAATTTGTGTTCCAAAGAATATCCCTGAATTGTAACATAAATTTATGAAAATCAAATTTTTTTTTAAATTTTCTGTTTTATTTTATATTTTATTACATTTGCTTAATAAATACAGCAACACTATTTTTTAAAGCATTTAATAATTTAATAATAATCACAAATGATTTCCTAAGCTGCCTCTAAATTAAAAAAAAAGTATTCTTTCATAGCCTAGAGTTTATAGTTTTAAAAACAAATAAATAAACTAGTACATATCCGTACTTGATTTCTGCTACAACTTTTGATTAAAAATTATTGTTTATTTTGGGTGGCTATTTTGACCTGAAATCTAAGTTTAAGAATCATATGAAAAGTCAGAGCAAAAGCAGAACTCTATCAAGAAATATTTTGGATTAAAAAGGCTAAAATAAACTCATTCTTAACTTGTATTTTATAATCTTAAAAATATATTGCATTTTCCATAATATTTTTTTCTTCTTCCAAAGAATTACAAATCATTAATTTTTATTTGTTTGTTTCGATAATAACTCACACTAGATAAAAAATACGGCCTTACACTTACCACATTTGCTATTTTTATTTTTCATTAACGAGTCATCTGTCCTAAGCTTCAGGCGAGTGACAGCTGAGAGGTTAAAAAATAAAATGCGATTTTAACCATTATGTATACAGAAACTGTACAAGGACAATGTCAAAATCGCTTGCGCCAATGTCATTCCAGACTTTGCTTTTATTAGAGCACTCTAGCTCCTCGGAATGCTTTGATATAATTTTCTATAAAATATGGCCTTAACCTCTAACTGTCATCTGACATTCAAAAATGAACTGAAATGTACTTTTTTCAGCACATTAATATATTACGTTGGCAATGCTCTATGCTTATATGAATTTATATATATTTTTACATCAATATTCAAAGGCGAAATACTTGCATGATTATTTTTCATTTTGTGATTGTTCTTTGGTGAATATTTGAACACAGCTTTATTTTGCACAAAGTTTGTTGCAATAAATTATACAGGTTTTGACCGTAGATACTAAAATGGCTAGATGAGCCCACCAGGGAAAGGCCAACAAACCTAGGGACACGGAGCGGGGAGGGGCGTTATCGTCTATTTTTCTGTGATTTTTCAGAAAATTAATCTTACAGTATAATCGCAACTCGCATTGTAAGATCACGATCACGATCACGATAGGAACTTCTTAGTCGTTTTTATAATGGCGCGTAAATTGCTGGCCAAACTAAAATTTATAAAACGGCTGAACAAAATGGAATATTTGTGCGAGTGTGATTGAAGCAAGTAGTGAGACAGAGTTGTTTGGCGGTCTAACCTCTCTGCCTACCCATGTGGTGGAACCATCTGATGGTATTGTGGTCTGTTGGGATGACAGAACTAGTAGTTATGGACTTGCGACGACTTATGAATGTCATTCAAGCGAGGAATTTCTAGACTGAACCGGTATAGGTTTTGTGAGCTGATATCGCACAACCAACCGTATCCCATTTCAGTCACCGCCGTGTCTGAACCGGTGTAGGTTTTGGAAATACGCCTCCCGGTGTCAAAAATATGGTCACGTGGTTTTGACTCCAGCTCGTCAAAATAATATCCAGATTTCATATTAGGCAAGTCTATTAATTTGAATGTCCATGGTTTTGACGGAATATTTGAGTTTAATTTCGGAAGTTAAATCCCGCTTGCACAGTCCTGTCAACACGACCATAATATGCACATATTGACACTGATGCAAAATTGTTAAAATTAATTTTAACTTTCAGCAAACACGGGTAAATATTGACTTACTAATGATGCAGGTTTATATGACTTGGTATCTGTTATTAAATACTACATTACTAAAACTGTAACATGTAATGAAATTGTTGTTAATTATTTCCGAAAAATAGATTTAATTTAAAGTAACATTTGCCGGGATGTTATCATATTTATCGTGGGATTTGTGAACCTAAAGGTATGGAATTAAGTCGCGATTATTGACTATCAAAAACTAAAAGCATCAATTTTATTTATATTATAAATATATTTTTTGGATGACAAATCATTAGAGAGGCTATCAAAATTACCTTTCGGATGAACACCGTTAGTAAACTTTAAAAATCGTTAGTGATTCAGATTTAGAACTTTAAATTTTTAATTTTCAAAAATCTATCAAAAATTTAAATAAAAAAAGGTTTTATATATGGAATTATTATTATTAAAATAAAATAATGAAGATGCCTACTTTATCGTTTGTCTGCAAGGATCAGGTCCTATTACGAAAAACATTACGCAGGAATATTCCACATCACGCACTTAAAAACCAAATTAGCATGTTTGAATATTTTAATTCATTGTGCTTTAGGATACTCGGAAATCCCCCAAGGGAATTTTGATAAACACATGGTAGGTGAAGAAACCGCAAATCATGGGTCCGAAATCTATGTAAATAGTAGGTACTAGTGCAGTTCCTCTTGGTTGTTCCTGGCAGAATCTTGCACTCGTGATAGCCAACCCCCGATGGAAGAGGATGCCGGAAGGAATGTGAAAGAACAACGTACCATTTTGCCAAAAATGACGAAAATTGATTTATCTCGTGCCAATTTATATTTCACAATATCGCAATGTCGTAATATCCAATCCAATCGGTGAGTCGGTGGTATTCAATATAATGTAGGTATTTAGCGAATATAAATTAGGAATCACTGATGAAGAAAATAATAAGGACAACTATCCATAAAAAATACAAACAGAAAAAAAAATTTCAAATAAAACTTCTTCGGGAAGGTTTTCACTTTGTGATGGTATTATTTATTTTAATAAAAAGATAAATAACTTTGTTTACATCACTTTTTTTTATACACAACCAACATGTTTTGTAAACGATGTTCACATCATCAATTTGAGTTTACATTTGATCCTGATGATGTGTTGATTGTATATAAATAAAAGTAAAGTAAACAAAGGTATTTGTTTTAGAAAACTCAATCGAAAATCTGAAACAGAAAAATCAGAAAAATATATGGATACACATCTATCCGTATCTTTTTTCTGATTTTTTAGGTTTAACTCATATTATAAATTTAAAAAAAATTAAAAATATATATGTGCGTTTTTAATAAAAGGAAATAAATGATTGCGGTCGCAACTGGCACTCGAATCTAGATCGTCTAGCTTTACAGGGACTTGCGTCTCTACCTATTTTATCGAGCAAAGGCAAGAACCATTTAAAAATAAAAGCAAACTCAGATGGCAGTAATTGTACTGTTCTAGTTTAGTACTGCCACAAGAGTCAAAAAAGTTTTACCTCATCCGTGCATAAAGGTTGGATGCACTCATATATTTTTTGATGAAGAACTGGTAAGGCGACTTGAGGCATTCGAGATGTGGATCTACAGAAGAATACTAAAAATAAGCTGGATGGACAGAGTTACGAATGAAGATGTTATGGTTCGGATGAATAAAGAAAAAGAAGTTATTAAAACAATAAAAATCTAAAAACTTCAATATCTAGGACACGTGATGAGACATCCGGAGAAGTACGAGATCTTGCATCTCATAATGCAGGTAAAGATTGCCGGAAGACGGGGTCCTGGAAGAAGGAGGACATCGTGGCTGAAAAACTTGAGACAGTGGTTTGGCCAGTCTACTGTAGAGCTGTTCCGGGCCGCAGTAAACAAAGTCCGCATAGCCAACATGATAGCCAACGTCCGTTGAACGGACAGGGAAGAATATATTTTTTAGTGAAATTGCTATATCGATTTTTAGCGAGTTCTGGTTAAAAATTCAATAAATTAACGGTAAAAAAACTTTGTCATTAATATGAACAATTCTATTCATGAAATATATAAGTACTACTGCACTCCACCATTTTGTTTTAGATATTTGCTACCTGGGATGATTATTTAATAAAGTGCTACTACCTTTAGCAAATAACACAGAGGAACGTAGCCAACGTAAATATGAGGTGCCATTAACAATCCAATATACAAGTAGTAGCGAGTATCACACATTTCATGTTTATTAGCTTTCAGCATTTCTGCGCCACCGAAATAGAAGCTACATTCTGAATACAGAGCGGATCGCCAACCAAATTACCGCGAACTGTATATTCTCTACTATGCGACGCTTTTCAACTGCCTTTGAGATGCAATAAAATGGTGATTGCGAAAACATTTGTTTTTATGTGTCACAATGTTACTTGCATAACACAACCGTGAATCCAGATATGTTAGATCCTCTAACATCACTAGCCAATGGTAGACTAGAATAAGTTCCAATCAATCTTCAGTCTCGATATATTGATAACGCTCAGGTGTCGATAATGTTATTTTTAATTATTATTGATTTCAGTCGTAATTTCCTGAAGAGAATAGGTGGATAATGAACAAATTGAGATAGGCAAGAATAAAAGAGGGGATGTAGTGTTGCAAGGATTTTTTAGTGAAACGTGGTGTCACCACCGAATCAGAGCACAAACGACTCCGGATTCAATATAATAACGCAATTTCTAGCACCAAGCACCACTCCTGAGTGAGCGATGAGCACAAGCTCACTCAAGAACATGCCCTACATTAATTTTTAACTTATCCATAGATTTTTTTTTCTGTTCTTCTTATTTCATTACGTCCCGGAATAAAACTTCATAATAATATTATTATCGGAAATAAGTCACTTATTGAATTATTAAACACCATGATGTAATTTAATAGTCTCAATTCACGAATATAATAAGTCCAAAGAAATTACTAGATTTTCTCATTTTTTTTAGAGCATCCCAATATTATGTCTTTTTCCTTTGTTATAAAATATGTAGGTATTTAAATTAAAATATTATTATTTTTTACGTGAATGCCGAAAGGTCCCAACTGCTCTCATCCACGTGGAGCCAGTGAGATTATGGCATGCCCAATTGGGGTGTGTTGTGAGGTTAAAGGTGGTTTGGAGAGGAAGAAGAATGAATAAGGATGGTGGGGACATATCTGGCTATTCAGGTCTGGTCACGAAACAAGGAAGTCATTTCAAGCAACGTTTCAATTCCAAATGATTGTATCTTCCACTCTAGAACGTGCTGCAAGCATAATTTATATTATTTTAATTGATTAAATTGTGAAATAACACAATTCAATTCAATAAAAAACTATTTCCTCACTCCTCAATCACAGAAGACGTCATTCTTAGCTCACTGTCAATGCACATTTTATTATAGTTGAATGCGTTAATGATTTCAAATGCATGTACCTTATGGGAAACAAAGTCATGGTTATGCCAAAACCGGTCGTCAAGTTCTCACAAAATATATTAAGTTGCAGTTTTTCATTATTTCCCTATCTTCTGATGTCCTCTCCTATCGGAGATTGGCTATTATCAGAGCAACCTTCACCTGACAGGTAGAACTGCACTTGTACCAGCCACGTAGATTTCGAAGCTCGGACATTAGGCGTATTTCACTGTTACGTCTACATCATCATTTAAAAATGTTAATTTCAGATGATTTTGACAAAACAAAGGTTGGCAACCTACGCCATGTAGAATAACCAAGGTATAGACGTTGCAGTAATATATTCCTTGCATTATTGTAATAGATAACTTACCACCATTGGATATTGTCGGCAGAGCTTTATTAAGGAGAAACCGAGAGTGCAGTGGAATACTAATGTGTTCCCAAAGTTGGTATTGCATGTTGGAATCTAATTTCAGTAATAACTTCACGCGAATTCCATACGATTTATGACCGGACTGCAGTTAGAAGTACATCAATTAAATTTTGTGTATTAGCTTAACCTACATTAAAGAGCGGAATTTAAATCAGGAAGTATTTAATGACGTTTTTAATCAAATATTATTAAAACTTTTTGTTTTTGAATCATCTCAAATGATTTTTTTTCCTTCGGTAATTCGTTTTTGAAGAGTTATTTCGTTTTTGAAGAGTTTTATTTATTAGTAAACCTACACCTAGAAGCTTTAGAAATTATTTATTTTAGAACCCGGCGTGCACAAATAAATTTTATTTGATTAATTTGTGTTATTCACAATTAATTATTAAATAATAATATTTAGTATATTTTTGCGGCACGTTCCAGAAAGGAAGATATTCTCAGAATCGCCCTAGTACAAGACCAAAATTCATAATTGACACCCAGCTTGAAACGGCTTAAGCCATATTTGGTTATCATATAGATGATTCATATACAAAAAAAAACATTTATTTATACGTAGCTAACATAATATTATTAATATGTAAATCACGTTTCCTTGTTTTTACTCATCCTATGTGCCCTCCCCCATCCCAAGTCTCCACCCAAATTTTTGTACCTGTATGATTTTTAATTAGTTCATTTAATAACTATGTTTGATTTTAAAATGAGAATTTTAAATTGGTTATCCCTTTTCCTTGCGTACCTTGTTTTTCTTAATCACATAACTAATGCATGAAATATTTCAGTCAGTAATTAGAAATTCCAGTGACGCGAAAAACGCGGAGGGGAGCGAACGTCGATGCGCACGGCTTGATCAGGCGAGGCGAATGATAATAAATTTAAATAAGTACTTGTAGAAAATTAATATATGTATCTCATATGTATCTCAAGGAAGACTCCGTAGTTTCACCCATGGTGGCTGTATTGTACATATAGTTGGTGTAGGTAGCTGTTTTGAAATAGTCATCATAATATATTAGATCTAAAAATAAAAAAAAAAAATAAAATAAAAAAAAAAAAAAAAAAACTATATTAGATCCATTAGTAAAGGCTCAAAAATTGATAATACGGACTATCTACAAAGTACATTACATTCATCCCACAAAGGACTTATTTAAAGACTTTAAAATACTTAATATACAATCCCTATATGTAAAATTCATTTCTTGCTATTTTAAATTTAAATTTATTAAAAAATATGTTTTTGAATCAAAATATAATACAAGATATTCCAACCAATGCAACTATATAATTCCAGTAACAAAAACCTCAATGGCCCAGTCACAGTTTAACTTTCTTGCTCCAAAAATCTTCAATAACTTAACAATTGAAATAAAGACAATAACCAAATATCACACTTTCAGGAAGACGCTTGGAGACTTTTTGATGAGTGAATGTGATAGAATTAGAAGCCTGTTTATATAATCTAATGTACTTTTTTTCTCCTTTCTATTTTCTACTTTTTATTATAATTTTTCCAATATTTAACATGATTTATACTAATTCCATGTTTATACTAGACTTCATATTTCATACAATGTAACTATACTATATTGGTCACCATGATACAGGCAGCCGCCTAGTATGGTGATTTAATATATCAACTTATGTAAATGTCACAATAATGTAACATGTATTAAATAAATAAATAAATAAATATTATACAGACACAAGGTAGTAGGTTGAGGTAAGTTAAGCATCATAATATTCTAAGGACGCAAGTAATACATTATAGTGAAAAGAGTGCAGATACATTGTACAAGATTTACAGGTGTAGACAAGAGTTAAACATAATAATGATACGTAGGTACAATGTAGTGAAAAGAAAAAATAAAGAATATACATGAAGTGAGCTTAATCGAAAAGAGAATAAACAAAACCAAAGTAGATGATATTAGTGCCAATATTTTTAAAATATTTCCAAATAGTTATGCAATATTAATCTATATTGTAGGTCTAGCTGTATAGTTTAAGTACTAAGTTAATTATTATGTTTGGTTTGGAGTAAATAGGTTTTGGAAGAATAGTGTTCCTTTAGTTTTTATCCAGTCTGTGATTTGTTTTTTTAGTTTATTTGTTGGTGAATTTTCAGCAGATTGTTTCAGAGAAGGTGGCATGCAGTTATACAGTTTAATGGAATAGTAGTTAAAGGATCTTTGTCCGTGGGTCGTGTGCTTTAGCGGGATGTTAAGTGTTAGGTTTGTTGAAGACCGGCTTGTTATTGAGGACTGAGAAAGTGAAGGGATATGTAGTTTGAATTTGAAGAGGTGAAGAATAGACGATTTAGCATAGAGTTGTCTGATTGACAGTACATCAAGCATCTTGTAAATTTTTTCAGACTCTGTGTCATATGCTACTTGAAGAATTAGTTTGATAGTTGCCTTTTGTGCTTTTTCTAAAGGATCTAGAGAAATATTACTTGCACTTCCCCAAGACAGTAGACCATACATGATTAAAGATTGGGAAAGAGCAAAGTAAATAGATCTTAGTATTGTGCGTGGGAAGATATTTTTTATATTATTTAAGAGGTACATGATTTTTTTAAGCTTGGTTGTAATTAAGTTAATGTGGTCATTCCAGCGTAGGTTTTCGTCAAATATGACACCTAGATATTTTATTTGTTTGACATTTTCTATGATTTCGCAATTGCATGTTGAGAAAGGTTGGGAGCAGTCGTGTAATTTCAGAGCGAAAGTTGGAGGAGGTTGACCTCTTTGAGTTATACTATGTGTTATGAATTTAGTTTTTTTTGTATTTAGAGTTAGTTTGTTTTCATTGAGCCATTGTTTGATGACAGCAAGACTTTTCTCAGCTTTAAGGAATGCTATGATCCATGAGTCAGCTTGACAAAGTATTACGGTGTCATCAGCGAATGTCACAATGATGCCTTCTGTAATTAGTTCACAGATATCATTAATGTAGATAAGAAACATTAGGGGACCTAGAACACTACCCTGGGGCACTCCGTAACTGATCGGAAGGGGTTCGCTTTTCTCGTTGTTGATAATGACTTGTTGAGTTCTCTCTGACATAAAACTTTTCAGTAAGTTAAGTTCATTTCCAGTAATGCCGAGTTTAATAAGTTTCTTAAAAAGTATATCGTGAGATATTGTATCGAAGGCTTTACATAAGTCTAGGTATATTGAAATTACTTTTTTCTTTGAGTCAAGGTTAGAATTAATAAAGTCTGTAACTGAGGTTATAGCGTGTTGTGTATTTCTGTTCTTTCTAAAGCCATACTGGTTCTTCGAGAGTAGATGGTTTATTTCTAGGTAGTGGTAGAGCTGTTCTTTGATAGCTTTTTCCAGAATTTTTGACAAAGTATTTAGAAGAGTGATAGGTCTGTAGTTGTTGATGTCATTTTTAGGCCCTGACTTATATATAGGAATTACTAGTCCATTTTTTAAGCATCTAGGGAAAATACCTTCTTTTAGGCTACGGTTTATCAGGTGTGTAAGTGGATTGAGAAGTTGGTCACTTAGAGTTTTAATGGTTATAGCGTCTATGTTGTCAGTACCTGCAGCTGAGCTGTTCTTTAATGATTGTATTATTTTAATTGTCTTATCACATGAGATGGTTTGTAGTTTAAATTGTCCATCATGATTGGAGTTGGGAGTATCTTGTTGGATCGATGAATGTAGATTCTCTACCACAGTACTTGTAATGTTTTCTGCCAGAATGCCTCCAATGTTTGTGTAATGTTTGTTAATGTAATTTAAAACTAGTGTAGGATTGTTCTGGAAGAGGATTTCTTCATTGTTTATGATGATATTTTTGATATTATCGTCATTGAATTTTTGAGTGCAAGTACTTTCCTTTAGTATTGACCATACACTTTTGGGATCATAGTTGGCTTCTATCAGTTTATTTCTGAAGTGTAGCTCTTTAGCTTTTCGTATAATTTGAGTGCATAGATTTCTATATCTTTTGAAGAATGAATAGAGAGTAATATCAGAAGGATTGAGATTGACTTGTTTATGTAATTTGTCTCTTTTTTTAATACAATTTAAGATGCTTTGAGTTATCCAAGTTTTTAATTTTTTTTTGCGGTGGGGTATAATTTTTGTTGAGGTTTTGGTATTTTGCGTGATGATGGTTTGTAAGTATGTAATGAAGTAGTGCCAAGCCTTGTCTGTTGACGTTATACTCCTTAAATGCTCCCATGATTGTTCATCTAAACATGATTTTATGTTGTCATAGGCAATATTCTTAATTGTGAAGTAGCGTTGAGTAGGAAAATTTGGAGTTGGTGTAGTCAGGCCTAACAAAGTTGTATAGTGGTCCGTAATGGAGGATTCGAAGACTATGCTATTAATATAATGTTTTGATTTTACCATAATATGGTCTATACAAGACTCAGAGTTTGTGGTTACCCTAGTGGGGGTATTAATTGTACTGAAGATACCATGTTGCATCAGCATCAACAGGTAATCGTGGTTTTGTGGGTGACCATTAGGCAGTATATTAATATTAATATCACCTGCTATTATAATATTTTTAAAGGAATTTAATTTATTTAAATGACTATTAAGGGAAGATATGAATGGTGCGATGTCATGTGTGGATGGTGATCTGTATAGTGCAAGTATACAGGTTTCTTCGTTGACTATTATTTGTAAACAGTTTGAGTTATCAATGAAAATTTCAGAAACTAAACTATTAAGGTTATTATGAAGATAGACCACGACACCGTCGTTTTGTTTTTTATTATTTGACGTGTGGTATTGGGTGTAATTTTGTTTGTGTTTCTGGGTGAAGGTGTTTGTAATCCAACATTCTGTAAGAATAATTATATTAAAATCTGTAGTAAAAGTATTGGTTAGGATGTCGAGTTCATCGTAATTTTTGTTGAGAGAACGTATGTTTTGATTTAGTATAGTTAGTGAAGGTGGGCTAGTGAGGATTGTATCACATAATTTCCGATCTGCAGTAGTGTAATGGTGGTGCAAGTTATTAAGATTCATTTTCAATAGATCAGCCATGTTAATATTAAGTAAATTAGGAAATGTAAATTTGAGGGGTTAGTGATTTATGGATGAGCCCCCATTTTTTTAAGATCATTTTCGTGTTTAATCTGAATGGTTTTTTCTCCAGGTCCTTTACGTACAAGCAGTCTACTCGCTTTAAACCACACAAATTGGAAGTGAGTTTCTTTTGCAGTTTGTTTAGTTTTCCATAATAGTTCTTTAAAGTAAGGTGAAAGCACTTCACTGATGTATATCGGCGAACTCAAGTTAATTGTTTTGGCCGCACTTTTTACTGAGAGAATCGAATCCCTAGTTTTAGGGTTGTGAAAAGAGATATGCAGTTTGTCCGGGGTGTTCCGTCTGCGGTCTTGTGTCCTGGTCACCTGACGAATGTCCTGTTGTGGCAGGGGCAATCCCAGCAAGCTGGCTACCCGAAGTACAGCTTCCGTAGGTTGTTCGCCCGGCTGCAGTTCCACTCCCGCCATCTCCACACTGTCAGATAACTTCTCTTGCTCAAGTTCTGCAAGTCTACACTCAAGGCTAGAGATTCTAATGTTATTCTTATCGTTAACCTCACGTAAGAACTTGGTTTCTTTGTGCAGATCCTGCATTTGTTTGAAGCTCGTCACAAGGTCTTCATACTGGTTACATATGAATTCGCTACTTTTCTTTAAGTCTCTGATTTCTTCTTCGAACATTTTTTTCATTTCAGTAATTTTGCTGTCAAAATGTTTGGTGATTCGTTCGAATAAGACATCAGTTTCTGAACCGGAATTCAAGGACGGTGAGCTCGATCGGCTTATGCATTTCGGACAGTTCCAAGTTAATTTGTTTTTAACGGCCATTCTTTTGAAATTTGAATCAGAGATGTTGACGCAGGTGTTATGAAATGCAGTATTGCAGTTGGCACAGGTGAGTGCAAAGTCATTTTTCGAGATCAAGTTAAGACAGCCTTCGCAGTTCATTTTTACAGTATGATTCGTTTATATGTGTTTAATAAAAGTTTATATGTGGAGTCACAACACTGTTTCAGGTATTAAAACGTTACTTTTAATGCTTAGTTTTATATGTGTTTAATAAAAGTTTATATGTGGAGTCACAACAATATCAAACTGACAGCTGGCCGCCAAACAAAGTATCTTCGCAATAAGCGTGGACAGTTCGATCGAAAGTTTACCAAATGTTACTTTTAATGCTTAGTTTTATATTTGTTTAATAAAAGTTTATTTGTGGAGTCACAACACTGTTTTAGGTATTAAAATGTTACTTTTAATGCTTAGTTTTATATGTGTTTAATAAAAGTTTATTTGTGGAGTCACAACACTGTTCCAGGTATTAAAACGTTACTTTTAATGCTTAGTTTTATATGTTTTTAATAAAAGTTTATTTGTGGAGTCACAACACTGTTCCAGGTATTTAAACGTTACTTTTAATGCTTAGAATTCAAAAATTTTGTCAGAGCAATAATTTGAGGTTGTTTACAAGTTGACGTATTATTGTGGTGAAACTACGGAGTCTTCCTTGAGAGTCTCAAGGGGGATACTGTGCTATCACTTATGACGGCATAATAATACATGCGAACACCTCAGCACAGGTTCTCCTAGTGAGGTGTTCACAAGACATAACCACATTAGTTTTAACCATTTACATGCAGTTGCCGAACATACTTCACTCTACTACCTACTATGTTTTATATTAAGGATATTTTTTGTTTTACTTTCACCTATTGTATTTATAAACTGTATGTAAGAGTATAGAAATGAATAAATAAATAAATAAATAAATAAATAAATGTATATATTTTATACATGTAAACATATATATATATATATGGACATACAGATGGAACTAAAGAAGTATTTACTTCAGTCGTGTGGTCTAAAGCACACTCTTTTTTTTTTAATTGAGAGTTGTTGATAAAAAAAAATTGAATGATTAAATATGGCAATGAGTTTGAGCTTCCAAAATTTATTCCTAATAAATAATAGAGATAATTTAAATAAATTTAACGGCTGGGAAAAAATTTGAAAAAATTACAACATCGTTAAAATCGAAAAAGCTGGTACTACTCATGTTAAGCAGAACCCGGATTATTCCCGACAGATAATTTCATTTCGTAAAACTTGCCAGTAAAAAAATCGTCATCAGCATTATTCGTGGAGAAAGAATTTCGGTCCCAGCAACACATTGGTCTCTTGACGTGACAGGCTGCTAACGCTGGCGGTCGACGAGAGGTGATTTTCTATTTATTTGGCGCGAAAACTTAATTTAAACTCAACCGTTTGAATTGACAGGAGCTTTCGCCACTATTTTTTGGCGCATTGGATCGTGCAGGAATGTCCGTTTTATTTAAAATTATTTATCGTTTAGCTGGAATTTTGGCTCAATGGTTTACGGCGTCATCATAAAAATAATTTATTTACATTTTGGCACTAAGAACTATAAAAGAATATTATTTTACTACCTTCTAAAAAAAAGAAAACTTTTAAAATTACACCCTCTTTGTTGCAGATCGTCTACTTGAACTTGTTTCAGAAATAATGAATCATTTTTTTTAAACCAACACTCTACAAGAATTTAGGGATGTTCTTTACCATTATCCAGAATGTCTAGACTCGTAAGTCACAGTCCTGATTTTTTTGGTTTAAGTCGTTATGATTTTTATGCAAGTAATACGAGTATTAACGTCTTCTAGTCTTTCAGGTTTTTTGACTAATAGTTTTCTTTCTTATGTATGTTTAATGTCCTACTTTTATTTGGTATACTTTGATATATATATATCCCCTAACCTTTATTCCAAGTATTTTATCTATTGTTTAAAATTTTGCGTGATCCATGTTGTAAATTTAATGGCGCATAGTGGCTAAATAATTAAACAAATCTTATTATTTTTTCGCATCGTTGGAAAATTGGTATTGGTTTCGATTGTCTATATGGGTATTATGGAGATTCTTCAACATTTTGATCGCCTGCACAATTATCATAGAGCATATCTGGTAGACTGGGCAGTACTGGGTGCTCTTCAATAATATGCTTTGTGGTGTGAACCTGTCCGCATACATACGATGCGGGATCGTTAAGTCCCCATTTGTGCATCATGAACGCACAATGACCTAACTGCACAGAATTTCCGAGAGAGAGCTAACCCCGACTGAATAGATAACTGGATTACTGGAACCAACGAACTGACCATAGCACAGGACCCTCCATAAATAGTGATCAAAGTATTTGAAGATTGTATCATGTCTTCTTGTCTTTAAGGCCACCATGATACAAATAGCATTACCGGGTATGGTATTGCGCTCATTCTTTAGCCAATATTTCGACAGCATTACTTGTGACGTGTTCATCATCAGGGCTGATGTGTAAATTCTGGTAAAGTGTTTGTTTATGTTTAAGCATGTTTACGGTTACCGTATTATATCAATCATCTTAATTGAATTTTCTGCATTTAGTTTTGGTTTGGCCGGTAATATCGGACACCAAAAACTATTAGCGTCGTCTCTATCTATTTATGCGTTTTTTTTGGATTACAATTTTACTCGCAATTATCTCTTTGGCCACAAATCCAAATAGCCGGTTTCAAATTTTAAATTTTGTTCAGTTATTCAAAATCTCAAATTATATCCAGCATTAGCGATGATCATAACACAATCGTTGTTGCAATTTCTTTATTCAACGACTAGAAGACGTTTTTGGAGATACTATGCGTCCATTTTCATGGTGGAGAAAGTGGAAAATATACATATAAATACCATACATTGAATCTCGGTGAATCGTATAATTTGTATCCCTTTGTCATATTAGGATCAAGGTCTCATCCCTATTCTGGGTTACTTAAGCGGTGCCATCCCCTTGACATCTCTTGTCAAAAATTTTAACTTTGTATTAAATTTAAAATTATTAATCATGATAATCAATCTTAGATCAAAACATTTAATTATTACTTAATCCTACCAACTATCCCTTAATCCTACCTTACTAACTTTGTGCTTTTTTATAATTCTGATCCGGGCAATGGGACTTGTGTGGATTTCATTAAAAATAAAAATAAATTCTTGGTAAATGTGAACCTCTCTTACAACAAAGTTGGTCAACTTTTAGTTGAATTGAATGAAGTTGACCGGTGCCGAAGTTGTTTCAAGTGCTAGTCTTCATTGGAGTCCACACGGGTGAATGGATCGCTTCGACTTGAATGCGATTATTTTGTTTGCCTTTATGCGTTGACCCAAGTGTTTGGTTTTCTGAATTCCAGAATGACTTGTCGAAAACTTGTTGAAAGTGATTGGGTATAATAATATTTTGGTTTGTAGATCAAGATCAAAGATATAGCTGACTTAAGAACTGAAATAGAAAAATCTAAGAGAAAATTATTAAAATTAAATTAAATTGATTTTTTTTTCTTCTAATTCTACTTTCTGCCACTAATAATAATAAAGTCTATACATTTCAATAAACCATATTTTCCATCTCTGAAAATTATCATAAAGTTTAAAAAAAAATTCTTAACTATTCCTATTCTGTTATTTTTACATTAGACCCGCCCAGGAGGAGACCCTATCTTTGAGGTTGCTGTGTGGAGGTCATTTTATGGAGAGGAAGGAGAGGAGAAAATCTAGGAAGAAAAAAGGTATGAAAGGTGGGTAGGTATCTGGGGGTCAACTTGTCCAGGAATTACGGAATCCATCCCTCCCACTGTGGTGCAAGGCGATGGAAAGAGTCTGGCTGGAATGGTCAAAAGGTCTCCATCAATCAGTATTTGCCACACAGTAGGTAAGCAAATGCATCCGTCGCCAAAATCTAGAAAAACCTCATCCCATGAGCCCAGACACCCCTGCTAAGTCACCTGGAGTGACCTAAGGGCAGAGGTGTTGATTATCCATTATACATTACATTTATGGGCGACGGTACCCATACCCGCCTTCCAAATTGAATTAATACTATCGTTTCAATTAAACCTGAACCTTTATATTCTTCAATAAAATTTGTAAATGAATATTCAATCGCTTAGACTTTTTTATTACAGAAAGCTGTAAACTTTGTAAAATTTTTAGTTTTTTTAGTTAGAAAATTAGAAAATGTTTCTTATGTTCTCGGTTTTTAAATAATTACGACATTAGCTAATTCCCCAGATTGTACTTTCTGTGGCCTGGAGCTTTGAAACTTTAAGGCAAATGCTCAAGTATTATAACAAGCTTATGAATGTTGCCTTCTGTTTTTTTAAATAATAAAGTAGAAATACTTCCATTTCATTTTCAGGGATATAATTTTTAAAAATTAAAGTTTTTAACAATATTATAACATACTTAGTTTTTCAAAGATCACTGAATGATATTTTTATAATGAGCTATCGCATACATTTTTATATTTTTTCTATATATCGATAATGTGGAAACTTGTACCTATCTTTTCTTTTTCTGTTTTATGCGCTTTTTTGTAATATTAACATGAAAAATTATTTAATTATAATAGTAACATAAAGTGGAAATTAAAAAAATCAATCCAACAATAGAAAGATTAGGAAAATTATTGTACATTTTTCTTAGAATACGAAACATACAGAATTTTAAACTATCTATTTTTCACTAATTCAATCCGTATTAGAATATGGAATTGTTGGCTGGGGTGGTGCATTCTAAACTTTATTGCCTTTAGAATTCATTTTAAGAATATTATTAACAATAATTTATTAAAAACCAAATGTTTTAACCAATTACCCCTTAACTTAAGATTGGAAACAAATGATGAAAAATTCAAAAACTCAATAAAAACTCTATATCAATAGCATATTAGAATAAGTATACTTAATATTACAAAAAAATATCTCAATATTATTATATTGGAAATCCTTTTTTTGATCTTTTTTCTTTTCTTCTTTTGTATCCTTTTTTACTTTTCTATTTCATATTATTTGTTATATATTTACAAAAAAAAAATCATGATCCTAAGACTTTCTAAAAATATATGTTAAATTGTTGTTTACTTACTTTTTTCCGCCTTTACACACAAGCATTGCTTGAAAAAAATGGGAATCACGATGTATGTTTTTAAATGTATTGAAATTAAAAAATTTAAATAAAATAAATATATATATGTATATATAGAATACACAGACGAAATGTTAAGTCTGTTCTATGTGTTTTTTTTGGGTTTTATTTATTTAATATTTGCATTTTTTGTATTTTATACAGTGTTGCAAATGAATATAAAAATAGGCTTTCTTCGCCATAAAGAGACAAGAATATTGTGTTTAGTGAGGGAATTCATGCTAAATTATATGTAAGTAATTAAATAATAAAATATTTCAAATAATAACAGAAAGATTAGTAAGAAAAACTCAATACATAATTTAATAGAGATTGCTCAAGTCAGCAGCATCAATCAATAGGAATGCAACACTTGATTGACAAAAGCCTGAAACCAGTTTACAGTTTATGTTGGCTGCATGAAAACAGGTCAGAACCCCGATCCTAACCCGCCTTACAACGCTACCCAACTGGGTGATATTTAGTTCCCCTGTCTTTACACTATGCTGATAAGGGCATTCTTGTAAGCACTGAATTCAAATTTTTAAAATAAAAATTACAATAAAGTTTCACTCGATTACTTTACCGGGTATCGCTCTAAAAATCGTCTCTACAATTCAACACTGACTAACTTTAAAGTGGTTTAAATTATTTTCCAGTGTTGCAATATTAGTGTCATGATATTTAATTTAAAGCTGTGAGTGAGCGTCTCATATTTTACTTCTTGAATCAAATCCAGGGTAGGACGTGCTATCGTGGAAGCAAATGCAGCTTCATTGCTGCAAACTAAAGCAGTTTCATTAATGATTTCTCCTCCTGCAATACCGCTCTGGACATTTCAACTGGAATATTCGGCAGGTACGTACTAATGCTTTAGCTAGTTCTATATCTACCTATATAGGCTTATACTTATATCCAGTTATATCCCGGAGATTCCACATCCGCTAGGTAAGTTCTACTCAAGGGGTAGCCAACCTAAATCATTTGGTGGGCCAAAATAAGGTGTAATAGATGAAAAAATAGGTGAAATCTGCTAAGTCACCAAACGTAGCACACCACTATGACAGGGGTGTCGGTTATCCAAATTATTGAGCTTAGGTGGGCCGCTCGGGGGTAATAAACGATGGATATTACTGTGAATTTTACTGTAGTCGAAGAAGCTTGGCAAATTAATTTATGCCTATCAAAAAATATCATTAAATTGTGCTTGTGTTACTAACTTGGACTGGAAAACATCTGAAGGCCTTCTTTTCTGCAGAAATCACCATATAACATTGGTGTATTTTGTATTGCATTGAGATCGTTGCTGATTTCCATTTTTTTTAATATATTATTTGTCCCCGTAAAGTAAATTCAATAATCAATTTTTAGACTATTACGCCCAGCGAGTTTATATTATTATATGTTTCCTACTTTGTTCATAAATAGAATTGTTATTTTCCGTTTCGTTATTTTATTAAACAGTTTTTATCGATTTTCCCAGAATGTCTCAGCCTCGCATGGTTCTTCGTCGTTTCATATAGAACGTCGTTGCATATAGCCTGTGAAACTGAATACATTCTGAGAAAATCGATAAAAACTGTTTAATAAATATAATAGGAATATAATAATAATAGGAAAATATTAATTCTTTTTATGGACAAAGTAGGAAAAATATATTTTGTTCATTATAAGATATATTCATGGCATAGATTTATTATTTTAGGCCAGAAAAAAACACGTTTTTCTCACATGCTTTATATTCTATGCATTGTTTTTCTTACACAATTCATATTCTATATACAGTTTTCGTCATAATTTTAAATACCATAATAATGTCAAAATATTGAATTGAAATTTATTTAAATTTGACAGCTAGGCATCAGAAAATGATGTTAATATTATGTACATACCGAGGCAATTGAATTGTGTAGTGGTATGCACAGGATATGATTTCTTTTTTCATTTTTTCTATAACATATACTATTTTGATTGTCCTCGCATGGTTTATTTTCTATCGCCTTAAATATTTGATATTTTTACATGGCTCAAACGACGTCATATTCTATATGCAACGATGATATTATGATCATGGGCCGCAGATTGGGCATGCCTGTTCTAGTTCTATATACGTCCGGTGGTATCTGCTGCCATAGAGCTAGATAGTTACTACCCCCCAGATGGGTAGGTACTTTTCCCGGTACATAGAGCAGCATCCATACGGCGCGCAAGTAATTACGGGGAGTCGCGTGGGCCGGCATTACTACTTTATTTGGCGCAATAAGGCCGAAGACCACCGCAGCTACGGCAGCTAACGATATTACCGACCGAATTATGTACAGACACGCAAACTTTACCCTGAAAACGGTTCAAATTAGATTCGACGCAAAAAAACAAGGATGTTTGTCCGTCCGAACCGCTCGCTGCAGAGAAAAGAAATGGTTAACGACTGTAATTAGTTTGTGAAAGTAGAACATTGCTTGCATGACAAAATGAAGAGTTATTCGAATAAAGGTGGCGGTTTTAGTACTGCCGTTAATTTTAACCATGGCTCTGCATCCCCGTAGAGGTAGGCAAAGAAGAAAAGGTATTAATGTGGAAAGCCACTTATCTCAATCCTACGATGCGTGTTCAACTAATTTCATTTGTGAATTTTTAGAAAAACTAACCAATTTTAATTATGCACCATATTGAAGCTTTAAAACCTAAGTCATTAAGCCTAACGCATTGTTAATTTTACGTAACTGATAAACAACCATAAATTTAATGGTTGTTTATAAGTTGGATAAAGTTTAAAATGTGTTTATTAGTAAGGCCCTAAATGAGCCCCTAAGAGTACTTAAAATGTACGTTAAGATGCCTGAAAGTCTGACGAATGATGGAATAATAGATGTTTTAAAAAAAGTTATATGATACTGTGTCCTTTATGTATATACACAAATTGTTTTATATTAGCATTAAACAGGAGGCTTTGAGGAAAATAATTTTCCTCAAGGATGAGAAAATTTTGAGGATGTTTTGTAGAGGATATCTTTAAGGAACAGTGGGAGAGGAATATCTGGGAATAAAAAAAGGCTTTAAGCCCTAAGGGTGGGTAGGAATCTGGGGATCAGTTTGTTAAGGAGAGACGGACAAATTTATCCATCGATCATATCCGCCAACTGCGATGCAAGGCGATGGGTTGAGAGAATCCTGCTAGAGAGCAAAAAATGTTTATCTCAACCAAACTCTCCAAATCCGGCCAACCATACGGTAGGTTGGCAGACGTATCCACCGCCGATACATGGACAACCCTTACCACGAGAACCAGTCACAAAACGTAACGAACCACTTGGGGTGACTTATGGCAGAGGTGATGTATGCCCAATAAATGGTTACTACGGCAGCGGTACCCACAACCGCCTCCCAAATTGAAATTCATAGTGTACATGAAATAAGATATAATGATTTCTCATAAAATAGGGAAAAATTTGTATCTTGTACCGCTCGGATATGTACTGCAAATTCCTCCCGTCTCAACGTGAGTTTTATAACTAATCTGGAATACTGCATTTCTGGATATAAAATATTAAAAAATATATTTTCTTTTTAAAATTCTTCGTATTCAAGACGTTGTTAGTCGTTTAAATAGGAAGTTCTTGGAAACACGGCAAACATTGCAGATTTGGATAAAGAGCTAATTTAGCAAGGAAATTAAATATCAGATTGAAGGATTATTTCTTTTTCTTTAGCATTGTAACCTAATTATAGGACCATTGTGTTAGTAATTTAAAAATTTAGAAATGTTTGAAAGGAAAATATTGTAACTATTTCAATATGTTAGTTTCGCCCTAAATTTGTATTTCTTTTATTAGATTCTGACACTTTAATATACACGTAGAAAAATTTTTATTCGAAAAAAACGATAATTTTAATAGTAAAAGCGGTTAAAAACGGGACTGAAGTTCTTACGAACAAATTAACAGTGTTCCCGCAATAAACATTGTAACCATGTTAATTTGTTAGTAAGAACTTCAGTCCCGTTTTTAACCTTCTTCACTATTAAAATTGTCGTTTTTTCGAATAACATTTTTCTCCGTGTATAAAATATAAAATCTTCTCTTATTAGACCATTAAAAGACTAATTTTAAAACTCCTTTCAAACTGAAAAAGGCTTTTTTTTCATTTATTCATAAGATATTTTAACATTCAGCTTATAACGAATCAATATTTTTCGAGATTATCAATATTTTGTGGTAATAGAAAAAAATATATACAAGTTTAAAATGTTCAATGATGCTACTTCGTAAAAAGTATTATATGCAGTGTAGAGGATAACGCATTTTTTTTATTAATTTGCGTGAATACCTGGCTAGAAGAATCTCTATCAAACCAATGCGTTTCAAGTGAGTCTATTCTGAAAAAAAAAATATTTTGAGTGTAATTTGTAACGCACCTCCGGAAACTTGTAACCAATGAGTGTGTAACTTTACCAAGAAACTATTCAGTTAACTATTTAAGGTAGATGACTTGTTGGAAACATTATTTAATGATTTATAATAAAGACTTCATTTATCAATACTGATATTAGATATATTAGACGACCGTAGATAACAACTCTATAACACATAATAATAGTGATGTGACAGAAACGAGATTTCGAATTATAAGTATATAATTTCGTCAGAAATTGTGACCTGATCATCTTTCGTAAACTTTTTCACCTCCGCAAATAGCTCATTGTTTCAAAGTATAAATTTGACAACGCAGTTCTGTAATGTTATATCTCGTCGCATTCCAAAGTGTGTAATTCCATCCAGAACTGCGAATATAACCATAAAGACGGCGGCACCGCTCCCAACTTGGCGCAGAAAAGTTTGCGGTGAGCACCACTTCGGTGCAAGACTGGGTTATCTGAGAAATATTGGAATGATTGTTTTGTTCTAATGCAGAAGTTTGCAGAGAAAAGTTTCCACAGGGTATGTGTCGCACTAGAACTGTGAAGTAACGCGTTATAAATATTATTCTCGCAATTTGCGAGCAAAATCACTTTTTCAGATAAGTGTTGGGATATACTTCGTATTTATCTGGAGATTTATTGTTTGAAATCGTGCCAGTTACCTTGAATATGAAACCTCTGGTATGCCACGCAGTTCTTTGTAATAAAATATAGGATATTTTCCTTATTTTCTTTGAGTTCCTTTAATTTGAATTGATGAAAGCTGGAATTCATCATTGTCCATTTTGACAGTTAACGATATGAAATCTATTATTTCGTCTTTCGTTTTTCCGAAAGCAAAAATGTGATTTCTTGTACTATTTTGTTGTTCTTTGCAAAATCGATCCTTGTAATAATTTATGTCCATAAGATCTATGGACAATTTAGGTACCGCCACCCCGTGAACCATTTATTGGATAACTGAAAGTTCTGCCATAGATCATTCCATGTGGTTAGTGAAGTTTGTCTCTTTGCTGTAGATACGTCTGCCCACCTACTTCGTGGCGGGTAGTATAATGAGAGACTGATTGAGGTGGACCATTTGAACTCTACAGCAAAACTGTCTCGACCCATCGATCACCTAGTTTTTGGACCTACTGACCCGCAGATTCCGACCCACCAATCAAACTTTATTTCTTCCCAGAACTTTCCCATCTTCATTTCCCTAAAAAAAACCCTCCACATTGCATGAGCCTGTCAGCTCAAAGATGACGGGCCTTGAGCGAAGTTATTCTCCCCAGGGCCTCCTGGGTAGAGCCAAGGTTTTAAAAAAATCTGTGCAAAGAGCCTTCACTAAGACAATTTAAATAAAATGGAAACAAGCGTGTTCAATTCCTAGGCTGACAAAGTCCTCCATCGCAACACAAGCAACATTTTCCGCTTACTGTGGTGGTATTAGGAGTTTTTCAAATATCGTCAGGTAATTTGTAACCCAAGAATGTTATCTTTCTTTAAAAAAAAAAAAAAATTAATATATATAGTTTTTTAAGTAAACCTAAATACTTTCAATGAAAAATTAAAATACTCCAATCTTCAAAGTCTAACTTGACAGACTTAAATGTAATGAACCATAATTCATTATACTTGACTCAACTTTTCGATTATTTTAATCGCACTGTGTTTTTCTGGGGCATCTCTGACTTCCAAGTTAATTCCCATGCGCGATATATAATCCAAGACACTATTTTTATTGTATGCCTGCTCAATATGTCAAAACCATCTTAGCACTCTTTCTCTATCCTGTTCATTAGACGAAATTCTCATGTATCAAATTTATATTTCTGTCTTTTCTCTACACGTTCCATGCCACGCTGCCATAAACGATAACAAAAATATAAAGAACATCGCAGAGGTTTCTTGTAGGCCCTCATAATTCTACCTACTCGTAAAATATGTACTGCGAGATTCCGATATTAAATTAGCATAAGTCTATCGGATATCGACTTTATATTCAATATTGATAAGCTTGTAAAAGAAGACGCATAAATTCAATTTACTTTCGCTTGTTGCCATCATTATGTAAATTCGATCATCTTGCTTCAGTAAATTTATTCATTTTATCCATTTTTAATTAACGGCGTATCTGATTTCCCTGGCGATTAATTTTAACTTACAAACTGAACTTATGGGCGTGTATGCTTTTTAAGTAAAAAAATTTGGCAATTATTAAATAAAATTTTGTTGTAGACAACAAATTGATCAAAATTATTGGTAGTTTAAAAAATTAGACTGTTGAGGAATTATGTACAGATTATTTCGACGAATTTTTAATCGGTATTTGTTGACGTCCTCGATAATACAGTGGTCATAATATTTATTTATTTATTTAAACGCCATAAAAGGCTATTGCATTCAAGTGATACATAAGTTTACAATGATACAGGAGAGAAACAGATTATGAACAAAATACGTACTCTGAAATAATATCGAAATATCTCAAAAAATAACGTCAAGTATATGAATCATAGTTTTATTTACATTCGTTGAATTCTAGGAATTGAAATGTTTACAGTAATTTTGTATTGGGATTATTGTTACCCTCAAATTATATTTGTTTGAAATGGCTGGGAAAGTACCTACTGGAAGTTAACTCTATACAAAATATATTAAAACAATTTTTTTTAAATTTCCATTTAACTTATTTCTGAACTTAACTGGTTTTAGCCTAATAAGACCATCTTCAGACTGTCTAACATCACAAACGCCAATAAAAAAGTCTACAATAACATAAATATAACATGAAATTACTGGACACCAACTTAACAATAGAAAAATGGGTTGGTATCCTCTCTTCTATCAAGCCTTATCTAACTCGACTCCAATCTTCATTATAATTTTGAAATTTGCCCATTTAAATAAAATTAATATTTAAATTCACCTTTCATTTCTCCATAATTTTAAATGATGACCTAGAACACCCTTGAAGTGTAAAAGCCAGAATAGTAATCTATATACCAGAGGTAATTATGCCTAATTACCAAATAATTGGAATTTCAATGGTTAAAAAATACATTAAATCCATATAATTTGAATAAAATCCTTATGTAACACCCCTGTTAAGCTCCCTCCCCAAAATTTTGTTTATGTAAACCATAGTTAAAGGAATAATTGTACCAGTTTGAAGACAGCCTTGATCGGCTGAAACCAGTTACTGTAAGATAAAAATTAAGTGGGAAATGAAAAATCAAAACTTTGTTTTTACCACTATAATAATAATCAAATAAATTTTGTGAATAACCCTATTTTAAACATATTTCCATTTTTTTTTTGTCTTTTATGTTCTAAGCACCTCCCCTTTCCACCTCTCCCTCCCCACTCTTCCCTGTTGATCTTCTAAGCACCTCCCCTCACCCCCCACTACTTCAATTTTTACCCACCCATAGCTTTGTATACTTGATTACTTAGGTTTTAGTACATTTAATGTCCTGAGGAAGAGAACATCGTTCTCGAAACATGTCGATTTGTTAAAATAAAGATTATCATGGTAAAAACAAAGTGTTTTAATTTTTCATTAATAAAATGGTGCCACAAAGTGAATTTGCAAAATTTGAAGAAGTAAGTGGGAAATGTTTAAAATTGTTTTATCATATTATTATAATGGAATTCCACCACGAATTAGCAATTTCAAAAATTGAACTCATAGGATGTTCGTCCTATTTAAGTAGTTGTATGATTTTTATGTTTCACTCACTGAAGAGAAAAACCATTGACTTTTGTTCTGGGAGTTTTCGTATTCTACGAAACGTTCTATCTCACATCCAATAGAATTGATCACATACGAGTATTTTAAAATATTAAAATATTCCTACATCATCAATTTTATTGGTCTGTATTAGAGTTAAGTGTTAGTAAATTCATAATATGTAAACTGTTGACCACAGTTTACTGTCAAATCGGTATTACCTAGGAATTAGTTTTTCAATGAGTAACAAAAATACAAAATGAAGAAAATTGAAGTAAAAATTCTACTACATTTTTAACTTCTAACTTCCATAGGTGAATGTATCATAGTTGTGAAATTATTTACACGTTAATTGTTATACCTTTCACAGGTCTCTATCGATTCGGGGGATTCAACCAGCCACCATCTCTGATGAATATCAAAGGAAGTTTTATCAATGAACCGGCCTGAGCAGCAGGAGTGAGTATATTGCGCAATGAGCCGGCAAAATGTCGAACATCGTACAGAATCAGGATTCAATTTACTGAACATCTGCATATTTGCTCTCATAAACTGATGTTTGTTTTGTGCGATTTTCATTTCAGACATCAGCAGTTCGCGTTTGGCTCGACATGCAGCGGAGTCGAGGAAATCAGCCTGTAAAGTACTGCATTGGTACCAGTCCTATCTAATAGCTATTTCTATCCGTTGCAAGACAAAGTTTTGATTCGGTACAAATAATGTTCATCGTGTTGAGGATGACAGGCGAGGGCATTATCGGCAGGATGTTTATTGGAACAGCTCCGAAACTTACACGACGCAGAGCGGCAAATATATTGCAAACCATTCCATTCTGTTTCAGAAAATAAAAATGTTTTGTATTTTTTTGAACAAATAATGATATAGGGTAGAACGCCGAAATTATAATGCACCTTCATTATGTGGCCCCCACTTCCGGCGCGCCGTAAATATAGGGATGAAATTGTGATTTAATTTGTGATAAAAACAACAAAACAAAAAAGGTTAAGTGAAGTTTGTACTTGAGTAGGATTTAATGAATAGTAATATGCTACCAACATCAAGCAATCTTTTTTAATACCGTTAACGTTGCGGATTGCGCTTTTAATTTGTTTTGCTTGAATATACTATAAAATTATACTCTTGTATCATTGAAATTTTATTTTAGTACGTAAAGAAAACATTTTTTGAAAGAGTTGAATTAGATAAATTGGAAAATTTTAATTCAAAATAATAATTTTAATTTCGGGGTGAAGATCTCCGTGCTTGAAGAATACCAAAAAGTCATTTTTAAAGAAGTACATACGTTTTATAGTTCCCATGACATTAGAGCCCCCAGTTGATAGTTGATCAACCGGACAGTAGATCCCTCATCCCTTAACCTTTCAATGTCTCCAAGTGTTAAAGGGTGAGGTTTTAGGCTCTTGACTAGCAATCCGGAGGTCGCGGTTTCAAGCCCCGGCGTGATTTTAATCAAGTCGCCATCAAGAGCCTAAAACCTCGACGACCGTGCGTGGTCGAGTGGTAATACACTTGACTCCCATTCGGAAGGTCGCGGGTTCAAACCCGGCGTGCGCAAATAAATTTTATTTGATTAATTTTTGTTATTTCACAATTAATTAAAAAAATATATATATATATGTTATATTTGCGGCACGTTCCAGACTGGAAGATACTCTCAGTATCGCCTTGGTGTAAAACCACCATTCAGAATTGAAACGTTGCTTAATAATGGCTTTAGCCGTGTTTAGTGACTAGATCTGAATAGCCAGGTACTTTCCCACCTTCCTCTTCCCCATCTCCTTCCCTTTCCCACTTACCTTCAGCCTCACAACATACTCCAATTGGGGATGCCATAGTCTCACTGGCTCCAGAAGGGAGCAGTTGGGACTCTTGTAATGTTTCTCGATAAAAAAATAAAAGAAAGTTAAATAATACGTTCCAAAGAGGAAAATACTATCAGTATCCCCTGGTCTAAGACTATCATTCAGAATTGAAAAGTTTCTTGAAATGTATTTGGTAACCAGATCTGAACCGCCGGTACTTCCCACCCTCGTTTTTACCAACTCCTTCTCCTTTCGACTACACTACATTTAGCCTCACAACACACTCTACGATGGGGCTCTTGTGAGGTATTCACATAAAAAAGTATAATAACAACCAATCCATTATTTCTTAAAATTTGGCAAATTCACTCTGTGGCACCATTTTATTAATGAAAAATTAAAACACTTTGTTTTTACCACGATAATCTTTATTTTAACAAATCGACATGTTTCGAGAACAATGTTCTCTTCCTCAGGACAATTAATCCTCAGTACAATTAATGTCCGGAGGAAGAGAACATCGTTCGCGAAACATGTCGATTTGTTAAAATAAAAATTATCGTGGTAAAAACAAAGTGTTTTACTTTTTCATTAAACTATTATTTACTTGTTAGACATTAGCATTTAATACAACGCGGTACAACTGCAAGTCCTTGTGGTACACCGAGAGACAACATTTCGAACCATCATTAAGGAATACCTACCGATAGTAACAATGACATTAAATTCTCCGCAGAATCACTATGCAAGCGCCATTTTCCTAGCAATAACGTGTTTGTGAAGGGTGCATCTATGCACTATTCACTACATGCTATGCAATTGCATAGTGCATGCATGCAGCGAGTAATGCAGCGAACACTGACCTGGTATTCTAGCTATCTGCATTGACAGTAGGGGGTGCTAACGTTGACATTAAGCACCCTAAAGATTCGTGGCGCAGTTTAGTTATTTGTTTATTATTGACCTTTATGAGTATACACTTTAGTAGTCCTTTATGGGGTGGGATAAATTGTCTGGAAGAAATTTCTGTAAACAATTCCGGTGGGAATACGATTAAGCAACTTATATATTTTTTATTTAGTTTTTACTAGGAAATATACAGTAAATATATTAATTTTTATATTACGTAAGGAAGGAATTAAGTAGAATAGGGGGAAAAATTATTTTTTCAAAATTCAAAATTTTCAATTATTGTTACTTGTATCCAGTAAAACTTTTTTCAAGTTGAAGATAATAATACATCATTTTGTAAAGTGGAAGCACTTGTAAGAATTTTTTTTCCGACGTACAAATTCTTACATCGTAACACCCTAGAGAAAGTTATTAGACCAGTCAATCTCAAAGGCTACATATAAGGTGTTTTATTGTTCTACGTATATATTTATTTTTAAAAATATTTCCTTGCTTTTACATTCTTACTTTTTAAGTGTGTGTGTACTATTGTACAATGCTTTATGGGTTTTCAAAGATCGCAAACCCCGTCCATAAAAATAAAAAGCCATTAATTTTAATTGAGTACACCACAAGAATCCCAACTACTCCAAACAGTCTGAAGCCAGTGAAACTGCGGCAATCCCGATTGTTGTAGGTTGTCAGCTAATAACAGCTAAAGTCATTTCAAGCACCATTTGCCAGGTTTATAAATGGCGGTCATTCACCAGGGCGATACTCGGAAAAGGGTCGCAAATATGCTAGGCATATATATCGTTAACTCCTTGAGAAAATTTGGGGAGATATTTCTCCCAGGCGTCATACTCTTGGAGATACACTTGTAAAAGTCGCGGATTCTTATTTTGTATTCAAGTTGCACAAATAAGTAATTTACATACAATTTACATATAAGTTTTTGTACAAATAAGTAATAAAAATGCTCAAAACGAACGATGATAAATATCGTGTACTTCTTGTAAGTATTTTTTGATCGTAGGTAAGTATCTATGACTTTTCAATAATGTCTTAACAAAAATAATGTGTAAAATTTTTTTTAAATATTTTAGTTTGTAAGACCTTAAATAAATAGAAAAACACGTTCTCGGATTAATTTTTTAATGATTTTACTAAAATTAAAATTATGAAAACCGTGTTTTCTAGATTACATATTGATTTATTTTGTTTGTATTATTATACGATTTGAAAACCGTGTTATTTAATAGAATCTATCGTTTGAAAATTGAACAACGACCAACGGTATAACTTCTATATATTAAAAATAAACTTAGTTTTTCAAAATTTTAAAACTGCGTGTACCAGAAAGAATAACAATCTTTCAAATGCAATTTATGTTTCTTTTGTAAAAATGAGTCAATACGTCTAGAATTTGATTTAAAAAGGACTAATTTCCGGTGTTCTCTAATAATACCCTATTAGTGCAAAAATATTTTTGGCTCCAATCCGCATTTTGACGCGGATAAATTCGTTGCAAAATGTAGATTCTCTTGGCTCTAGGTTAGGAATTATATGAAGAAAAACAAATCATCTTTAATTTCCTAATGGAAACATTTGTAATATATTACATAATATAATATATTGATACTCCATCAAATGTGTACCCCATCACAAACTCTAAATAGCCTAATATCACACTGTAAGGCGTGAATAGCTATAAAACGGCGGAAAATGAAGTTCGATATCGAAATGGCCCGATTCGAGAGTAAGGAGCAAGACCTGACGGCATTCCTCCCGGATCATCCATCATCAGTTTCCTTCCGGCTTCAGCAGGAAGTGGAGATGCTTTATCCCCAGCCTGACCTAGTCCCCGTAGGTAGTAGCTGAAGGTATATCACGCGGACCAGATCATTAGAGGTGCTTGAAAATGGAGAATTTTATTTTATTTTTATATTTTTTAATGTGTGTTACCGATTTAGTAATCTTATTTCTATTCAGGGTGTTAATGGACGTATTTCAGTTACTTTAACTAGTGAATTCTGGCAATATTTGGAGTAAAAAACGTAATTGAGATTTTGGTATCCAGTGATGCTTTTTATGTTTTTTTAAACGTAAAACTTAAAAAATCAGTAGGTATTGGAGGGCTAGGATCGGGGTGAGGGGTTGGACGGTTACTCGACTGGGTGAATAGTGGCGACATGAATATGATTTTTTTTTAAAGCTAAGGAAGATACCAAATACCAAAATTTCATTTATATATTTTTTTTATGAAAGTGATGTCAGGAATTATTGTTTAATATAAGTCAAGTACGTCTCTTTATACTCTAAATTCATGAAACATACAATAACACAATTACATGAAAAAAACTTAAATACTTCGTATACACCACACAAATATAATAAAAATAATAATCGACTAACACTTATAGACATCTGTCCTGATGATGGACACTGTAAAGTTGTCCGAAACGTTGGCCGAATAAGGAGGTAGCGGAAAACAGCATAACACGCCAAAAAATGGATAGACAAATTTTGTTAGTTTCATTTTTAATTTTAAATCATAAGTTTCGAAACGTGTTGATAATTTTGATTGACCACTGGAACGACAGAGCAATTTAAAACTTTTTTCTCGGATTGCTCAAGATTTTTTAGTCATTATTTTGAAATTTTTCCGCCCACATTAAAAAAAAATTAACATGGAAACACACAAACTGATTATAGATCAACGTAGCCAATTAATTCACCTATTTTTGTTGATTATCACATACTCAAAGGATTTAAAAAAAAAAATATTATAAAATGGTAAACTTTAAAACTTTTTAAAGAATTTAGGGAATATTTGCCATTTTTGGCAGCAAAGCATTTTATGATTTTGGAAATAGAACCATATTGGGGCAAAAAGCGTTCGAGTGGTTAAATAAGTGGTGTACACAAAGTGATTTGTTTTCATTTAATTAAAATGAAAATTGAAAAAACCATAATTTTTATGTTGTTTATTTTTGGGATGTTATGCGCTGTTACGCTAACTACTTATTTAGCCAACGTTTCGGACAACTTTACAGTGATGATGGACACTGTAACCTTGTCCGAAACGTTGGCTAAATAAGGAGTTAGCGTAACACGGCATAACATCCCAAAAATAATCAACAAAATACTTTTGGCCGTGAAAATCTTAAAAAATTATTTTTAGTTTTATTTTGCGATTAATTGAAAATGTTCACTGACCCGGCATGATTATTTTCCTCCATTAGTTTTCTGATCTTTAAGGAATATATATTATTGCTTTTCCTAGAATTTCTACACTGACACGCAAAAGACGCTGTATTGACTATTGCAAAAAGTATGTTTGGTGACACCATCACGAATATTAACAATTAATATTGTGATCGAGTTTGGTTTAGGCTAGGAACTTTAAAAAATACATACCCTAATCAAGGCAGAATTGCAATTAGACTCAAGGTTTCACTTCAATAAGTCCCTTCCCTTATACTGTTGTAAGAAGACACTTGGTAGGTAGGTCACTAACATTTTTAACGGGATATATAAAGAAACATACGCATTAAAAATGTTTTTTCCCGACATTTACGATATCAAAGTCGTTAAGAAGTTAAAATATTGGAGCATCCTTGAAAAAAGTCATTAAATAATTGCGGAATTTTCTGTAGCAGAATACGCCCGAAAGAAATAATAAAGAATTGGCATTATTGCCAAGAGCAAAGGAGAATAGCCCAGATGATCACATAACGGATTTTGAATAAAATAGAAGTGGGTACATATCTTAGTGCAATAAAAATAAATTATTGCTACTTCGAATAGAATAAAAAATCGCTGGCCTTTATTTGAACAGGAAAAACAAATCGTTGTTTTTCTGATAAAATACCCTAACAAACGACACGCGATTCGACATGGACAATAAGCGGAATAACACTAAGCCACATATTTAAAAAAAAATAGTAATACGTAGAGATTTTAAACTTATCTATATAATTAATAAAAGTTTAATAATTAATAGGAGTTTCTCGAAATTTTTTGTACTTTTTTTTAAACTGGTATCGGAAACTTTGTACAGAGGTGCACTTTTAAATGTTTCTATGTTTTACTTCTAGATTTGAATATAAAGCGTGGAGTTTTCAGATCATAATTTAAAACCAGTGACATAATGCCATAAATATTAACAATTGGGGTTAAAAGTTAGAGACTAACAACAAACATACTTCATCAAATTGCCACTCACTGCAATTTTGTTTTTTTTTGACAGTTGAAAGTAAGGTTCCCGTTAAATGCCGATTCTAAGTCCGTTTCGTTTATTTTACCAACAGTGATCATCAGAAGAAAAATATCTTGTTGTTAAGATTCTCAGCTTATAAAAATTCGAAATGCACATTGAAACAACATGCTTCTGAATGGCTTTTTGAGGACAAGGTTACATTTAAATTTCTGCGAAACAACTGGTATTTTTTTTTTTTTTTTTTTTTAATTTGTGATAATATATTATATACATTATTATACATAATATTTATAATACATTATTCCCATTGAGTTTCATAAAACTCATTTCGGGAAGAACAACATTATACACTTAACATAAATAATAAAATAACAAGAGGTCATTGTTGAATGAGACACTAGGTATATATTGAATCATTTGGCGGGTAGGAAGTAACCCGCCGTAGCTTAATGGTAGAGCTCTTGACCAGCAATCAAAGAGGTGCGGGTTCGAGTCCCGTCAGCGATATGTATCTTTTCTCGGAAGATTTTTTCAATATAGATGAGTGTTTCAGGATAATAATTATTGCTTATAATAATTGTTACCATTTGTGCTATACATAAAAAATCTTGTCTTACACATTAGTTTTTCAATAAAAAAAATAATCAGACTAGGTACAATTGATATTAAAGTACAGAAAACGAGGTTCACGACGACCATTTTGTTATGTTATTTATAATACTGTATATTTATTAATTTATTTATTTTTATCATTTTTTTATATAAAATTATGTGTCCTTACTGGGGTATCCCATTCCAAGGTCTCATTGTGTTTGAAATAAAGTAAAGTACTTAATATGTTAAAATACTACAAAGAAAATTAAAAAACAATATCTATAATAAAACACAATACAAGCTTAAGTCTTTGTTGGGTTGCAAAATTATATCTATTTCTTCCGTCCCTTATCCATAATCCATTTCTTAATGCTTTTTTTGGGGTCAGTTATTTTTTTATGGTTTTTATCGCAAGAGAGAGGATTTTAAATATTTTTTTATAATAATATTTCACATTTCTTTGTCCAAAAGAATGTGGAATGTGGTTAAGCATTAATTTGAGTATTTATGCAATTAAATAATATGGTAGTCCACTTAAATGACCTTAAGATAAACACTTAGAAAAATGCATTTTTTAAGGAACCAATTAGTGGAGCCGGCAATTAGGCGGTCGATTAATTTTTAAACGAAAGTTGCTTGGATGCTTTTGACATAACCATGCACAAAAATCTACAAACTTATAGAATAATATATGTGGTTATATTTTAGTGGTTATAATGCACGTTTATTAAGTTCATATCTATAAATATCAGTCGGTTCAGTCGACCGGTGAATTTATTTATTGAATTACTATGATTCATGTGAATATTATTCCTGTTTACTTCCATTGTGTGGTTTACAGTGGGCAAATATTACTAAAATTTGGTTTGTGAATTTTATTTTAGACTAGGTAAATAGTGCGAAATTTGATAAAACTAACATAGTAGCACAGGTACGTAACGAAATTATGTTTTTAATAAAATAGTGGATCTAAATATCTTATTAACAGCAATAAGCGACCTAAATCTAGTTGTTTGAAGATGGCCATGGATATTGGTACCTTCTGGAAACAATTTAAAATATTGTAAAATGTTAGTATCTTATAACAGTTGTATTACGCTATATTGACACTCTGACAATTTTCGTTTATACATTTATGACCAAAAAAACAAAATTTAATAAATACAAACTATCATTAATAGGCAAGTTTGGGCAAGCATACCAAAAAACATACATTATAATAATCTTTCTCTCGATGGAAAAAATGAGGCTAACAAAAAAAAATCCGATACAAAATTTAAAAAAAACGAGTGTGCTTTAGACCACATGATTGAAGTAAAACTACTAGAGTGAATAAAATGTGCGAGCCCACTGCTCTCTCTTGCTCCTACAGTATTTATAAAATTGTTCAAGAACCAAATGAAATTACGAATAATCTTCATGCACTGGCTATGAGAGAAAGGGGGAAATTAAATGTGCACGCGCACTACTCTCTCTTGCTCCTACAGTGTGATAAAGAACGTTCGCCTCGCCTGACTACACTTTTCGTAACGCTCTCGTCACGCATTCGCCAGCCCCAAGTCAAACGTGCTTAAAGAAGTTTTACTTCTAAAATGTAAAAGCACGTAAAAGACAATATTTCAAATTTTTTTTAAAAGGCAAAAGAATAAAACATTAATACGTAATACGTAATACCATCACAAAACACACGTCACTGTACCGTACCTCATTATTATTAGCGATTATTAATTTTGTATTAATTTCCGCTTATATGAATTTAATTTATATCAACTTCGTTATATTTTATTTTATTTAAATATATTATTTTAAACGTTTTAATTTAATTGTAAAATGGGGGTTTTAAACGGGGGCTTTAACATGGCACCCAGTGAGGCCCACATTATCAAATAATGTTGTAAAACATAAAATTATTATTGTACCAAATATTTTCGTAGAAATGCAATTCTGTTCGAAACGTGGTAAACGAAGGAGGATTAACAACAAAATAAAACACGAAATTACTTTAGGCCGTGAAAAACATAAATCACATACCGAGGTAGCTCATCAAGGTATAAAACTTCAAAAATACATCACGACAATACTTTTGGCCGTGAATATCTCACATCAAATCCCTTTGTAAAAATGCCTAATAATAATAAGCCTAATTCTTCAACCTCGCATTTAGCTTATCGATAGTTTATTTGATAGTTTTGTTTTTAAAGGCCCCATAGCACGCTCGATCGATAAGTATTGATACATCTGCTGTTTGTACGTTAGAGATCTTCAGTTGTCTTAGGGTATGTCTTCTATCCATTCTACCCATCTTCACATGAACTCTTTACTAAAATAAGGGTCTTAGATATTCGACAGATATTTAGATATACGGCAAATAACCTACTGGTGGCTCCACAACATCAAGCACACACCCGCTTTTCATCACGGGTTGCGTGGTCCCTAAAACTAAAACCGCATTCGCTTAACGACAATTCTGGTTCATCGCTCCTAAAATAAATAATGCATTGAGACATAAAGTCAAATAATTCTAAAGCCCCCTTTACTGCCCGTGTACAACATTGGATATTTGAAAAGGGACAACCTTTTTCAAATAATAAATAAGTTCTTAATACTATTAAAAAAAAATTATGCTGTCACAGCTTTATTCCAACTTATATATCACGAAAATTAAATGTGACCATAAACATGTAGTCTTGTAGATAATACCTACCATAATAAAACAATAAATAAAATTGTATTATCTTATTGTCTAATATTTATATTTTTAATTTCTGTCTTGATCATTCAAAATATTGGTGGCGCTGGTTTTACATATACTTCGACGGCAGTGCTGTAAATTACAAATTAAATTAATTAAAATACATTTGCCTTATATGTTTAGGAAAGCCACTGCAAATGTCCCTTCAATAAAACACTACAAATGTCACTTCAATAGCCGCTGATTTTTCTTCTAATTCTTCTTTTACGTATAAAACACGAAAGTTCACTTAATCTTAGTAATACAACCACAAAATATATCGGTCGCAGCGGTTCAATACTTCACTCTCTTATTAAGAACACTCGATGTGTCGACGGAAAATAATGCGTGTAAAGCATTCATTACGGCAGCGAAAAACACGACAAACGTCATATAACACCAGAAATGTGTTACATTCACAAAAATGCAATTTGCTGGCAGTGCGGTTAACATGGCAAAACATGTGTTTTTGCGGGGTTTTTATTATCTGTTTCTATCAAATAGTATTTTTTAGTTCTTATAGTATGTATTATTTCATTACTACCACAACACGGTAATTAGCCTATTATGGTTACATTCACAAAAATGCAATTTGCTGGCAGTGTTACATTAGGCAATATGTGTTACATTCACAAAAATGCAATTTGCTGGCAGTGCGGTTAACATGGCAAAACATGTGTTTTTGCGGGGTTTTTATTATCTGTTTCTATCAAATAGTATTTTTTAGTTCTTATAGTATGTATTATTTCATTACTACCACAACACGTTAATTAGCCTATTATGGTAGTTGAAAAAATGTAAAAAAACTGTAACATATAAAAATTTATTAAATAAAAAATGATGAGAGGTTACCGTAAGGGGGGCATATTAAATTATAACGACGTTTCTTCTGGAAAACAATAGTTTATTGCCCGTCAAAATTATCCAACTCCTATTATAATGTTATTGTTTCGACTTTGACAAGACATAATTTTGCCAAATAATTAGAATCGTGCCTCCACCCCTGTGGCAAGTGTTAGGAATTAACTTATTCATTACCCCTCCCCCCTGCCCACAGGGGTGGAATGGAAGGAGGCACGCCACGCGACGGGAGGACGCGACATTTCTGGATAATAAAGTAATTAAACGTTAATGCTCCAGTGAGGATAAATAATAAAATTTACGAAGAAGCCGAGGTTTTCTGTGCCCGGATAACGAGATTTGAAAATTTACGATCTGTTGAAAATTTCACGCACTACATTATTAATTCCAGGCCGACCCGATACCATCTTGCAACGTGAGAAAAGCAAGGGTGGCTTACACGTCTTTCCAAGAATTGAGAGAATTTTCGACCTCGAAAACGCTATATCCCTGGAGAAATTTCCTACCAAACTTTTCTTGTACGCTTTAACGACAAAAATTCCTTTAGAATTATAAAATTTTGTAAGTACATCGATGAAAAATACCATGCTTAATGCACCTGGCCAATTTAGCAAAGTGTTAATGATGTGTGAAAAGTGTAAAACAGGCGGTTAGCATTATCCGATTGATTTTGAAAATGTAATAAAATGTTTGAGTAAAGGGAGTTTACTATTGGTACATTTAATATTCAACTGACAAATTTTTTAGAGAGTTATTTTATGTTCATCCTCAGAGGTTAAATGTTTATCGCTAATACAGCAAAATGTTATTACATAAGGTTAGATTCTTGTCAAATGAACACTTCAAAGTGAAGTTTTACTTTCTTTGTCATGAGTATTGAATTAATAAATAATTATAATTTAAACTCATACGCAATCTTCATCCTTGACTAATGACTGTAGTATTATGTACCAAAAGTTTTAATTTGGGATGTGGGTGTGTTTGCCGCTTTCCGGGAACCATTTACAAAAAAAAAATATATGAATACCCCACTAGAGTCTCACCTGCTCCCGTCTAGAGCCAGTGAGACTATAACACCCCAAATTGGGTATGTTGTGAGGCTGAGGGAAGTGGGATTGGGGGAGGGGAAGAATATGGGGTAGAGGAAGGTAGGGAAGTAACTGGCTATTAAGATCTGGTCACCAAACACGGCTAAAGCGATTTCAAGCAACTTTACAATTGATTGGTCTTACACCAGGGAGATACTGAGAGTATTTTCCAGTATATTTTTTAATAAATTATTTGTGAAATAACACAAATTAAACAAATAAAATTTATTTGCGCTTGTCAGGTTTGAACTTGCGACCCTCGGATTGGGAGTCGAGTGCCTTACCTCTCGACCACGCCGGCCATCGCTATTGCATAACCAACACCTCTGCCATAGGTCACCCCAAATAATTCACTACGTTTGGTGACTTAGCAAAGGTGCCAAGCTTCACAAGGTAGTGTTTGTATACAAATATTTTTTTAGAAAATCCCTTTATACTACTTTAAAATGTTCAATTACGTAAAATGAAAAATTGCTTAAATCGAATGCTTATTACTTAAATATTACTTAAATCGACGGCCGTCGACGGCCATTTACAATAATTGCTGTCATTTTGTTATGTTGGTTAAGGTATTCCTGATACTACAACATTACGAAGGGCTACAAAACACGTTGTTACCATTTTATCTAAATGTATTAAGTTGGCACTACTTTGGGCAGATTTCTGGAAATAAAATAAAATTTTAAAACGGGTTTTATGTTAATTTTTAAACTTAAAATTGTATTTAAAGTTTAAAAAAAAACGACCAATTTCAACTAAACAAAACGCCAAATTGTTGTGAATGACCGCCACTTCATAGGACAAAAGCAAATTTTCATTTTAAATAATTGAAATTTTGAACGCAGTATTTTCCACCGCCTCGGAAGCAAATAGATCTTATATAATACTGAATATGAATCAATGTTAATTGTCTTAAAAATATTCGCATTAGGCGTGCACAGCGATTTCGAAAGTTTACGAAACAAATTTAAAGGCAAACTAATATAGGACTTAAATTTCGCAAAGCATTTTCAAAACAATTTTCACTGAAATTCTCGTGCAATTCTTTAAAACAAATACATATTTTTAGAAGTGCGAACAAGTTGGTGGACCAGCTATGATTTGTGCATCTGCAAGGCGTGAGTCGCCGCGCTCGTTGTAGGCGACAGACTAATTCATTTACTGAAAAGGCGGCAAACCATCCATTGCCACACTATTACTTGTATATGTCGTTCCACTTTGCCAACAACACTAGAACCAGCGAGCAGCGACACTAAACCAAGGGGTTTTGCCCGCTGTAAGGGGAGGACAAAAACGTCTTTATGACTACGAAGAATCAGATGCAATTTTGGTCTTAAGACAATGCAAGTTAATATTAATAGTAACTCCTCGTTAACATTTGTAATAGTTCTTGTGATTGTTTTCAACAATTTATCAGCAAAATGATACGTTTGTTTTTTGCGTCACCAATCGTGTCAGCAAAAAGGAAGTTGTTCTATTATCTGTTTTGAACACTTAAACGCACTTGATTTCAATAGAAGCTCGAATGCAACACAAGGAAGCATACTTACAGCAGCCTCACAATTGTATGCGTAATTAGCCTGCTTAACTAGATGCACAAATGTGTAAATTATGGAAGGGCTAGGCATCCACAGTAGACTTTCAACTAACTGCCTACAATGCATATTAAGAGACTGTGGACACCATGCTCGACAAGCTCGTAAAACGCATAGTTACTCTTAAGGTGGAAGGCAGAAGATGCAGAGGAAGGTCACCAATTTGCTGTAGTGACCAAGTATCACTGGCGTCTGATACGTTGGTGTCCACAGCTTTTCATGCAGCGCAAGACCGCGAGGAGTGGAGCAGCCTTTTCCACCATGGAAATTTGGGTAGGAGTCACGATTCTCAGCATTGAGGAACCGACTCAAGAAGAAGAACTTGCTTACCGACCTGAGAAGAAGATCCCAGATACAGCGTAAATTTATTAGATAGGTGGACATCACTTTAGATAACAACTTAGCTTTTTCACACGGTGATTTCATCGAACTAGGAGAACTATCAAGGTCAATCAGGAGCAAAAGAGTATTTTTAACTAACTGTTGCGAAGGCATGGATTTGAACATATGTCAAAATCCTAACTCTGCCATCGATGCAAAACATCCTTAACTTCACCAAGAATCAATAACTTAGGTGATCACGAAACAGAATCTCTACACCAAATACGACAAGATTGTAAAATAAAGGAAATGAGAACCTTATTGAAATTTCATAACTTTTCCAGAGGAAAACCAGGTGATAATAATTAAATGTATAAATAAAATGTTTTTCCTTTGATTGTGCGTCCTTGAATATCCCATTTCATATTTTTGACATACTCACTTAACCCATAAAGGTGTCTCAGAAAATAAAAGTTAAAAATAAACTTGGCGCGAACCCAAGAATGTTACGTTTCCTCATATACTCGTGTATCTCCATGTTAAAACTCTTAGTGGCAAGAGTCAAGGGAATATTTTTAAAGCATTGAAGAACCTAGGTTTTAGGTAACTGGGAAATAAAAAATAAAAAAATAATTATGTCCTTCCAGAGGGCTCTCGAACTTTCTTTGTCACTATGGCTAGTAACATATTGTTCAATAGCGATTTAAATTTCTCTAGACTATATTCGTTCTTCGCTAAGTATTTTAAATATTGTAAGGCACTCTTAAGAGTGATTGACAAGCGGCTGAGAATAAAAGTTCAAAAATGCTTGCAACTGTACAGGGAGGTTCCAATGTGAAAGATCTATTATTCCCCGTATCAATATTTTAAAATAAATATTTTATATCGATTTATTTCATTCCAAATTTGCTCTAATATGTACCTACATTTAAGTAAGCAGTAAAAATGCTCAAAACGCACGATGATAAATTATTAATTATAGTGTACTTTTTATAAGTATTTTTTGATCATAAGTATTTATGATTATTTAATAATTTGTAAACAAAATAAGTGTGCAAATTTTTTTTTTTAATATTTTAATTAATAAGATTTTAAATAAATAGAAAAACAGAGGTATTTTTATCACAAAACACGTTCTCGTATTTATTTTTTAATGATTTTATTTTAACTAAAATTTATATTCTTAAAACTGTGTTTACTAGATTATGTATTGATTTTTTTTATTGTATGATTATATGATTTGAAATTTGTGTTGTTTAATAGAATCTACCGTTTGAAAATTGAACAAATCTGCCAACGACCAACGGTATAACCTTAGTAAATTAAAAATAAACTTAGTTTTTCAAAATTTTAAAACTACGTGTACCAGATAAAATAACAATCTTTGAAAATCAATTTATATATATTTTTGTAAAAAAGAGTCAATTCGTCTAGAATTTGATTTAAAAAGGACCTATATCCGATATACTCTGGTATACTCCATCTTAATTGAATAGAACTCTTCTGCCAGAAACTATTGAAATTCTGCCAGTTTATTTTAAATCCACTTAAAATAGTTTATTAATTTAACGGCAGTTGTTTCTAAAATACTGCTTTAAAAATCGTTAAATTAAATACAATTATTGCATTTAGCTTTGTTAATTATTCTTGATCAACCTGTATTTGGCGCAGAGTTATTGGTAGTACCAAGTCCGAACTGTATTTCTGTAAGCAAAATGCATTGAGTCTGTTGGTAGGTACATGGCATCTCTAAAACAATTAAGATAATGGATCTCTACTAACTGTACATCAGCTGTGTATCGATTAAATTACATAAACCAGCTTTAATTCGCAAAATATACTTTCAGAAACGCTTTAACCATAATGATTAGTATTTGGTATTTTTAAGACGCAAAAGTCATATGAAAATTATATGCCAAATCCAATTTTTTTTAAAAAATCGACATTTTCATGATTGAATTTTGCTTGTATTTTAATTTAGCTTAACCTGACCTAACCCAACCTCACCCAAAAATGAGAGACTGCGCTTTTTGAGATCGGCCAAATGGGGTCAACATTTCACGATAATATCATATTTTAAGGTTTGACCATTCCGCTGTTAACATTTTATTTGTATGGATATCGGAATTTTTAATTGCTGTAAAGAGCAATAAATGAGTTGAACATGTAATTTTTCTCCGTTTTTTTCTCTTTCGATCAGCGTCATCGAAATATTTCTAGGAAAATATGAGCATCTTTTACGATGTGTATTTTTCATTAAATGCAAATTTATTGAGTTTTTTCCGGAAAATAAAATAAAATTTAATAATAGGAACAAAAATTAAAAAGAAAAAATTAAGTTTTCTGATAGATTATATAAAGTAATTTTTTCAATAATTTTATCATGATTAGAGGTCCACAAAAACGGGAGAAATGATTTTTTAAAAATAAATCTATCTTTTCGCTCTCCTGTACAATTTAACGTTGTGTGCTTTATAGTATTTCAAATTTCCGTGATCGATATGTAACCTAGTGGGTCAAAAGGGTTTACATACATTTCAACGGAGAGAAACATCCAAGGGATGTAGAACTTTGAGGCAATACACGAAAACAAGACACATAATTCTTCCCTTGAGATGAAGTAAGTGGATTTGTCTATGATTTTGAGGTCCACACTTAACTCTAAATACACCGCAGTGGGTAATAAATAATTTGAACTCACTTACAGTTGAGATATTGTACTGAAACTTTTTGAAGGCATATATATTAAGACTCTCCGTGAATGTCTTTGGAAAACAGTTTCATTTTTCACTATTTGGTATCCATATTGAAGTATGTAGATTGAAAATATATAATTCACCTAAACATTAAAATTTGGTGACCCGACAGTTGATTCCCAATGGTTGGCCACCCGAAATTATAAACTTTATAAGATCATAATTTTGTGTGTATTATTTACCAATTTCAAACCTAAAATCGACTTCAAATATACCTATCATATAAGTAGGTATGATTATCAAAATTATGTATGTACAGTGTCAATTTTTTGTACAAAACCAACTGACCCGACCACGCCTTGATGTGGCTCAGTAGTTATAGTGCGTTGGATCATTGTTATACTAAACTTCCTAATGTATTCAGATTAATTTACTAATAAAGATAAAAACGTATTAGTCGATTTTAAAAAATAAAAATTATTTAGTAAAGAGTTTCGGAGAAATTATGATCAAACGAACATAATTTTTTTAAATTTATATTTTATTACGAATTTACTAATTGAACTTATAAATCAGGACACGACGCTCTGCCAACGTATTGCTTTGAGCATCGTTACTTGCCGCGGTTTGTTCTGCCGATTGATTAGCTCTCTCAACACGTTTGTGTCGTGCCATTGTTGAGGTTAGATTTTTATCGCGGCATTTTACTGATATATGTAAATGCAACAATTAAAATTAAAATATAAATATTTAAATTAACATATATGTGAGAAGAAAGCAAGAAATACTTACACGTTTTTGAATTTATCGTAACGTTTTATTTTGTTATATTCAAAGTGATATGAAAATCAACAGAAAAAAAACAGTTTTATTTGTCATTATTTTGTCGTTGAATGTTGTAGCGTACAAACGATACACAACAATAAAGTATAATTATAATTCAATAAACAGCACAATAATACACGAAAAATTCTAGAAACTCGGTTCCTCGTCTTACTCATCCTCGTAATTTTACTCATCCCGTATAATCCGTTAGACACAAAATTCTCCCGTTTCGGGACACTCCAATCCGACAGATATGTCGGGAAATCTGTTACGTTGGCAACACTGAACATAACACTGGTTGGTTATCTAGGTAAGAAATTTTTTTAATTAATTCATATCGCCATCTGTCAGGTAAACTTATGGATCTTACAAATAATTTCAAATAATTGTCCAATCAAAAACATTTAATTCGCAATAATAAATATTGAGTTCAATAATCGAGATAAAAACTATCTTATCTTTTAAGTTGGATTAAATTACACATATTAAGCCAAATTTCATCAAAATCGGTTTAGTAGTTTCGGAGTTTACCTCGGACGAACATTGTGACACGAGATTTTTATATATAAAGAAGAAGATAAAGATATTCCACACGCTTAATTATAAAACGAATGCAGTAACTAATTCGACAATAATTAACCTTGCTTTTCATGCATTCAATAATATTTGCCTAAACTCTAACTTTGATATTTTTCAAATTTAAAATGAGCATCGTGTCAATGATATAAAATGTTTAACGCGCATACATATCCCTTTTTAACAGATCACCACTTCTCACAACTATAAACATATTTACACACCTATATACTACGCATATTACCTGGTAATTACTAAGTATATATAAAACGTATCATTGGTGGGCACCATGAAATATTATATAATATCTGTAAATTTGTGTTTAACGCGCATACATATCCCTTTTTAACAGATCACCACTTCTCAAATATTATATAATATCTGTAAAAAATGTTTAACGCGCATACATATCCCTTTTTAACAGATCACCACTTCTCACAACTATAAACATATTTACACACCTATATACTACGCATATTATGGTAATTACTAAGTATATATAAAACGTATCATTGGTGGGCACCATGAAATATTATATAATATCTGTAAATTGTTTCATCACTGTAACAAACGTACTGATACATACTCTGTAACTATTTCTTTTTATAATATAAAATAAATTTATAAAATAAACATAAATATAGATAAATAGTTGGACCCTTGACGCATTTGAATAAAAATACGAGGTACTTTTGTTAAAGCGGTACATCTTCTATACATACCTAGTTATATTTTGTGTAATTATGTTTACCGTTATTTTCCCTAAACTTACCACATATTGTATATAAGAATGCGGGGGGGAGGCAACTATCACGGAATAAAAAAAATAACATTTACCCTTCGTGAACTTATTATCTATTTTGAATTGTTTCTGTGTGTACCATCAATAGTCCCGGATGTCGCTAATCAAAACACAAATAATATCCGTACTGGACTATCCTTTAAATGTATGTGATTAATGTTTAAAACGATAAATTCTCATTAATGACTTTATTTACAACCGTTTTAATAAACGTTGATTTATTCATCGTTTTTTACGTTAATTAATTAAAGGATTTCGGAGTATTTGGACAATTAACATACTAATTGAAACGTTAAATATTTTTTGACAAAATATAACGCCTGCTGTCAAAATTTAGGTCAGCAACACTTCTGTAATCAATTCATGTAAAATTGTTTTATGTTTCAAATTAAATAAATGAAAGAATATTTCCTTTTTTTATAAGAAAAACTCTCTTTTTAACTTTTGAAGGTTATTCCCATCAATGTATTTTCGAGTGATTCTTTTGATTTGTAAGGTATGTAATTTCCATAGAGATAAATATCATGGCTACAACTCAAGTCGGTTAAAGATATGGTTCTACAGTCGTAGTAAATCGAATACAACAAATGTTATGATATATTATCATTAGTAATGATATGTATATTATTATCAGTAATATCATTACGAATAAAACAAAATTTGTTTTTTTAGATTTATTTTAAAATATTTTAATCGTGTAAATTTTCAGAAATACTTTTATTTTCCTAATTATCGTTTTGAAACGCTTGGACAAGGTCTCTAAAATAAAGAATATTCACTTTAACCCAACTTCATCCGCAAAACAGAGTTTATAGTTTAAGAACCTTTTAGATGGATACTTATTGCAGTAGTAATACAGGCTTTTTTTTAATCATCAAGAATGACTCCATTGTATAATAAACGCTGCCATCGCAAAGACGTGTATATGTTTTAGAATTCAATCACCAACTTTAGAGGAAATTTATACTTGCACATACCTGATGATCGTCACTTTGTAACATTTAGTAATGGCCGCATTGTAATAACTATTGTATCATGCACATACTTATGCTTTGGCTCTATAATATCATGTGTGTATATGTGTTTGTAACAAAGCAATTTATGGCTTCCAGCGGAGTTCCACAAGGTTCTCATTTGGGACCTGTATTATTTTTAATATTTATCAATGATATTGTAAAAGTTTTTAATGGAGTACACATACTCCTGTTTGCTGATGACTTAAAAATTTATAAAACGATTACCTCCATCAATGATTGTAATATCCTTCAATCTAATCTCGATCGTTTACAAGATTGGTGTAATCATTATATAATGTTTTTAAATCTTTCTGAATAACAAAAAATTCTATTATGTCTCATTATAGTGTCAACAATATTTCTATTAAAAAGATGTCTCATGTCAAGGATATGAGACATCTTTTTTATGTTTTTTGAGTGCCTAGGTTTATTAAATACGTTTGATGTTAGCAATATTGTATGAAGTGGTTCCTAATGATTTTACCTATTTTCAATGTTTTAGTTGATCTCAAACAATTTTAAAGTTAAAACATCAACAACCCCCCCCCCCCCCCTCCACCCGCTGTGGTACCCGCCACCCTATAAATATAATGCAATATAATATATCTACTTGGAAATCAAGCTCACAACCCTGTGAGTAATAGTTGAATTGGTAGAATGCTAATTATGGTTTAGTTGAAGAAACTAATAATAATAAAAAATAAAAAAATTGTAGCTGTTCCAAATTCCTGTAATATTCAAAAATCTGTTTCTGAAAAAATAAGAAAGTATACAGATTTAGGAAATGAAATTAAAAGAATTTGGCATTCTCAGACTATAAAAATATTACCTTTTGTTATTTCGGCTACTGGCATTATACCTAGCTCTCTTATTAAAAATTTAGGCATATTAGATTTGTCAAAGAATTTGTATATAAAAATGCAAAAATCAGTCATTTTAAACACATGTAGAATTACGAAAGATTTTTTAAATATTTATATTGAGGGATCAGTAGGATTTATCGGTCAAATTAGGAATTCCACAGAGCCGAACCCTCTGATATGAAAATATCTGGAGACGGTGAATTATATTCCCATTTAATAGTTTGGTAGATTAACGTGTTGTTCTTGTATTGTTTTGTATTAATTATACTTATATAATACACTTGCATGACGTGGATTTACTAGATGATCATTTATATGGAAAAGTGTATGAAAGGGTTTAGTTTTTCCTATGGGAAAAACTAAACCCGTTCCTGTAAATCTGGTGAATAAAAATTGATGTAATTTCTGACTCAGTGAGATTTAGCTCTACACACAAAACCCATAAACAATGCAGGGAATCAATAATGTATGAAATTATCAAATTAATATTATTGCGCATAACTTACGAAAGAATTTCCATAGCACAGCTTCCACAAGTGGCAGGCTTTTGAGTGCTCTGAAAGCCAACGTTGCTTTATACACCACGAGTGGAGGCTCTATGCTCTGTAATAACAGCACCACGAGCATAGCTTATAAGGCAGTGGCAAGTTTCAGGGTAGCTTTTAGCATCTGATTAATGAATTCTCTACCCTCTGTGGAAGGCTTTACGGCACGTGTTCCATCAGGGGTGGTCGATGGCTTGTCTTTGTCAATTTGAAGGCAAGATTCATCCCTTCAGCTGGCCGACACCTCAATAGCTGGAGCTACCTATCATACTCCTTTACAATTCATTTTGAATGATAGATTTTGTATTTAATTTAATTTAATTTTGGAACAGTATATTTTGAATTCTGTAGGAATGATATTTCTGAGGGATGTGTTTTTAAATGGTTTTTTCAATTGAAATTATCAAGAAGAGGAGTAAATAACAGTAGCACGTTGGGACTAAATAATTCGAAATACGTTCAATTTAAAGAAAAAAACAGACATTCACGAAAGAGGATATCCAGAAAGACAAAGCTCGATCAAATACGTTAAATTATGGAACAGAGAAGAATCAAAAATAGAAATCATTTCGGTTGGATAATAATCCCCTAAAATAATATTTGAGGGGATGAAATGTCCGAGGTATCAAGTGTCCGACGGATGAAGTGTCCACCGAATGAAATGTGCGCCGGATGAATTGTCCGGGGGATGAGGCGTTGCCGGATGAAGTGTCCGGGGGATGAGATGTCGCCGGATGAACTTTCGGGGGATGAGGTGTCGCCGGATGAACTTTCGGGGGATGAGGTGTCGCCGGATGAAGTGTCGGGTCACCGCATCCATCACTTGAGCTGAGCCATTCGAATGCAGCCACGACAATGCCATTGGTGACGGCCATTGTGGTCGATGGGTGAGGCTCTTGACTCCCAATCTGAAGGTCGCGGGTTCGAACCCGGCAATTTTATTTGATTAATTTGTGTTATTTCACAATTAATTTATTAAAAATAATATATAGTGGAAGATACTCGCAGTATCGCCCTGGTGTAAGACCATCATTCAGAATTGAAACGTTTCTTGAAATGGCTTTAGCCGTGTTCGGTGACTAGATCTGAATAACCAGGTTCTTCCCCACTTTCCTCTCCCACGTCTCCTCCCACTTCCGACTACCTTCAGCCTCACAACACACCCCAATTAGGGAAGCCATAGTCTCACTGGCTCCAGGCGGGAGCGATTGGGACTCTTGTGCGTTATTCATATAAAAAAAGTCCTATCCCAGAAGCTGGTTAGCCGGTGTTGAAGTAAGCCCGGAAATACGTGCTTGCGGTGTTCTATCATCTCTGCCTACCGCTTCCGGAAAGTAGACCGATAGTTAACTAGACAATATGTTGTGGTTGAGATGGCATCACATCTGGGTCTCACATAGGAATCGTGAGTTCATTTTCTCCGCTTACTGTGGTAGTTGTAGGTGATTTTCAAATATTGTCAGGTTATTCCGTTTACCGTAGCCCGGTAATGCGTGCCTTTTTTAAAGTTAAATTCTTACGAGATGGCTAGTACGCCTCATTAAAACTGAATATCAATGCAAATAATAACTAAAATGTTTCGATTATCGGCCCTGGTAATAGGACAAGACACTGTAATGTTCTTCGAAAAATAGGCTGAAGCAGGAAGTAGCACAAAATAGGCACAATATCCCAAAAATATTCCCAAAATATAACTAAAATGTACATAAATGAATAGAAGTCTGATGAATATTTCTGAACAATTATTTATAACTGTACCTAACGTAAAAACAAATAAACATCTTCATAATATTTTTGTTGTTTATTTTTGGGATATTATGCCGTGTTACGCTAAGTCCTTCTTTAGCCGACGTTACGACGTTACGGACAACATTACAGTGTCCATCATCAGGGCAGATGTGGCAGATGTGGCAGATGTGTTGGCAGTTGCGTAACATGGCATAATATCCCAAAAATAAACAACAAAAATACTTTCGGCCGTGAAAATCTTAAATCACATTTGATCTTCATAATATGTTTTGGCCTTTTTAAACATAACTAATTTGTTCTCCATATTAATTATTCTTATTATTTTTCACAAAAATACTGATTTTTATACTTTATTTTGACGTATTTTTTTGTAGAATGCTGCAAATGTAATGTTGTTTATACATTTCACGGATTGTTAATAAAGCCCCTAGAATCATCAGTATATTTTATTTCCCAGCAAAGTAAAAAGTGAAGCAAAAATAACATTCCAGACAAAATAGTAATTCACCCTCTAATATGCTTTGCTCTCGACGTGCCTAAACACTTTTATTTATTTTATAAGCTTCATAAATATTTCCGTACCTTTTAAGCTCCGAGAGCAAGGAAAAATAATTTCCTTGTTACCTAAATCTCTTTGTTTTAGAGGCGTTATTGCGATAAAGTCAAAATATTTCCCAAAATAAATTTAAGACGCCACGGGAAAATCTTTGACAACAAAATTAATAGGAGAACATAACTCCCGAGAGGTTTCGCCGTCGGTTGAGAAAATCAGAAAGCTCAGAGAGCTTGATCGATTTTAAAGCACTGGAATGGAACCCGGCTGATAACGAAATCCTTGGGGAATGCCCCTTTTTATTCCATCTATCCGTACACCGATATGAGCTCCTGGTATATCCGTGCATCGCAGTCCTCCTAAGCCTCACCGCTCAGAGGGTGGTAATAAAACATTTATTATTTTTATCGCAGAGAGAAAAATTCCTCCTCGATAGTCTTAGCACCCTGGTACATAGAAAGTTCGGTCCGAACCATGAAACAAAACTTACAAATCATTGTTTGATCGTAAAGTTTATAGGGGATTCGGCGATACAGGCTAGAAATACTCTGACGTCATAGGATATTTCTACAGCAATTGGTTCGGCTTGGTTAATGGCGCTATTTTCACAAATATATCAGTAAATTTTAGGAATGTGGATCACTTACTGTATTTGTTATGTTATGTTTTATTCAATTTATGCCAAAAAATTCGTAATATAAGTATTGAAATTTTCAATAAATTTATGTTAGTTAATTTATTGGATAACCAAATCTCTGCCATAGATCATCCAGAGTGGTTCGATACGTTTGCTTACTTAGACCGGGTTCATGGGGGTGAATTTTGTCCAGGTCTGGCGGGCCTGATCGGGAGAGACTGGTTGAGGGAGACCTTTTAGTCTCTTGAGCAGGGCTCTCTTGGAATATCGCATAGAACGACAGCGGGGGGAATTTATACTTCCATCACTCCTGGACACACAGACCCCCAGATACCTAAGCATCCATCATACATTTTTTCCCAGAACTTCCTCTCCTTTCTTTTCTAAAAATACCTCCACACAGGATCCACAAAGATAACATAGACATTTTTGAAAAATCCTCAGGAAACCTATTTATGCTGTATTTCAATTTGATACCGCCGACGCGGGAACCATTTATTGGACGACCAACACCTCTGTTATAGATCACCCCAACTGTTTCGCTACATTTGGTGACTTAGCAGTGGTGACTTTGGGACGGACGCGTGTGCCGACTATCTGCGTGGCAGGCCGGATCGGGAGAGACTGGTTTAGGGAAACTTTTTGATCTCTCCAGCCGGACCCTCTTGACCCATCGCCTTGCACCACACTGGGAGGAATGGCTTCACACGTCCATCAGTCCTGGACATATTTATCCCCAGATTCCTAGCCACCTCTCAAACCTTTGTCCTTCCCAGGACTTCCCCTCTTTCCTTACCTTTAAAAAACCTTGAAGGAATTTTTCCCTCAGGGCCTACTGTGTGCATCTAATGTAAAAAAAAAACTAAATTTCAGTGACGGTGAGTTCTGTCGTAGCGAAATTTGCACAACTCTTCGATTTCAAATCTTTATAACTCCCTGCAGATGTAGATAAGATAAGTATCGGCCTGGTAAAACACAACCGTTCAGAATTTAACATTGCTTGAAAATACATTATCTGTGTTTAGTAACCAGATCTGTTCAGTAATAGACAGGTACATCCCAACCTTTGTCATGCATCTCTTCCTCCTCCCCACTTCCTTCAGCCTCACAATATACCCCAGATGTTGTAGATACTTGTAGATGCTTTAATCCCATACATTCAGTTCGGGCAGATGGGACTTTTAAGCGGTATTCACATTGAAGAATGTAATAGAATATTTAGGAATAAACCTTCATCTTTCACCTCTCCTTTCCGTTCACACTTTTATTATCTGTCCAGTTTTCAAATTTCAGCAATAACCTCCCTTTTTTGAGCCACCATTACAAAATCAAATTGATTCATTACATAGAAAAAAAATGGCAAGGTTTGACGATTTTATAAAAAATATTAATAAACTGCTTTAAATGAATTCATCTTTGAACCCTTAGGCAGTAAGCAAATTATAAAATTGTGTAAACATTTCATGACAACTTTAATTTTATTACATTTTCTTAAGACTGTATTCCCAGAAGCATTCAAATATAATGTAATAATATTTTTGCACTTAAAACGCTTTAAACGCTGATAAGTTTAAAGAGCTAATTAATTTATTTAATGATTTCACCATTTCACTTATGTCCCGAAATAGAAAATTCATTTGATTTATTATTATCAGGATAATCATTTAACATATTTTCTTTTCTTCTCACCACACTTTACTACACTGTGTCTACATAATAGTCTGATATACTTTAACTGCTACTAATGCAAAATACTAATAAATTGTATAAATTTGCACCTATAACGCATATATATTGGAAAGACTTCAGTGGCTGTGTCATGTAGAAAGAATGACCGAATACCAGGCAACAATGTCCCTGTTAAACTCCAGACCTATAGGGCAAAGGAGCCTGGGAAGGGTAAGATTAAGATGGAGCGACAACGTCCTCAAATACCTATCCACCTTAAAGCTTCCAAACTGGAGGGAGGTGGTACAAAACTGAAATGAGTGGAGGAAGACTGTTGAGGAGGTCAAGACCCACCAGGGCTTGTAGAGCCAAATGTGACGATGAATGTACAATACTGCCTACATGGGTGGAACCACAGTATCCTCCTTGAGAGTCAAAAGGACGATGCTGTGTTTTTATTAATGACGACAAAATAACACTTAATTTAAAACAAATAGAATTTTCTCTTAGTGAGGTGTAAACAAGTTACTTATATTAACCCATTTACATACAGTTGTACACTGATACCATTTTTATATATCTAGTACTTATTATTATATTTGTATACTACAAACATATTTAAACTGCGTGTACGAGAATTAAAATAAATAAATTACAATATTATATCATCTATTTTAAAGTGTGATAAAAATATCATAATAACACTACGGTTTGCATTAAGGGATGAAATATTGAAGGTTAACGACACCGTTAATCGGATTATTTGCTCCCTTCCTGGGTTTATCGGGGCTTCCTGCTTAATATATAGATGATCGATAACGACTTATAATATATAAAAAAAAATATGTTTCCGGGAGACAAGGAATAGTATCCCCCTAGCACACTCGATTAATAAGGATTGTATCGATAACTTCTTATCGTTCCCTAGGACAACTGCAGATCTCTAATGTATAAACAACAAATGATGTCGAATATATTAAGGACACTTAGTCATTGTGAACTGTCACTTATTCTTTGGTGGTCTGTAGTCATGCTAGGGAACTATGAGAAGTTACCGAAAGTTATCTTATCAATGGTTATCGATCGAGTGTGCTAGGGGGCCAGGACGAACTTCTTAGGAATGCACAACGTAAACTTACATTTGAGACATTTATTCTCATGGTTTAACTGTTAAAAACGACTAAAATGCATTTTTCATTTTGGGAAGCGGGGATCGGTGCCGCCCAGGAAACCATTTATTGGATAACCAACACCACTGCCACAAGTTACCCCAAGTGGTTGGCTACTTTTGGTGACTTAGCAGAGTGCCTGGGTTTATCGGATGAGGACCAGGAATAATCAGGTCTTGGGCGACGGTTCGCCTGTCCACCAGCTGCGTGGCGGTTGCGAGGGGCCGGTAAAAGTTTCAGATTTTCTCTCTCGACCTGTCCCTCCCGCTACCTTCATTGTAGCGGGAGGGACAGATTCATACGTCCGTCCTTTCTACTTGCATCTCACACCTTTTTCCTTCTCAGAAAATCCTCCCCATCTTTTCTTTAAAAACCTTCCACACAGCACCTTTAAATATTGTTGTGTGGGGTAAACGTAAAAAAAGTCACAAATTTCAAGTAACATTCGTCGGAGACATAGTAGGTGATAGTTAGGTTGAAGGTATGTATGAAAAATATAATTTCTTTAGTTGTTCCCAAGGGGGTATTTTTTAACAAGTTTTTTTCCCCAACTTTAGCTGTTAGTGTACATTTGAGATAATGTTCCCCTGTTGGAACAATAAATTACGTTTTCCCCTCTGACAAATACAATTGAACGGACATCAAATTTACGAGAAGTATATCTCCGAAGTAAGCACAGGCAGGTACTAAAAATGTTTGGGACATTTTCAGAAATAGTTAACAATAATTCTCACACAACAACGATGATTTTATTTCAATCCTAACTTCTATAAACATTTAACAATCGCAGAGTAAATAGTTATTTACCCACGTTTTGTCTTCGTATTAGGTCGATACCTCTGTATGCAGTATGGTTCAATAATCCAAGATTGTAAACTGCAAACTATTGCTAATCGCAGTGGTTTCCATTTAATTAGATTGCCTATGTGGCTCCAAGACATGAGGATGATCATTATACTGATTGAATACATGCACGTTCACGGTTTGCACCTATTGTATTATTACTCTCTCAAAAACTCTCAAATATGGATGTCCAATCTTACTAAGATTATAAACGCGAAAGTTTGTATGGATGTATGTGTGTTTGTTACTCTTTAACGCAAGATTTACTGAATGGATTTTAATGAAACTTTACAATAATATAGCTCATACATCAAAATAACTTATAGGCTATAATTTATACAGCTAGCTGTTTATTTTCAATATATATTTGAAATAATAATTATTTGCTTAATGGAAAATGTCAATATTTGAGAATGAAATTTTGCAAAACAATGATTGTTAAATCAAAATTCTATTTTCGCAAATATTTAAAATTTGTGAATTTATTTGAAGTACTCGCCTAATACTTTGATCGAATCAAGAATTACAGATAGTTTAAATAAATAGGTTAAGAATTTTGGTACAAACGTAGATGGGACCTAGGAAAAGAAATTAGATTACTCCAGATTACTTGAAGTACTAATCCCACGCAGACGAAGTCGCGGGCGGAAGCTGGTAATGCATATGTGTAAAAAACTATTACTCGGTATTCAATATTAAGATACTTTTGTTAAAAAAACGATATGATACAAGGCAAACAAATTTCAATAAAAGCGTTTAAAAGTATGATGATCAATTGGCCACTGTTAGCTTTTTAAAATGGAATATTTTTTTCATTGATTGTGAAATATAATAAGGATTAAAAATGATTGATTTTGAACTGTCCTCTGAACTAGTTCACAAAACTTCCACTAGGTGCGCATTATTGAATCCAAAAATCAGCAGAATAGTGTCATGTATGAATGTCATGCCCTTAGAAATTCAGGACATCTTTGTTCGAAATACCGGCTTGGTATTCTCATACATCGATCCAAATATTGCAAAAGTGATAGATAGTAAACGTATAGTACAAGTGAGAAAGATTGTTTACTATTATAATGAACGTTGAAGTGATTTGTGAATATTCATATCTTAATTTCTTCAATTCTCTCAGTAAGGAAAAACAAATCACCCAGCAAAATAGCGCAAACTATACTTTTGTCTCTCGCTCTGCAAGGAAAAACCTTTAGGATCGTAGTAGAGAGGGTTTCACGACAACTCAATAAAGTGTTTCCATGCCAATACACCTTCGAAAAGTCATCAAATGTGATGAAAAAAAAACAGCTAGTAGCTGATAACCTATCCAAACTTAACCTATTTAACCAAAGTTTTTTTATCATTTTTAATGAATTTTCAAAGGAATGATGAAGTTGCACATTGTTGAGTTATACGGTCACGAGTAGAGAGCTCTCTCTCTCGATAAGATATGTGGAAACTTGAATGGCAATCGGCTGTCTCGTAGACTCTCCACTAAAACTCTCCACTAACTCTCTGTTCTCGTAGACTCCCCACTAAAAGACAACCTGGTCCTCCATCAATATGAAAAGATGCTCCCACAGTTGTTATGCCGACACAATGCATAGGTAAGGCCTTAAGAGTTGGTTATGTGTAAATGTGGTGCGGACATGAAATGTGGTCAACCAAATGCAATTACTAATGTTCTCAAAGGTTGTCTTGACAGAATCGCTATTCCATTGTAAGAATATTATGTACTAAATACACAATTTGGCTGTCCTGAAACGGGAATCCTTCCCAGTTGGGCAGACAAAGGATCATTTTGTATTGTATTGTTTGTAATATATAAATAAATTTAAAAAAGGTCCGTTCCATTCGTTCTCGGCAGGACTGACGACGTCCACAGGGCGACGTGTCTGATACCATAGACTGGCTCACAGACCTTGATGTCCCCCTCTGATTACTCAATCATAAGAAAGAAGACAACGAATTCATTTCTCGTATAAAAGATTCACTATTTAATTGTTCACTCTTACTTATTATGAGCTGATAAAGTCCCTGTAAATAAAGCCAGCATACTGCAAAGACAAGTGCCAGAAAATCCAATAAGATCCGCCCTTAAGAAATGTGTAGATCCACCTTAGGCCACCTCTTCCGCCTTTCTGTGCCCGGACCTGTGACCCTCGGATAAGTCGCTTACATGCCGGGCCCAATAATAGTAATTGGTCCTCGGACCACCTACCCTTGTTTCGCTCGAGTGTGAAGGGTGGCTACTCCTTGCTTCTCGCTACTTGCTTCCTACGTATAAAGAGCGATGATCAACCTTTTTAGCCGCAAGGCAATTTATCCGTATTCAATTTGTTAACGGGTATGGTAACTTGAGCTTAACATTATTTATTTGTAGGTTCAAAAATGATATTGTTTCAATAAAATAACATAGAACGAAAAAATAAAGCACCGCTGGCGGAAATTTATTGTCTCAGAGGAAAATAAGTTATAATGTCATTCTTATCATTCTGAAATATTAAACAACACATAAAAATACCTAAATAGGCCACTAGCACGGATTTCATAATGACTTGGAAAAAGTTGGGTGGTTAGATTTTCTATTAAGATTTCGAAAAATTTTAGAAATATATAGTTTTTTCTTTTTTAAATAAATAAATCCGTTTTTCGGGTTTGTGACGTCACTGTATGAAAATATTCAATTAATTAATTATTCCGGTAATAATCCATTTATTGTGTAAAATTCCACACAGATTTTATTTTGATTTTGTATATAGCAACACTTTTGAACACCAACGGCGTTAAAAACGTTAGAGTTATTGGGCGCGACCTACTCTTTTAACTTGTGGCGGGTCTGCATGGGATTGTAGGGCGGGAGGTATTATGTTATAAAGTATCTTGATATTAACGCAGAGTGTTTCCAAGGATTTATTGATTTATTTTGGTTTGACGTTTTGACAGATGTTATTTATAAAATGGTTTTATTGTAAAATATTTGGATTTAGTCATATCAAATTTTAGTCAAAAAATAATATTTGTGAGATGTAATATTTTTGGTATGCCTCGTTATTCTCCTGTATCATTCGTGTGGAATACGGCGGTTTTTTTTTATGATTTTCGGCCATGTAATTATATTTTTTTCGCACCCATAAAATAATGTCCCGTCTTTCCGGTTAAATTTGTTTTTCCGATTTCCGATAAAAAAACGATTTAAAAAAAAATAACTAGTGTCTTAGAATATTTTCCTAAGGCGGGAAAAAATACAAAAAAAAATATGATGAAAGTGGCCTATTTTTTACAACTGTTGATATTTGTCATTGCTGTCAAGAAAACTCTTGGTATTTTATAAAACGGAAACATAATTCCACCGCGAGCGGTTGTTTCAAAACTTTGAAGAAAGTATGAAGTTTTCAGATAAACCCTTTTGCAAAACAACAAAAACCTTTGAATACTCATAATGTGTTATGTAAAGAGGGCAGTATGAAATGGGCTCATTGGCCGCGGGTTGCTCATCACTGGTATTGAGTATAATAAATATGGGTAACTTTGACCGCTGCGCATTATGAGAATGCGGTTTCTTTGTGACAGTATTAACGTGCTATATTTAGGTATTCGTTTTATAACAGGCCGTTAATAGTGATGGAAAAATATCTTCACGAAACTGAACGATAATTGCTAATTGACTGTGTAGCAAAGTCCTGTTATAATATGTTTTATGAAACGTGTGGTTTGTAATTTAGTAGGTGGTTATGTTGCTACTTACAAATCTTGTTAATTCAGAGAAATTTTTTGTTTTGATTTATTAAATAAGCGAAAATTAGAATCATATAGCGACCTGCCTATACTTCGCATTGATTAGTACTGCCCGGCCGTCTAGTATCTACGCACTGCACTTACCTGCCTACTGTATTATTGACCACTTTCTGGAAAGGTCTGGGAGCTGCGATCGCCAGTGCATGGCGCCGCGTTGAAATTTCAGGAAGTTTCATGCGTGTGCGTATTTGGCCTGCCGTCCGGGTTCTTGCCGAATCGCGGCTATATAAAACGCGACAGCCAGTCTTACAGTCGACTCGCATACATTCGGCGACAAGCCGCCTGCCACGTATCAACGCTCATACCTGAAGTTCCGTGAGCCTCGGAATATTTTACAACTTTTGTAAAAACTTTACATATTGTAAATAGTAAACTGTAAATACACGTCCTAATGTAATCAACCAGTGTCATTATTCTCACGGGCACGCGCTACGGTTTCTCGCCACACCGATACCTATTTCCTCTTCCTCTTTGTCTTCAAATGGACGCTCAACAACTACCGCCTCTAAAATACTTCGACGCGAGGTCACAGAACATTAACGATCTCTTTATATATATAACTTTACTTTCAAGCACCAAGCTTGAATGAGCACTGGGCTTCATTCTGGGCCTAACTACATGGGATCTGTAGAATTGCATTATCCTCTCCCGACATCCCGGAACAAAATTATTCATAATATATTTCTCTCACTCAGCGCACTTTCATAAACATATTTTCTCCATTAAAATTTCTAGTTAAAATGCCTGGGTTCTCATAGATTAAAAAAATTTCCTACTCTTAAGTAAACGTGAAATATTTGTAGAAGAGGTAAAACAAAAATATACGCATGGTTTTCTATATATTTTGTATATTCTGCTGGGGGTAAGAAAAGTTGCGAGTAAATAACACTTTTATGTAAATTCAGAACTCTTATTTACGTATGAAAATGAAAAATGTTTGGTTGGCCCTCGCCTGGAGAGTAAAAATGTTGACTAAGCTTTTGTAAATACGTAACATTATTTTACATTGGAATTTATCATCATTATCGCAGAGTTTTGCCAAAAAAGAATTCACTCAGAAAATAATAACAATTTTGCATACGAACATATTAAAGAAAATTTGTAACATTAAGGTGTAAATTTTATATATTTGAAAATAAGTATAAATTTACAAAAAATCAGCAAAGCAGTTGACACATCGGTATTTTTTCTAAGGGGTTTATTAAAATGTGACAATTTAATCATATAAGAAGAAGTTATTTTTCTTTAATAGCGATGGCCTCCGTGGTCGAGGGGAAAGGCTCTAAATACCCCGTCGTGCGCAAATATATTTTATTTGATAAATTTGTGTTATTTAACAATTAATGAATTAAAGATAACATCTAGTATATTTGCGACACGTATATCTAGTATATTTGCGTAAGACCACCGTTCATAACTGAACCGTTGCTTGAAATGCGACACGTATATCTAGTATATTTGCGTAAGACCACCGTTCATAACTGAACCGTTGCTTGAAATGGTTTTAGCAGTGTTTGCACTCTGTTAAATCACCAAACGTAACAAACCACTTGGGATGACCTATAGCAGAGGTGTTGATTATCCGATAAATGGTTTCTGGGCGGCGGTACCCATACCCGCCTCATAAATTGAATACATAACACTAACAACCATTATTATTCGTAGATTTGTCAATCATAATTTTTTTATTGGTTTTGGAAATAAGACTGATATAGAATCAAATTCGGTATTTTTTATCACCGTCATGGAATTGAAATTAATAAATAATATCCAACTTTAATTTCCAAAATATCGCCTTTTTAACCACTCAAACGCTTTTTGCCACGATATGGCGTTAGTTCCAAAACCACGGATTGCTTTGCTGCCAAAATATGGCAAATATTCTATAGATTCTTTTAAAAGCTTTAAAATTAACGATTTTATAATATATTTTTTATAAATCCTACAAATATGTGATAATAAACAAAAGATAGGGTAATTCATTGGCTACATAGAACTATAATCAGTATGTATGTCTACATATTCAAATTCGGAGATATGATTTTTTTAATGTGGGCGGAAAAAATTTCTTTAGCAATCTGAGAAAAAAGTTTTAAATTGTCTTGTAGATTAATGGTAGGTAATAAAAAAATCTTTCCTAAGTGTATTAATTTGTTTTTTTTTAATAAGGTGGATCAATTCTTGTGATAACTTTGGAATCTTTGCACCCCGTAAAAAAATATGAAATAAGTTTTAAATTCACTTTAATCAATACAATGTTTGCATTTTTCGACCATAATACCGGAACAAACACGATGTGGTTGAAACGGAGTTTTCTGTGTTTTCCAAATAATTCCGCGTTATTTATCGATATTAAAACGCGTGAAACTCGGCGGCCAAACAAACACAGAATAAACAGGATAGCAGTTCATGAAACAATATTTTAAAAGCGCAAAGCTCTGGGTCTTTTTGCTTTCTCGAACAGAGGACAAGAGAATGCACTGAACGGCATACAATTCGTTAGTGCACTTAAAACTGAAAAAGCTTCATTACAAGCACAGATATAATAGAATTTACTGAACCGATATGACGTGCTAATTTGAGGTTTTATGACATGTGCTTTTTCTGTGAACGTCTATTCATTATATGTTATAATGAGTAGTGCAGCTAATGGTTTATTTTGTCATTTTCAAATAATTATTTTGTAAACTAAATTCATAATATTATTTTCTTTACAAATCTTTTTCGATGGAAAATCTGCATTTTTCGCGAACGATGTTCCCTTCATAAGGTTGAGCTGGATATTTTAAATTTTATAGATTAACAATGTGAGAAGGGTAGTGGGTGGGGGGAGGTACAAACCCAAATCTGCAAATGAATCGATGAAGAAGTGGAAGGAATAGGAGTGGGGGAGTTACATTGTCATTAGATAAAGAAAAATATTTAAAGAAGATTGTGTTCTTACGTTTTTTTTGGGATTAATAATTGTATTAATATTTTATCTAATCACTTTGTGTATCGCCTAATAATTCATCTTAAGATTACATTGATAAAATAACAATAAAGTTAGAGGGGTAGACAAATCTCTATCTATGTTAGTTTGTACGTAGGCTGTCCGTAAAATAAGGTCTCCAAAGGTGCTGTTGTCTCGAGGAACGATTTTACGTGTGATCTGGCAACAATGGCATGTAGCCTGGTTCCCCAACGACAAATCCGTACCATACTGCACTCTCTGCGACGCTTGGTCTCAGCGTGGCAGCCGTTCGCGATAGAGCTTCCACTCACGGCACCCGCCAGTTGTGAATAACGCTTTGTAATTCGATTTTAAGCTTCTTCCTTTGTTGTTGATTGTTCTTTTATCGCTGGTTTCATGTAGTGTACCCAGATCTCGTACCCAGTCATCATTGAATTTAAAAATTCCTCCCATCGATGTCGTAGCATGCAAGGAATTCATAGGCTGCTTCAATCCGTTGTAGTTTGTGATCTTTGGTGAGCATTATTGGGTCCCATCTTGCGCGGACCTTGTGGTAGGTATCTTTCAAAATCGTTGCAGCACCTTGGAGACCTTATTTTATGGACACCCCTCTTATGTATTCATATAATGTATTTTAGTTATAAACAGGTAGGGTTTTTTTTTTCAAGTTTCATCAACAATTTTTTTAGTCTCAATAAAAAAAAAATCATCCTTTAAATGTGTACCAACATTAAAACTGTCCCACTGGAAATTTTAACGTTTATTACAATACTAGAACCTTTTCAAATAAACAAAAAATTCCCAATGGTTTATTTTTTATATTTCCTAAAAATTGACAACGCCTTGAAAATTTTTAAATTTTATCTATAATTTCATTTAAACTGTGTAAAAATGTTTTTTCACAAAAAAAAATTGTAAAAAATGTAGAAGTCCGATTGGACGTAAATAAATAGATAAAATGAACTTATTTTCTACCATATAATTACATTTTCTCTGATAGTAAAAAAGGTTATAAATGGTTTACCAAGTTTGCCTGCACGTTCTAAATCGTGAAAATATCCTAGATCAGCAGCAAATGTGAAAATTTTCAGTCAGTTCTTCCCAAAAATTCGGAGTTTTAATATTTTGAATATGGCTCACACTAAAGCATGACTTACGCGGGCATAGCGGTCAACCGAAAGCTTAAAGTATTTTACATTCTGGACCAGCTGGGATATTACGAAACTGCTGTTGCAAGCGCTATTCCGATGGCGTCATAAAATACAGCAGCAATATTGTCTCAAAAATACATTTTTGCAAGATTGAATGTCAATAATGTTGCTCGCCCTATAAACCTTCACATTCAACCCGTCGACTTTGTAGTTTGATATTCGTTTAATGTTTCATTGTGTGTTGACTGAAGATTTTAACCATTTTCAATTTTTATAGACCGTCAAATATCACGGACGGTCCAAATTTTTGACGCATCAGTTAAAATTATTATCATTAAATGAGACAAATTACTTTGTGAACACCACTATAATTACCTGTTATAATATATACAATTTCAAAACCGGTGATTTCTTCGTCAGGATAATAACATGAAGAAACCATCGACTTTGAAAAAATAGATATACGGGATTATAGTTGTTTACACAAAGTAATTTGTTTCGTGTAATTAAAATGATGCCACAAAGTAATTTTGTAAAGATTGAAATTTTTTATCGTCCAAAAATGTATCATATGTAGGTAAAAAATTCAATTATAGATATGTAGGACATTTTAATGTTGTAGGTAGGTAGGCAAAATTTTTTATTGTATATTTGGATTGTCTGAATTTTTGGCACAATCAGTTATAAATTTTAGTGATCAATGAACAACTGGTAGGTGCAATCTGTTAACCATACGTTTTTATAATCTAGTCACTAGTTAGTGGTAAGACAGAGCATTATAAACGTATATCATAAATTAGTTATTTTTCACAAAACAACGCCACACATATCATATAAATTATTATTTCAATAAATTAAGACAATATTAATAAAACTCAATCGAAAATCCGAAACAAAAAAATTTGAAAAAAATACGGATACATCTGGGACTCTAACCCAGGACTAGTAGTGTTCAATATCGGTACTTTTGCTACCCGTCTGAATTCGGTACTCTCAAACAAAGTAGTCGGTACTATGTAATCGGTACTGGATACTTTTGATTACTTTGGTTTCGGGTAGTGGGTACCTACTTCTGAATGCGGATAGATACTTTGCTTTCGGGTAGTGGTACCTACTACTGAATGCGGATAGATACTTTGATTACTTTGCTTTCGGGTAGTGGGTATCTACTACTGAATGCTTTGGATACTTTGATTACATTTTACATTTGACTACTTTCGGTTCCGGATACCGTCAGATACTTTTATAATAGATACAAATCGTTACTTGTCACATTTTGACGTTTGTTTATTTTGTTAGCGTGGACTAGGTACTTCGATAATGAATTATATAGGAATCTACGTATAATATTGGTTAGATATTTAGAGTTACTTCCAATGTTTTAAAGAATTTGGATTATGTTTACATGAGAAATAACGGACGATTATTTATTACATTCTCATTGAACTTTATAAAAACAAATAAGAGTGCCAGTATTGTAGGGATCATATTTACTTAATGAAATAGTTTACTACACATTACTTTAAATAGGTAGATATATATTAACGACCACATACGGCACAGACATAATGCTTTATCCACAGTTTAAATGAACATACACATTTAACATATTATTACTTACGTAAAAATAATGTCAAAAGTTGTAAAACAACTAACGTAAATTCTTAAACAACGAATTATTAAAGTTAACGTTAGCCGTCGGCAACTATATATTACCGTTTAATTAACGAACAAAACAATTTTCTTTTCAGTCATTAATTTGGGTCCTGTCCCGAATATAAGTATGAAAGGCATTACCATAAAAAATATTATTATACTTAATAATATAAAGAATTTTAAAGGAAACTGTTCCCCGGTGTTAAAACAAGATCCCAGTTTTTTTGTTTATGTTATTTTGATCGTATTATATTTTAGTTTAGTCGGAAATAACATATTTCTTGATTAACGTCTAATTTTCCTATAAATACGAAATATAATTTTACATGCTAGTTTTAATTTTTTTTTGTTTTTTAGCTTTGGGATAAAAGTATTGTTTTTTTTGTTGTTGATAAAACCACCAATTTTTTTAAATATTATAATGATGTGTGAAGTAGAAAAAAGAAATGTTAAAATTATTATCACAAAACTTGAACTTTTTACTGTCGTAATAAAAATAATTATATTTTATACCATTATAAAATTGCAGTAGATACCTATCTATATTGTAAAAAAACTTGTATACTAATTAGTATTAATTACACGAAATTATACAATATTATTATGGTCTAACGAGGTAATTCGCTTCAAGGGTTTTTTTACCGATGCAAGCACCGGAGAATTTTTGTCTCTGGCAATACTGTTCCTTGCATAGTAGTTCATGTCGCGAACAGCTGGTTCTCGCGCAGGGCGCCTCCAGTGGCAGTAGTGGCACAAATAGTAACCAAAGTAGTCGGTACAAGTACATACAAAAGTATCAATATCAAAAGTAATCAAATCAAGAGTACCGACTACTTTTCGTTTTGAATAGTCGGTACTTTGATTACTAGGTGAGTAACGAATACTTTAGTACCGAATGATTACTTTTCATTCATCTTTACCCAGGACCTTTGGCTTTCCGGGCCACTGCGCTACAGCTGCGCCAACGTGTACCTTTCCGATTCGGTCATATGTAACTGTATCATCATACTTCGACTGAGAACCAAGTTAACCAAAAAAGAACCACCAACATTATCTTTCTTCATCTTCATTTTCTTAACGCATATTTTTATTAGCTGTTTTATGTATGATTGCAAGATTCAACTCCTGCACTTAATAGCCAGGCATTTTTTTAATGAAAAAAAATTCCTGTCACTTTCGGGATGCTGTGTGGAGGGACTTTTTAAGGAAAGGAATGTCAATCTGTCCAGGAGTGATGAACGTATGAATCCGTCCCCTATCCGAAAGCCAACCTTCCGCTTGCCCATCTTCCACTCTTCTCCACTTTCGCCAGCCTCATAACTGGCAGTTTGTACTCTCGTGAGGTATTCACAAAAAAAAAATCGTATCTTTAGAATTAAGTGCAGTTTGATTTCGAAAACAGCTTTGGCGGACCTCTAATAAAATAATTATTAAAACCATAAATAGTTCAAACAAAACTGATTCTCAATTAGAATTTCCAATGTACGAATGAAACGTAATGCCATATTAAATAGCGATGTGAAGCCGCAATAAATCACCATAGTATTACACAAAACGTGATATTAACTTTTATCGTGGACATAAACTCTGATCAGGGTTGTAATAGGTACAAAAATTGGCCCTGGCGTTACACATTTTGAATGCAATAAACGAAGGCCATAAATAACGGCAAACGTCCCACTGTGCGCAAATTTACCCAAAGTGTTCTAGTGTGCGGTGGGATGGTGTAATTTACACTCTAAAAACGACTAAAAGTCCCCTAGGTCCTTCTTTTTCAAAAATATATCACAGAGAACTAAAAACTAGTCCAGTTGTAGCCGGATGCTGTAATTTAAGGAAACGCTGGTGAATGTAACCGTCCTGGTTTTGTATGCAAATAGATGACTTGATTATTTGTTTTATTGGGGTCTTGATTGCAAGGCTAAAACCAATCTTTGTCCTTTTTATGCGAAAAACGCACTAATGTGTTCACAGAATGCAGACGAATACTGGAATACTTCCATATTGATTTGAATCATAGAATAAAGAATATAACACCAGAAGTGCCTTCCGTTCAAATTTGAACGGAAACAAATGTTCCACTGAATGTAATATTTTGGTTCTAGACCATTTAGCATGCAAATATGATTTAAGATTTTCACGGCCAAAAGTATGTTTGTTGTTTATTTTTGGGATATTATGCCGTGTTACGCTAACTCCTTCTTCAGCTTTTCGAACAACATTCCAGTGTCCATCATCAGGGCATATGGGTATTTCAACTTGCGATCCTGCCCTTGCAACCGTACGTTATTCTCCCTACCAATTTTTTTTAACTAATAACTCAATATCTACTTTATTTCATTCAAAATTTGCTTTAATTATGTACCTGCATTCCAGTAAGCAATGAAAATACTCAAACGCTTGATAATTAATTTCTTAATATCGAGTACTTCTAGTAAGTATTTTTTGATGATAGTTATTTATGATTTTTCAATAATGCCTAAGCAAAATAAGTGTGTAATAAAATATGAAATATTTTAGTTTATAAGACTGTAAATAAATAGACAAACTGAGGTATTTTCGTCACAAAACACATAGGTACTCGGATTATTTTTTAATGATTTTATTTGAACTAAAATTAAAGTACTGAAAAATGTTTATAACCTTACTGTATAAAAAATAAACTTGGTTTTTCAATCTTTCGAAAAAAATTATGTTTTTTGGTAAAAAAGAGTCAATACGTCTAGAATTTGATTTAAAAAAGACAAATATCCGGTATTCTCTTAGGCTTCCTAAAGATCGTAGGTTCAAGCCCTAGTTGCGACCATTACGTTTTTATTTTTCTCTGTCTTGTTCTTATTCATATTTTTTTGTAGGTATCATTAATTGCATTTTCTTCTTTAATGACAAATTATAAATTCAATGATAAAAAATATATATACCCATACACTGTGATAACATTGTTTTCACGTACGAAATTTACCAAAAACATCACAACGAAAACATCAATATATTTTTACACTGCGAACTAAGTCAAATACGTTTTATGTTACAATACGAAGATCGTCATCTTTTCTTAAGTTAGTACAAATACGAGGCAGAAACATAAAAACACAAAGGAATGAGTACCCAAGAGAGTTATGTATGTAAGTATTCAAATATTTACGACTTAATTATTTTGCGTAGGAATAAAATATAATGAAATTTGCTGACCTTTCCCCACTTCCACGATTCGGCGTTGGTACTGTTACGTTGTAGCTAGTCGTAAACACTATTAGCCCCGTCAAAGGCAGGGAAAACGTTATGTATAAAGTATTCACCATTCCGACGTGGGTACCTTCATTATTTCAGTGCGCGGGCACTTTGGCTACATTGACCACCTAACCCAATAGAAGAAAATATGCAAGAAGGGTAAAAAGTACCCAAGTCTTTAATACCTTTGCAATTCAAATGCAGGAAAGTATCTAAAATACATTAATTACTTAATTAGGAGCATGTGAAAAAGCCCTTTTTTTAAATTTAAAGAGTATTTGGAATGCGACAGTGCTCTTTCTAGCTTCCTAACTTCCAGCGGGGTATGCAAATCAGAAGCGGCCAGAAAGCCAACGTGTACGCACGTGTCGCTGCTCTCTTGGGAGTTAACCCCATGCGACCAATTATGATAAGGTTTGCTGACGATATTGCTATGCTTGCTGAAAGCGAAGAAGAACTGCAAGAGGCCTTAACAATCATGCAAAGCATTCTTCAAAACAACTACAACATGAAGATAAATAAAGACAAAACAAAGCTGCTGACTGTAGGCCGAACGCAACATCAGATGAGAGTAGAGATGTCAGGAGTTCCACTAAAGAACACCAAGGAGTTTGTCTACCTCGGGAGCAAAATAACATGGGACGGTCGGTCTAAGAGCGAGGTCGACAGCCGTATACACCAGGCTAGGCTTGCATTCAATAAAAGGTCGAAAATAATAGAAACGAATAATATAGACCTAAAACTGAGAATACTCCTCATCAAGACCTATGTATGGAGTATCTTGACGTACGGCTGCGAAACATGGTGCCTATCCGAAAGAGATAAACGGAGACTAGAGGCTTTTGAGATGTGGTCCTATAGAAGACTATTAGGAATTTCCTGGAGAGACCACATGAGGAGGTTCTCCAAAGAATCGAAGGAGAAAGGCACCTGCTCAGGACCTTGACCGAAAGGCGTGCAAGATGGATCGGCCATATAATACGACAAGAAGGCCTCTTGCATGCCATAATGGAGGGTATGACCGAGGAGACAAACTCTAGGGGACGCCCACGCCGAGAGTATCTGAAGGACCTGCTGGTGGACGTGCGCTGCTCATCATACGCAGAATTCAAAAGAGCCGCACAAGATAGGGAAGAATGGAAGAAAAAAATAAAGGAAATTGCTGCAAACCAATCCCAGGATTGAAACCAGAGAGAGACCAGAGAGAGAGAGACCAATTACGTTACAATTAACCAAGTACCAAATAATCAAACAAAATTCCAAAGGTGTGGTAAATTTATTTGTCAGTAAGGGCTTGCTGCAATGGATTCAGAATTAATAAATCTGCTGTAGAGTCTGAATAATTTTGTTTTTAGAGTTGATATCGGTTATACGAAAAAGAGATTTTAAGAGAGATTAGAAAAGCTGCAAAATTTTTTTAATTGGCAAAGTTTTGCCTTTGTTCATTTATGTTAATTATAATAAAGTATTTTAATTTTTTTGATAATACATTCTTCGTTTTATTTATTTCTTCCACTCCATTTTCATTTATTTCTTTGGGATCAGTAATGACCCATGCGAACAATTGTGTGATTTTCTTAATGCGTTTAATTAAGGGTTAATATTTAACTTTTTTTTTCGCTGATCCCGGATTTCATGTAATTTGCACATTCCGCAAGACCATTTTTTTCATTTAAACTCGCTAAACTAATTATGTTGATTACATAGTATTGATAAAATTGTTCAAGAACGAAATGAAATTACGAAAAAAACGAGTGTGCTTTAGACCAAACGACTGAAGTAAAACTTCTAGAGAGAAAGAAAATATACGCGCGCACTGCTCTCTCTTGCTCCTATAGTATTTTAAAAATTACTTTGTTTTGAAAAATGTTCCTACAGTATTTAAAAAAATTTTCAAGAACGAAATGAAAATAATCTTCATGCACTGGCTGTGAGAGAAAGAGAGAAAGAAAATGTGCGCGCGCACTGCTTTCTTTTGCTTCTACAGTGTGATAGAGCCCGTTCGCCTCGCCCGTAACGAATTACATTTTTCGTAACGCATTACACTTTTCGTAACGCATTCACCAGCTTACCCCCAAATTCAAGCGTGCGTAAAGAAATTTTACTTAAATAGTTTAAAAATCATCCAATTGACCGAGGATGCCGTAATAGCGCATAGCAAGGATGAAATAGGATAAGAGGAAGACGAGATGATTATTAGCCAATCATTCACTGTAAAAATGAAACCGAATGAAATCAGTTGATAAGTAGGTAATGTGGATTCAAAAAAGTATAAAATTGTGAAAATAGGTAAATACTAGATACCTACATTTTTGTGGCCATATTTTATTTTTACCAAAGAAAATCAAAGCCCTTGAGACACGACGTAATGGTGTGGAATAACAAAGCTCCCTCCCCGACAACACTCCTCGTCGGGTTAAACGCGGGAGACGGCAAAATAAAAGCTCGAGGATAGCTCCACAAAGGAAGACGAGAAAACTGCATGAATATTTCATTATGTCGGCCGCCGAATTGTTGGTCCATTTGACAAATGGCGGAATAACGACCTGATAACCGACTGCCGGGTTTAGGAGAACTGGATGCTCTACTGCGAGGCATGAGATATGAGCTTTTATACGCAACTTATACAAAAATTAGGTCATGACATGTAATAAAACTAAAATCATACATTTTTAAAAAAAGAAATGATTTTTTCTTCAAACTTCGTGTTTATTTTTCAAGTACTTATTTACTGAGTTAGTTTTCATTTTCTGGCAACATTGACAGCTCTACCTTGTCGGTAATGTAGAGACAATTTGAATTAGTCGGTAAAGAAGATTTCTTAGGAAAGGGTTATTAGTCATTATTATTGCTTGTGTCATTTAGGATTTCATATAAATATCAATGTTTTGTTTTGTTTTTGCTGGTCATTCTTAACCAAATTTAGTAAAACAGCAAGGTCTGTGATAATCTGGGGGAATCTATTGAAGCCGGGTAGTAAATATTTATTGTAACAGTGAATGTATTGTAACAGTGCAAATAAAAACAGTGTCAAACAAGAAATGTTTTTAATGAAGGAAGCCCTAAATTTTTTGAACCGAAGGAAGGAACCCCTACAAATTTAACACTTCGCAAAATCACTTTGTGGCGTCATTTTTAATTAAATAAAACAACTAACTTTGTTTACACCGCTATATTATAATCATAATTACTGACATGTTTCGAAACCGATGTTTTCTTCGTCAGGATAAAAAGAACAAGAAATAACAAAAGAAACAAATAACTGTAGATTAAAAATAACTATAGATAAAAATATTTTAAACAGAGAGAGGTTACTTACATTACTTAAAAATATTATAAAAAATATTATAAAATGTGAAAATAAATTTAAGAGATAGCTATTTTTTTTTTTTCTTATTAATAATATTTTTATAATTGTAGAAAGGAATCACATTGTGGTTTGAAATTTATATATAAAAATAATACACTTGTTTCGTTTAAAGCCACGAGTTTTTATTAATTTATTTCACCAACCGGTTTCACTTTACTCAAGCATCATTAGGGTACAAATGAATACTAAACAATAACTACAAAATGTGTGCTTATATATAACTATAGAGGGATACAACACGATAAAATTATTACACACAGTGAGGATCTATTTACATTAATACAAATAAATTGGGAAAAAACCAACAGTTAATTATTATTATAGACTAATGGGTTATCGAAAGTGACAAAAGGAAACAGACCTAATATTGGGTTACTAGATACATCTAATTGATTTATTAAGTATAGGACAATTGGTTTTTACTGCTTACTCTGGGGCCAATGTCAACTTTGCAGATGCTGTGGGAAGGGTCATGTGTAGTTTATATGAAAAAAGAAGTTTTATAAAAGAAAAACGTTAAAAAATCTACCTGTTTTTGTGATTTTTTTAACGATATTTGATGGAAGAAAAATGTCAACGAATATAATTGGTAAAGGCCAAACAATATAGGCCAGTTAAAACCGTCAACAACAATGTAATAATATAACGTGATTTTATAATTCCCTTAGCAGTTTAATATGAACGCCACATAGTTTGGGCTATTTATCAAACCGTCAAACATTTTAGCCGCTGACTGGCCGAAAAAAGTTCATATTTGTTGGAAAGATGATTTATAACGTGAAAGACCGCGCAATACATTTCCCGGGATCATGTAGTATGGGCTGACGCATGTCATATTTTTTATCCACCGAAGGGATAAACATATAGCAGTGCATTGTGGGCGTATCCTTACGTCTGAAGTAAGCTCAATTTTTCTTACTTCTGGTAAAAAAATTCATTTTTAAATATTGGAATTTTTTTAATGTGAATATTGCTCAAGAGTCATAATTGCTCGGAGCAGTAGTAGGCCCAATGCCTACGGAATCCATCTTTGTATATGAGGCCTGAAATGGAGCGGGGGAAAGGATATGAGGAAAAGGAAGTATCTGGCGAATCATTAACTCATAAATTTTACTTTATAATATTGTACATTGTACACAAATTAAATAAAAAAAATTATAAATATTATTTTAAACTTTAAACAGAGTTTTTCAAAATCATACAAAAACAATTACAGTGAAAGTTCAATGTGCAAAATTTCAGCAACGTACACTAAATAGATATGATTTTATTTAACTGAAAAATATATAGAAAAAAAAATAGATATGGTAACTAATCATGGCTATATCCAATTCCTTTTGTTTCACAATGGTGATATCTCTCCAGGGCGATACTGAGGGTATCTACCAGCCTTAAACATGTCCCAAATACACCGGCTTCGCGTTTGGGTCCCTCCCATGAGTCATTTGTTCAATTCCTCGGCTGGCTAAGTCAAGATACAATCAACATTTTCCGCTTACTGTGGTAGGAAAATTTCAAATGTTTTTAAGTTATTCTAAGCCTGTGAATGTATTTTTCCTTTTTAAATTTTTTTATTATTTATGAGCACCTACTAAGCGGTATAAGCAAACTTTCTATTTCACTGTCACGACTGATGTCTGTCTGTCTTCAGGAAAGATATTGTGTTAACTGTCGAAACTAGTTTTTGTTAGATTTTGGCATAGAAGATACTTCTAGAGATGAACTGTTCAGTGGTTTTGTGGTAATGTTTATATTCTCGTCGTAAACGCACAAAACGGGTTTATAAACTAAGCATTTATACGGAGGGCTTTCGCCGTGGAAATTTTTTTGTTTCATCATAAAGTTTTTGAAAGGAGCATAATATATTTCTTCCGTTCTTCGTTTCGGGTGTAATTTTTTCTTTGTGGAATGATACATCAGTGTTTTATGGTCAGATAAAAGTTTTGCGAAGCCTGTTAAGTAACATTTTGTTACGTAATTTCGACTGTTGTCGAAATGTTAATATTATATTATATGACTCATAGAAAATAAGGGAGTTTTGGAAGATATTTTCTCGCTTTTGGTTTTAGGCTTTAAGGTTTAGCGTAGAACCCGACACCTTGCCAATGTATAGCTCATTTGTATGAATGATGCCGAATACATAGAACTAAATCTTGATGTACCTGATGTTATTTATTAATTAAATAATTAGCAATCACACCGATTTCTCTGAGGGGTTGGCAGACAGGAAGGACAGCCACTAAACTCTTTTATTATGTTCATTCACATTCATACATTTTACAAATAGACCGGGTAGTGGCATCGTGTTGTCATGTCGTGTGTTCATTTCCTCGGCTGGCTTAGTCGTCCACCATGAAACAAGCAACTTTTTCGCTTACTGTGGTGATATTAGGAAATTTTCAAATATTGTCAGCTTAAATGCATTAACCTGAAAATGTTTGACTTTTTTTAATTATTTAAAAAAAATTAAATAGTAAAATATCAAGCCGTATGATTTTTTACAGCTATAACGTGTTTATGTTTCTTATTTTCTAGTAAAACGAAGATTAATCATTGAAGTTAATATTATCCATTCGCAAACGAAAAATGTGAAACAAGAGCGACGCAGAAAAATAAAATGGTGACAGTCGCAACTGGGACTAGAACCCAGGATGTTTTGTCTATCTATTTCTGTAATTTTTTCAATCAAATTCAGAATTAACAATATTATCCAATACTATTTTTGGGGATAATGTTATCCGCGTACTTTTGGCACCAATCTTTTTAAATGATCACAAAGTTATTATTTTTTAATTTGTAAACTAATGTTTAAGGGTAACAATTATTATAAGCAATAATTATTAACTTGAAACAGTCATCCACATTGAAAAAATCTCCCGAGAAAAGATACATGACGCCGGCCACCTACTGGGAGATTTGGCACTTACAATGTCTTTCTCATATAAAATACAGTTGGTTGTTTTCAGGTGAAAAAAATGTAATAAGCAGTACTTGTTGAATGAAATACTAGTATATATTGAATTATTTGGCGGGTAAGAGATAAGCCGACGTAGCTCAGTAATAGAGCATTTGCCCGGAAATCACAATGACACGGGTTCGAGTCCCGTCGGGAGATTTTTTCAATGTGGATGAGTGTTTCAGATTAATAATTATTGCTAATAATAATGATTACAAAGTTATTTAACGAATTTATTTTTGACTTGAACTTAGGGTCTCGGGTTAATATGTACAGAAAAATATAGGCCCCAATTGCCAAGTTGGTTAGGGCGATGTGTCCCGGTAAAGACAAGAGATATTGGGTTCGAGTCCCAGTGGCGACCGTCATCTTTTCATTATAATTTTTTTTTTGTTCTGCTTCACGTTTTATTTAGACTTAAAAGTATTATAATATATTATTAGTTTAATGGGAATAACCTCCAAAAGTTATTAACAAATTATTTTAAAGAAAAACGATAAAATAAATAAATTGATTAAAATATTTTTGTAATTTAATGTTTTGTTCATAAAAATGTAAACACTCACAACACAATGAAACTGGAAACGATATATTTTTATGTGGACCCATTTAAGGACTTCCCTCGACGTTTTTCGTATTTGTATCCGTTTCCTCGAAAAGGTCGCACTTACAACCGATTATTTTTACATCCAATAATCAAAGTGGGGTAAAGCATCATCAATATAAATGACACACATGGGCCTAGGGATGATTGGGTAGATTTAATTCAATGATGGTACCTGCCGATGTTTCTAACCCGAGGAAATGGGGTTAATACTACGAAAGTCATTTGATTTGAGGGCCATTCAAATATATTTTACTACTCGATTCAAATTAAAACTCTCAATAAAGCTACGGACAGATATATTCATTAGTAACACGACAGCTTGCAGTCATTGAGTTATTGTTGTACTGAGAAATGCAATAAACTCTTAATGTCAGTGACCCGACAGTCGATCCCCTGACATTTAGCCTGTAATGATATCTTTATATATAAAAATCTCGCGTCACATTGTTCGTCCAAGGGAAACTCCGAAACTATTTAACCGATTTTGATGGAATTTGGCTTACTGAGAGTACTAATTTGATATTTATTATTGCGAATTAAATGTTTATTATGGGACAATTATTTGTAAGTTCCATAAGTTTCTGACAAATGGCGGTGTGAGTTAATTTATTGACACAACACTTGGTTATCTAGTTATGTAACAATGTTAGGTAACCATCCAGTAGAAGGCGTTGTTTCATTAGCCACAGCAACACGTGGGAGGGTCAGATATTGTATTATAAAATTATAATGTTTTGTGAAATATTTACCAATTTAAAACCTAAGACTTCAAAAATAACTTTAATAATAAGTCGGTATGAATATCAAACTAATTTATTTACAGTGTCAATTTTTTGTACTTAAACGCTAGTATGTTTATTATGTAGACAATAAGTTTTATCCTTGATATTTTTTATACACTTATAGTCGCGGGACATCCGCTGTATTTTGTAAGTAGGTGTATCGTACTATCCCTAAACCGACAGCTTATCGTATACAAGTAAATTAATGAATTTTATGTTATGAAAGTTCTAACTGCCAGAGCTTTGCACTAGGCGAATATGAGTCTAGCAGAAGAAGGAGGGGATGGAAATGAGGAAAAAGCAGGTGGAAAAAAACCACTTTGTTTATTCGGTCAACCGGTTTCGGGAGAAGCCTTACTGTTTAAACAGAGGATCATCAAACAACAAATTTTGATTCAGAAACTATTGTTGTCTTGTCCATTAGTGTCAGAGTGAGCAGTAATGCTTGAAGAAGGAATGGGTAAAGGATTTCCGGAGCGAGAGAGCAGGGATGCCTGGGTTCTTGGGAAGAGGTTTGCCCTGGTCTTAGCGTTGGATGCATCTGCCCACCAGCTGCCTAGCGGGCCAGATCGGGAGACACCTTTCGACCTCGCAACATCGCCTTGCACTGCAGTGGGAGGGATGGATTCATTCGTCGGTCCCTCTGGAATACAATCATCCTATATTCAACTATCTCCTGTCCTAACTAACTTCATCCCCTTAATTTCCGCAAAAGACCCTCCACACAGCATTTCCTAAGGTGACATAGCCCCTGAGAGGATTTATATTCCTCATGGCCTCCTGTGTGGAGCTAATGTAATAAAAAAAACATTAAAAATATTCATAATGGTTTGTGATTTTTACGAGAATAAAAAAATCACTACCGAACGATTGGTCAAACCTCTTTAGTTCAATAAATAATTGCGTAATTCATTGCAAGTCTCTTACACTAATGGTTTTTGGCCTGGATTAACCTTCGCTCAGATTTGTTTTTTGAAAGCAGTCATATCATCCGTATTGATGAAATTTACGTATTTCGTTCACAGTGTAACCCCTCATTGACACCCGTAAGATAATATCTACCCTACTGATATGGGGTGTTGGGTTAGGATTTGGGAGTGGGATTTCGACCAGCAGAATCATCTCCGAGCAACACAGGACATGGAACACTGCTCACGTCCACGAATACAATCATCTAATCAAGCCGCTAATGATCACGCAGTCACTATGGTGGTGCACATGATTAGTGACAGTGATAACATTAATATTATTATAGGCACATCTGTTTAACTGCATGATAAGGAATTCGATTTTGCTTGACAGAACCGCACCTCGCATTAGAACACATATAATTTTGTTCTTGTCTTTCTCTTGTACAAATCTGTTTCATCTTTCAACCAATTAAAACTTATAAACGTAGGTAATTTAATTTTTTTTTTAAAGAAAACTACTTTGAAAATCTTTTCACTTTGTGACGGCATTATTTATATTATTAAAAAGAGAAACAACTTAGTTTACATCACTTTATTTAGATAGATACAAAATACAGGTTTACGGCGAGTTCATCGAAAACGAGTTCAACTAACTAAAATTCAACCTAACCTAACCTAACCTAACCTAACCTTACCTTTTTTTGTGTATTTTGCAAATTCGCATTTGTAAATTTGCTTTCGATGAATTGATTTTCGATGAATTCGTCGGTTACCCAAAATACATGTTTCGTGAACGATGTTGATGTCGTTAGGAGTATATGTACACTAAAGTAAAAATTAAATACAGATCTCCCATGGCAATGAAGGGGTAGAAGAGAGGGGGAGGGGTAAGAGCAGGGAAGTTTATTAGAATTAGGAATTACAACGTCATAAGAAGGGAAAGACCGTTTAAGTGGAAAATGTTTAAATGATAGTTTTTTTTTTGCATATCAGATATAATTAATAAGCAAAACATTTGAATGCGCTCAATCAGCAACAGTCAGCCGGTCTGACGTCCCAGCATCGTGACGAGTTTACGATAAGCTTATTCCGTATATATATCCCGTTAAGATTGTGATTAAAATTACAATGTGATAGTTTCTTTGAAATATCTTAATTTCGCCTGACGTAATTGGAATGTATTGTTTGACTTTAGAAACAGCTACTAATCATATGTACTATATTTACACCAAATTGCGCCAGTCGCCATAAACGACTACGTAGAAGAGACGAGTTTTTAAGTGATTTATTTGTTATTCATTTTCAACGCCCCGACGGGCTTTTACATAATAAGTGTATGATACAGTGATATATATGTAATACAATGTTTAAATAAGAAGATAAACTCATAGCAATGAACATTATAGAAATAGTAGGTATAAAGTGAAAATATTATATTATAAGAAAAGAGAAGAAATAAAAATAACTTAAACTGAAATCAGTTTTTAAATTGCATATGGCATAAAAATAATAATATAGTGTAGGTTAATATGAGAAATTTACAGGTGAGTAATAGGTACATGAAAAATTACACAAACTAGATAAACAAAATAGAGTAACAAGATAGATAAATAGAAAGAATACAAAAATATATGCAACAGCTCACACATTATAAAAATATGCTATATAAAAATATCATCAAGGTATCTCTTAAATAACAATAACTCATATTAAACATGCCGATATTTGAGGTGATTTTATGTATTTCCAAGTGTGTGAAAGCGAAATAGGTGGATGTATGTGGTAGTTTGACCCGGAATTATTGTTGCAGAATACTATATTTTGCCTAGTTGCTCGATTGGGTATGAACTCGATGAGATGCAGGAGTACATAACAGTCTAATTATGCAGAGTGAATAATTTTAAACAAAAATAATAATTTTGAACACCACACAGTAGAAAAATCTATCGAGACTAAAGACCATTTAGATATTTATATGAGCGTTGTCTCTCGGTGGCTAAAAATATCGCAAGCGATCCAAATGTTCTTTCCTCAGCAGGCCTTTTTCCTCACCTTCCTTATTTGCTAAATCCAGAAATCAAAGACTTTATATTTCTGTAGATCTACTGACTTTGAGTGGTTTAGGTCAGAAAAATATATTTCTATTTAAAATACATCGCTACATATCCTAAGGAATTTCCGCTCACTAGGACCCCATACAGTGACCCCTACAAAGGTCTAGTCTTACTAATAATACAATCAGAGGGCGCTCGTTAGATAGGCGCAGCCCTGGTGCCTACTAAAGTGATTACCTACTGGGAAATTCACTTTGCAATTGTTTCGGATCCTCTATTATAATATCGTATTGTAGCAGAGCGCGAAGCTTTCACGCATATTGAATACCTACAAGCGTTAATTAAAAGCTCTTTTCTAACGTGCGTGGACTGTAAGTATGTGATTTAATTTATTGAATGTTAATTCTCTGATGAAGTGGGCATTGATAACGAAACAGGTTTTTTTAAATAATGAAAGTGCTTAAAACTAAATATAAACTAACTAACTAACGATCATGCCGTTTCCCACAGGGGTAGGCAGAGAGGACGGACCGCCAAACAACTCGGTGTTGGCACAAACTCCTTGTCTCATTCACATTCATTCATCTTCTCATACATACTCTTCTGTTATTCTGACTCTTGACAGGCTTTCACGCATATTGAATACCTACAAGCCTTAATTAAAATTCTTTTCTAACGTGCGTGGATGGTAAATATGTTATTTAATTTTTTGAATGTTAATTTTCTGATGAAGTGGGCATTGATAACGAAACAGGTTTTTTAAACAATGAAAGTGGTTAAAACTAAATATAAACAAAGTAACTAACTAACGATCATGCCGTTTCCCCACGGTAGGGATAGGCAGAGAGGACGGACCGCCAAACAACTCGATCTTGGCACAAACTCCTTGTCTCATTCACATTCATACATCTTCTCATACATACTCTTCTATTATTCTGACTCTTGGCATGGCCCGACTCAAGAATCTGATTCACTTGATCGTGTCACGTCTTTCGCGTCATAAATTCTCTTTACACTTCTTTCTTCATTCATTCGCTCAACATGCCCAAACCATCTAAGCGTCCCTTTCTTAATCTTACTTATTATGCTCACATCAGCCTTGCATTCTTTTCAGATCTCCACATTCCTCACACGATCATGCATGGTTTTACCACACATACGCCTCAGGGATCTCATTTCTACAGCATTCAGTCTACTTTCATCCTTTCTCTGCCATTTCCATGCTTCAATGGCACACATCAGGGTAGATACCAGTACTCCATTGTGGACTGCAAGCTTCGCTTCTGTGGATAACTTTTTGTTGGCTACAACGGCGTTCAATCCTCCATTAATTGAGTTACCTGCATTCACCCTTCTTTCAATCTCCATAATAACTAAATAATTTAATATTATATTAACTTAATATTATAATTATTTTACATTAATTATTATGATTAAGCCAAAAACAATATTATGAAAGTCTACCAGTTTTTTGAGAAATCTATGGACAAATTTGACATACTTAAACTATTTTTATTTTGAATTATCATTTTCGTCATGACCATTTAAATACAAAGTAAGGTATTTTATTCACAGTTTACCTCACTAGGGGTTACTGTTCCCATGCGGACTGTAAGTATTGTATTGCATTGTCCGTGGTCGAGTGGTAAGACACTTGACTCCCAATCGGATGGTCGCGCGATAATGCGCAAATAATTTTTTTTGTGATTAATTTGTGTTATTTCACAATTAATTAATAAAAATAATATATACTATATTTGCGGCACGTTCCAGAGTGGAAGATACTGTCAGTATCGCCCTGGTGTAAGACCACCATTCAGAATTGAAACGTTGCTTAATAATGGCTTTAGCCATGTTTAGTGACTAAATCTGAATAGCCAGGTACTTTCCTACCTTCCTCTTCCCTATCTCCTTCCCTTCCCCACTTTCCTTCAGCCTCACAACATACCCCAATTGGGGATGCCATAGTCTCACTGGCTCCAGACGGGAGCAGTTTGGACTCTTGTGAGGTATTCTCTATAAAAAATAAAAAAAATAATTGCTGAATCATGATTTTCTTATCTTTACGTTTGTTGACTATTTTTTTTATATTTTTTTTTTATTCATTAAACTGCTATTCACATGTTTTGAGAATTTTACGACCACCACGCTAGGCACATGCCTGTGTTGTGGTGGTCATGTTATGTCATGTTATTGATGTTCTCATTATTATTTTTGTTGACTACCTATGTTTATTGAACTCCACATATTCATGGTTGTTGACTATTTTCAGTAATTTCAACATCTCATTGACCTTTTGACTGTAGGTTGTGTTACTTGCGTACTTCATCTAAACATGTTGTTTACTTATCCTTCACTCTAGAATTGGGTTGTGAAGGACACGTTTAAAGTGACGCGATCAAAGGGAAGCTTACGAACAAATAATAACATTTCTGTCAAAGACGTTTGAATAAAAGCGTTATATTTTTATTCTACAAATGATTTTTTTGTTTCTTGGAAGCTTTTCGTAATAGTTTAAAAGCAAGGAAAAGTAGTCTCCGTGTTGATATTTGTATTTTTTTTATATGTGAATGCCGCACTGTAGTTCCAACTGCTCCCAACAGTCTGGAGTCAGTGTGATCCTCAATTGGGGTGTGTCGTGAGACTGAGTTGTTGGGAGGGAAAGAAAATAAGAGAGAGGAAGGTGGAAAAGTATCTGGCTATTCAGATCTGCTCATCAATCATCGTTAAAGTTATTTCAAGCACCTTTACGTGGCTTTACACTAGGGCGATACTGATAATGTATATGTATATGTCCTACATTAAAAGACAGTTGTGAAAAAATACATCTACTTTATTTTTAGACGATTTTTTATTGATGTGTAAACCGTATTGATATTTTTGCAAAAAGCCATTTCAAGATAGCATACTAATATTGTGTGAATCGAAACAATGTAGGTAAAAAAAAACTTCATTTGTATGTGGGTAGCTCCACCCCGGGAACCATTTATTGGATAACCACCACCTCTGTCGTAGGACACCCCAAGTGATTCACTTCATTTGGTGACTTAGCAGGAGTGCCCGGGTTCATGGGGTGACGTTTGTCTAGATCTTGGCGGCAGTTGATCTGGATACACTGAACCCCAGATTCTCACCCAACCTTCATACATTTTTTATTACAAGAACTTCCTTTCCTTAAAAATATCCTTCACACAGCATCCCCAAAGATGACTTAGGCCCTAAGGAAAATTATTTTCCTCAGGGTCTCTTGTGTTGAGCTAATGTAAAAAAAAAAAAGATTTCCAGTTGAACAACTTCTCCGGCGACAGTTACCAAGCATTTCCATTTAAAATACAATAATTGTTTGTTTGGTTAATTAAAAACGGATTTACGGGATCAAAAGTAATGGTACCAAAGTTAGGGTATCATTCATTCATATAGGGAAACTCATTTACACCCCTACGAGTATAGGTATATAGTACCATCCCTTCCAATTCGCCCCTTTGCAAATGAAATAGGGATTATTCTGAACAATAACATTTTATTTACCGCATCGAATAAAATTCACATTTACCAAGGTCCCCCTATTCCAACAATTTATTGATTTCCGAGTTAAACCCACTGTCACCGGGAAACCCAAATAATTTTTAAGCTACCAAAAAACCATGTAAAGAATAAAGTTTTAAATTAAATTCTCAAAGTATAATACCTACTCTGCATATTTTTAAAACTAATTTTGCTTTTGGCGTGATGTTTTAATTTTTTTTTTTTGCTTCGTAGGGGAGGAGGTCATCTAGATTACATTTTTTTAAGAGGAATACTTATTATAGATTCTTGGGTTATTTGGGTTTAGAACCAGTGGGACTGTGTCATCCCCAATTGCGATATATTCTGAGGCTGAAGATAGTAGAGAAGGGAAAGAGATAGGGAAGAATATGGTGGGTAACTGGCTGTTTAAATCCATCGAGTGTAGAATATATAACACAAAAAACTAACCTATTTTTAACTCACCAATTAGCTTTTAAATATCTGCCTATCTGCCCACAATACATTTTAAGATACTTAGGACACGTTGATCGCCGAATTTAGGACCCCAACTTGGAGAAACTCATAATCACTGCCAAATTGTTAGGCAGAAGTAACAGAGAAGGGTGGAGTGACCAAGTATCACTGACGTCCGGTACGTCGGTGTCCGCTGCTCTTCACGCAGCACAGAAACGCTAGGAGTGGAGGAGCCTTATCCACCATGGGAATCGTAGCAGGAATTACGATCCTCAGCAATGAAGAACCGAATTAAGAAGAAGAATCTATTGAAGACTCACTTTTGAAGAGCTAGCAGACCGATTTTTTTTTTTTTTTAAAGTAGATGACTTTTAATGAGTCTAGTTTTTAACTGTTAATTCACGGTGGAATTCCATTGTATTAGATATGAAATTAAACTATTTTTTCACTGTGTTCCACTTGTTTATTTACACCAGGACCGGTTTCGTCCTACTACGGACATTTTCAGACTGCTAGTTGAAATTCTTATGCTACGGAATTTATACAAACTTAGGTATTTTTTGTGCGCCCCTACCTAAGTTTGTATAAATTCCGTAGCATAAGAATTTCAACTACCAGTCTGAAAATATCCGTAGTAGGACGAAACCGGTCCTGGTGTAAATAAACAAGTGGAAAAAAGTGAAAAAATTGTTGAATTTCATATCTAGATGACTTTGTTCATTTTTTTTATTATTGCGGTCACATCGAACCAATTCCCCTAAATTTGCATATACGACACCGTTAACTTTGCAGTCGTCGGCGGATTACTAAAAAAATCCTTTGGCCTTCTGCAAAGATAATTGTATCTATATGACATATAAAACACATATTTATAATGTAATTTGACAGAACATAGCGTTTACCACAGACCGATTGTTCAAGCGAATCAGGTGGTAAGAAAACCCATTCAACCAAATAGATTGCGTATATTAACAAACTCAACAAACTGTATCTAATTCTTGTCTACTAAAAAATGTGCCGATAAAGGAATAAAAAAGGCAGATACATAGAAAAAAAAAACAACATAAAATAGTTACTTTTTCTGGCTCTACGTAGGTACGATACGTGTCATTTAATGTTCCCCTGGTTATATTTGTTTTCTTTTGTAAAAAGCTCACATCGGCCATTGTTACCCGATTCTGACAATTGATTGCGGATTTAATCCGAGTGTGCCCGGCAAACCGCACCCAATATACCCGCTGAAAGTGTGCCCAATAAAGGTATGGGTACAGGACGCGACATTGCGAGGCGAGGGTCCGCACAAAGCGCAAGGCACAAAGGGTGTCCGCGCAAACCGCACCACTTAAAGCATTAGCGGAGCGGGGATTTCTCGGTTCATTTCCCAGTGGAATGTTCCTTTTAATGACTTTAAGTTTATTTTTAAATGATCTCTTCAACAGCTATAAAATAAAAATAACATAAATATGTTTTTGAGTATTTCATACTAAAACCGATTATGTACCATCAGTTTTTTTTTAAATCAAACTAAAAACGATTTAGAGTAACTTTTCAATTCCAAGTGGTAAGGGTGATATTTATTTTGTTTCGTGAAAATAATTGTAACAAATTTTTATAATACCAACGTAAAATAAACGCGTTTTTAACTCTCGTAAAGGTAAACATGTCTAGTTTATAATTTGAAATTTTTTAACGCACCAGACTTTTAGGTCCGGGTTTAGTTTTTCCTTTCACACACGTTTCCATATAAATGATCATCTAGTAAATCCACGCTATGCAAGTGTATTATATAAGTATAATTAATACAAAAAATACAAGAACAACATGTTTACCTACCATACTATTAAATTGGAAAATAATTCACCGACTCCAGATATTTTCATATCAGAGGGTTCGGCTTGGTGAAATTCCTAATTTGACCGATAAATCCTACTGATCCCTCAAAATAAATATTTAAAAAATCTTTTGTAATCCTACATGAATTTAAAATGACTGATTTTTGCATTTTTATATACAAATTCTTTGACAAATCTAATATGCCTAAATTTTTTATAAATTATATTGTCATGTTAATTTAAGTACCTTTATAATTGTAATAAATAAATTAAAATAATAAAAAAAGGTAACTAAAAAAATGTTTGCAAGTTATGGTGTAAAATATTATATGTAGATGAATTATTATTTAATTGTGCCCGTACATAAACATTATGAATATACTCGTACACATAATACATGAATATAAATTGTTTTACTCGTAATAATTATTACATATTGACTGTACGACTATGTATTTGGATAACTTCCAAAATGTTGCCTGTTTACTAATATTTTTAATTCTTTTACAGTAAATTGGTGCCTGCGTACTGCATTGATTATATAGATACAATTTGGAGAACATTTTTTCGCAAATTCTTCGAATTAGAATAGTACGTGTGTGTCTAATTTCGTTTAAACTTCAAGGTTATTCGTCTCCAAATCTCCACGTCCAAGTTTGTTTAAGGTCTGGTATGAAAATTATGCTTTTTGGTTCTAGCTCTTTCAAAAGCTTTCTGCAAAAACATTCATGCAAATTGTCCTTATCTCCAGGTCCTGCTTACTTCTTGTAAACTGCCGTCATTACTTCCAGATCTCGGAAATAAATTGCCTAGGAAACTGGATTATCAAAAACAATAAATCTCTTACACTTTTGGCAAAAATAGCACTTTCATTTTACACTTTCCCGATTAAGTTTTTGTTTCCTGTAATCAGGGCAAAGAGGACTTATCTCCGAATGGGTGTTCCTAGCGAGGATATTCTTGAGGGATGAAGACGGTGGAAGTATGCGAGGGTGGGAAGTGGCTTGACATGAAGGGGGCTAGGGATAGGGGCTAGTGAGCCAGGGGGTGAGTGGGTGAGTGAACGAGTGGGTGTTGGAAGAACTCGTGAGAACTGTGGCAAATAACGCGAGCGCGAAAAACTGAGGCTTGTGATATGTTTCATCTTCATCGCAAGGTGTTTTGACAGTTTCAAATCACACGTTATAATTTTAATAACACTTTTCACCACGTTTCTTTCCTTACAAGTTTTGATGCTAAATTTGTGCGATGTGTTTTAAAGAATAATAAAATGCTTTTATATCTACACATTAAAAGTATCAAAGAATTAGCTATCTTTCTGTATGGGCTGTAGCTACAACTAACAATTTTAATATTTAATTATAAAAACTTTATTGCATAGATAAATGAAAACCAACCAATTTTTTATTAGCTGTTACGCTGAAATAAATTCACCAATATTTTTCCTACTATAATTTCTAGGCATCGTTAATATTTTCAGCTCACATTGATGTATATATTTGAAGTATCATTTTATTAACTGTAACCAAAAAAATACATGAACTAAATTAATAATTTTTGTATTTTTCGATAATAAAAATCATCAAAACAAAATTACGTAACATTTGTCTTAAGTATTTAAAAAGATTTTTGTTTGATATTGGAAGTCAAAATTATAATTATAAATTCCCGGAATAAATTGTATAATAATTGGTTCTTCCTGTAAATTATTGTTTTATTTTCAGATATCTTAACTTCCCGAATTCTTCGTATCGCTTACCTTACAGAGGAGTTTTCTTGTGCCAAGAAATGGTTTTCAAAATTGATATTCATTCAATACAACAAATTTAAATTTAATGGAGAAGTCGAGAAATAATTGGACACCCACCAGTTACTTCTCAACAAAATTTGCACAATTCAAATAGGTATATTTTGGATTTTGTTTTCGGCGTTTATTGTCAATTAGAAATTTAATTTGCAAATAAAAAATAGTAACGTTTAAATTGGCTCTTGACTTTTAGCTTTAAATAAATTTGTTTTTGTGTATAAACAATCCTAATAGCTAATAAGCATTATAAGGTCCATGAAGCGAAGATTTTATACGTTTCGTTTAGTAATTTGTCTTCCTGGTACATTTTGTATTCGGATCAGAAAACGCAAATTCTAATAATCAACTTTTCTTGAAAACTACTCAAGTATCAAAACTAATCACTAACTTCCATGGGGATTTTTTCTAAGTAAATCGGTTTCCGTGGCATAACAATTTTTTTTAAATATAATAGCTTAGAATACCGAAAAGGCTTTACGATAATAACAAAGAGTACTTGCGGTACTTAGGTACCTAATAATTTTTTAAATTTAGTTAAGAAAAGGTTTAAACTATCAAAGTACTGCAAATCTACGCCTGTCGTTTCTTTCTCGCAAAAAGTCGTAAACTAGGTTTATTTCCAAAAGGCATTTTCTGAGTGACTTTTGACAAGAACACACCTTACCCCTCGACGACCTCCGTGGTCGAAGAGGTGAGACTCGACTCGTAATCCAAAGGTCAGGGCTTCATGCGCAAAAAAATTTTATTTGATTAATTTGCGTTGTTTATTGTAAAATTTAGTTTACTTATTTACAAATAATATTGAAAATAGTAGGTGTTGGACAGTTGGGGGCGGAATTAGAGGCTGGGCCGTTACTTGGCTGAGTGACCAGTGACGACATGAGGAATTTTTTTTTTGTTTGATTTTGAAGAAGAAAAAAATAAAATAAAAAAAATTCATCAAAGAAGTTACCCGAGACCAAAATTTCATTTACATTTTTTACTCCAAATAATGTCAGGAATCACCGGTTAAAGTAAGTCAAGTACGTTCCTTAACACTCTGTATAGTATATTTGTGGCACGTTCAGTAGTGGAAGATACTCTCAGTATCGCTCTGGTGCAAGTCCATTTCTCAGAATTGGAGCGTTGCTTGAAATGTCTTCAGCCGTGTCTGGTGATGATCTGAAAATCCAGGTACTTCCCCACCCTTCTCTTCCCAATCTCCTTCCCCTCCCCACTTACCTTCAGCCTCACAACTTACCCCAATTGGTGATGCCATAGTCTGACAGGCTCCAGGCGTTTGGGAGCAGTTAAGACTCTTAAAATAAATAAAATAAATAATTGACTCAAATAGAAACATAACATTTTTACTAGAAGTAAAACGTCGCAAGAACTAGCGCCTCTCCGTCGATAACATTTTAGCCGAAATCCCGGATTGCGCCAAATAGCTCATATTTTATTCCGCCCGCGATAAAGCAGGAATCTTTTTACCGACAGACTAGAATAACACTCGCATTAGGCTAAATGGCACGGTATCATTATTAGATTATACCCCTCGGAGTGTTCATAATACTTTTCGACTATTTACGCGCTCTACGAACAGAGTCGGACTTACTCCGATCGATTAAATAAAAAAACTGATATTAAAATAGAAAGTCATATATCAAAAATCCAAATCCAATATGAGGTTCATATCGTAAAGTTTTTTGTATCTTTCATTGGGTAAATCTCTATTATATTTCTTTTAAATTTATTTTCTGTTAAGTATCATCTAGAATCTAAGAACGTCTAGTTATTTGTTTTTATTGATACATTAGCAGTAATTTTTTTATACAAACAATATGAGGTAATGTGGTACTTACTGTCAAGTTACAAGGCTTTTCTTTGAAAGTGTGATTTAGATCAAAAAAATATTTATTTATATTCCTATTTTTGTAACAAATAGAGATAATGCTATATTCACCATGTGGTTCCATGCTGAGGATTCTTTTTATTGCATCAATTTCTCAGGCAACTATATTTATATATAAGTCAAATATAAAATGTAGGACACAAAAAAGGATGAATCAAACACCGCAAAAAAGTTCCTACTGTTCCTAACCGCCTAGAGCCAGTGGTACTATGGTATGAGATAAGTTGTGAAGCTAAAATAAATGGGGAGGGTGAAAGGGGTGGGAAAGTGGAATGTGGGGAAATACCTGGCTATTAAGATCTGGTCACCAAACACGGGTAAAGCCACTTCAAGCAACGTTTTAATTGTAAATACTGGTCTTACACCGGTGTGATATTGAGAATGTCTTTCACTATAGAATCTGTCGCAAATATGTCTTATATTATTTTAAGAGCTCAAATTATGAAAACAACCGAGTTTAGTAAAATTAAATTAACCTTGCAGGTTTGCTTGCAGAGACCTTCCTCCTCGACAACGGAGGCAACCTGTATGCAATAACAGGGTATTTTCACGAACGAGGGATTCTGTTGAAAACATATGAAATATTTAAAGATCTTTTTTCTGATTTTAATCATCCTACTAACACTAAGTGTTTTTTATGTTTTCATTTAAACAAATTCATTTTAAAAACGATCAAAAAGCGAAAAACCATAAAAAAGGCCCGTGATTGGCAACGACGCTAAATACGCACCTCAACAAACAAACATAGTACTACTGTCAGAATTTTTACAAAGCCGGGCAGCGCTTATGATGTCACACGTCAAAAATATCACTTTTTATCACAAAAGTGGGAAACGTACTCTCGCTGTAGAAAAATTATTCGTCAACATAAAAATAAAATAAAAATGCCAAAATAATCGTAATTTTTTGCTTACTTTTGAATGCCTCTTGAATGCCAGGTGTTTTTGGAAAAAATCGCGCGAAATTATCTTCCTGGCTTTTGCTCAAATATCATATAAAAACAACGGAATTGTTTTTTTTTTTTTGATTGTTTTCTGTTTGCCAGATAATGTACCTTATTATTCATATATATTTCATGATAATATCGTTACAAGTTTTCCCAGAATAGCTATTTTTAACAAAAAAATGTGAAAATATTTCCCATTCGACAAAAAAATGAAAATAAAATATATTCATACGAAAATGATAATTTTTTTTTATTTCTCTACAAACCTGAATAGACACCCTACACGAAAAAAACCAATTCAAAGGTGTTTTCGAAGAAGTAATGACATAAATACTTGTTTGAAAATGAAATGACAGTTGAAAACCGTTTGTAAAAGTGACGCCAAGTTGACCATGGATATTTATTATAAATTATTCAGATGGGTTGGCGCTATGCGGATTTTTGCTATGTCAAAACCGAGAACGGCGCAAGCGATTCTGACCTTGTTCTTCATACAACTTCTTTATACATAAGGAACAAAATCGCTTCAAAAAAATTTTTTTTTTAAATTTCGACCCGCGGCCACCGGTGGGCGAACGGCAGTCGAGAGGTTAAGCAATAATCAAACGTGGAAATACCCTATAGTGTGGGAGTTGTGTTACATAACGTTTACACATTTTTGCAGGTAGCACGATACTGCGGGGCCTTGACGGATTGCTAGTCCGCCCCTAAATCGGCCTCTAGCATATTTATGTCCTCCGTAGCACAGTTTCCGCTAATGGCTATTTATTGCCAGTGAATGCAAAATGCCTCAGGGCTGGCTTAGGGTATTAATCCATGAGGTTACTTTTTCAAAAAGCCGATAACCGCCGACCCCAAAAGCCTCCATTGTCTTGCTTGGCCCTCATGTACTTCCTCCTAACATGGCGGCGTTTCCGGTTTCCGGCCGAATTACGGAACGATACTCGAGCCAGTTGAGAGCGTCACTTATTGACTCAATTGTATGGAAGAGAATCATTAAATGATGAAAGTGAGGAAATTTCGCTTTCATCTCGGCGTGTAGCTCTTGAATCTTGACTGGAGTGTGAATTTTAATATGACGTAGTTTGAAGATAATGTGAAGGTTGGTAGTGAAAAAAAAATTTTAACTCTTGGGACAAACATATTTAAAAAACCTGTAAAAGACTCAGATCAATAGCTGGCAGAATGTACACATTAATTTTTTTCTATCAATTGAAACACTTAAAATAATGTATATGTCACTGGCAGAATCTATTATAAGACATAGATTAACAATATGGGGAAATACAACTATAACCAATCTGAAACAAATCCTAGTTGTACAAAACGCAATTGTAAAATTATTAGTAGTCCCTAAAATATTCAAACAATGACATAATACACCGTTGCCGTTTCAGAGTGCCAAAATCTTACCTTTTAAGGCTATACTATGGCACAAAATTATAATTCAGCATATATTTACCCCGCAGCATAAAGATAAATTAGAGCATAAATATAGCAGTACATTCACGCGCAACGACGGGTTAATAGTTCCGAAATTCAATAATTAGTACGGACAGAGAACTATTGAATAAAACATACCGAAAATATTTAATTAATTACCCGACAATATAAAGCAATGTAATTCTATGAAAAAGGTTAAATATATGGTGAAAAATTGGATATCCGAAAAAAAATATTTATATTAATATGTATAAAAAAATGTTGAATCTGTAGATATAAGATGTAAATTTTTTTTTTTATGTATATGTAAGTAAAATATAAGCACCTGCTGACAAGCCAATTGAACTTGTTTGTTGATACTACATATATTTATTATATTATTCTTTCAATAAAAATTAAAAAATAATAATAAACAATATGAAGATTGAAATATATATATCATAGATAGACATGCAGTGTCAGATTGCAATAACAATATTCGAATTTCTCCCTTTTATTTGTAAAAAAGTGTTGCTTCATCAAGGATTTAGCTAATAGAGGATTTAACATACGATACCTACGAGGGAAATACAACGCAGTAGCCCATTCAGCTTCTAAACGTAATTAATTAAATAACGTACACACGGTCTCCGGAAATTCGCAGTTCAATTGGATAATTTCTGAATTTCATCGTTATTGCGGTAGTTTTTATGATTTTTATTATTTTGGTACAGTAACTTAAATTTAAAAAACACAATTTGAAAATGTGCGCCTCACTGGAGGCCTTACCCTTACTGGGGCAACCATTTAACAATACAAAATTCGATAAGATATGAAGGTAAAGATTTTATTAAAATACATAAAGGCGGTAAAGAATTTTTTTTTTTATTAAAATCTGAGTATATTGTAAGGTAGGATTGGGAATAATAATTTCTGCTTTATGGTACTGAGTATTTTTATGATATAACATTTTTGTGATACTGCCTTTTTTATTCTATAATCCATCTTTTAATTGCGCATTTGATTTTTTATTTGTTTCCCTCGCTTTTTGTATCAAGTGAAAGATGGTTGAATGCTTTTATTGCCTGATATTTATGTTGTCTTTGTCCAAAGCTTGTCTTTAGCGTCGGAGATTTGTATATTTTTGGTACGCTTGATATTAGTAATTGTTTATGTTTGTTGATATTTTTTTTTTATTCAAAAATGTCTGATAAGAAAAATGTAGAATATTTAGTCTGTATCATAAGTTCCATATTTTTCAAGTATTACTTACTCTTAAGAGGGTATTACCAGAGAATACCGGAAATTAGTTCTTTTTAAATCAAATTCTTGACGTATTGCCACTTTTTAACAAGGGTCGTTGGCAGGTTTGTTCAATTTTCAAACGAAATATTGTATTATACAACATAAATTTGAAATCATATAATTATACAGCAAAATAAATCTATACCTAATCTGGTAAACGCACTTTTCCGAATTTTAATTTTGGTTAATTTAAAATCATAAAAAAATAAATCCGAGAACGTGTTTTGTGACAAAAATACCTCAGTTTTTCTATTTATTTAAGGTCTTATAAACTAAAATATTCCAGATTTTTTTTACACACTTATTTTGTATAGACGTTATTTAAAATCATAATTACTTATGTTCAACAAATACTTACAAGCAGTACACGGTATTTAATAATTTATCATCGTGCGTTTTGAGCATTTTTATTGCTTACTTGAATGAAGGTATATATTAAAGTTTTGAATTAAATAAATCGATATTACATTTGTAATTTAAAAAATAATCGATATTTCTCATTGAAACCTTCCTGTACTGTACAGTAGCAGGCATTTTTAAACTTTCATTCTCAGCCGATGGTCAATGGCTCCTAAGAAAGTTTTCTTGAGCTTTCGTTTTAGAATAAATTGCGTCCAAACTCGGAAATCTTTAGGTCAAATTTGACAAATCCCTAGGGGGTTATTGTTACGAGGTAACACTCGTTTACCGGTAGTACCAAGAGTTTCCAGACTCCGTGTTTATTTTAACCAATAAAAACCAGTCACTTTGCAAAAACACCACTATATTCTCGACGCTAACCAAAATTTCTCGCACCCAAGCTTCATCGAGTGGCAGATAATTTTATTAGTAAGATTTTTCGTTATATATTTATCAGGAAAGGGAGTATTGACTTCAATTTCTGAACATCCCTAAAAAAGATTGCATAGCTTTTCTTGGGTAGACTTAATATTTAACATTTTAATGGGTTGCTTTACAAAGAATAACTCTTAAAGTTAGGTTTGCAAGAACTTTTAATGTGTTTCGAAAAGGCTTATTTATCATTTTTATCAAACTTTTTTCAATTCAGAAATATTAAGTAGCGTCTTAGAATAGGCTTTAATATATATAAGTAGGTCAGCTAATAAGGACCCCAAGCGGAAAAATGCGGATTATTGAGTTTTGTTCACCTGGGATTTCCTTGGCAGTTAAAGTAGATACACGTACAAATCTAGATAATGTAAGGTTGGATGCACAATTTTTTTCTCATTTCTGAAAGGAACCTAAAGGCTTTGAATAAAGAAATGCCTAGACAAAATTATCTTTTAAAACAGAAAAAATCTCCTAGGACAAGAAAGTATCTCTCTATTTTATTTGCTTTTATTAAATATGATTTGTATCACCGCATTAAGGCGTATTTATGGTAAAACCATGTATTGTAAGTTCGTGTGAAAAATGCGGAGATCCGCAAATAATGCAAGGCTGATATCATTATAATGAGTAAGGGACTCTCAGATGGTTTTGGCATATTGATCGAATGAATGAAGAAAAGAGTGTAAAGCGAATATGTGACGCAAATGTAAATGGTAGAACTCCGGGACATCCGAGGAAGACATGGCACCACCAAGTTAATCAGATACTTGAGTCAGGCCATGTCAAGAGTCAAGAGAATAATATAAGAGTATCTGTGGGACGATGTATGAATGTGAATGAGGCAAGGAGTGTATGCTAAGATCAAGTTTTTTGGCGGTGGGTCCTCTCTGCGTACCCCTGCGGGGAAAAGGCGTGATAGTTGATTGGTTTGTTAGTTAATTAACTTACAACATTTTGCATGTAGCCATACCTATAAAAACACATTAGTTCTCGAAACCCAGTTACGATGGTGTACGCCTTTGTGTTCGTTGGCTTCTAGCTGGTTCTGGTTCCTCTTTGTAATAAGTTTACCCAGATGGAAAAAGATGACTGCGTTTTGTCATGGTGACGGTTTTTTCTTACTAGTTAATCAAGTGGGAACAGCGATGCGAACGATGGCACAATGTTTTGTGGTTGTGATAAAACCTTTGTTGCGAGAATGAATAATTACTATAATTAGCTAGTCACGAGAATGGTAAATTGTGAAAAATAAGAAATTTTTTGAAAATGTTTCATAAACGTTCTAAAATTGTGAAAGGCTATAGATTCACAGTGTATAGATCCGATCACCGACGTTACTTTTTTGCAATTATTTATTATGTTTTTGATTTCTTCTTACATTATTAGCTTTACACTGAATAAATAACTCGACTCAAGGCCAATTTGATCCTTGAGGAAGCTGTGTTGGTGGTCTTTTGAAAAAAGAAAGTAAAGAAAGTTCTGGTAAGGAAAAGGTTATGAGGGGTGGGTAGGAAGCTGGGGGTCAGTGTCTCTAAGAGTGAGGGACGTTTGAAACTTCCACTACTACGCAAGACGATGTTCTGAGAGAGTCCTGCTGGAGAGGTCAAAAAGTATCCCTCATCCAGTCTCTTGCAGCCACCAGTGGGCAGATATACTTGCTGCCCGAGACTCGGACAAATTTCACTCCGTGAACCCTGGCACAAACGACGCGAAACACTTGGGATGACCTACGGCGGAGTTATTGGTTATCCAATAAATGGTTCCCGGAGCTGCGGTATACCCCTCCTTGCCTGCCAAATGGTAAATGAGGCAAATTTCTATTTGGATATATTTTAAAGAATAGTACCTGTCTACAGCATATAAATACTTCTAGCAACTTTGTCACGCATGTTTATGAAGTTATATGGTTTTATAATTTGAATTTACAAAAAAATTATAAAATATTAGCATTTGGAGGTCACCTGTGGGAAAAGCGGTTAAAAAGTGAAAACACTTTGAAAGCATTTTTACTACTTCCGTTCCACCGAAATAAATTTATTTGCCTTAAAAAATGATTGCTGAAACAAGTTTGTACATATTTTTATTCAAAGATGAAATTTCTATATATTTTTTTTCAAAGATGAAATATTTGGACACTTTAAACAATGTTTTCGTGGAGATAATTTAATAAAAAAAGGTATTTGGAAACTGTTTTGTTCAAAGATTGCAATATAACCTGCATTATATGTTGGTAAGGGAACAAGTTGAGATAAATCAAGGAGGACAGAAAGGGAACATTTGAGGTTAAGGTACCCCTCCTCCAGTCAGCCCTTGCCCTTTGGGGAGCCATAAATTAAATTATTGCAAGAAAGGCTCGCACGCAGCAAAGTCCGAATCGTTCCGAAAATTTGTTGTGTTTTTTTGTTGAATTTATTTGTTTACGTCCACGAAATGTAAAAATAATATCGACGTTGGACAAAACATTGACACGCCAAGAAATATTTTTCAGAGATCTTTTCTTCAACTTTTCTGCAGCTTGTCCATATTTTTCAAAACCTCTCTCTCTTCTTAAACAGCTATCTCAAAAAATTGTTTATTAGTGACTCTAGCTTTCCCTAGGACGTGCATACATATTTTTGGTTTTTGGTTTTCGCTTTGCATTCGATTTAATTAATATCGTTCTTCAAAATATAAAAATGGATATATATGAACGGATTACTGCGGTTTAGAGCCAATTATTCACACAGTTTTCACAGTTTATCCTATAATTTAGGTTTTGTAAATTTTGGCACATTATGGCAAGCAATCGATAAAGACGTTATGAAATTTGACATAAAATGCCAAAAATCGTTCGAGTGGTTAAACTGGGTATTGTACTTAATCATTAAATTAGCTTCGCACAACGATGCAACACATTGATAAAAGTTTCTGGTTTACTTACTTTACAATACTTTCGCAATATGTACTTTTGCTAAACATAATGTTACCGGTAGGTACCAAATGCATTTTCGGATGAATTTTGAACAGCAATAAGCACACACTTAACACAACAAATTCACATCGACGGAACTGCCGGATCTGCCCTGATAATGGACACTGCAACGCTGCCCGAAACGTCGGCTAAAGAATGAGGTAGCACAACACGGCATAACACCCCAAAAACAAACAACGAAAATGCTTTTAGCCGTGAAAATCTAAAAACGTATCTGATCTTCTGTCATATACTCTTTTGGCCTACTAATCGTTATTTCAACACACACGAGAAAAAGTTATTAATTATTCTATTAAATACTAAACTGTAATATAAGTGTTAATTGTTCCTTTTTTATACGGACGCTGAAAACACAATTCCGATGTTCACGTAAAACCATATTATGTATGATAACAATTCTGTCCTCTTAACATCCTCCTATTTTTCCCAGAAAGACCAACATACTATTCTTGTCCTCTCATTATTTATTCACTGGGAAAAAAAATGACGCAGTTTTCCAGCAAAAACCATATAAAATTCACTATTCCGTCATTTTGTGAAAACAGAATTAACTGACGAAGGGAATAAATAAACATTTTTTTGCAAGACTCTCGTTCCTTTGAAGGGAAGAGCGAACGTAAAATGAGTTTGAGGGCCGCCGTGAAGGAGGAACAAATCCCCAGCTCTTCAGGAAGAGGGATAAAATAATATTTGACGAATCGATTGAAAGACCAGCGCTTCACGTTTGTCACTTTGAAGTGTTGACGTCGCCTGTATTTAAAAGGTAAAACCGATCATTAAACTTTATGTCTAATTTTTTTTATTAATGGGTTTTGAGAAGTTGTGAAATTCCGCATCAATATTTATAATATTTTCAAATCACGAATTTAAGAAACGATATTTGCGCTCTTTCTTGGTTTACGATAAGAGCGTGTATTCAATGAACTCAATTGCGGGATAAATTTTGAAACACAAAAATACTTTCTGATTATTTCCAAATTTGGACCTCTTTTATTTTTCTGCGATTGATATCGGTCCAAAATTGGACCACATTTTCGTAAAACATTTATTGTAACATTTTCACGACCAGCAATTTATTCTATCAAATAGTTGATAAAATAGACTTTATGTCTATGGCCTTATCGATTGTCTGTGAATTCTTCTAGAATGAATTTTGGCGGTTGGAAAGCTTCAGTTTTAGAAATGAACTTCAAAATAATTTTCAAACGATACTTTTGATTTGTTGTACATTGTACATATATAAAAATTGGGTTTTAAGCATGTATTTGAATCTGTGGTTATCAAACAGGCCATAGAAAACATAAAAAAGTAGAACTATATTTAATATAGATATTAAAAATATCCACTGGCGGCAATTTCAAATCTTCAAATAACTAAAGCACAAATTTCGCGCATTTATAAAGTAAACGATTTTTTAAATAATTTTTCTATTGATTTTAAAAATATAGGATTATTAGTAAAATATATGTGAATTCATTGACTGTATAGCACTATAATTTTTTTATGTGTTTACACACACAAATGTGGAGTAATGATGTCTTTAATGTTGGCGGGAAATTTTCAAAATTAATTAATTTTCGAAAGTACTAGGAGACTTTTTATAATTCGCTGTGTCGCTAAAGTTGTTGTACCAGAGGCCCTAGCACGCTCGCTCTATAACGATCGGTAGGATAACTATCGGTAACTTCTCATCGTTCCCTAGCATGACTACAGATCATCAACGAATAAGTGACAGTTCACAATGACTAAGTGTCCTTAACATATTCGACATCAACTGTTGTTTGTATGTTAGCGATGTGCAGTTGTCCTAGGGAACGTTGAGAAGTTACCGATAGTTATCCTACCGATCGTTATAGAGCGAGCGTGCTAGGGCCTCTGGTGACGTAAGAGTTATCACACTATCGAAAGTTACTCTCATTGCAAAAGGTCTTATGTCAGTACGACTTCGATAGCTGTGAAGTAAATACGAATAGATATATACAAGAATATAGTAGACAAGTACAAACGAGGTAATTTTGATAATATCATTTATCGTAACACAATATTTATGTACAAATGTTTAATTTTAAAAAAGGTGTGCTCAAAGGATACAGTTTATGTGCCCTTTGAGCAAACCTATAACAAGGTGGGGCGAGCGCCTATATGATTGACGTAGCGCCCTGATGTTAGCTGGAGTCATTTTATGTTCAGTTTGATTATGCTTTAAGGTAATATAGGTAAATTCATATAAAATAAAGGAATAGAGCTATCTAAAATACAAAATATTTAAAAACGTCAAAATTTTTGAAAATTGACGAAGTCATATAAATTGATTAAAAACTAGATGAAATTAAAATACATTCCTTCAAACTTCGCAAAATCACTTTGTGGCGTCATTTTGAATTAAATTAAAACAAATAACTTTGTTTAAACCACTAATATAATCACAATCACCTACATGTTTCAAAACCGATGGTTTCTTCGTCAGGGTATATGTCATTACTACCCTGACGAAGAAACCATCGGTTTTGAAACATGTAGGTGATTGTGATTATATTAGTGGTTTAAACAAAGTTATTTGTTTTAACTTAATTTAAAATACATTCGTTTTTCATAACTTTTTATGACCTTGTCACCTTTAGTATTCTGTTTTGTGATGGAACGTTTTTTTGTAAATATAAAAAAGTAATTTTATACTGCTGGTAAAATGAACATTTCCAAAATAACCCTACCCATTTCCAAAATTTCTTATAAATATTCAAATGTTCATTTTATGTTCAAGACCCCTTTTCATTAATTTCACATTGCGTATATTTTCATAACGAATCAATATTGGGTGCGTTCAAAGCGTTTTTTAACCGCAACAAATTTGAAATAATTTGTTTCGTCAACATTTATCAGGCAAGACCTGTTTGATCAAATGTTTGTTCAGAATTATTCCGCCAACTTAATAATCGATTCCACTCTCTCCGAGCACTTCGTCGATTTACGTAGTCCCTAAAACCATCCTAACGTCTTTATACATCCGAATACTTCTTTGAACTTTTGCGAAATGAGGCGTAAGCATTTTATTTGGTAAACAGTTTGTCAGCCGCTTTTCGGTAACATCAAACGATCGGAGAAATCAAATTATCTCGGACTCTGACCAAAAACTTTTGGGACGCAAAACACGAGTTCTAATCTGCTGCAATATTACTGTGATTCGAATATCCACTCGATACTAAATCGAATTACGTTCGCTGAAGGCAAAACGGTCCACTGATTCTTTGTGAATCTTAATTGATACGTTTGTAAATCTAGCACTGTCATTGTATTCAATTAGCTTAGAAGTTATCAGATGAATTTCTTTAGTAAGGACTAACGCTTTTTTAACATTTCTAAAAATCTTTTTTTTAACAGAGATATTATTAAATTTATTGTTACTTAACTTTTTCGTTTTACATTATTAAAATAAAGTAGAAAGTCTGGTAAATTGTTTTTCTTACACGGTTTAAATACTATCTCGCACAGTAATAAAAAAAATGATAGCACAACTTGAATATAATGCATGCAGTGTAAAATCTCTATAAATCCCATTGTAAACTCCCCATTCCTTCTCTCACTACATCTTAAATACATTTTTAGTAAATCCTGATGAGGCTTGCATTGTTCCCGATACTTGTTGGTTGTACCTTAATAATAAAAGTGGTTGAAACAGATTTATAATTACATATTACGTTTACTATTGTCTCTGATATGAGTCTTAAGAGGGTATTACCAGAGAACACCGGAAATTAGTCAATTTTAAATCAAATCCTAGACGTATTTTGAAAGATTGTTATTTGATCTGGAACAAGCAGTTTAAAAATTTTGAAAAACTAATTGTATTTTTAATATACTAAGGTTAGACCGTTAGTCGTTGGCAGATTTGTTCAATTATCAAACGGTAGATTCTATTAAGCAACACAACTTTCAAATTATATAATCATACAACAAAATAATTTAATACATATTCTAGTCAACGCCGTTTTCAGATTTTTAATTTTACTTAAATTAATATCATTTAAAAATAAATCCGAAAACGTGTTTGGTGACAAAGATACCTCGGTTTTCCTATTTATTTATTTATTTAAGTTCCTAAAAACTAAAATATTTTTATTTAACACTTATTTTTTAGACATTATTGAAAAACCATAAATACTTATGATCAAAAAATACTTACAAGAACTACACGATATTTAATAATTTAGCATCATGCGTTTTGAGCATTTTTAATGCTTACTTGAAAGTAGTTATATATTAAAGCAAGTTTTGAATGAAATAAATCGATATAAAAATTTTATTTTAAAATTTTTGATACCGGAAATAATCGATCTTTCTCATTGAAACCTCCCTGTACAGTTGCAAGAATTTTTAAACTATTATTCTCAACTGCTGGTCAATCGCTCTTAAAAGTACCTATATTCTGAAGCCATCATCATTATTTAACAGTATAAGAAGTAACTTAGCTCCTAAATATCATCAAAAATTTTACTTGAAGCCGTCCATTAGTTTGATTTTACATTCAAGGTAAATATATTAAAGTTTTTTCGTAAGAACAACATTTAATTTAACCCTTTTTGAAATAAAACAGATGAACAATCTTTTAAATTGAATAAAAAACATTACAAATTTCGTTCTTTCCTAATAATCAACGTTAAAAATGATTACATATACTTTTATGCGTTTAAATTGTAATTAATTTGACTTTGACTCCGGACCGAGTTATACATAAAAATGTTAACGTTTATAATTTGCAGTAATAACTCCCTAAATACCGGGAGATTAAGCGCACAAACACGGAATTGTAAAGCGAAATACTAAAAAAAATATAATGTAATACTTAGCTATTTTAACATTTGCAAAGTGGGAAGGAAACACCGTCTGTTTGTGAGCGATTTTATTTGAATAACCAACAGAACAGCGAAATTAAAAATAATTACTCTTCGCAAACATTTTTTTACAATGCCTACAGCGGCTGGTAATGTTCTGTGACGGACACGGGCACAATTAATGACTGGACGAATAAAGCCAAATCACAACCTAACAGTTCTTTACTCGACAAAATGTACAAAACTTTTTTTAAGGTGATGGTATTTTTGCAATGTGTTTTATTTTTATTTCTGACTTTTGTTGCTGGCCGCTGAAAATTTGTACATAAATCTCCTACAGTGAAAAGTTTTCACATCTTGATTTGCAAATCAAGTTTTTAAAGCTGAATTGAAAATAATTCCCTTTTTTTATTGTTTTGGGGAGTGTAGCCGTTTTTTGCTTTGTCTACCAACTTGAGATAACGTTCCACCAGACATGCTACGTCAATCATCAGGACATTTGTTTGTTACTGATAAAACGTTCTGCTGATCACGAAAAAACCTTAATATAAAACAATAATGATTTGTATTTCTTATTTTGTGAATAACCCAATTAAAAACATGTTAGTTTCGTAAATAAAAAAATTGGTTTAAACTAGTTTGTTGATTATTTTTTAATAAAGATTTTTAGCTCTTACAAATTAGTAAGTGGCTATTTAATATTCCCATGTCATTCTTTTATAATATAGGTAAATTGTTATTAATAGTGTACTTGAAATTGAGTATCAATCGGAAATATTATATTTTTCATTATATGTTTGTGTCTAAAGCCGAGAGGTTAAAAACTCTAAAAAAAACTTGTGCACGCCGTCAATTAGTGTAACGTGATATTGTGTAGAATTTAATTCAATCAGAACTTTTATACTGTTTATTAATTGAATGGATTAAAGTTAAACAACGTTTACAATAGGTCATTTATTGTGAGGAAAAGGGGATAATGTATGAGAAAATTCAATTCAGAGCCATGCAGACCGAAGCGGCTGCAAAGCTGTGCATATTTAGAGTAAAGCAGAAGGAAAATATATTTCTACCGATACGTCTTTAGATTATCACGGCCAAAAGCATTTTCGTTGTTGATCGTTGTTCACATCGACGGATTTGCCGGATCTGCCCTGATGATGGACACTGCAACGCTGTCCGAAACGTCGGCTAAAGAAGGAGGTAGCGCAACACGGCATAACACCCCAAAAACAAACAACAAAAATATATTTCTACCATTTTAAGTAAAAATATTATTTTAGCCTGGCTGAAATCTGAATGCTGAGTTTCCTAAATCGGGTGTAGATATTAGTTTTCCTGTTATTTTTTGTCAAACACGCAAAATTTCTTCAACAAGTATTAAAAATCTCAAAACGTTTTCGAGCGTGTAAAATTGGCCACCCTAACAAATCGGCAATCACACCAGAATGAAAACGTTGCTTGAAATGGCTTTAGTCGTGTTTGGTGATTAGATTTAAAGAGGCAGGAACTTCCCTACCTTCCCCTTTCCCATCTCTTTCCCCTTCCTTAAACCTTCAGCCTCACATCATACCCCAATCGTTAATGCCGAAGTCTCACTGGATCCAGACGGGAGCAGTTAAAATCCTGTGGATTCACTAAAATAAAATAAAAAAGGTCTAAGCTTTTGACAATTATTATTATGTCAAATCTCAGCAATTTAGTCAAATGAACCAGAAAAAAAATTGTTGAGGTTAAATTCATGATTTAAAATGTATGAAAAGCAAAAATCAACAAAACAAGAGCTGTAGATGTGGATTCAGCAATTATAATTAAAATTACGAGTGTTTAAATACTGCCAAGAAAATATCCTTAAAAATTAAAAAAACGCGAATAATTAAGACGTTAAAATACACAATTTTAAATATTCATTCAAATTAAAAATAAAAACGTCGGAGAAATTTACTGTTCCTTTGCAAATAAAGATGTTTCCAACATTCTTTCCTCATTTTTTCCGCTACAAGGAAAAATTCCTTAGATGAAATTGAAAAGAAACTAAATTTTTGCCCAGCATTCTTACATGTACAAGTTTTTAACATTAAAATAAATGTGAACCAGATTTCAATCTTCTTTGAGGTTATGCTTGGTTTAATACCTACAACGGGGGAAAATGCCAAAATTTGCGATTAACATCATTGTTTTGTAATATGGTTTGAAAATATAGTGTAGGATTATATCTCCAAATTTAGTTAAATAGGTAATAACAAAATTGCGTTTTATTGAAAGTACATCAGAATTAGCAACCGAAACCTTTGTCCATTTTATGGATACCGAATTTTTCAAAATTTCTTGTCGGGAGGTGATATATGAGATTTTTAAAAGTTGGTTTTTTTGTTCATTTTCAATTTAAAAAAATATAACATCGGACAACCTAAATAAAAAAAATATATCACCGGACAACGTAAATACAAAAAATTACATTATTTATTCAGGAATCGCTGGTTAAAATTCTTTGGGTAAGTGCTGTCTCACCACGTAAAAGAAAATCGTCCATTGCGGCAAGTTTTTGGTTTTTTTTTCAAACTTACAGTTATATTCCGAGATTGATGAAATTCTGCACATTTGACTTTCAAAGCAGGAGGAAAGTAAGGTGAAATGAGGTATTAAAAAACCAACCCTTCCCCTTTTCTTACGCTCAAATCAGAATTTTGGTACATCTTGATCTGATTTCGAAAACTCTGTACAAAGCGTAACCAAAAATAACACTGATTGAATTAAATACTTCTTTATGCACGCTTGACTTGGGGGGTAAGCTGGCGAATGTGTAACGAAAATTGAAATGCGTTGCGAGGCGAACGGGCTCACTGTAGAAGCAAGAGAGAGCAGTGCGCGCGCACATTTTCTTTCTCTCTTCCTCTCATAGCCAGTGCATGAAGTATTTCATTCAGTATTTTGAAATACTAGTGACGCGCCAAACTTGTGTAGTCGTGTGGTCTAAAGCACACTCGTATTTTTTTCTAGTTTATTGGTTGAAAGTTAATTGGCACATGGAAAATACTTCGGAAAATAAGTGCAAAGAATTAGGGTTGTCAAAGTCCAAGGAGTTTTTTTTTAAATATTTATGTCCAATATAGTGAAATTTGAAATCTCAATTGAAAGACCGTCACAGATGCGTCACAGAGGGTGCGCACATTCGCCGAGACACGTCGAGACAGGCTGAGAGTGACTGTAAACAGGGTCTCCCTCGCTCTGGCCTAGCTTCGCTACATGTTGGTCTCGCTCGGCCTGGCGAGGTAATCGAGAGCCTACTGTTCACAATCGCATATAGTACGCACTCGCTCCTTTTGGTTACCCGTTTTGGCTTTTCCGACGAGCACGAGTTTTTTGGAATTTTATCAAAGAGAATCGGTACGATGGGACCTAACAAACATAAAACACAAAGACAAACAATATTTTCGACTCTAACGAAAATTTGAAAAAGAAATATCAAAAAAGATTGGGTCGCATCCTTGGTTTATTTTCTAGTTGCTATCGAATCTTTTTTCTGATTTTCTATTTAAATTTTTTGTTTGAGAGTTGCGAATATTGCGAGTATTACAATTTAAGGTTTTAACCATTAAAAAAATAATTTGCAGAAGAGTCAATAGATGTCGCACATCAAAATAAAAATGGGTACATTTATCCAAGACACCAGCAAGATTACATTTAGTTAGGGAACAATCTTGCAAAAGTACCTACATAATGATAGCAGTCAATAAAAATATGTAGAAAAATATATAAAAGAAGACAATGTTCTTAGTTCTTAGCCGAAGTATGATACAGTTAAGTATGACCGAAGGGTAAAGGGTCTAATTAGCTCAATCGTAAAAGCATAGTCCCGGCAAGGCTAAGTGCCTTGGTCCATTTCAGAGACGCTACCGAATCTTTTTCTGATTTTTCTGTTTCAAATTTTAGTTTGAGAGTCGCTAGTATTATCTTCAATGATTAAACACTACACAGAGAAAAATGTTATTCTAAAATACGATCATTTTATTCGTAATAACGGTTAAAACGGGACTGAAGTTCTTACGAAGAAAATAACAGGGTTTCAATGTTTATTGGCGGGAACATATAAGAATAATTGGTTGGTATATGTAATTTCGTACGTGTACCAACAAATTATTCTTACATTTTCCCGCCAATAAACATTGAAACACTGTTAATTTGTTCGTAAGAACTTCACTCCGATTAACCGTTTTTACGAATAAAATGATCGTATTTTAGAATAACATTTTTCTCCGTGTACAATTTGAGTTTTTATTTATTCTAAAGAAAAACCACAACTCTTGGGTGCATATATGAGAGCAAAGTAATATAATAATTATGGAGTTTAAAAAAAGTGGGATGCGAAAAAATGGTGTATAATATTATCTTCATGGTGTACACAAAGTTAGAGTTGCTAATAGCATAAAAATAACAGCAATACCCTCTGACGTCACGTACAACTTGGCAAGTATCCACACATGAAATTATTAATCGTGTGTGTACGTGTTCAGCCGGCTATTTTATTTTTTGCACTCAAGTTGAACAATTATTAAAATATTGTTTTTAATTGATAAACTAATGTTTAAGACAAGTTGTTTATGCATAGCACAAAGGGTAACAATTATTAAAAGCAATAATCATCAGCCTGAAACACACGCCGTAGATCAGTGGATCAGAGCACCTGTCGAAGATTTTTCAATGTGAATGAGTTTTTCGGGCTAATAATTATTGCTTATAATAATTATTCAAAGGTTTATATAAAATAACCTTGTTATTAAGAATTACAAAAAAAAGAAAACAACAACAAAAAATTGGTATTTCTCAATGGTGGCGCTGCCAGAAACCATGAAATACATTAAGCAAATCTCTTTCGCGATTTCTTTTCACATCAGAATATCTTTAATATTTGAAAAATGTTGACAGAGCAAGATGGATCACTGCCATTATCAGTCTTCATCTAATTTTGAGGGGACCCTACAACTCGCACTTTTGACGTTAATTTAATATTTTACATGAAATTTTATACTCAAATTCATCGTGTAGATACCTAACTTCTCAAATTTAAATTCGTAAAAATATATATTACTTAATCACTCAGGTATATCGCCTTTGTATAGGTTTTTGGTCTTAACCGCTTGGACACATAAGCTTGTTTTCACGACAATTTAACGTAGGTAGACATAGGAATGACGTATGCCCCGCACCTGAGTTATTATGAAACTGTCAGATTGGTAAAAATTTTGTGTTATTTCCGCATTGCAATTAAAGCTCAATAAATGAAATATTTCTGAACGTAGCCGAATACTAAAAAACTGTCTTTGAAAGGTAAAAAAATGCGTTTTCATATTATCACAAATAAATATTAATGTTTCTAAATATTAAAATTTAGAATGCAAACATAAAAAAAATGTAAAAATGACACACTTGTAATGTTTTTATGTGAAAATGGTACTACAATTACGGATAACGTAAAGAAACAAGTATTTTATCACGCAAATGTATAATAAACAATGCCATCACCTCACTTTTTTTATCATTTCATACAAAAATAGTTAATAAAAAATTAACTAAGTTTAATAAAAAGTCATTCGATTTGGCGTGTGAAACTGTATTAAAATAAGTATTTTTTATTTATTTCTGTGGAAAACTATGAAAAAAAATGGAAGCCTGGTTTATTCTAGATATTTTCCTTATTGTTTTAACTAGAACAACAACGGAGTTATAATGATTTCTGTGGGAACACACATGTTAGCTTGAGAATATTATTGGACTTGACTGCTACCGTTATATTGTGAAAACAAGATAAGGGGTCTAAGTGGTTTAAAAATAATTTCATAATTTATTTCTGTTATTATCATACTTTTTTAAAATTAACAACACCTGGAGATACATTATTTCTTTAAGGGACTATTTCATATTTGGGATGCTGTAATTAGTTTTGAACCATGTTTTAGGAGGTAGGAAGTACAGAGGCCAGCAAATCATTCCACAGCCGAGCTGTTAAACTGAAGAGCGAATAGTAGAAATAAACCGTTATTCGGTGCGCGCGTTTGGAGTTTTTCCTGACTTTGCATCTGTGCGGAAGGGATCGATGATGCAAGCTTATCGGAGCATCTCCCTTTGAAACACTGGTAGAACAGAGAACAGATTCTCACCTTGTCTGTGCACTGTACAATTGACAAAAAGGTTATTAGGGAAGGAAAATAATAACTCATCATATACCGTATGCTGCGTATACAAGTGAGAAAAAAAAGCGCTAACCGAATCACGAATTATGGGAAATTAACGAAGTGTTAGAGATAGTGACTGGTGTTGGAGAATAGGGTGGTATAAAAAATGGTGCTACCCAAATTCAGCTTCAGTTAGCTTTCATTAAACAAAACACCTCAGAACACGATTTTAGTTGTACAGTTATCGAAACTAATAGTTCACAATTGAAGTTATTCAAATAAAACGAATTTTGCTACCAGTGACCATGGGTTATCACTAGTTTGAAGTTTGTTTTTGCACTGGGGCATTAATAAACCAACACTGAGGTTTTGTGAAACTTGCAAGGTGTGAAATTGGAGTTTTTTGTAATAACACCTTTAGTGAGTATGTCTTTTGCCAAAGTTTTGGGTAGGTGCAGGAAGGGAGGGATAATCTTGTGGTTGCTTCGTTCTTTTCCCATAATCCTCGGTTCGGGCTGGTACCCTTTCCCATGTGTATACTCAGCATTATACAATACATTCGTCATTCCAAGAAACAATTGTAGGGACATCTATACATTACACAAGACGTTCGTCAGTTCAAAAAAAACAATTGTAGATTTATTTATTTTGTTATAACAAAAATACATTTACATTGTATTGACATTTTGACTGTCCAACTAGGTAGTTCTCCCATTTACAGGTATCGTATTTTTGGATACAAGAGTAAACAGTATACAAGAAAAACAGTAAAAGAATATGTAAATAAAAGATGACAAAAAATTTGGATCAAAAGAAATATCAAAAGAAATATTTAAGGCGCTGGTAGTACATAATTCTTCTGAGCCTGGTGTAAAGACCACCGTTGCATCCGAAACTGCTTCCCAATTATAGCTTCAGATGCACTTGAAAAATGGACTGATATAATACAAATGAAAACCAAATGAAATTGTGATAGCTTTTTTAATAGTGCTTCTGGCCTAAAATTTGTAACCATTTTGTTATTTTTGGATACAAGAAAAACGGTGAAAGAAAAGAAAATAAAAAATCTGGAACAAAATATATAAGGCGCTTGTGGTACATAATTATCCGATAGCTTTTTTTAATAATATTTCTGACTGTCCTGCCTATAATTAGTATCCATTTTGTTATTGTGATACATCTATACACTATACAAGACGTTCGTCAGTCCAAAGAAACAATTATAGACAAGACATTCGTTGGTCCAAAGAAACAATTATAGGGACAACCAGTTTTAAAAATGGACACAATATATTAAAAAATGCCTAATGGAACAATACGAAATAAATGTTTCGATTTTCGTTGTTAGTTTTTGGGGTGTTATGCCGTGTTGCGCTACCTCCCTCTTTAGTCGACGTTTCGGACAGCGTTGCAGTGTCCATCATCAGGGCAGATCCGGCAGATCCGACGATCCGACGGCATAACACTTCAAAAACTAACAACGAAAATGCTTTTGGCCGTGAAAATCTAAAAATGTATCCAAATGTTTCGATGTTTGAAAACGATCGATGAATTTCACCAGAAGTAACAAATCAACTTCTTACTAATATGTAGAATCCACAGTCTTGTACAATGCTTGAGATTTAAAAAAAAATAAAGGTAACCCCCTACTCATAGACATCCTCATTTTTTGCCCTACAAGGTTGTCCACATTCTAAAACAAAATTACTCAAATTTATTAAATCAATTCACGCTTTTTGAATCAGCGATAAATTCGTTATTGTACTAATCTGTCAAAGAGCCCTTTGAATAAAATGAAGGGCTAACTTTCCCGGTTGTTTTTATGTAAATGGGATTGATTAATAAATCTGATACAGGAGACAGAAATGACCCTTCGCTCTGTTTTCATTTAGTCCGTTGGGAATATACTTTGAACTTTGTAACTCTGAGGAATATTTATTTGGGTTTAAAGTATCTCGAGGGATTTCAAAAAAGTTACCTCTGCGATATTGTCATACTTTGAAAACAAATCTAACTTTAGATTGGCGCACATTGGTACATGAAAAAAAGTTATCCTCTTCAGAGAAGTCAATATTGTTGCTATATCATTGTTTGTATTTTCTAAGAAAGTTTTATTTAGACAAAGGTGTACTAAAAAAGACTGTACTTTAAAGAGTACTGGCATTCCCGAACAATATAACTTATTCAGAGGCTAGACTTTGAACGACACGCGGAACACCCGCGACTGTCATTCTGTCCCGCTCACAAAAAGCTCACGCACACTTACAATACATGCGGATGCGAAATGTGTGAATGAGACAAAGCTCAAATTTACCTACAGAAATCGCTCGAAAAGGGGTTTATGGAGAATACACTTTTCTACACCGAAACTTTCACGAAATTAAAATTTTAAAAAATATATATTTTTTAGAAAGAAGAAGCTACGTCGGTAGCTTTTTATAATTTTATAATTCTTTATGAGAGTTGAGTTAGCAGCACTTTCTTCTTAAATAATATTTTTTGATAAATCGTACATGTTTGACAGTGAATGTTTACGTTAATACGAAAAGCATCGAAAATTCGAAAACATATCGACATAGTTTTCACTCTCTAGAAGGCAGTATAAAAAAATATATTCATTTTGTACAATTTTCGATGTAGAAAAGTGTTTTTTCCCGGGCGTCCTTTTTGCATGGGCAGAAAAGCGAAGTCTATCATCTTAAATATTGTGAGTAAAAGATAAAGAATAATGCTTTCGTAATACCTTGATTCATTTTGGGGGTTGTCATACAATTTTGTCCTACCTCCTTCTGCAGATAACATTTTGGACAACTTTACAGGGTCCATCATTAGGTGAAATGTCTGAATTGACGTTTTTATGTAGAAGTGGTATCAACTTTAATTATCTCAGGGCTTGTATTTAAGAAAAACATTTTCATAATTTTTTTTGGTGTAGCTGTCAACCGGTTGCAGAAGTCACAAAAAGTAGAAGCTTGCCTAATTAATACAGTAACATTTTTTTTTAACTAAACAAGTTAAATCTTTATAGGGCATAATTATGGAATTTATTATAAAAGTGGCAAGCATACTAACCAGAAACCCATAAGGCAAACCTTAGACGTTTAATGTTTATTATGATCCGTCAATATTTATCAAATATCTTGAAATTTATTGATCGTGTAGGATCACAGATGTCTAGATTCCTGATTTTCATATCGCAAACCAACGGATTGTGATAAATATTGACGAATCACAATAAACATTTCACGTCTGTGTGTAGCCTATGAATCAATATTTCTTACTATCCTTTGGTTCACGATACGGGATTCAGGAATCTACAAAAATCACTTGCTGAGGGTTGGTTTGTACTACGTCCACAAAACACGTATTGAGAAAACGAGGTTTGAAGTTAAAAAAAAAATCTGTTTTGTTTCCTTTACTTCAAACTAATTGTTGTGAATAATAATATAAAATATAAGGGTTAGGGTTAATATAATTAGTTAAAATTTTATTTAATAAAGCATAATTTGGTAGGCCGCCCAGGGAACCATTTATTGGATAACCAACACTTCTGTCATAGGTCGCCCAAAGTGTTTCGCTACGTTTGTTGACTTAGCAGGGGTGCCCGGGTTCAGGGGGGAGGTTTGTCTAGGTCTTGGCGGTGGATGATCTGGACACACTGAACCCCAGATTCCTACCCAACCATCATACCTTTTTTCTTTCCAGAACCTCCTCTTCTTCCTTTACTTAAACATACCCTCCAGACAGCATCCCCAAAGATAATATAGGCCCTGAGGGAAATTATTTTCCTCTGGGCCTCCTGTGTGGAGCTAACATAAAAAAAAAATCAAGAACGTTAAAGGACACTTTTATTAATAAATAAAAAGTATGGAGTAATCAAACATAAGTAATGTTTACATGTTTGTACATAAGGTTTTAATAAATCATTAATTAATGAAGATAATATTAGCGATACCGAGCCCAGGACTTCTGGTAATCCGGGCCAAGATCCCGAGTCCCAGATGTATCCGTAACTTTTTCTGTTTCGGATTTTGGATTGACTTTCGCTAACATTATCTTCATTAATTAAAATATTATAATTTGGGGTTTAACTCTTTAAGTTATAAAGTTAAAAATAATTGAAAAACTTATTAAAAAAAAAAAAAAAAATTGGCTAATTGACATAGACTCATGGACTCATGGACTCCGTTCCTCATTTTATTATAATTACTATGGAGATAGAACAAAAAGTGATGTTCAAAATCTAAGTTCGATAAGTAAGTAGAAAAAAATGTGATTTATATTACTGCCTTTAGAGTTAAAAAAAAACATAAATAGTCATAGTAGAAACCAACCCTCAGCAAGCGATATGTGATCCATGTTGTGATACGCTTGCCTTCACGTTTAATAAATATCACGATATTTGATAAATATTGACGGATCACAAAAAATTTTGAACATCTAGGGTAGCAGTCTGATCCATATTGATTGATCACAATCCAACAATATGGATCGTGATATGGATCGTTATAAATATTGAACTACGTCTAAGGCATTGAAGCGTAAAAATAGAAAGAGAGATAAATCCAAGCGTAAGGCCATAAACGCTTTTCCATTAGCACTTATTAACCCCGTGAACCACATCTCCTCAATCAGAGACCAGCAGTTAATGTCTTAAGTGGTAGAATATTGTGCAATTCCTCAGAGCTCAACAAAAGAGGGAAAAACACACAATTAAAGTGAGGCAGGAACGCCATTAGCTGAAGGTAGAGATTTGGACCTAGAATTAATGGCCTGACAATGAAGAAGGCATTAACTAGCTACTAATGGACAACCCTTAATGGTAAGAAACGTACAGTCAGCGTTTCTTTAAGGGAAACCTTAAAACTAATACGGCCACTCAATGACAGATTAACAATAACTACAGGTCTTTTAGTACAAACATGTTTTGTAATATAGCATGGGGAGATTTGAAATGAATGTAAAGATATTTTAAAACCTAATCGATAAAAGACTTATAATGTGAAAACAAGGGCGCGCTACGCCGCTCAAAAAGAAGAAGATGGAGAGATACGACAATACGATGACAGATTAACAATAACTACAGGTCTTTTAGTACAAACATGTTTTGTAATATAGCATGGGGAGATTTGAAATTAATGTAAAGATATCGATAAAAGACTTATAATGTGAAAACAAGGGCGCGCTACGCCGCTCAAAAAGAAGAAGATGGAGAGATACGACAATACGATGACAGATTAACAATAACTACAGGTCTTTTAGTACAAACATGTTTTGTAATATAGCATGGGGAGATTTGAAATGAATGTAAAGATATCGATAAAAGACTTATAATGTGAAAACAGGGGCGCGCTACGCCGCTCAAAAAGAAGAAGATGGAGAGATACGACAATACGATGACAGATTAACAATAACTACAGGTCTTTTAGTACAAACATGTTTTGTAATATAGCATGGGGAGATTTGAAATTAATGTAAAGATATTTTAAAACCTAATCGATAAAAGACTTATAATGTGAAAACAAGGGCGCGCTACGCCGCTCAAAAAGAAGAAGATGGAGAGATACGACAATACGATGACAGATTAACAATAACTACAGGTCTTTTAGTACAAACATGTTTTGTAATATAGCATGGGGAGATTTGAAATGAATGTAAAGATATTTTAAAACCTAATCTATAAAAGACTTATAATGTGAAAACAAGGGCGCGCTACGCCGCTCAAAAAGAAGAAGATGGAGAGATACGACAATACGAACGTGAGAGCGAGCGCGCTAACATTAAAAACCATAAAATTCATGCGAAAATTGTGAAAATGTTTAATAAAAGTCGACTCGTTTGAAAAAGAGCAAAAATCTCGTGGGGGATGTGTCAAGTAGCATTTAAAGAAACATTATGCATTTTTTCATACACATAACTTGTAAACTTACAGAAACAAACGTGTTAATAATAATTTTTGGAGCATACTTTGCGATTTATTTCTACCGAGGGAATTTCAAATAATTACCGTTTCGGCATGGGGAATGTATAGATACTATCTTAAAGAATAACATATATTTTTTTAAGAGTTTAAAAACTTCAAACGTTTAAAGAAAACGTGTCAGAAATCGGTAGAAATTGGTAGAACGGCCCGTTAAGTGTAAGTGCAAATGTAGAAGATGTTGGGGAAGGGAAGGAGATGTATCAGATAGACAAGCAACGATTTTGTTAACTGTAACCGTGATTCTAGGTTCTAACAGACATTTGGACTAACATTTTTATGCATAACTATTTTTTGCTCATTTCTAATACCAAAATATGTTTTACAGTCTTCTGTAATGTATATCCATAGATAATTGTATGTTGAAGTTCTAACATCAAGTTTTTAAGGATTCCATTTATTTTATAAGGTTCTATCATCACTTTAAACCTTATGCAACCGCCAATATGACTTTGGATTGTTGTTACGTGGCGCAGTGTAGTTCATCACTTTGGGTATGTTTTGAACCCGCGACTTTCGGATTGCTAGTCAAGAGCCATATCCCTCAAGCATGGAGTTTAAGGCTCACAGGATTATGGATCGTCGATTTTCATTGTCTTTTGATACATTATTGTAACAGTTTTAGAAAAATGAAAATAAAACTTTGTGTTTACAAGCTAATCAAAACAAATTATCAAACTTTACAATTATTAAATAAATAATATTATTTTATGATTTTCAAACAATGTATGACCCTCTTCTTTGTTTCAATATTTTATACCTAGATAATACATACTATTAACATTAATAATTTCTCCGATGTTAATTCCTGCACAAACTATATAACATTCCATATATTTGAGGCTAGAGTTAATTATGAATTACATATCGTACTCTGAACAAAGCCTCCGTCAAGACACGCTAAGTCTCCAATGACCTACATATTAAGAACCAACTGATCTTTTCCCAAACCAGCATAACCCTACTGCGGATGTGAGGGTTTACAATATACAGTGAAAATACGCAAAAATAGGTATTCACAAAATTAAACTCCCAGCATTCGAGATGGTACTCGATCAGTACGCTTACAAAATATTACAATTTAATATGCTATGTAACAAATAATGCTTTTATTCAATGATATGCTATGAAATATATTAATGTAGCTTCGCAAATAAACATTTAAATCTTTCATACCAAAATAAGCGAAATGAGATCGACGGTCCCAAATAACAATGTCAGATGTGCGATTTTGTGGTTTTGCAGTAGAGGTGTTTAATGTTTCGCTTCTCCATTTTTAGTGTTCTTGAGATTAATAAATGAACATAGTGTTGCTTTGATATTCAGCGTTTCATTTCATTCAAAATTCCGTATATAGAGACATTTTAATCATCAAAAGGAAATCAAAACAAGCAAACAAAACGACTTTCATTTTTTAGCAGATCCGAGACATTGTTCTTCGGGACCGTCGAAAAATAATTATTAATTAAATGACATTCCTATTGGAAAAACTTCCAATCCACAAAAATGATTTGGTAATGAAAAGAAAACATGCATATATAATATATCTCCTGGTATATATATAGATGCGCGACACATATATACGTCTTTGTCTAATACATGATTTAGACTAGGAGGGGATGATTTTAGGTACTCCGAAGTAGTATGAAACCAGGGACATGTAATCTATATACGGTGTTCGAAAACTCATGATACAAGTGGGAAACCGGTAAGATTTTTTTTCAAAATCGACTTGAATACTTCCGACTTCAGACTCGGTGTAATTTAAAACGTAACATTATTTTCAACAATTTCCGGCTTGTAGTAAGATTTTCCGGGCAACGTTTATATATAATGTTTTGTTGGAAAAGTGTTAATTTAAAAATATATTCACTTGAAAGTATTAATGGAATGTATTTGGTAGCAATAATTTCAAAACTTATCCACCGAAATAGCTTAAATATGAACAGAATTTTCGGCATTAGAAAGGTAAATTTATACCATCTTGTAAAGTAGCAACAAATATAATCAGAATTTAATAATATGAAGACTTTGAAGTTTCGTCTGTTAATGGCTTTAATTGATCGATTATGCTATTGGATCTCGCTAACAACCCACGATTGATAAAATTGATTGGAAACCTTTTTATGGCTTTCGACAAATCGGCAAACTAGACATTTCAAAGCGGAAAGTTTCAACAAAACAATAACACAATGAAAGGAAATAAGTATAATTCAACATGACCCTGCGTTTTCTGATCTATTATATACAGTAAATAACTTAGATACGAGTACATTCACAATAAGAAAGCTTTGTGTGAGAAATAAGGGACCACGAAACAAAAGACAAAAGAAATAGCGTTATTTGTCTATTGGTTTTAAAAACCCACACACTACATAGTATTTAGTTTCAAAAATGTTTCAAATAAATTTACATTAGGTCCACATAGGAGCCCCTGGGGAATAACATCTACCTCAGGGCCTGTGTCGTCTTTGGAGATGCTTTGTGAAATAAGACATTAACGAAAGGAGGGAGAGGAAGTTCTGGGAAGGTATTGATGAGGGGTTGGTATGAATCTGGGGTCAATGTATCCAGGAGTGATGGACGTATGAATCCATCGCTCTAACTGCGGTGCAAGGCGAAGGAAATCAAGAAAATCCGGCAGGAAAGTTCAAAGGGTCAACTTCAACCAGTCTTTCCCGATCCACCACGCAGTAGATGAAAGACAATGTGACGTGAGAGCCCGGCTGGAGAGAACAAAAGGTTTTTCTCAACCAGTCTCGCATTAATTAAGATCATAGTCTAGTATCTAGTACGTACTTACCTACATCAACCAAATTTGTTTAAAAATGGATTAATATGAGTACTTTTCGATTTGCTAAGTTAATTTCCCATTTAAATAGTGTTTCGGTTTCAACATTCTTCTGATTAACTGCAAAACAGATAAATGATATCTCTTCCATAATCAAATTATTTGGGCAAATCTGCACTATGAACACGTAAGCATTTATTGAATTATCGAAGAAAGCTTTGTAGCTTGACATTATACCAAATGAAACAAGACAATAGTCACGAGGAAGATTGAGTTCAACCGAAACCGGTCGACAAATATAAATAAAATAAAGTGGTTTAATACAACGTATTTGTTTCATTTGACGAAAGCATTTATTTCACAATGCTCTTCTCTTTATTGCAATGAAAATTCATCAATAATTTGGTGGCGTAATTCAAATTTTAGCACTATTCTTCAGTAAAATGTTAATTGTCAAAAGAAACCATACTAATTTTCACTACTAGAACTAGTGCTACTTTTTCGGAAACAAAAGAAAAAATTTACTTAGTGTATACATTATAAGATGGGCAACAATTTCGATACAAGCCAATAAAAATGCACTGGTTATGCTAAAATTATTCCTGATTTGTGAAAATTTATCTGTTTTAGTTATAAATTATTTAACTCAGGGGGCCCCCAGGAAATTAATAGCCCTTAGGTTTTATACTATATTTAAAGATGCTGGGTGGAAGGTCTTTTTAGGAAATTAAGGATCAGGAAAGGGACAGGTATATGTGTCCAGGAGTGACGGACGTATGAATCCAACATCTGCACTGCAGTGCAAGGCGATGTCCTGCGGGAGAGGTCAAAGGACTCCCCAGACCAATCTTTCCCGGTCCGGCCTGCCAAACAGTTAGACGCACCTGCCACAAAGTCCCAAACAAACCTCAACCCATGGAGCGGGCACCCATGCTAACTCACTAAACGTAGCGAAATTTGGTGTGACCTATGGCAGAGGTATTGGTTAACCAATAAATGGTTCCCGGGGCAGCGTTACCTATAACCGCCTCCTAAATCGTAACTGATTGTGGAACAATTTATCAGACAAGCATTAAAGAAGGAATCTATATTTAAATATTATATTCATATCAGAAAATACATTTTACGCTATAAAAACAATAATCGTGTTCTATTAAGTATCCAACAATTAATTACGATCGTCAACCGAATTTATCATAATATAAATTACTTGCGGCCGACAACTTGCTGAAGGACGTCTTGAGTAGGTACCTGTAAGTGGCCAGAATCTAACTTTTTGTTGAGTTCCTCCCTTCTTTTACCTAAAGGGCTTCCTTAATTAACGAACAGATAATAACCACAAAGTAAATTGATAACCTCGACAAGAAATTATTACGAAGACTTGGAACAAGGGACGAAATTTCAAGAATAAATAATAATGAAATAAACAAAAGATAAACACAAAATTTACTTATGGTTTCAAAAAGTTACGAAAAATTTTTTTTTTTTGGAATAACTTAATGAGTAAAATTTTAAATTGTATTTAAACATTGAAGAAAATACTAGCTACTCTCAAACGAAAATTTTAAAAAGACTTGTCAGAAAGTCAATAGACGTCGCACATTACAATAAAAGTGGACATATTTATCCAAGACCCAACTAGTTTGTATTTAGTTTGGGATGAATCTTGCAATCATATATTGCAGCCAATAAATATGTAGCGGCCTACCTAGTTACTGAACGGCCGCACCTACCTGCTACTTCGCTAGGCAATTTAATTTCGACCACCTTCTGGAAAGAGCTCGAACCAGCCACACATTACACACAGCGCTGCGTAGCCATATCGAGAATCTTCCAGCGTGTGCACGATAATGCCTGCCGTTCTCGTACCAGGCTCGGCCCTATATAAGGGCTTGAGTAAATCAAATCCAGCAGTCGTTCTCGCTCAGTCTTCGCTGCAAAAAGCCGGCGGCCTAGCAACTCAACCTCGCAATCTGCGGTTCGCGTGTCGGGAATAATATTACGCGATTTGTAAATACTCTACATTTGTAAATAGTGCATTATGTAAATTATGTAAATACATCATCTTCATCAACAATCACCATCGCATTATTTATTCCGACCTACAGCACGCAGAGATATCACGACCCACCGATATCTCCTCAATCAACCGGAGGCCCATTTATCTCCTCAATCAATTGGAGGCCCACAAATCTCCTCACCTAGGAAACACGCACCTGCCTCTAAAAATATATGCGTTAAGAAAAGAAATTCTTAGTCGAAGTATGATCCTACAGTTAAATATGACTGGAGGGGATAGGGTCTACTTGGCTCAATGGTTAGAGCTTTATTGTTATATTATATCAATAATTATGAATTTATTCCTATATGATAAGCAATCACAGGAACACGACCATGTGGAGGAGGCAATTTCTTACTTTGGTATGTAGAGCAAATTTCTGAATTTTCCATGTCCCAATTCCACCCAGAACAGCACCTACATATTATGCACTTTAAACACCTGACCATGGTAGGTTTTAAGCCATCAGCCTTTAAAAATCACATTTTATTAAATTTCTTCAGGCACTCTTCCTTTCACGAAAAATTTAAGAGAAGAGCTCATTTTTGGCTGTATAAGAATTGGGTCAATGATATTTTAAATGGCACACTCTAAAGAATAAAATATTAAGCAGGTGAAAATTATTCTTTTATTTCTTATATTAACTAGAAAACAAGTCATCCGAGAAAATAAAAATAAAAGACTTGTGATGAAAATTAGCATTTAGATATAGTTTTGTTGATTTGCGAACACACTCTAAAGAACAAAATATTAAGCAGGTGAAAATTATTCTTTTATTTCTTCTATTAAGTAGAAAACAAGTCATCCGAGAAAATAAACGTTTTGCTTTTATGATGATTAGAACAGCATTGAAAATTAGCATTTAGATATAGTTTTATTGATTTGCAAAGTGATAGATACTCCCAAAATCACACTGGTAAAAGACAATCATTTAGAATCAAAACGCTGCTTGAAATAGTTTTAGCAGTGTTTAGTGACCATATATGAATAGCCAGGTACTCTCTACCTTCTTTTTCTGCATCTCTTTCACCTCCCCACTACTTTCAGCCTCACAACATACCCTAATCGGGGATACCATAGCCCCACTTGCTGCAGGCGGTTAGAAGCAGTTGGGACTCGTGTGCGGTATTCACATAAAAAAGCTTAGTGATTAGAGCGTTTTTCCGGTGAGACAGAGGTCCGGGTTCAATCCCCAGTTGCGACCGCCGACTTTATTTTATTTTCTGTATCATGTTTCGTTTGCATTCATTAATATTAACTTCTTCTTACGATGAAATAAGATGTTAATTTAAACATGGAAAACGCTTTCTAAAATCACGGTCCTATTTATTCATTCCGTCCTTCCTACCCTTATTTATTCAATTTTCCCATTTTCTTTAGCATCCAATATATACCAATGTGGTCCTACTGGATTTGGGTAAGTTGGAGCTCTAGTGCCATGTTCACGTAATAACTAGAAAGCAGAAATATGATTATAAAGTTAAGCAGGTGTTGCAAAACTAATCAAATTATCTAGAAAACACGTTATAATAATTCAAATTTGCTTGTCTACCAACCAAATACTAAACTCTTCACGGAAGAACATTATAACTAAATTTAATCAATAAAATAATAATATCTTATTTGAATCCATTGGAGTTCAAATTTATTGCTTATACCCGCTAAAGTAACGATAAAACTCCTCTCATTGTGGCCTGTCGTACGGCCTACAGAAGCGCGTAGGAATTTAGTTAGGGGGCAAAAACTTACCCGCAATTTCTCACAATCGAAATGGGTTTTCAATTTGAGTACTTCTCCTACTACAGATGGTTTTCCAATCATACAAGCGTAGCAAAAACTTAAGTTATACCTCGATCAATCGGCGATTGCGGTGAGCTTGCTCCGATCAGTCAAAACATACCCTTTTAGTTCGGAGGGATTATTCATTATGTTGATTGTAATACATTATTTCTTGCTTTGGCTCCTCGTGCAAAGATTTATAAAAATACAAGTATTGAAGTGAAATCTTTATTGTGTAATCAAAATACTGATCATTGTTAAGTCTGAATTAACAAAACCGCCCTACCTTCGGGATATTTCCGCAAAATCCTCATACCTGAACCTGATAAGATTTTGTCAAAATATATGCATTTACAATAGGTTTTTTAAATAAAAGTTTTTGAAAAATTAAAAAAAAGTGCATACGTCATTGCGTACGTGATACGGAATAGCGCAGAATGGTACAATCAACATGAACGTATCACGTACGTTCGTAGGCCTAGAGCGGTTAAAAAGTTTTACGAAAGATAAGTTTTTTTTATACATAAATGTTGACTGCCGTATGAAGGCCTCCGAAGATTTTTTCCACCTAGCCAGGCCCAAATCATTTGAACTCTCATTTCTTAAGAAATAAGTAACTAATTTAACATCGGGTCGTACTACGCCACTCTGTCTTAACACACACTCTTTGCTTCATTCACTTTTATTTGATTCACTCGGTCGTGCCAAAACCCTTAAAACAGCAGAAGAAATTCTTAATTCTGACGTGGCTATGGGAAATTGGCGACTAAAGCAAAATGGGTCGAAAACATTCTAAACTTTCCATCATAGCAATTAAGAGGCAAAGAAATGCCAAACTCTGTATTCAGTTTGAAGGATAAAATATTTACCTTGACACCCATTACCGGTATCTTGGAGTAACTTTAGACAGCGGCTTGAATTACCGGCAACATATGGAAACAGTGGGGAAAACAACCAAGTCAAGGTTAAACTAGCTGGGGATGCGACGCCAACACTGTGTTTTAATACGGATAGAGGCACCCACACTTCCGTAGTCGACGTTCATTTCATAAACATCATCGTAACTTTAAAATCTACTCCTCTCCCCTGACTTCCCGTACTTGCAAACATAACCCCGCAAAATATTATAAGATTGCAACACTGTGGGAATATAAGAAGGCCCTGCAAAGTAGCGTAACACCTTTGCACGATGATGTTTTCTCTTACCCCGCATGATGCCTGGAGTCCAAAACCCTTTTTGATGGAAGGTGAAAGGCTCCTAGAAAGGTGGAAACTTGAGTGGCAAATGACCCATCTCATACAACACCTCACTGAGAGACAGTCGGGGTTCTCATTGTCTCATAAAATCTGGTCCGCCATCAACAGGATAAGATGCTCCCATAGCCGTTATCTCCACATGATGCATAAGTGGAGCCTTAAAGAGTTGGCGATGTGTGAATGCAGATATAGGTTAAACATCAAATCTATACGTTTATGAGAAACCACGACCAGTGCGATGGAACTATCATAAAGAACCTTCGTAAATTAATAATCGACAGTTGACATAATCCAGCTATACCTGCGGATGGATATCTAACCAAATTTCTGCATCCAAATATTTTGTGTCTATTCAAAAAGCAAAATTTTGTACAGATGTCACACATTTTATCAACTCTGTAATGTATCTGCTATTTGCCAAATGTTAGATAATGCAGGGATACGGTTAAATAATTTAACTAAAACTGGTAGACGGAAAATAATTATAACATTTGAAGAACAATCCTTTTTTTACTTCCACCTTTACTCCAATTTCAAAATCAATGAAGCTGAGTAGAGTCTGCTAGAGGAAAAATAAACTAGTAAAATGTAACTGAAGTTACATTTACTAATAAAATGAAACTTTATCATTCTGACCATTATTAAGGTTGGTAATCAAAACTGATTTGAACTATAAAACCGTTATCAAAACCACTGCAATAAATTGAAGAGTTTTATTACAAATGTCATGCATCCTGAAAAGTCGAGAATACGCTTTACGATATAGATTGCTCTTAAAAAGTTGTGCAGACGACAAAGGACACCCGAAGATGTTGACTTTATTCAATGCCCCTCCTGCTCTCGGCGGTAAAACTGCAAGTAAAACCTTTCCAAAAGCTTTCAGAAAATGATGAAAATATTATCTTTGGAACAGCAGCTTTCTGCTAATTAAGATTTATATTAAGTTTGTTTTTACAATCAATCACGGAGCTTGCGCAAATACCATTATAACTATTTTATTAGTTTCGCATTTATAGATGAACGTTATTTCAAATCTTTCAGATTGAACTCAACAAAATGGTGCCGTTGGAATGAAAGAAATTTCTCCTATTTTTTTCATGAAAAAACCAAGACAGTTTCTTCTGCAATAATGTGTTTCTTTTATGATTTGTTTAATTCATTTAGGAGCAGATTTTTAATGACTTGTGGGGAAATGAACTGAGTTGAAAAAAAAACGTCATCGTCTAATATTTTTTGCTTAAAAATGAGTTATTGTCCGTCGTCGTGAATTAACGCTTTCTTTGTGGGAAAATTTGAAAGGAAACTGTTATATTACATTATAATGAAGTGCTAATTTCCTTCTACATACTAATTTGGATGATACATATAATATATTAATATAAAACTAAACTTATGCATGTGAAAAAAAAAATTATAAGAAAAACTTTCTTTTAAACTTTTGAAGGTTATTCCCATCAATTTATAATTATTTTGATTGTGCTTTTACCAAGTTACCAAGTTTTAATTTGGAGCAGTTGAAACTCTTGTGAGGTATCAAATAAAACAAAAAAAGTACTTATGGTATTGTTTTTGTGATCGAAGAACCGCTGGATCTTTTAGCCATAAGTTATTATAATGGTTTGTATAGTTTATAGTTAGAAGAAAGATTGTAAAAATATTTTATAAATTTGTACAGCGCTCTATAGTTGATTTTTCACGAAAACAGCGTTTTAAAATCATCCAAATATTATTATTATTAATAATGACTGCGTTTTACTCTCAGATAAATAAATATAACTCAACATTATGATATAAGAATAAAATAATTATTATTGGTAATCCAATCAATTATATTCCACTTTCTTTATTACGAACTACAATAATCTTTTCAAGGCTCAAGAAAAGGTAATAAATGAATTCTTCTAGTGTCTACCAATAGCGGCAACGCGGTAGGTATTCTGGAAGCAAAAAAAAACAAACAGAAGTAATTAGTTTTCTTTCATCAATCAAGATGTCTGATTATTTCTCGTAGCTATCCCTAAAAATTATTGTTTTGGTATCGTAATTCCTTGCCTACAAACATGCGATTTGGAAATAAAAAAACCCGATTAATCAGAGGTTTTTGCCATTAGCCGAATAAATTGAGCGGATTTAATAAGAGGGTAAATATTGGTAATTGCAAGAATTAATTTATTCCCCAATTAGTGCGGTGTATAAACGACAAACAGTATTCATGATCGGATTAAATTTGATTTTTTTTTTGATTTTGCTATGGATAACTTTGACCTATTTATTTTCTGTTGAGGTTTATGAAATGATTTTTTTTTTTTTACATTAGGTCCACACAGGAAGCCCTGAGGAAAATGATTTCCCTCAGGGCCTATGTCACCATTGGGGATGCTGTGTGGAGGGTATTTTTAAGGAGAGGAAGTTCTGGGAAGGAAAAAGGTATGAGGGTTGGGTAGGAATCTGGGGTTCAATGTGTCTAGATCATCCGCCGCCAAGACCTAGACAATGAACCCCATGAACCCGGGCACCCCTGCTAAGTCACCAAACGTAGCGAACCACTTGGGGTGACCTATGGCAGAGGTGTTGGTTATCCAATAAATGGTTCCCGGGGCGGCGGTACTCAATCCCGCCTTACAAAATGATACTGTTTTATAATAAATAATGTATAATGTTTCATTGGCAGATGAATAATTAATTAAAAAATCTCTATAAAAACAGTCAAGTAACGTCTTAATTAGATAAAACGAAAAATACACGAGTTAGTTTCTCTGAAATTGTATATTTAATTTGTTATTTAATGTTATTTTTATCCTGACGAAGAAACCATCGGTTTTGAAACATATCGATAATTATGACTACTTATATGATATTGGTGTACACAAAGTTATTTGTTTCATTTAATTAAAAAGAACGCCACAATGTGATTTTGCGAAGATTGAAGAAATTTTAATAATTTTTAAGACAACCTAAAATAGTCTTTATTCTCAGAAGTTTATCGATTTTTCGCAAAAAACCTGTCCCTATTATTTGAACCTTATTAATTTCCACTTGATTTCAAATTATAAAAATAATTTTGACCTTCCCAATTTAAAAGTAAAAGATGTTACTGGACTGATAAGAAAAAGATACCGGTAAAGGTACCAATTAATATTTTTGTTCTCCCTGAAAAAACCTTACTTGAAAAGCAATTAACCTAGATAGTACCACTAAATCAAACCTTTAGTGATTTAGCACATAATAAAAACTAAATAATGTAACATTTCCAAGCGGAAACCGTAGAATTCGAAGGTCTTTGAGGGAACCCAATCAATCATTTTAATATTTCACGTAAATATAATTCAGAATCGCGAAAATGCCACGTGGAGAATAAAACAATAGTTTCAATTTAATTGTTTTATTCGGTTTGTAAATATCTTATATACAAACCAATTATAAAGATTTGTAGAAATTTTTTTTAACAAGTCTAACTTTTTTGGTTAAAAAGTCGTGACTTAGCAAGAAGTCCATTTCATTACTTACCATTGAAATTACTTCATACAATTATATGGAGTAACTTTTTCTAAAAACACAATTAATGTGTTATTACTCATACCTTACTACGAAACATTGCAAGTTCGTTTTTTTTTTAATAGTGAATACCTCACAAGAGTCCCAACTGCTCCCGTCTGGAGCCAGTGAGACTAAGGAATCCCCAATTGGGGTATGTTATGAGGCTGAAGGTAAGTGGGGAAGGGAAGGAGACGAGAAAGATGAAGCTGGGGAAGTATCTGGCTATTCAGATCTAGTCACTAAACACGGCTAAAGCCATTTCAAGCAACGTTTCAATTCTGAATGGTGGTCTTACACCAGGGCGATACTAAGAGTATCTTACATTTTTTAAATAATTAATTGTGAAATAACACAAATCAATTAAATAAAATTTATTTGCGCACGCCGGGTTCGAACACGCGGCCTTCGGAATGTGAGTCCAACGCCGTACCGCTGGACTACGCCGGCCGTCATCGTTGGTGATGTTTAAACATATTTATGAAATAAAGATAATGAAAGGTGATAAGCAATCTGCATGTAAACGCATATATTTTCTGCGTGTCAATTTGTGGATCAATCATTTTTGTGGACACAACTATCTGGGAGTTCGAAAACATTGGATATTTTCTTCGAAGGACTCTGTCTTACCCTTTTTATTATAAGGAATCGATATTATGATATTAAGGATTACAACTGGCTGTAATCATGCCATAAACACATAACATCTTAATATATAAAACAAAGTCGGGTTAGTTACACCATTTATAACTCAATAACGGCTGAACCGATTATTATAATCTTTGATTTGTTGGATTTGTCTCCGTCCCGATTAACAGAATAACTATTAACACATCGGAAAAAATCACGGGAAAATAATTATGAAGAAAATTAATTTTTTCATATATTTTGTATGGAACGGCTTTTCAAATAATGTGCGTTGGTCGACATAATTTGAATCAATTCGAACTGTCAATGGTGTAGTGTGCCGAACATTTCGTGCTTAGTCAACAGCTCAATTTCATTTTTTGAACTTAAAGTAGGTACACATTTTTTTTAACTTAAGAAAAACTTAATTTATTTCAGCTAATAAATTAAACACAATATTTATTGATTCTGAGGCGGTACGAAGTTTGCCGGGTCAGCTAGTATTCTAATAAATCTCACTTATTATTGCTCACTTCTTGTTGATAAGAATCGTTCTTATGGCCTTGAATACTTACACATCATAAATTCATGTGGTCACTGCCCGGATTTCTTAACAGAGTCGATTTTAAATTGCACTGACAGATCAAAAAGTTGTTCATTGCATATTATAATGCACAAGCTTGAAATGCGTACACTTAACAGTACATATAAGCCCCTTTAAATATGTACCTTTGGAGTAAGATGAATTATAGGCAATAAGCAGTTTTGTGTAATTTAATATATTTATTTTATAATAAAATATATAAATTTGTTTTAGACCACTTTAAATTTTAATTACACTCTACTGGTTTCGGAAGAACTCTTCCTTCGTCAGGAGAATATTAAAACTAACCTATGATACAAAATATTGATAGATATATACCATACATTTAGGTGCTGGAGTGGGAGGTCAAAGAGGGAGGGGGGTAAATACGGGAATTCCAGCAATAACAGAGCGGTTTATTGGAAACATATCTGTTCTTTGTATTTGTTCATATTGGTTCTTCCGAAACCGGTAGAGTGTTATTAAAATTTAAAGTGGTCTAAAACAAATATATTTTATTGTAAATTATTGCGAGCCACAAAGTTAATGCTTATTAAGAGTTAAACCTCAAATTATAATATTTTAATTAATGAAGATTTGATTTTTCTGTTTCGGATTTTCGATTGACTTTCGCTAATATTATCTTCATTTATTAAAATATTATATTTATTTTAAGTTGTTTTGTGAATGTGATGTGTAAATACTGTAAATTTGAACAAGTTTATCAAAAATAATATGTTAAAATGCTTCCTTGTAAAAAAGACTTTATTAAATAAATTTTCTTTCAACAGAAAATACCACGGTCAAACAAAAACCATCAATCAATTTCACTCAACAGAAACACTCCAACTATTGTTTCTGGAAAAACGGCTCCGATAGATTTATTAAGCGATCCGATCGAGGAACTTTTCTCCGGCCTATCAGTGCTACAACTCGGGAGGCCTGTTTGAAGTGGGTGGCTCCACAACTTTGTTAGCTTTTGGTTCATCCCACGTTTAGCTGATTGCTTTTGATGTTGCGAATCATCAATTTATCCCGCAATATGTTAAATTAACTTGGCTCGATAGATTTATTGGACTAAAGGGCGTTTAATTTAATAAAGATAAATTCATTGGTTATTCGGCATGGCTTGATGTATTTATTTTTAAATTAAGAACACGTCCATTTAATTGTAGGATAATAAATTTGTCACTTAAACTTTCGCAGTTTTAGAGTGAGTTGGCAACAGGCAAAGGTTTTTTTGCATCAGCTCCAAAAAGGAGGAAACGAGGAAAATAATTTCACTCGGGACATATGTTTTCTTATGGATGCTGTAAGGAGGGTTTTTTAAGGAAAGAAAGGAGAAAAAATTCCTGGAAGAAAAAGGTATAAGGGGTGGGTATGAATCTGGGGGTTAGATCGTCCGCCGCCAAGACTAAGACTTGACGGCCGGCATAGTCCAGCGGTAGGGCATTAGCCTCCCATTTCGAAAGCTGCGGGTTCGAACCCGGCGTGCGCAAATTAATTTTATTTAATTGATTTGTGTTATTTCACAATTAATTATTTAATAAATGTATGTAGTATATTTGCAGCACGTTCCTAAGTGGAAGATACTCTGAGTATCGCCCTGGTGTAAGAACACCATTCAGAATTAAACCGTTGCTTGAAATGGCTTTAGCCGTGTGTAGTGACTAGATTTGAATAGCCTGGTACTTCCCCACCTTCCTTTTCCTCGTCACATTCCCTTCCCCACTTACCTTTAGCCTCATAACAGACCCTAATTGGGGATACCCTAGTGTCACTGGCTCCAGACGGGAGCAGTTGGGACTCTTGTGAGGTATTCACTATACAAAAAAAAAACCTCACCCCATGACCCCAGGCAGTTCTGCTAAGACACTAAACTTAGCGAACCATTTGGGGTGACCTATGGTAGAAGTCTAGGTTTTCCAACTGTCAGGGGATCAACGGTCGGGTCACTCCATTACACTTACCATATTGGTATTTTACACCTTGAAGGTATGAAAAAATTTCCAGCGTAGATATTTCATAAAACATTTTTGTCAATTTTACACGACAGTGTTTTATAGAAAGGTATTTGCTGGTAAAAGTACCGAAACGTGTAAAATTTCAGGTCAAATATAAAGATTAATCTTCGGTGCGGGTTGCGTGGGTCACGGTGGGGTTGGTGAGAGTTGGGTGGTGGCTAGTGTGGGTGGTACAGGAATAGACTATATATCTTATTACCTAGACCCATGCCACTTATTCAGCGTTCAATGCCGACCCATTGAGAGGATCCCGCATCACATTGAAGAGGATGTCTTACGGTTTATTATAACCCAAGTAGGAGACCTAACAAGATCTCGTTGTACCTTTTATTAGATTTCTGAAGAAAGTTTGTGGTACCTAACTAGGAATTTTAAAGAGTTAAAATCTGTAATATTTTAATTAATAAAGATAATATTAGCGAAAGTCAATCGAAAATCCGAAACAGAAAAATCAGAAAACGATACGGATACATCTGGGACTCGAACCCAGGATATTTAGGGATACGTTGGCGCAGTGGATAGCGCGTTGGCCCGGATTGCCAGAGGTCCTGGGTTCGAGTCCCAGATGTATCCGTATCTTTTTCTGATTTTTCTGTTTCGGATTTTCGATTGACTTTCGGTAATATTATCTTCTTTAATTAAAATATTATAATTTGAAGTTTAACTTTTTAAGTTAAAAAAAAAAAAAAAAAAAGTTAAATCTGGATTTAAAATAGGTATTTATCTCTGGGCTCCAGAAATACTATGGAACTAAGTTTTTTTTGTCGTAGTGGGAATCAAAGCAGAATAACTTTTATTTTTATGTTGATACTAAACTTAATAGGAATATGATTAAATTGTTCTAATACGGTTTCAGTTATATTTAATTGATAAACTAATGTTTAAGACAACATTTTTTATGCATACCACAAAGGGTAAGAATTATTATAAGCAATAATTATTATTGAAGAAGAAGATAACAATAATAATCAATTTTTTTTTTTAAATATGAATATAAACAAGACACAGAAAAATAATAAAAGATAACGGTCGCAACTGGGACTCGAACCCAGAACCTTACGTCTTAACGGGACATAAACCTCTACCAATTGGGCTACTGCGATCTTATATGAGACTGTCGTAATTGTCAACTTCATATTTCAAATTTCAGAGTAAACAATATTATTTCAATGATATATTACATTGATGGGAATAACCTTCAAAAGTTAAAGAGCGTTTTTCTAATAAAAATATCAATAATTATTAGCCTGAAACGCTCATCCATATTGAAAAAACCTCCCGAGAAAAGATGCATGTCGCCGATGGGTCTCGAACCCACACCCCTTCGATTGCCGGTCGAGAGCTCTACCATTAGAAGTCGTAGCTTAATGGTAGAGCTCTCGACCGGCAATCGAAGGGGTATGGGTTCGAGTCCCGTCGGCGACATTTATCTTTTCTCGGGAGGTTTTTTCAATATGGATGAGTGTTGCAGGCTAATAATTATTATGGAATTGAAGAAGAAGATAACAATAATAATCAAATTTTTTAAAATATGAAAATGAACAATACACAGCAAAATAATAAAAGATAATGGTCGCAACTGGGACTTGCACCCAGAACCTTAAGTCTTACCGGGACATACACCTCTACCAATTGGGCCACTGCGATTTATTATGAGACCGTCGTAATTACCAACTTCATATTTCAAATTGCAGAATTAACAATATCAATTACGTAATAATTATTGATATTAATAATTATTGCTTATAATAATTGTTACGGTTTTAGTTAGTTATTTGTTAATAATACTGAAGTACTTGGAACATAAAAGCTGTTTTGCAACAACAAAATATTAACTGCTCACAGGAGGACACAAGGGAAACAATTTTCCCTTACATTATCTTACTAACCCTAATTGCCCCCATGTACACAATATCAGGACTGAGTCATTTAGATGCTTGAACCTAGATTGCATGCAGTTGGCAATATTTTCGATGAATACTTAGTTGTGTTCAATGCATGGAATCAGTTTTAAAAAGGATATAATAACATACCTCAATAATAATAATCAATGTTAGAATAAAACTATCTTCCTGCGCGGGTTTTTTTTTTTTTTTTTTTAATTTATTTTATACACTTTACAAATATAAGACAAAAAGTACCGATAAACTACTATTTAGTAGTTTGTCTAACGGGTTCATTACATTAAAGATCTTATTATAGTGATTTAATAGTTACTTTTGTACAATTATAGATATAAAATAAAATTAAACTTTTTTACAGAAATATAGATAAAAGCAAAATTATAAAAACATAAATAACAATTTTAAAGTCTTTAGAATAATATGTCATTGTAAACTTGTACAAGTTAATTCTTTCCGTAAGCCAAGTTTTCAGTAAATTCACCAATTATTTGTTTTGGGCACAGTTTTTAATTTCAGCAGGTAACATATTTAAACAACTGGGAATCATGTAATTTAACGTTCTTTGTCCATATTTATTTGTATGCTTATGTACAATTAGTCCTTCATTAAAGTTAAAACGAGTATTATGGTTGTGTTCCAGCCTGTTTATATATAAAGTGTTATTTATGTGCTGAAATATAATTTTGTACCACAGGATTGCTCTCACTGAAAGAATTTTTAGACTGTGATATAATTTCTTTATAATCTAAGTTCTATATAATTTAAGAAGCGTATAAGATTACAGTTCAACATAATTTTTACATCACACATGTTTGTAAAAGCCCGTATAGCCACTCGAGCGCTTTTTGCCACATTATGGCACTATTTCCAAAACATCGGATTGCTTTGTTGCCAAAATGTGGCAAATTTTCAAAATGCTTTTATTTATTAAAACGATTATATAATATATTGTACATTCAAAGTATAACAAAATAAATATACTCTGGATACTTTAAAATGTTTTAAGGTTAAAGATTTAATTTTTTTTTTTTTATAAATCCTAAAAATATGTGATAATAGACAAAAGATATGGGAATTCATTGGCTACATAGAACTATAATCAGTTTGTATGTCTCAATATTCAAATTCTAAGGTATGATTTTTTAATGTGGGCGAAAAAATTTCCTTTTGCAATCTGAGAAAAAATATTTTAATTGCTCTGTCGCTCCAGTGGTCATGGGTATAATATAAATAAATAAGTAAATAATAATTAAGATTTTATTAATTATACATATATTATTTTGTATTAATTATAATTATGTATATATTATTTAAAAAATATAATTATAAATATAAATATATTGTTTTGAATTAATTATACTTATACAGTACACTTTTATTAATTATACTTGTAATGCGAGAATTTACTAGATGATCATTTGTGGAAAAGTGTGTGAAAGGGTTTAGTTTTTCTCGTGGGGAAGATTTAAGACTGACATAAAATCTAATGACAAATAAATAATTACTAAGATTTTTACTGTTCAATAGCTTACCGTAATTTTGAGGAAATGCGTGGGTGTTTAGTAAATTCGTTAGTTTAAATGTAACAAGTTGTGATTCTGACAATAATTTGATAGTTCCTGTAAGTTACGATTTAGTATGATCTGATCGAAAATAAATATGGTCATTATTATTATTAACTAGCTTCTGCTCGCGACTTCGTCTGCGTAGGATTATTACTTCGAGTAATCTATTTTCTTCTCCTAGGTCCCATCTACGTTTATACCTAAATTCTTAACCTACATTTTTATTTAAAATATGTATAATTCTTGATTCGATTCAAAATATTAGGCGAGTATTTCAAATAAATTCACTTTAAATTCACAATTTAAATATTTTCTAAAGATTTAACAATCATTGTTTTGACATTTTCTATTAAACAATTATTATTATTTTCAATATATTGAAAATAAATAGCTAGCTTTATAAATTATAACCTATATGTTATTCTGGTGTATGAGCTATATTATTGTAAAGTTTCATTAAAATCCATTCAGTAAATTTTGCGTGAAAGAGTAACAAACACACATACATCCATACAAACTTTCGCGTTTATAATATAAGTAAGATTTATTAAAGCTAATTACAAAATCAATGAAATTCGCGATTATCAAAAATACTGTTTTTAAATGGACCTCGTGTTTGCGGTTAAGTGATAATTGATTTTTATGAACGCAGGAAGCAAAAAATGATCAAAGCAAAATTGCTTTTTATTTTCAATTCGTTTCATTTCAACCATAAAACACGCTCAATAAATTATTTAAAACGGTGATTGATTTTTATACCTCAAAATATCAACACGGTATTTTTTGAATTTTATTTGAGTTAATTTTTAAACCCAGGTACTGTGGGTGTATAACGTTACGTGATTGAGTTCAAAAACATGTTTGTTTGAAGTTTGTACCGATTTACCGTCCATTAATATTGATATCGACGCCAACGTGCATAATAATACGCAGAAGTAACACATATCCGTAAAGATATATATCATAAGAAAAGTCAATTCCATGTATAGGTATAGGTAGATTAGTCCTTCAACGCGTTATTAGAATTCTCTGTTTCATTTCCATGTATCTAAGACATGTTTCGTTACAGAAAGGAACGGCACTAAACCGTGGTTATACATTATTGTATAATAACAAATATATACCAGGGGTATCCGTAAAATAAGGTTTCCTAGGGGTTGCGGTCGCAAGGAACAATTCTACGCGCGATCCTGCAATACTGGCGTATAGGCTGATTCCACCACGCCAAATCCCCACCAGGTTGCATTCTTTGTGACGCTTAGTCTCGGCGTGGCAGCCGTTCGCCATAGGGCTTTCAATCGCCGCCCCCGCTATTTTTTGTTCCTTGCAGATCGACAGGTGATGGTTCAAGAGCTCTGTGAAATGATCCCTGATGGCAGTAAGACAATTGACAAGATTTTGACAGAATATTTGGGATTCCTCAAGGTCTGCGCAAAACGGGTCCTAACAATGCTCACCGAAGATCACAAACAAAAATGAATTGAAACAGCCTACGAATTCCTTAAGTGCTACGACATCGATGGCGAGGAACATTTGGATTCAATTGTGACTGGGGACGAGATATGGGTACTCTACACGAAAGCAGAGAACAATGCCGTCAGTAGCATAGTGGAAGTTTAAAAACGAATTACAGAGCGTAAATTGACACAAGGCGGGTGCGGCGAGTGGAATCTCTGTCTCGAACGGCTGCCACGCTGAGACTAAGAGTCGCAGAGAGTGCAGTATGGTATGAATTTGGGGTGGGGAAACCAGGTTACACGCCAGTGTAGTCAGATCGCGCGTAAAATCGTTCCTCGCGACTACAGCACCTTGGAGACCTTATTTTACGGACAGCCTACGTACTTACACATCTTCCATTGCTAGCTCTGTCGAAAAGTTATTTGTTGTATTTGCAGTTCATTGATTGACGACTTGATAAAACCACGCTCCACATGGGTTGTGAAATGAAAGGGTACGTTTATAAAACCATCTCCTTTACTTCAAAATATTGTAGCAAATTATTCTACGGTATTAGGAAAAGTTTTAATCTCTTAGTGGACGGATCTAGAAGTTAATTTATTGATTTTAAATCTATTTCATCCAAAACAGGTCTGAGAAAAAACCAAAACTCGTAACAAAAATTAAATGTACGTTATCCTTCGCATTCTTGCCTCCCAGCCTGGACACACTTTCAAAATATTAGTTTAAATTTTCGTGCTTTAAATTAAAAGACACAGAGAGCCCGTAGGCTATGACCGACATATGTAAGACCTAAACCCAACAGAGCTTCGAATGACTCATGACTTTTCGACTAACCTAACAAAACTCTCGACAATTGTAAAAAATCCTACCACATCATACCAGTCTGCGTTAGTTTCAATTAACGCAAATTGATAGGCTATATTATTGTACCAGCTACATCAAAAGTAAAAGCTCGTTTTTCAAACTTTTTTTATGAAAACAAGTTTTGTTTGATGTTTTAAGGCTAAACAAACACATTAACAATGATAGTGGCTTTGTACAATAATGCATAATGAAGTTAAGCCAATTTAGGAATTTGGATGTCCACATTGTGTTCAAAAGTCATATTTGTTGTCTGGGTAAATTTACATTGGAAGTGAAAAAAGGGCAATTCCAAATGATCAAAAGAACTGTGAAGAGAGAAAAAATCAAGAAAAGATGAAGAGTAGGATTTTGTTATTCGGATAAACAAATCTAATGCCGTATCATTCAGAATTACAATTTCCCAACATCATAAATTTAGGAGATTTTAACCTCGCACAAACGTTTTCCCAATAATACAATAAGATAATATGTTTTATTATTATCTTATACCTACAGATTACAGATATTTTCAGTTGACGTATGTAGTAATTTATTTTTTTTGTAATGTTCTTAGAATGAATAAAGAATCGAATTAAGAGTATTATAAAACGTTTGACGATATTCTGCCGTCAAAATTAAATTTGTATATTAGATTAAAAGCAGTTAAATAAGATCATAATATTACAGACACAATGTGGTAACAACGAAGTGACAAGAAGAATACTCTTTATGGGGTGAATTTAATGAAACGGTTCAGACGAAAAGAGATCGTAGCAAAACAAAACAAAAATATGTATTATTTTAACTTTCTGAAGATGTTTAACTCATGTCCACTTTTTTCCGTATTGAAGAAGCTAATCGCTTTAATAGCACAAAAGGTCATTGAACCTTCAACGCAAAACGCCCGCTTATTAAACACACGAATTTATAATAAGCTCTGCCTTATTGGCGCCAACCTTCTGCATATGCCATAATACGTGGCACAGCGAACAATACAAATTACAGCAAGGTATTCCAGGCTTTTTGGCGGCTGGGAGACTAGAGACTAGAGGTGCTGACTGGCATTCCTTGTTCCTGGCTATGATTAACGACCTTCCCTATTCCCACAGAACACACAAATGGAAGACGTTTATTCAACGACGGTCATGTAATTAAATCCTCTAACAAAGTACGAGGGAAATAATAACTTGAAAAAGGCATTAACTCGTCTTGCCTTCTTCGAAGAACTTTTGAATAATAATAAGTTTTTTTTAGTTAAAACGCTGTTTGCTTTTCCATGCGTGAGAGATTCTTGTTCAGAATTTTTCATGTGTGAAAATAATTATTATTTAAAAGTTGCGAGCGATTCGGAATACCTGGAATACCCGTGGTGAAAGCTTTGAAATTTTGTCAGTGGAATAAATTTGCGAACACCTCATTTACTGTTCTAGGAATTTGCATAGGTTTGTGAACAAATTTTGCACGAAAAATTCGAGAGTGGAAATTTTATGACGAGGTGGAAAAGTACCTACTTAGTATTGATTAAAAAAATCGGTAATTTCATTTATACAGTTTCGGCTAAAAATCAAACGGCAGATAATAAAATTCTAAAAAGGTTTTCATTCACGCAATGGGAGGCGGATACGAGTACAAGTATCGCGGGAATCATTTATTGGTTAAGATGATACCCGGTGGTGCAGAAATAGATTTTACTAAAATATTGCTGTCACTGTTGCTCTTACTCCACCGGATATTGAGCGAAAGGGACAATGCAGTGACACCTAACTAAAATGGAGGTTTTGTATTCCCCACTTTTCTCCTCCAAAAGTGGACTGATTTTCATTTTTTTTTTTTACCAACTACATAAGAAAAAACTATTCTATGTCTCTACGTTTTGCTTTTTTTAAAAAAACATTGTCTGGTTTGTATACTGAACATCTTTTGACGGCGTTTAAACCAGTCAATTTTATTGATTTTTGGAAGGTCATAACTTCTATAAAAAGTAACTTATCAAAAAAAAACAAAAGTACCGACACGCTAGTAGTTGATATCTATTTTATGCAAAAACAATATTTTCTCTAGGGTTAAAATCCAGAGAGATAAATAGGGAATACGTTTGTATGGAAAAATCACCGCCGGGTATCCTCTTAACCAACACCCCTGCCATAGGTCACTCCAAATCGTCGCTTCAGTTCGTTTTTATCCAACAGACCAAAACGCGAATCGGGAGAAATGGCACTTTAAACTTTTGTTTACGATAGAAAGACATACATTTTGGAGGACGTAAGATAAAGTGCATTTTGAAAACCCCTTAAATAATTGTTTATAATTTTTTTTAACAAGTATTGCATAAATAAAGGCTTTTTGAGAACAATTGCATACTTAATTCAATTTCACGTAAAATGGTCTGTTGGACAAAAACGAACTAGAGCGACGAAATGGATCGCCATGTTTGATGTCTTAGCATGAGTGCCTAGGTTCATAAGTTGAGGTTTGTCTATGTCTTGGCGGCCAATGCTTTTACCCATATACTGCATGGCGAGCCAGATCGGAAGAGATTGGTTGAGGGAGACCTCACCTAGATCTTTCCAGCCTTACTCTCTCGACCCATTGCATTGAGTGGGAGGGATTAATTCATACGTCATCACTTCTGAACACGTTGATTCTCGAATTCCTCAAACCTTTTTCTTAACTAGAACTTTCTCTCCTTCCTTTCCATAAAAAAACCTTCACACATCATCATAGGCCCTGAAGGTTTTTTTACTCCAAACAAGATAGAAATAAGATAAAAAAGTTATGAATTGTCATTAAAATTGAAACCGCATATTAATTACTTGAATGTCAGATGACGGTTAAGGCCGTATTTCAAAGAAAATAATATCAGAGCATTCCGAAAAGCTAGAGTGCTCTAATAAAATGCAAAGTCTGGAATGGTATTGGCGCAAGCAATTCCGACCTTGTCTTGTACAGTTTCTGTATACGTAAAGGTTATAAACGCATTTTATTTTTTAACCTCTCAGCTGTCACCCTCCCACTGGTGGGCTTACAACAAACGATTCGTTTATGTGTCGCCAACATCGTTCACTGATAACTGCAATTCGTATCTTCTATCCACACATCAAACACACGATTTTCATTAGCTCTGCCGTTTTGATGGTCAGCGCAGTTAGGCTTTGACGACAATCGCCACGCCTCCATACCATATCTCTAATTGTTATCATTATCTATAAAAAAAATACTCAAAGCTCTGAATTACAAAAAAATATTCTCTATTAGATGTTAAAATCTGGTTTTGATCAGGTACAACATTCATTTAAAAAATTATTTTCAAAGACAGATTATTAAGAGCGTCTCATAATGTTTTCTTTAGAACTACGTAATACATATTTTTTCATACAAATTATAGGAACCAATTTAGTCTCTATTCCTTTACATTTACTTGCGAAGAATCACCAAATTGCCTCCCTGAACAATGGACCTTCGAGTCTTTTGTAACGGCCGGCGCTTAGGCAATAATTAATATTAAACTGTTCGAAATTTAATGATTTTTTTATGGCTGTAGAATTTTTTTTAGTGGGTACTTACTTTGCATAAAAGCAGTCGGTTTCATAATTACTCTTAATTTTCACATAATTCTGAACGCATTGTGCTGTTAACTAACTAACAGTGGTCCTTTGGGTTTTTTTTTATTTTAAATTTTCCAATAAAAGCATGTTATAAATGGGAAGGGAGAATCATGATTTTGTTTTTCATTAAAAAAATCTTGATAAGATTCTTAAATCAAGTTCAATGACAAATATAATATTTTTTACAAAAAGTTTTTTTTTATAGTGAATTTCCACAAGAGTCCCAACTGCTCCCGTCTGAAGCCAGTGAGACTATGGCATCCCCAATTGGGGTATGTTATGAGGCTGAAGGTAAGTGGGGAAGGGAAGGAGACGAGAAAGGTGGGGAAGTACCTGACTATTCAGATCTAGTCACTAAACACGGCTAAAGCCATTTAAAGCAACGTTTCAATTATGTATGGTGGTCTTCCACCAGGGCAATACTAAGAGTATCTTCCACTCTGGAACGTGCCGCAAATATTACATACATTATTTTACATAATTAATTGTGAAAGAACCCGCGACCTTCGGAATGGAAGTCCAACGCCCTACCGCTGGACTACGGCGGCCGTCAAAAGGTTTGTTTTTTTACAGAGTTTGCTCAATAATACCTACAACTCATATTGTCAACAGTTATCTTTGTGGTTCCATTTTATTTTCAATATTAGTCGATTCCTTTTCTACTATAGTGACCACTTTCTTCGTTTAGTAGAGCCATTTTAAATTCCTGTTTTACCATCTCCACCATTTTTCCTTTATTTTTTCAACACTAAATTATCCCTCTTCAAATTTGCAAATTCATGGAACTATAGCATGAAACTGAAATGTTACTGTTTTTTGTTATTATAAAATGAAGTGATTGAATAAGATATTATGTGATTAACACCCCAAAACAGTACCCTTTATTTAACAAATATTAAACTATTAAAAAAAAAAAACACAAACTGAAATTCCTTCCTAATATCTTAATAGACGATATTAATGTATTTTTGCGTGAATTGTATAATATTATCGATGCTTCTGATATAATATTTTATAAATGATATAATATTACTAAATTATATTTTGTTGTTATAATATATTGTCATTTTAATGTATAATTTTTTGTAAATGTAGATACTTTTCTTTATGTAAGAATATTACAATTATTTAACATCCATTTAACTTTACATAAAATTCCACTAATCCTACCCAGCAAAAATGTATGCCCAAATTTTTATAACACGTCTAGCAAAAACTTTATTTTTGCCTTAACTCCGATAACACTAAAAACCAGAAGAAATTTTTTTTTGATAAATAAAATCATTTTTATCTAACCTCGAAAAGCTTCTTCTCCACTGAAAACTTTATACTGCTAATTCAATATTATGTTTAATCCGTTAAAGCCTTCTTGGGAAACTATACTTTTGGCGTAGGAAAAATCACGCCTCCCTCAGAAAGAACATAGGAATAAAAAAAATCTAATTGGTTCGATGTAGTATTTGGCAGATGTTTGCTGGTATTGAGAAACGTTGGCAAATACATACTTGAAGATTAATAATGTACATAATGTTAGAAAATAAAACATTTCTGTGAACGAATAATATCATAAATATTAGTACTCTATTCAGTCGGAAATGTTTGATTCATTGAATTGTTTGGTAACCAGTACCGATAATAAAACTTAGGGAATTAAGTACAATATAAAGATAGAATGTTTTCTCCATCGGATAGTGAAAATCTGTGAATTGTTCTTTAAGCCGAATGACACCAGAAACTAACGCTTGGTAGCTATGGTTTTTACTTATTCTACCTAGTTATAAATCTACAGATCTTCCAAATTGGTAAAACTTGTTGAAAGGGGAGTAAGTCACACAAGCTTCTAGTTTCTAACTCGATCTAACCAACTGATAAAATCTGAAAGACTCGGAGCATCTTACCCAAAAAACCATACTGGTAGTTCTATCAGCAACTTGTCTGTCGTTGAAATTATCTTCCTATAGCCAATGGCCATATGCCACCGGGCAGATAACGATGTAAGTATGTAATAATATTGCGAATTGCGGGAGTATATTTTCTATCCGTAACCTATTTATAGTCACATATTTATAATGTAAGGAAGTTCCGTGGGTGGATATTTTTTTAAACATAAACTCTTGATAATTCGAACAGCGTATAATATTTTTTAACTAATATTATAAACGCGAAAGTTTGTATGGATGTATGTATGTTTGTTACTCTTCAGATGCTGGACAATGAATGAAACTTTACAATAATATAGCTCATACATCAGAATAACATATAGGCTACAATTTATACCCAAAGCTTGCTATTTTTCATGTATTACAAATAATAATTATTGTTTAATAGAAAATGTCAAAATTTGACTATGACATTTTGAAAAACAATGATTGTAAAACCAAAATTCTATTTTAGACAATATTTAAATTAGTGAATTTATTTGAAGTACTCACCCTAGAATCGAATCAAGAATTATAGATATTTTAAAAAAATAGGTTAAGCGTTTTGGTATAAACATAGATGGGACCTACGAAAAGAAAATAGGCTAATCGAAGTACTTATTCTGCGCAGACGAAGTCGCGGGCAGAAGCTAGTATTAAATAATTGTGATATCACGGAATATTAGTTATGTTCATTTATGATCTGTTTCTGTTGTTTATGCTACGCTCGGATCACATGGTGTCGGTTACGACGAGTGCTGAACATAGCCGATCTGAGAGTGCCAAGTCATTCCTTTTGCAAGAGCTCTACAGTCAAAATCTATCTAGCGAGTTATTAGGACAAGTGTCCTCTTAAACTTAATTGTACGTAAAACAATAAACAGTGACTGAAATTTCAAAGAACAAATAAGCAAAGTCTTTTAAGCAGACATTATAGTACTAAGAGAGGGCCCAGTACTAATACTAAAGACGAGAACATCTCTGTAAAGGATTACAGAGAAACAAATATTTCTATAATAGAAGTATTCGATCACCGACATACTTCTACATTATTCACTGCTCTACTGTTTTCTTAGCAAAGTTTATCGATCAAGTACTTGTTATCAGAATAACAAGCGCTGACAAGTGTCTTAAAGTTATTCACTCTGAATCAAACTTCTCAATTCTAAACCAATTCATACACCTAATAAATTACTTACTCCAAGGTCAATGTATTGTACAGAATGAATTTATAATGATGAAAATTTGCGGGCAATTCCTTCAAAGCCTGTAAGCAAAATGTTAAAATATTAATTTTGGCTTATTAGGCAATGTATTGTAATATTTGATCGTTTCATGAATCGTGGGAATTTGTAGCCCTATTGTTGGAGCTCGTATTTCAAGGTTTAGAGGAATGAATATTGCGGGCGATGTAAATTTCGCAAAGTATGCCTCAAAGTGGATTTCCGTGTAAAAGTATCTGCCGGCTGTGAGATAGATGCTTCGGATTGCCGGCAAACCATACGTTTGTTCAAGTTTATTTAATTAAATTGTTCCAGGAATTCATTCCAACCGAACTTTAAAGTTAGGCATATTAATTTACTCGTAGTCCATTCATTCAAATTACACTCACTTAATGTAGTAAAGGCGTTTTGAAGAATGTACGTAGAACGAGTGTTTTAACTGAGAGTTCATCAATCATCTTGTTATCGCGATATTACACTGTATTTCTACTGTTGTAAACGTGTTGAGAGGTGGTAAATGAAGAAAATAATTGAAATGACAAATGATTCAATAAAAAAACTACCGTCGAAAGGTTTCACCCGATGAGATTAGAACGGAATATTGAAAAATAGTAACATTGGAAAACCTACGTAAGTAAGTGTTTATTGTACGTTGGGCGGTTCGTTCATGTTTTTTATTCCTTCTATTGCCAATATTTCGAAAAGCCTTTCAATTTTGGCTAAATAAGGTGGTACTCGTCGTTCATCAAGGTGTAACTACCCAACAAAGGAAAAATATACTTTTTATTATTGGGTGCGTGAACCTTATGTAGAACATTAATTTGTTGGTTTATTTATTGTTAACGATAATGCTTGTGGTAAATGAAACATATTTTTGCTACCGTATTCATATGTGAAACCCTATTTCTACATTATTTTGTTAGTTAATACCTTTAAGTATGTGCATTGATGATGAAACGCGAGGTTAGTATTTCAAGCTTGGCTTACTATCCTAGCTTGGCATAAGTTAGGGAGGTTTACACAATGCTAGAAAATTTTAAGCCAGTAGCATTGTAGCGACTAAAGTAAAAACACCTCTGTAAAGAAAAACATATATTTACTAGCTTTGCCGGCTACACGATGCTAAACACAAAGCAAGGATAGTAACTTGGGTTGTGGGTGGCGTTACCAGCTCAAATAATAGAACCACATTATATTAGGTCTAACTCTACTGGTTTGATACTTTAGCTTACTGGCTTCCTTACTAGTAATAAAAAAACTAGTTCTGTTTGCTATCTAGAGTTACTAACTTTATATATTACTCGTAATGCCTTGCTATCTTGGCTTTAAATACTAGCCTCGTGAGGCAGAGCTTTATTAAGAATTTTTTTAAAGGAAGTACCTGTGAAGAAGATCCGTGTTTAGTGACCAGATCAGAATAACCAGGTACTTTCTAAGCATATTCTTCTCCATCCCTGACATTATACCCTTCCTTCAGCCTCACGAATACCGAATGGGATTGGGACTCCGGTGAGGCGTCTTAAAAAATATAAAGTCAAATATATTTAACGTGATTTATTTTTGAGGTATTACGCCGTTTGCTCTATCTGCTTCGGGATTCTGGTCAAATACATTGTTAATAATATCTATTTATTTATTTATTTTTAAATTGGTACATAAACCAATACATTGCAAAAGAAGTAAACAAAATTACAATTAAATTTTGACAACACAAATGTATTTAAATTACGACAGAATGTTTATACATAAGTATACAGTTAAAACATATACAATATTTCGCGCTTAAAATCGTTGCATGACGTGTGAGTTAATTAACCTAGTCAGTCTTCCTAAGGGCATCACTAATGGTAAGTTAGTTCTGCACCTAGGAAGAATTAAAAGCCTGTGTTGGCGGCCTCGCGTGAAGTTATCGTAATATATCATATAAGGTATCGTAAAAATTTCTTTTATATTTTCTCGACCATTATTACATAGACAATGTCTTCTAGCCCCCATACTTGAGATCCACTCTCGAGAATGCTGCGCACTAAACTAAAGAAAAGCAGTCTTATAACTGCAAGGTTGGTCAGTTCTTTTGAGTTGTGTATGACAAAACCCAACAATTTTGTAGCTGAATTACATATCTTTTCAATATGAGCATGAAATGTTAAGCGAGCGTCATACATAAGTCCTTGCAAGTCGCCATATACTTCAGAGACGTATCTTTCATTTTATAATCATAACATACGGTGCTTTGTGACCTCGTGAAACACATACTCGTAACAACATTTTTGGAAGTTGAAACCGAGTTTGTCATCAATACGCCAGTCAATAATTGCATTTATATCTTACCAGAGGCCCTAGCACACTCGGTCGATATCGATCGACAGGATAACTATCGGTAACTTCTCATCGTTCTCTAGCAAGACTACAGATTGCCATATTCAACTGTTTATACATAAGCATACAGTTTGTTTGTACGTTAGAGATGTGCAGTTGTCCTACACGGAGAAAATTGTTATTCTAAAATACGATCATTTTATTCGTAAAAACGGTTACAAACTGCACTGAAGTTCTTACGAACAAATTAACAGTGTTTCAATGTTTATTGGCGGGAAAATATAAGAATATTTTTTTTGGTATACGTACGAAATTACTTATACCAAAAAATTATTCTTACATGTTCCTGTAAATAAACATTGAAACCCTGTTAATTTGTTCGTAAGAACTTCAGTCCCGTTTTTACGAATAAAATGATCGTATTTTAGAATAAGATTTTTCTCGGAGTAGGGAACGATGAGAAGTTACCGATAGTTATCTTATCGATCGTTATCGAGCGAGTGTGCTAGAGCCTCTGGAGCTTTCTACACTCTTTTAATGATCTTACAACTTAATTTCATCTAAAGTAAAGTAAAAAAATATCATTATCACCATTGTTTATAACAATATTATTGTAGTACCCAAAAAGAATGAAAAAAAAACTCACTAAAACGGCGTCATCGTTTTTAGACAATTTTTTATAATTAGTAATTTAATTATCCCATGGATTTTTTGTAAAACAATCCGCTTTTATTCCCTGTTTAATTAAATTCCGATCCACATTTTAAACTCATTTAAAAAATCGTCAATCTCACGACGCCGGAGGGTTCAACATTTAAAAAGTTACACGTGGGTTTTTTAGGAATGTGAAATGGCCGATTCTATTAATCACGCCATCACGTGTCGCTTTGAAAAGAATTGCCCAGGCAATTTACATACACATTTGAATGAATTATGGTTCACGTGGAACGTGACGTAATGAAGGGAAATGCACTCTATCATTGTAAGATCCCTTAGCGATTACGTCGGGAATAAAACGCTCTGTGATTTTTTTGGATTGCTTGAAAATGGAATGGACTGATATTATTTAAATTTTAATTAGTTACATATTGATATCAACTACTACTTTTAGTGTTTTTTTTATAACAGTGAATGATCGGATTGAAATTGTGCTCAATCGATATCAAAAACCTATAAAGGTGGGATTATACCAAACGGCTTTGTTCAGGGGGTATGGCTTTGGACTCCCAATCCGAAGGTCACAGGTTCGAACCCGGCGTGCGCAATTAATTTTATTTGATTAATTTGCGTTATTTCATAATGAATTAATTACAAATAATACATAGTATATTTGCGGCACATTTTTGAGTGGAAGATACTCTTATTATCGCCCTGGTGTAAGACCATCATTCAGAATTGAAACATTGCTTGAAATGGCTTTAGCCGTGTTTGGTGATCAGATCTGAATAGCCAGGTACTTTCCCACCTCCCTCTACCCCATCTCCTTTATCTCTCCACTGCCTTCAGTCTCATAACATACCCCAATTTGGGATGCCATAGTATCACTGGCTCCAGACGGTTACAATTGGGACTCTTGTGCGGTATTCATATAAAAAAATTAAAAAAATTATTATTCAAGTCTGATCTTGCATATTATTTTAGTTAATAGTTATAGATTATTTTTTCAGTGCTCCGAGCGTGTTTGCCGAAATTTATTAGAATGCTCTAGAATGCTCGTTTGTTTGACTTAAACGCCGCAAGTGTGCCCAAACAGTTGCCCAAAACACGACCACACCCCATCGTACTCACTTCAAAGTTTCTTGTATTCTTGGAACTTGCGTCGACTTTTTCGTACTAATTTATTTAATTATTTATTTATCTATTGTAAAAAACAGTATAATCCAATTACGGATTGGAGTAATTAAAATTTTTAAAGATAAAATTATATTTAAGTTGTACGTTTGCATGTACTTGTTTTGTACGATTTAAATTGTCCACAACGTTTACCATAAACAAATCGCAAAAAGGAGATGCTTGGCGGGAAATCGCTACTTCTTAGCATGTTCAGAAAGTTAGTGTACTGTGATCAAAACGGTCAAGGTTTTTTCGGATAACGGGCGTGGTTTTTTTTTATTTTTCGAAGATGTTCCAGACTGAATGGTTAAGTGGGATCTCCTGACCAGGACAACGTAATGTAAACTCACATTACAGTGTCCAGTTTCGAGAAGGATGTCGGTAAGATTTCCCGCCAAGCGCGATCCGCGTTCAGGAAAAATCAAGTCAATTGCTCCCGCGAGTTTCTTGAGCGACTTGAATTGGAAAGTGAAGATTTTCTGAACTCTATTGTAACTGGAGATGACACGTGGGTGGTTCATTACACGTCTGAGACAAAAGGACAATCGTTACATCAATTCTCCATCTGTCAAAGATTTCAATTCCGCAATTTTGGAGGAAAAAATCATTGCCTTGTTGCCTATAATTAAGTCATAACGATAAATGCTGTAGGAACTACTTGAAATCACAATAACGCTCTCGCCGATGGAATTGGTTTAGTGAATACTACCACTGATTGTTGAAGAATGCGAAAATAGCATTCGCTCGCCTGATTTAAACATCCCTAAAGCATCTGCTAGAATTCTAGTTCTTGTTGTTCTTGTTATTGTGCGTTTGTATTCTTTTGGTGTAAATGGTGAAAACCTACTGTTTACACTCAAGATCAAGAAAGAACGCTCTTATTCCAGTTCTAGCTCTACGTTCGTTTGGTCTGATCCCACCTCAAGCTCTTCGGATTGTGGAAACATAACAATTGACCAGCGTTTAAAATGGTCCCCAAATATAAATATTCTGAACGACAGAGTAAGGAAACTAACATACACATTTAGATGTTTTAGAGATATTTTAAACGAAAAATTATTTAGAACCACATACTTTGCTTTCTGTCAATCAATTATACAACACGGCATCGTAGGATGGGGCGGTACATATACAAATCAAAAACAAATAATTTACAAATCACAAAAATTAATAATAAAAAGCATTTTACAAAAACCCTATACATATTCGTCAGAACTCTTATTCACACAATTTAAGGTCAGAAAATTAAGCGCATTATACTTCTACCATGCAACATTACAAATTTATAAAAATAATAAATCTGCACCTTTTAAAAATAACAGAAATCTTAGACAAACATCAATACTTCCTACTCCAAAATGTAAAAAACCAACAGGACAGTTAAATCATAAATATCTCGGAGTAAATTTTTTTAATTCATTACCAGAAAAAAATAGAAAAATGAATACTAACAAAAAAGAATTTAAAACTTACTTTAAAAATTATACTGAAAACTTGAACTGAATCATGTCAAATAAAACCAATGTAATAACATCCCCCCATACACACAAGCCCAGCTTATTTATGGAGGCACATAAAAAAAAAAAAAAATATATATATATTTTTTTTTTTTTTTTTATATATTAATTATGTAATTAATCACTGTAAAAAAATATGTATTTGTAATTTATGTATCCTTTTGTAGCCAATAAAAAAAATTATAATAAAAATTCAGAATAAAATCAATAATGAACCTGATGTCAAGGACGTTACAAAACATCTGGAAATTGATCGTGTAAAATATAGATCAGCATAAGGAACTATTTTTACAGTATAATTGGTTTTTGTAGAAAAACAAGTATATTTTACATTATAATGTATAACATATCATGGCTTTTTAACTCATGCATGCAACAGATACGTTATTTCATTGCACGAAAGAATGTTTCTATCCTCCCGTAACGTGTCGAACAGACTTACAATATGCAACAGATAACAATTGTTACACATATTTGAATATTCATTTGTGTTTCGTTGATAGCCAAGTAAATCCTATTTAATATGGGCCACACCGATTGCTTATCGGAAATACCCTTCAAAGCCCGGTACCGAGTGTTGAGTACTAACCCGTGGTCCCTATTAATGTTAATCGGGTGCTTATAAATTCCAATCGTCCCTACTATAGGGGTAGTTCGATAGATCTGGGTTCCCGGTACTTTGGGCTCAAATCCAAAGAAATTGCCAGTATTTACGAGATGCTCGACTAGCTAGAATTTCTTCGGATGACCGGGTTTGCATGGCCATACATGTTCTGATACCCTTTTGGTTTGGCAGTTCTGTTTGCCCTGTGTAGACCTTATCACATTATATTCAATTCCTTATAGCACTCGTCATGTAAGTTTAATATTCGAGTAAGTTCTCAATTTGGGCTCAAATCCAAAAAAATTGCCAGTATTTACGAGATGCTCGACTAGCTAGAATTTCTTCGGATGACCGGGTTTGCATGGCCATACTTGTTCTGATACCCTTTTGGTTTGTCAGTTCTGTTTGGCCTGTGTAGACCTTATCACATTATATTCAATTCCTTATAGCACTCGTCATGTAAGTTTAATATTCGAGTAAGTTCTCAATTTGGGAAGTGTGGGTATGTGCCGCCACTACAATTTATTGGATAACCAACACCTCTGCCTTAATGTCACCCCAAGTGATTCGCTACGTTTAGTGACTTAGCAGGGATGCCTGGGAGATGTTTGTCACGATATTGGCGGCGGATGCAACTGCCCACCACCTGCAAAACAGTCCGGATCGGAGAGAAATATTGATGGAAGCCCTTTTACCTCTCTAGCCGGACTCTCTCGGAACTTCGCATTGCACCGTAGTGGGAGGGATTGATTCATACGTCCGTCACTTCTGGATACACTTACCCTCAGATTCCTGCCTTAGACCTTTTTTTCTTCCCAAAACTTCCCCTCCTTCTTTTCCTAAACGATGACGTAGGCTTTTTTTTACATTGGCTCCACACATATGTCATCTCTGAAGATGCTATATGTAGGGTTTTTTAAGGGTAAGGAAGGAGAGGAAGTCCTGGGAAGGAAAAAGGTTTGAGGGGTGGGTAGCAATCTGGGGATAAATATGTCCAGGAGTATAAAGCCATCCCTCCCACTGCGGTGCAAGGCAATGTGTCAAAAGGGTCCGGATGGAGAGATCAAAAGGTCTCCCTCAACCAGTCTCTCCCGATGCGGCCTGCCACGCAGATGGTTGGCAGACACATCCGCCCCCAAGTCCCGGATAAACCTAACCCAATGAACCCGGGCACCCCTGCTAAGTCACCAAACGTAGCGAACCACTTGGGGTGACCTGTGGCAGAGGTGTTGGTCATCCAATAAATGGTTCCCGGGGCGGCGGTACCCATACCCGCCTCCCAAATTGAAGGATTCAAGGACCCAAGGCTCCGAAGGATTTTTGAATTGTGAACACTTGTCTGGCATGTTCATCGGGTAAGCTTAACCTTACACTGCAAATTTTTAGTAGATAGTATTTTGTGTAAAAAAAATCAAAACGTTTTTTTTTTTATTAGATCGTGCAAAATTTTCTGAAGTTACTGAACTTTACCACCGAACACCCTGTAAACAGTTATAAAATGAATGTTAAGTTAAAATTATTAAAAAATGTTGGTAACCAATTTATCCATTAGAAACTACACATGATTAAGGAATTTCTTTCTCAACTCTTTTAAGGACAATTAGTGAGGACGAAAACCGCACCCTTTGACAAAGTTATCTCCCGAAGGCTCCAGTTTGGGAGAAATTAAATTACTGGTAAATCTTAGCTTAATGCCCACCCACTTACCAGAGCCCCAGTTAGTAGTAGCCGTGGCTTTTATTCCTTTACTTTATTAATAGGATGATCTGAAGTGTGGGGACCCTTGCTTCTACAGCCTCCAAAATCCAGATCCCAAGAAAGATCTCATCAGATTAGTAGAACCAATATCCATTATTAATTTGTCGAGCTCGCGAAGGCAACTAAGACCGAAGTTTGCGAGGTAAATTGGGTTTCCTGTAATACGGGAAAATCTTTTGACAAAACTTCGTAATGTAATTATTGCGTACAAACAAAATTTGATCCTAGAATCTGTGTTTGTTCTAAGACTATTTGAAAACATTCCCAGCATAGATTTGACGACGGCACAAATCAGGGAGTTATTGAATTAATCATTGTTTTCGTTAACATTTGATTATCTAACTAGTTAGTAATATTGTAATTACAAATAGTTAACTAGACTTTTGCAGAGCTTTAGTTTGAGGAATGGTAACTACTACTGTCATATAACAATTTGGTAAACCAGAAAAATTACTAAATCTGTTGCCCAAATTAATTCAAATTTAGTAGAGTGAAAATTTAAATACCTTTATTTATTTTATTTTTTTAATTTAACTGCTCAGGCTAATTTGTTCGTTTTTCAGAACAACTCAAATGGGTCTCATAGAAATCATTTTGTCTCCCTTACTATCATAGATAGAAATAGTATTTGAAAGAGAAAACTCTAAAGAAAATGTATACTCCACTATATTTAACAGCAAAATAATTAAAATCTTCACCTTCTCGAAACCAAAGTTTTCGACCGCAATTTTAAATTGAATGATGAAATTTTGATATTTTTTATTAATTATTTTTTACATGAAACAATGAAAAAGTGGGAAGACGATATCGTTTATAATACATTTGCTTGATAAAAAAGGTTTGTGTTTGTGTTTTTTTTTTTTTCGTATCAGATATTTTAGTTAGGAAAAATCTAATGCGAGCTATTTTTAATTTATTTTATTTTATTATTAATTTAAATATATATATGATTCTAAATTTGGGTTGTTCAAAAGAATCTATCATTTGAAAATTGACAAATCTGCCAAAGACCAACGGTATAACCTTAGTATATTAAAAATACACTTAGTTTTATATATATATATATATATATATATATATATATATTTAATAAATTCTACGTTTGTGAAGGATTAAAAAAATGGTTATTATATCACCTTTCAAAAACAGTTTTAGGTTTCGGGTGCGATCAGAAATTTATTTTGTCCTAGAAAATATAGCAGGCAGAATCAGAACTATTAGGAAATGTATTCTAAAATCATATTGAAACAAAAATTATAAACTTAATTTGGTACATAAAGATATACATTCTAAAGGTTTTCATTGCAATATTCTTGCATTGCACATATGGCAATGGCAATCTGGCAATGTGTTCCTACGATAGTACGTATTTAATAATTACACACACCGTTTAAATTTTCTCAGAACACAAAGGGACAAAAGATTTTTTGACATAAATAATACTCCTGTTAGAGACATCATTCATAGTGGCTTCAAAGAACTCTGAAATTGAGTGTCTCCTTACAATATTGATATTAAACTAATTTTCAGAACTTCCTTTGAAGTTTTAATTTATTCAGAAAAATATGATAGTTTAAATACAATTTTGTGCAAGAAACGTGGATTTTCGAAATTTACCTCTTGCTTTGCCCTACTGCTAGTATGTCTCCTTTGCTGTCCCCCCCCCCTCTGCCCCTCCGTCGTACCCCACCCCACTCCTGCATCTCCTCTCCTGCGTGAATAACCTTCCTACCGCTAAACTATTTGAAAAATAAACCCATTTTCAAACAACTCGAGTGCCACCTATTGTAAAACTTTTATACAAATGGCATGTGAATAACAACTCACAAATGTTTCATCGCAATCGGATGAACAGTATAGAAAAAAGTAAGGGAAAAATAAAGAAACATTCATTTTAATACGTATGAATTTCATTTTAGTATTTACGGAAGTAAATTTTGATTTGAGGAAAAATGATTGAGAATGAAACAATTTATTTAAATCAACAAATAGGTACCTATTTTATTAAAACCAAATAATAATAAAAAAATACGTTATCCAGACGGGATGCTAAAAAAACGAAATGAATTTTTGAGAAATATAATATAGAGGTTTGTAACCAAACATGCAACGAAGCAAAAAATATGTTATTTTTATTTTTATTTGAAATGTAAATGTAAATAAGCTAAGGCGCTTGTATTTAAAATTAGAGGTAAACAAAGAGAAGAAAATAATTTTACACAGGAAGTAATTAAATTAAATTATTCTTAAAAAATTAATAATGATATTTTTTGAATAAAAAACCATTTGCTTTGATTGAAAAAGCATAAAAATCTATCATAAAAAAATAAATTATTTTGAACCTACATTAAACATATTTGTTCGGAGCGTGGGTGTCGCCTGTATCTCACTCCAATTCAAAAAATTCTACAACTCTTTCTGTGAAGAATAATTATTTTTTTCACTATTACCTTACACAGTAAGCTCTATGGAAAATGATTTCTTCGGACTTATGTCGTTTTTAGGGATGCTGTATTTCTGTGCATCTGTAATAATTTTGAAAAAAATTTGTTTCGGCTGCAACAAAATAAAAAAATGCCAATGTTTTTAATATTAGCACTTTAGCACTCCCAAAAGTCACGAGCCGGCAATGCTTGCAAGCGGCTGTCACATCGATGTATAAAAATTATGTTAAATGAGACGAAACAAAAGTACGTGAATCTCTATGGGTGGTATTGTGAACGCAAGGTGCGTTTACATGTGTGAAATAATCGATAATTTTTCCTTGCCAATCGCTAATCGCAACCCAGCCTAAGGACGCACTAGAAGCGAGAAATAGTGAAGTTAAAATTTTAAAAAAAGAACAGAATGGGGTTAAATTTTTTTTAAATAATAGATCAAGGAACATAAAAAAAACGACTAACTTATACCCGCAAATTATCGAGATTAAGCTCTAAGTCATACCTCGTAATAATATTACTATTGACTTTCGAACATCTTTCAAATATAGGCGTGAAAACGGATGGAGAGGTTCAGAAGTACATCAAACAAGCAGAGGAATCTTCCGATACCTCCCGGCTAAACGGGATAGTTTTAAGTGAGATTAGTAAAATGATTTAAAGACGAATATTGTTTGTTTTGGAATGACTTTCACGTGAATTAGGTTAATATTAGGTCCTTACATATGAAATTGGCGTTCTGCCGTACTGGCAACTTTGATCTCAAATATCTTCTCTTTGGTTAGGAATTCCAAATAAAAATTAATACAGGATTTTACTCATGTATTTGTAATTCAAAAATTATAATTCATTTGTTTTTCCTTAATTGTTTTTTTTTCTTTGCGTCACTTAGTTTACAAGTAACTTTTTTGGAGTCAATTTTCGCTTGGGGCATGGTTGGTTCGGCAGGGTTCAGCCATTGCGATGAGCGCTTCCGATTATCGTACAGGATCCACTTTTTATCACAGGTAATGATTCGATTTAAAATCCCTTCATTATTGTGCCGGTTGAGTAATGCAACGCAGCAGTCAACGCGCGTTTAGTTGATTTGCTTCACTCAATTCGTGAGGTACCCACCTTTCAAGCTTTTTCACCTTCCCAATTTGCTTCAAGTGGATTAAAACAGTTTTATCACTAACACCGCAGCCTGCAGCTAACTCGGACGTGGTTTGCGATGGATCCGCTTCAACAATAGCCTTCAATTTTTCATTATCGACTTTGGTCTCCAGCCGTCCACGGGGCTTGTTCTGCAGGTCGAAATTTCCAGAACGAAAACGTTGGAACCATGACGCACTGTGTTTTCTTTTGCGGCACCGTCGCCATACACATCATTAATCCTTTGAGCCGTTTTTGCAGCACTGGTGCCATGGTGGAACTCGTACTCGTACATAACGTGATATTTCAAGTTTTCCATTTTGTAAACTAAGTGCCGCAAAGAAAAAAAAACAATTAAGGAAAAAACAAATGAATTATAATTTTCAAAACACAAATACACGAGTAAATAGCTGTATAAATTTGAATTTGGAATTCCTAACCAAAGAGAAGATATTTGAGATCAAAATTGCCAGTACGGCAAAACGCCAATTTCATATGTAAGGACTTAATATTATATTACTCTGTAAATAATACTGACTAATGACGTTGTTATGTAAGCTGCTACCAGGCACACACCTCACCTATTTTAGTTAGGTAGGCACTATAATTATTACACGTAATTATTTAGTGAACAACAATTATTGCAATATTTTAAGGATAACAAAATAATAATATAAGAGAAACGTTCTTCAATAGAATAAACTTTTTTAATAAAGTCTTAGCAACAACCTTCAGAAATATTGAACAAATAAGAATACAGATAAAACGGAAATTATTTTATACCGTGAATAAACCGCATGCATTTTGTGACTTAAACCGCATGCATTTTTGTGGCGAATGATGAGATTCTTTGAATGCACTTTATTGCATTGCGGGTACCATTGTGTGCATCTGCCTCCAGAATTTCTCCTTTGGGGAAGAGGAAAATTGCAAAATTTGCAAGCAGATGTGTTTATTTTATAGGTTTTAGTAGGACAGGAAGACTTTTGGAAATGAATTATGTAAAAGACATATTTTACAAATGTATTTTATATTCTTTAAAACCAATAAACCATCGCTACATTTCCCTCCATGGGTAAGCAGACATGGAAATCCGCCCAACGCCCAAGTGTCTTTGTTTCACATTTGGGAGGCGGGTACCATTTTTTTAGATATCCAACACCTTGCCATAGGTCACACCAAGTGGTTCGCTACGTTTGATGACTTATCAGAAGTGCCCGGGTTCATGGGGTGAAATTTGTCTAGGTCTTGGCGGCGGATGGGTTTACCCACCTGCTGCGTGGCAGGCCGGATCGGGAGAGACTGGTTGTTGAGGATCTTTTGACCTCTCCAACCGGACCTTCCCGACCCATCGCCTTGCACTTACATCCAAGACTTATAGCTAGTGACTTACGAATAACTAGCTACTAACTTAAAACTAGTGACCTAATGATAAACATATATATTTACAATTGTGACATTAAGTAAGAGATTTACAACTACCAGCATGGGTACTAACATTTTAAAATACCTTCTTTTTAGGGTTTTGTCAGGGTCGTTAGAGATATGATAACATTAAAAACTAAAAAACAAACGAAACTCTAGGTATAGGTACCAAAAGTAATGCTGAGAATCAAAGCAGTTTGAAGATTTTAAACATGCATATTATACTCTCCTTTTTTAATTTTGTTAGCGCCAGAAGAAGAAGAAAGTTATTAAGAGGGTGTTTCCAGAGATTACCGCAAATTAGTCCTTTTTAAAGCAAATTCTAGACATACCCTTTCCCTTCAATTCCCTTCAAATTTGAATTTCCTTCAAATCGTCATTCACCGAAAAATTGGGTTGTTTCAACTTCCGTCATCAATGAAAATTCTATAGAAATGTGATGTGAATGTGATCAGCCGAGTCCGGACGGTTAGCGAAATAATGGGAGGCGCATGCGCAGACGTCAAAATTGTGATTCGGCGGCGAACACTTGAATAAAATTTTCAAATTTATCGAACGTTATTTGTTGCTATTTACTGCTGACGGAAGTTGAAACAACCCAATTTTTCGGTGAATGACGATTTGAAGGAAATTCAAATTTGAAGGAAATTGAAATTTGAAGGGAATTCCGAAACAACTGGTCCTATGGAATTTTCGTTGAAATTTCTTCTGACGGAGGTTGAAACTACCCAATTTTTCGGTGAATGTCGATTTGAAGGAAATTTAAACGTGAAATTTTCCGAAACAACTGGTCCTTAAACAACACAAATTTCAAATCATATAATCATACAAAAAATAAAACGATACATAATCTAGTCAATACAGTTTAAAAAAAAAAAAAATTTAGTTAAATTCAAATCATTAAAAAATAAATCCGAGAACGTATTTTGTGACAAAAATACCTCAGTTTTTTCTATTTATTTAAGGTATTACAAAATACAATATTTCAATTTTTTTTTACACACTTATTTTTTTTAGACATTATTGAAAAATTATAAATACTTATGATTTAAAAATACTTACAAGAAGTACACGACATGTAATAATTTATCATCGTGAGTTTTGGGCATTTTTTATTGCTTTTTTCAATGTTATTATTAAAGCAAGTTTTGAATGAAATGAATCGATATTAAATTTTTAATTAAAAAATTTGATACGGGAAATAATCGATCTTTCTCAAGCATTTTTAAAATTTTATTCTCAGCCGCTGGTCAATCGTTTAATTTTTTTCGTCAATTTTTCTAATAGCGTTCTAAAAGAAGTACGATTCCAATAACCAAATGAACAAAATGAAATCAATTTACGTTTTAAAACACACTTTGTATTGATAAATATGAATCAGATTTATTTATATCCACAAACATTTTAACTTGAATAAAATATCTCAATTTATTTTACATTTTTTGCAGCCAGCTCAAACCATGCCAATCCATTAGCGAATCGGCAGCTTTCTTTCAAGTGACAAGTTTGATATAAAGATTTCGTATAAATTTTCGTGGAAATATCATGTCACTCAAAATAAAATAAGTGACGAAGAACTATCAACAGCCATACTTCTGTCACCCCCGCAAGATGGCGTTTCATAAAAAAAATCTCCACAAATTCTATTCTTGCGAGACGGATATTCTTTATTTTTTTGGATAATCCAGGGTATGATATCTTCTGAATTAGAGGTAACCACGCAGGCAGTTTCAGTTTGTTTTAGGTGTTTTTATGATTTTATAAGAAGGTACATTTTATAACTTTATCACAAATATTATATTTGAATTTATTACCTTATACAGGTTGACTGACACTTAATTTGAAGTTAAATATTGAAGGAAGAATGTCATAGAAGATAAAGAAGTTGAAGCTGTCTTTTAAACGAAAATTCACAATTCTGAACATAAAGGTAACCTTACATAAAATTTTAATACTTAAATTTTAATACTTTAATTTTAATACTTTAATTTTAATACTTTAATTTTAGTACTTTAATTTTAATACTCTAATTTTAATACTTTAATTTTAATACTTTAATTTTAATACTTTAATTTTAATACTTTAATTTTAATACTTTCATTTTAATACTTTAATTTTAATACTTTAATTTTAGTACTTTAATTTTAATACTCTAATTTTAATACTTTAATTTTAATACTTTAATTTTAATACTTTAATTTTAATACTTTAATTTTAATACTTTAATTTTAATACTTTCATTTTAATACTTTAATTTGAATACTTTAATTTTAATACTTTAATTTTAATACTTTAATTTGAATACTTTAATTTTAATACTTTAATTTTAATACTTTAATTTTAATACTTTAATTTTATACTTTAATTTTAATACTTTAATTTTAATACTTTAATTTTAATTTAAAATAAAACAATAACTTTGTATACACCACTTTTATTTTTTTATACTTAATGCCGACCGGGTTTCGCTACAACCGTAGCTTCTTCAGGGCAGTATAATCTCTACTAGAGATTATACTGCCCTGAAGAAGCTACGGTTGTAGCGAAACCCGGTCGGCATTAAGTATAAAAAAATAAAAGTGGTGTATACAAAGTTATTGTTTTATTTTAAATTATAATGTCACATCACAAAGTAACTGCTTCATACGAACAAAAAAAAAAAAAAACTTTAATTTTAATACTTTAATTTTAATACCTTAATTTTAATACTTTAATTTTAATACTTTAATTTTAATACTTTAATTTTAATACTTTATTTTAATACTTTAATTTTAATACTTTAATTTTAATACTTTCATTTTAATACTTTAATTTGAATACTTTAATTTTAATACTTTAATTTTAATACTTTCATTTTAATACTTTAATTTTAATACTTTAATTTTAGTACTTTAATTTTAATACTCTAATTTTAATACTTTAATTTTAATACTTTAATTTTAATACTTTAATTTTAATACTTTAATTTTAATACTTTCATTTTAATACTTTAATTTGAATACTTTAATTTTAATACTTTAATTTTAATACTTTAATTTGAATACTTTAATTTTAATACTTTAATTTTAATACTTTAATTTTATACTTTAATTTTAATACTTTAATTTTAATACTTTAATTTTAATACTTTAATTTTAATACCTTAATTTTAATACTTTAATTTTAATACTTTAATTTTAATACTTTAATTTTAATACTTTAATTTTAATACTTTATTTTAATACTTTAATTTTAATACTTTAATTTTAATACTTTCATTTTAATACTTTAATTTGAATACTTTAATTTTAATACTTTAATTTTAATACTTTAATTTGAATACTTTAATTTTAATACTTTAATTTTAATACTTTAATTTTAATACTTTCATTTTAATACTTTAATTTTAATACTTTAATTTTAATACTTTAATTTTAATACTTTCATTTTAATACTTTAATTTTAATACTTTAATTTTAGTACTTTAATTTTAATACTCTAATTTTAATACTTTAATTTTAATACTTTAATTTTAATACTTTAATTTTAATACTTTAATTTTAATACTTTAATTTTAATACTTTCATTTTAATACTTTAATTTGAATACTTTAATTTTAATACTTTAATTTTAATACTTTAATTTTAATACTTTAATTTTAATACTTTAATTTTAATACTTTAATTTTAATACTTTAATTTTATACTTTAATTTTAATACTTTAATTTTAATACTTTAATTTTAATACTTTAATTTTAATACCTTAATTTTAATACTTTAATTTTAATACTTTAATTTTAATACTTTAATTTTAATACTTTATTTTAATACTTTAATTTTAATACTTTAATTTTAATACTTTAATTTTAATACTTTAATTTTGATACTTTATTTTAATACTTTAATCTTAATACTTTAATTTTAATACTTTAATTTTAAATCTTTATATTTCACTTTTTTACTACAATAAAATGTATTCAAAATAAAATGTATTCAAAATAAAATGAATACTATACCGTATCTTCAAAATTAACGTTATAACTTGCTTGATGTAATATTTTAATGTGCCATTATGTTAAAGTGTATTTTTATTTGTATTTCATAAGTCAATGTTTCTTATATTACCCAAATACAATCCTTAGTGGGTTTATAAATGTTAAACAATTTAAGCCATTCATCCAAATTCCAGTTATTTTTTAAGTTCTGTGAAAGTTCTATTCAAGTTCTTTTATTACATCATTATGGGCCAGTTACTTTACAGAAATGAAAAAATTTCAGAACCTTCACACAACTTCAAAATTAACTTCGTGCTAAAACTTCTTAAAAAGTTTAAACTTTTTTAAGAATTCGATACTACCTTTGTGGTCGGACACTCTTTTGATGTGATCTTTTTTCTGTCATATTTTGCTTCCTCTATAAAATACTTAGATATTTAGAATTAATTAGGTAACCAATGGCGAAAAACACTAAATATTCTTCCTACTAAAACGCAGCCAACACCAAAATATTTAAACACCTTGATGCCATTGAAGGGCTTTCGTAGCCATGGCCTCCGTAATCGAGGAGTAAGGATCTCGACTACAAAATCCGGAGATCGAGGGTTCAAATCCCATCGTGCATATGTAAATTTTATTTATTGAATTTGCGTTGTTTCACAACTAATTCATTGAAATAATTTAAAATGTAGCGTGCATGTGTTAAGTTCCAGAGTGCAAGATACTTTCAGTATCACCTACCATTCAGAATTACAACGTTGCTTGAAATGTCTTTAGCCCTGTTAAAATCCACTTACTTCTCCGCCTTCCTGTTATTCATCTTCTTCTTTTGCCCACCACCTTCAGCCTCACAACGTACCGCAATTGGGGATACCGTAGTCTCACCGATGGTTGATAATGATATCATGTTTCTGACAGCCTTGAAAGGGCTCATTCTAAGATGATAAAATATGTTATATTTGTAAATGCTTGTGTTGATACATACATATTTATAAAAGCCATGAGAAATAAATGTGTGTGGGAATATGTACGTAGCAAACAGAAAACATTTGTAGATCAGCAACAACGACAAAGAAAATAACAAAGCAGACAAAGTAATCAAAAACAAGAAAACGTGCGTGCTTTGCTCCCCTATAACTGGCGTACGTTAAAAGTATTTCGCAATCAAAATTACGTTACTAGTAAATAAAGTAATTTTCAGGAAGCGTTAAAAAACTTAATGGACAAAACGAAAATTCTAAATGGACCAAAAAAACCTTGGTTCTATCGCAATAACTTTATATCACACTAAGCAATTAAGCTACCGCCATTTCACCATATGGGTTGGCACTTTGAAAAAGATGATGGATTGCCGTACTAAGATTTTTTTGGTTAAAATTTAGTGTAATCGCGTAGACATACCGTCCAAATCACGTGTCTTCGGTTTTCAGACGTCTGTAATAGGTTAACTTAAGTTTTTTATTGTTTTGATGGGGTCGTTTCTTCTTAAGGCGATCTAATTAAATATTCCGTTAAAATGTATTAAATTGCACTTAACAGTGATTTATCTCCCTCAGTACCTAATAAAAGTTCTACATTCGCAAAAATATTTCCCTTAGAAACAGATTTGTCATGTGGCACCACAATGAATAAACTAAATTCGCACAACCCGTGAATCCGAATAATATGAAACTTAATACGCTTATGAGCTGAGAATAAGTATTAAAAAATATAATATTTAGAGAAAAGGAGAAATCTTTTAAAATATTACTCAAATAACCAATGTTCTTCCAATCTTCCAAACCTAACCCAAAATATTCCTATTTTATTGACTGTTGTATACAATGTTGTATGAAAGGTATTGGTCCTAGGCTAAAATTGACGTTAGGTAGGTACTTAGTTTGCGATGTATCTGAAAAATATAACTCCTAGAAAACTGGTAAATCAGAACCATATATATTTTTTATTTAATCTATTTTTAACATTGAATACATTTAAAGTAAAAATAACAGTAATAATATTACATTGTAAGAAAATATATTATTGGTAACAATATTATTAAGTTATTTATTTCGCAAAAATCTGTCTTTTATTTGTTCATTGCCCATAAAGTTATATCGAAAAATGAATTTTTATTTTATTTATTTACTTATTTACGCCCTTTTTACGCTTTTATAACAATAATAATACAATAATAATAGAAATAGAAACATTAATATACCAATTTTATTACGTATTTTTTTCTCTTCCTTTACATTAGTAGAAGCAAAGCACAATTTCAAAAATTTATGATATAAATTTCGGTAAGAAATAAATGAAAATATCAACGGAACTGAATTTATTTCCAAGGCCGTGTAGTCTTTGGATTGGGAAGTTATTGAAACAGTTAGTTTTCGACGGATAAACAAAGAACAGCTCTGGAAGCCTCGTGTCACGATTTCTTACTCGCAATTTTATTAGTTTTGTTAAGTGCCGGTGCGTCAATTGTGCCATTAACTAATTTGAATAGATGTACCAGATCGCTCTTAGTTCCTCTACAAGATAAGTCAATTAAATTAAGTACTTTCATTGAGTTGTCATTATGGATTTGTTCAATACCCACGGAACTATCCATACCCCATGATGAGTTTGAAATTAATGAACCTTAAAAATGCATATTTTACTCTCTCAATTTTTATTTGATGTTGCGTTGTGTGGGGACCAAATAGTGGAACTATATTCTAAATTACTTCTTACTAAGGCAGAAAATAGAATTTTAAATGAATCAAGTGACGTAAAATCTTTGACTGTTCTTAAAATAAATCCCAAACATTTCATAACCTTATTAGTAACTTCATTTATGTTAGGAACAAAAGTTAATTTTTCATCAAATACGATACTTAGATCCTTGATATTAGACATCTTTTTTAGAAAAATATATTGTTGATACTATAATTAGACATAATAGGATTTTCCTTTCTACGGAAAGATATAAATTTACACTTATCAATATTTAAAAACAGTTCATTATAATTACACCAATCCTGTAAACGATCGAGATTATTTGAAGGATATTACAATCATTGATGGAGGTTATCGTTTTGTAAATTTTTAGGTCATCAGCAAACAGGAGTATGTTTACTCCTTTGAAAACTTTTACAATATCATTTATTTTGTAGATATTCTAAGATAGTCCCCAAAGACCCTCTACGGTACATCCCCAAATTAGACGTAGGCCCTAAGGGATTGTTTTTTCCCGAAGCCTCCGAAGTTGAGATAAATTATAATATACATATATTATGTATGTACATAAGTTACGTTCACACCGAAATTCCAGAAAATATGTGCACGCAAATTTCACGGCTCCCACCGTTTGAGAGTTTTCGCTTCTTCCCGAAACAGACATTCTGATTTCGAGGAAAGTGTATTATTTAAGTAAAGTACGTTAATAATTTGAAGGGTGACAGCTGTTTTTGTTTCTGAAGGCAATCCAAAACCGCGGAGAAGCCACTAACAGACAATCAAAATACGTTTTATAGCTTACAGAAAAACAATTAACCGAAAAGCTTACTACAAATTAATTTTAATTTTAAATCATTTTCTTCCTTAGTGTTATTCTATTTATCAAGTGTATTATGTGTTTACCAAAAATATATATTTAATACTAAATTTTAATACTTTTCAACATTATACCTAGTAAAAAGTTATCTTAGATATTATCAAATACACTAATTTCGGTTTTCTTTCGTGGAATCTGGTTCGATGATCTCAAATTTGCTTTGAATTAGGGTCGTTTTCATAATTGGAACTGATTGTGTGAAGAATTCAGATAAGTACCTACCTATAGCATGGAATTTTGTTTACAAGAAAATTATTTTAATTTTTTATTCTATATTTGATCTACATATTTCTTTGGTTTAAATCTCTTAGAAGGGTTATTTCGCTACTTTTGGGTCCGCGCTTTACACATTATTAAGAAAGCGTTATTTACTACGTATCTAACGTTTCCAACTAGATTTACTAAAGTGTTCAATTCTAAGGTTAATTTGTGGTCGTTTCTCTCATTTATCAAAAAAAAAAATATTTCTTCAAATTTTGCAAATTCACTTTGTGGCACCATTTTATTAATGACAAATTAAAACACTTTGTTTTTACCACGATAATCTTTATTTTAACACATCGACATGTTTCGAGAACGATGTTCTCTTCCTCAGGACATAATACTTGATTATTTAGTTTTAGTACATATTATGTCCTGAGGAAGAGAACATCGTTCTCGAAACATTTCAATGTGTTAAAATAAAGATTATCGTGGTAAAAACAAAGTGTTTTAATTTGTCATTAAAAAAAATATGTTTTAGAGAAAATTGGCTACATTTGTTTTTGAGTGGCTTGCTTGATCTTGAGGTAAATATTTTACTCGTATACTTCACAAATTTCTTAATAATAATAATGTTTTTTACGGATATGACTAGTTTTAAATAAAACAAGATACTATGCCTTTTGATAACATTCATATTGAAGTTACAAAAAAAATTCCCAAGTAACCTTATTTATTTATTATTTGATAGATTTACAGATTGTTAACAATTATAACATTAATGAACTTACCAATGGGATGTGCATATATGTCGAAACACTCACAGAAAGTTCACAGAATGCCTAAATCAAGGTTTAGTTATTACTACGTGGAGCGATTACAAGTGAAATATTGTGACATCCTACACAGTTACCGACTTCTTTGAAAAATATTTTTTTAGGTACCCTTATATTTTAAAACAATAAGCCACAGAGCTGTGTTCAAAATAGTTAGTTATGTTTTTGGAAGAATATAACAAAACAATGTTTTAATTACACGATTTATACATTTATTTGCTTATAAGAAACTTAAATTATTATTTTTTTAGTTGTTTTAAAACTACGGTGACAGTACGAAAACTTAATACACAGAGGTGTCAGTGTTAATAATGTTTTAATAAAAGTTTACCAGCATTCATCGTGGAATATCAATATGGCAAATTGAATTCGGTTCGATTTTTACACAGTAGGTGTCGAATAGGTGATATTATTATTTACGGCCTCTGAAAGACCTGTCCATAAGTTCTATTACAACACCGAAGCCGCGCCGCGACGGCTGCTAACTTCCAAATAATAGTTTAATGTAAACAAGTTCAACCCAACCTAACCAAAAGAAATTAGATGTCTTCACGTTATTTGCTCGCCAAATTTTAAGGTAAAATAAATTTTGTGAGAAGCTCTCGTAATATTTTATAGATAAATAAAATGTAAAAGGAACTAAATTGGCTAACCGTGAAACGTTATGAACCGTTATGAAGTTTTATAATACTCTACCAGAAACTTAGAAAAGTCCGCACTAATTAGAAAGTTCAAGATGTATTGTAGGAGCTACATCAAACTGGAAAAACATAGTATGCAATTTATAATATTGTAATTAATTATCAAATTTGTAAACAAACAACTTTTACACATTACTAAAGTAAAATTAATAAATAAATATAATATTTGACAAGGATCGAAAGCAGTAGATACTCTCAGAGTTGCCCTGGTGGAAGACCACCAAAAACAAAGACTCCTTAAGTACATATAGAACGATCAATTAGATAATCAATTATTACTTGATTCCGGTCAAATTAAGTCAGATATAACATGAGACTATGTATAAGACGACCGACGTCTGAATATGAATGAATCAAAAAGTGTGCACCAAGGATGAGTTTTGAGGTCATGGTTAATTTTTATGATGATATATTTGATTAAGTCAGAAACATGATATAAGACGACGTATAAGACGACGTCTGAATATGGATGAATCAAAAAGTGTGCCCCAAGGTTGAGTTTTGAGGCCATGGCTAATTTTTATGATGAACTCTTTGATATTACATCAAGGGACATAATTAAGAACTTCAGCTCCGATTAATATTATATATATGTTTGATACTGAACACTATACACGAGGTTATTAACTTTAGAAACGATACACTTTCGACCTGTCACACCTAACCCCAGAAACGCAATAGTAAACCGTTTATTAAAACCTTGCTCTCATTCTTGCATCATCCATCCAAAATTCCATCTCTTTTAAACGTACATATACTATGAATAGGATTTATGGAAAGAAGGTCAAGTAATGGCGATAGGCGACAGCAATAGTTAATATTGACTACTTTTAGAATATTGGTAATTTTAATGTGTTACTCCCTTTATACGTCGTATTTTACAAATTATTAAAGCATACAAATTTTGCAAAACACATTGTATAATTATGAACTTACCTATATATTTCACATTAATAACAATTTACTTCGCCAACAACGAGAAACCGATTCAAAAGATATGAAACATGTTTACTTTCATCAAATTCTGAGCGATTTCCTCGCGTGGAGGTAATTTACTTCTTTGTTGTGCCAAATCACGCTGAACCAAATAATAACGCCCAAAATAACGGAAAAATTGTATTTTAATAAAACACACAACATTTTACTTACAACCGAAGCTTCAATATTAATATTATTTTACCAAAACAATTTTGGCGAAATTTCAAAAACACCGTAGAGAATTTATTATACCAGAATCTGTTAATAAAAATGCTAATGGTGACATGTTTCGAGATCAAACCTGAATAAATGCTTTTCATATTAAACATTAAACCTTCATGTTACAATAAAGCTTTATACGCCCTTTAAACATTTGAATTACATTAGTTAAATTTTATTTTTCCATGTGCACTATCTGTGAAGAATTCACCTTTTGAGCTGAGCCATATTCCGTAATTAGAAAAACCACGTGAAAATTCATAGTTACCGCCAATCAAAAGCGAGTTCGGCTGCCAATTTCGACTCGTGCAACGACACATGAATGTAAAATCTATGCATCTATGTAAAATCTAGTCATCATCATGAAAATGGACTTAATTAGACATTCCATTCATCCCAACTCCCAATGTTGTTCCTGAATGTTAAATCTGCACGGAGAAAAATGTTATTTTAAAATTCGATCATTTTATTCGTAAAAACAGTTAAAAACGAGACTGAAGTTCTTACGAACAAATTAACAGGGTTTCAATGTTTATTGGCTGGAACTTGTAAGAATAATTTGTTGGTATACGTAATTTCGTACGTATACCAACAAATTATTCTTACATTTTCTCGTCGATAAACATTGAAACACTGTAAAGTTGTTCGTAAGAACTTTAGTACCGTTTTTAACCGTTTTTACGAATAAAATTATCGTATTTTAGAATAACATTTTTCTCCGTGTATGCATATAGTCATCATCATGAGAATGGACTTAATTAGACAATCCATCCATCCCAACCTCCAAAATAAATTATTCCAATTGTTGTGTAGCCAGGCACGTGTCATGTTGACATCAGAATATGTCACCACCGAGTCTACTTGCATTCTAACATATCATACCTCCTTGCATATCCCTCGCACGAGCATTGCTGGCCTGCACGGCTCCCGCCTTTGCATGTTAGTAATTCAAAGTGAGCATTTTTTGTAGTATGCACCATTTCATCGCAGATCACTGCAGTTGGGGTTTCCAACACGAACTTTAAAATTGTTTGATTGACAGATAGAAATCAATATTGATTCCTGCTCTGTGCCAGGATGGTGAGCTCCTTTAATCTATATTCAGAGATTATTGTGGGATCAAATCGAAAAGATTTCACGACATATGCAACCGTAGTAGACAGACATCAGAATTTTTATTATACTCTTTCATAGGAATCAAGTAGCATTCCAAGGAAAAATATACTTTTAAAAGTGATATGCAGTGTAGAAGGTGAAGCATATGAAGTGGTCTTCATACTTATACTTATAGGGGAGCCAGATTAATTCTTCGAAAAACAGCACATTTCATGAATAAATTATGTTGTGAAAGAAGAATTTTGTATCTTAAATCTTTCCTCTCAGAATACTAATTCTTCAGTAATACGAAAAAATAATAATTGAACACCGATATACAGGCAAAGAACAATTATTCTTATTTTGAATTTTTTTATATCCAAAATAGACTAACTGCCATTTGTCGTGCATTTTAGTAAGTACCTACCAGATTAGTGTACATTATAAATACAAAGAGGCATAATACACAATGTTTGAGCGTAACAAAAATAAATTATATAATATGGTGCTTAACCAGTAGGTATACTTCCTATGTAGAAAGTCGAGTTTTTTTATGCAATGAAATTTATTGTCTAAATTATGTATTTTGTTAAGTGTTTTTTTATTAGAATAAAATAAAAAAGACTTAAAAGTTAACAGAGGATTTAAATGCGACGTCTATGTGGGAACCCGATTGGCTACTGAGGTTACATATATTTTATTTAAAAAAAAAAACAAACGGTTCTTTCATATAAATACATCATTATCATCTTCTTCTCCTTGTCCTATTCGGGCGGGGACCCATTGCAACGACAAGGCTCATCCATATGTCCCTGTCTTGCGCTGTTTGTTCGGCCTCCATCCATTGCAGACCCATCCTGTCCTCACACAATATGGAGCTGCCTCACCCAACTGTTTCTGGGGCGGCCCACTGGACGTGTACCCTCAAGGGTGTAAAAAAATTCGAAAAATAATTTCTTTTAAATTTAAGATCCGATTTACCAGACTTTTGGATCATGAAACACGCCCACATCGCATTTCTTGTGTCCTTCTTTTATTCCTTGGTTTTTTGTTCAAGTACCTATGTAGCATTTGTTGCCTTTCACATATTTATATTTAGAGTACATGCCTATAAGGGACTAGGGAATCGTAGAAGGTTATGACTTATGATCCTCAAATACCAAAACACGGTGGGATACACTCGTTGCACATTACATTGACATTCTTACACATTTGAGCACAATAACTTATCGACCTTTATATATTATCAGTATTATATTACTCAGTGTATTTTTGGACGTTTTATTTTTATTTTTACAGAGAAATACCTCACAAGAATCTTAATTGCTCCCGTCTGGAGCCAGTGAGACTATGGCATCCCCAATTGAGGTATGTTGTGAGGCTGAAGGCAACTGGGGAAGAGAAATATCTATCACTAAACACGGCTAAAGCCATTATTAAGCAACGTTTCAATTTCGAATTGTGGTCTTACACCTTTAGTGGTTTAATGGTTCTAGTAAAAACCAAAACTGTATACTCTAACTAGGAAATATTATCGTGTAAAATTATTTTCATATCGCAGTATTTCATTTTTATCTCTAATTATGGTTCGTGCAAATTTTTTTTTTTAAAACTGAGAAGTGTCGGTGGAAGAGTTTTTTTTTTAAATGAGGTCTACAGACAGCAATTAAATTCTCATTTTATTTTTTATTTATTTTTTTATTTATATTTATTTACGCCTTAATGGGCTTTTACATGAACATGTTACATAATGATTACAGTAATTTTGTACAGCAGTTTATATAGTATAAACTGTATAACAAACAGTAGGTAATTAAGTATAACTAGTAATTATTTTCTTTACTTGTGAGGTAAGAAACATTATAGAAGAGAATTAAAAATAAAATAGTAAGAGTATATATAGCCTATAAAATATAAAAAATAAACTAATACAATTTAGCAAAATATTTATAAATATATGGAGTTAAATACAATAAAATAAGACCTAAAATACAACAAGGTGTATTATATAAAAAGCTAGTTAGTAGGTAAAAGCATTAAATTATTTGTGTACATTATTTAAAATACAACAAAAAATAAGATTATAATTTACACGTAAGGTTTAGAATGAAAGATGTTATAAAAGAATAAAACTAATAAAAGTTAATTATTAGCAGATAGAATTGGAATTAGTTGCATTTTGAAACTCGCAAGATTGTCAACACTAAATATATCCTATAAGTTCACAATATTTATTCGCCAGGCTTTGAAGATCAAGTGTGCAAAATTTCATCAATCTCAGAATATATTCTGTAGATTTTTATAACAAAAACAAACCCACCGGGTTCCTCCCAAATTGCATCTCATTTTCATTCATTTTACTTTATTTGCGATTCCCATAATATAATACGCCCAATGATAACCACAATAACGAGTTATCCAAATATGAGATTTTATAAATATGGTCTACACCATTTCTTCGGTATCTGTAAAAATATTTGACAAATGTAGATACATTTAGACATTTGTTTACGTAATACATTTTTAAATAAGCCAATTTAATAAGAAGACAAAGAAATATTGAGAACACTCGAAGAGAATAAGCTATATTAAATGAGTAAAATCAGTTGTTTTCATGATCGGATTAAGGCTTTTATGAAAGTCAAATATCAAATAAATTCCTGCTTTGAGAGTGGTAGTAATCGCTTAATCCATTGTTTCATCGTAATCGGATTAAGTTCCACAAATGGTGGATTAAAATAATATTCATTTAGAAATCTATCGTGACTTAAAGGATGAAGGAATTATGGAACCATTTAATCAAACTGAATTTTGAAATCATGACTCACTTTTAAAAGTTAAAAAACGTAAAATTTGTATGCACATTAAGAGGGTTAAAACCAGATAATATCGGAAATTTGTCCATTTTAAATCAAATTCTAGATGTATTGATTCTTTTTTACAAAAAAACATAAATTGATTTTGAAAGGTTGATATTTTATCTGGCAAATGCACTTTTTAAATTTTGAAAAACTACGTTTATTTTTAATATACTAATGTTATACCGTTGGTCGTTGGCAGATTTGCTCAATACAAATTTCAAATCATATAATCAATCCCTACATAAACTAGTAAAACACTTTTCAGAATTTTATTTTAGTTATATTAAAATCATTAAATAACAAATCCGAGAACGTGTTTTGTGTTGAAAATACATTAGTTTTTTCTGTTTATTTAAGGTCATACAAACTAATATATTCCAATTTTTTTTACACACGTATTTTGTTTAGACATTATTGAAAAATCATAAATACTTATATTATGTTATTAGTTATTTTTATTACTTGTATTATAATGAAAATCAATATATTTGCATAATTATATTGGTAGGTACTTTATTTTGCACCAAATTTTGTACTAATATAAGTTAGAATTCATGTTTCAAGTCCGGCGAATTACACTGGACACTGGAATGCATTATTATTGTTGCGTTGTCTCAGCTGGTAACACTGGGCACTAAGTACATGGAGCATGAAAGCACTGAGTACACAGTGGTACCAAACAGTTTTAAGAACATGAGAGTACCAAACAGTTTTAAATAATGAAAAGAAGATAAGTGAAAAAAAGACACGTCAAAAACATAGAAGTTTGTGTAAAAATGTATTAGTTTTATAAAAATACAGGGAAAAGAAAAGGAGAGAAAAAAAATGTCAAAACAAAGCACGTCAGAAATATTACATATTTTCATTTTTAATACTTTATAATCCTTACAAATGCAATAAGTTTCAAAACAAACATTAAAAAATAGAGTGCGCGGGATTCCATTCTGAATAATCACTGCACTACACGGGGATTAGAACAAAAAGTACCTTGCGTGCCGTTAAATATCGCAGCACTCATACAAAACTTTTCACTTTCAATTATTCATAGCGAGCTTGAAAGGAATCCATTCGGATCTGCAAAGCTTTGAACCGCGCTTATTTCCGTTGTATGTAGTTGCCGTAAGCTGGCAAAAAAGGCATTAGGTGTTTTCGAATTTTGGTTTGGTGTGTTTTTTATCTTCATTGTTGTATGCTTTTTAGTGGGATTTTGGATAAAGGTGAGCGGGAGAATGTTTTTTGACTGTCAAAATCTTTTATAGAATTTCGTATTCTGTTATGATTGAGTAATGAAGCTTCCCAAGGCCAACATTCTTTTTTTATGTAATTCTATATTCTGTTCCTCTTGATTTTGAAATTAGGTTAAAATGGATTATTTTCATTGTTTGGATTCTACATTTTACATAGGTGTTATTTATATTGAAGTAGAACTTTTTTAGGCACGCTATGACGAGTAATTCAGATGTTTTTCGGACGGAATTAACGATATCGGAATAATTACTGACATGTGTGTTTGTTTTTATTTTTAAAGATTTTACGAAAGATTGTTTAAATTATTTTCCGAAACTTGGATGGAAAATCGAGAGCCAATCCATATATTCAATATTTCTATTGCATTTCACAATACAAGCGATTAAACTCAACATCCGGTGGTGTAGCTGTGTCACATCACAATACTTTCATCCAAGTTTCGGAAAATAATAAAAATATTCTAGCGATGTCGAGTACCCTTTAGAAAAAAAAAACAAACACAGATGGCAGTAATTGTACCGTTTTAGTAAAAGCTGCCACAACAGTCGCAGCAGTTTTACTTCAACCGCACATAAAGGTTAGACGCACTCATATATATGTACATATTTTTTTTAATACACTTGTTTAGTTTTTATAATAAAGACTTTATTCAAATATTTCCCCATTTTTGTCGGTGCATGGATATAGGTATGTAAGTTTTGTCCATCATGGCAATCGAGTATGGATATCGCCGCCCTGTTTTACAGTTACAGTTTTCAACGTTGATTTCAGACACCATTTAATGTTGAATGAAATTAATGAGGGATTTTCAAAACCTATGGACTACCGGTGAAAACTTGTGAAAAACTTAATTTTTTTTCCGATTCTGGTCATCGAACTAAAAATGCGAAAATGTATTATTTTCATTCACAATTCTTGATTTGAAAAACCACATATTCACAGATTGTTTCAACTGGCTTCAGCGTCATTTTGACATAGAAACTACTGATTGGTAAGACGGCTGTCAGCGTTGTTCCCCGGCGTGACGTCAACGCCGCCGAATTCACGAATAAAAACGAACATGTTGTTTTGGCGGCAAACCGAAATGGGAGCATTTTAAAACGTTTCAGAAATTTTATTATTTAAGATAAAAATAAAATAAAAATTCCTACAGTCATAATAAAAAATAAAAAAGTGAGATTACTCTATTGTGTCCTATGTATTTGACGCATTTTCATATATTTTTGGTTAGTTTTATACGATCTGGCATTATTATAACATGTACGAGAATGCTTTTTCTAAGCAAGTAGTATTATATAACGGTGATAAAATGTATTTTTCAGTCGTGTTGGCACAACCATGCATAAGCTTCAGACGTCAAACATAAAGCACGAGAAAAACCGAGCGCACGCCATCAAAAATAACTTCAGTCACCGATACTGTTTGCATAACATTTGAAAAGCTGTACCCGACTTTTTGTAATTCTTGGTATGCGTCAATTTTATATGCAGAAAAATTTTAATGCATTCGAAAACAGTTATTTTCTATAAGAATATTTGGTTTTATAGAAAATAACTGTTTTCGTCAACATCAGAACATGATATTAAACAGAGAATGATAATATGAATTCAGAGATATTATTTGCTTTCGTCTTGAACCCTTCAAGGTTAATGGTGAAGCTATTTAGACACATCTTACTTAACAGCTCCATGCTCAGCATATATACTGTAATGAGCCGGAATGTCAGTTTTGCCATTTGGTATTCAGAGCTGATCGTTGTTTGGTACAAACAACTAATAGGACTCCCAGAGGTATTGACTATTTATTTAATTTTTTATATGCAAAACTCTATTTGTATACCTTTTGAAGGATATTCCCATCAGTGTAATATATCATTGAAGAAGAAAATAACACTAATAATCTAAATTAAAACACGAAAATTATCTCAAGACACAGAAAAAAAAAGATAGCGGTCGCAATTGGGATACGAACCCAGAATCTCTTGTCTTTCCGGGACGGGCGCCTTTTCTAATTCGACTAATGGTATTGGCTTTTTCATTTTTCTGTGTCTGGTCCATTTTCATATTTTAATGTCGATTATTAGTGTTATCTTCTTTTTCTACAAAGATAACGAAGGCAGTGAGGGATTTTGAGAATAGTGCAAATTCCATTCCTTTTGTATTAAAAACAGAAGAAGTTCCTATTGGGACTACCTTGGAAGCAAGTTGTTTTGGTGTTTTTTCATGTAGGTACATAATCTCGTTGTTAAGTAAAAATAAGGAATTTGACCGTCTTGGAAATATATAATATCGTTTTGTAATCATTCGTTTTGTTGTGGTGATAATTACCTCGGGGTATCGTGTCGAACTATATAACTACATAGTGATTGAATAGTGGCTTTTCGCAGTGAGTGGCCTTTTTCTTTCCTACAAATACCGTCATCCAATTCAATCAAAAACCATTTCTTCAAGTTTCGTTTTTAGTATTTTCAGTCTGTTTTCAAATGCATCTGAATGTAAGTAATTCGTAATCAGTTTTTTGGATGCAACAGCTTGTCTTGTGTTATTATAATTTCATTGTACGTAGTAATCAAAAATCGTTCATTCATTTTGCTGGTACAAAAAGGAAAATGGACTTACCTCCACTGACTGGTAAAGAAGTCGAGGCCAGGACACAATAGTACTGGAAGATGATCGCAAAGAAGATCCGTAATCTCGTTATGCCAAAGCTGTGCGATGACGTCACGGGGTGTGACCACCTCCTCCTCTTCGTCGCCATGGCAACAAATTGCAACATCGGTACACCTATTTCACACACATGAAAAAAATTCACAAATGTTCACTTCAATTTTTTTTTTTATCAAAACGCGAACACAAGTCACACCATTTTACATTTGAATTAAGATTATGTTTCACTTTTTATAATAGTTATTTAAGAAATCTAAAATAATAAGCCATTATTTTAAAAGCCATAAAAAAATAAAATTTTGCAAATTTTTACGTCTAAATAATTTTTTTTACACACTCTTTAGGTTAGGTTAGTTTATTTCTTATTTAATATATATTCTATATTTGAAAGTTCTAAATTCAAAGCTTTTCACGGATTTTCTTTGTTTCCACAAGTCTTTGCAATTTTGATGGTGATTACACAGGCTACGTGTAGAATTTGGGTAGAATGTTCTTGAAGTTCTAGGCTTTTATTCCACAAATGATTCCTCGAGTGATTGATGACTTTCGGTTGAATAGTGTGTCTGGAAATAATAGAGAAAAAACAATTAGTACTGGGTGGTGAAATAAACAATTAATATTGGGTGGTAAATAAAAAACATCCTACATAAATGGTGGAGAAGATACCGTCAAAATATTCAAATGTGATTAATGGCAAACAGTTAGTTATAAGAAACAAAAAATGATAGTGCATTTTTGTAAATTTCATATTTTTTTTATTTAGTAAAAGATTATACATGTTATATTTTACATTATTTATAAAGTGTTTTGATACCCGACTAGGAGGAATCCCGTTTTAGGGCGTATCTATATATTTCAAAAATAATGTCTTGATTTGAATCCGTAAGAAAGATTTCCTTATCGTTAAGGATGTACTGTTATTTTACGTATTGATAGCAAAAACATATTGTATAGCGGATTATTACTCCAGACGCCTGCAGATATAAGTATTTTGACTTTTATTGCTCGGCCTAAATCATATCTGCATACTTACTTAACGAATAAGAACGTACAGCAGAAATAATTCTTTGGGGCACCAAGTGTCCGAGAGAGCAATTGTTCGGGAGATCCACTATCCGGGGGTTAACTCTCCGGGGGTTAACTGACCGTAATTGCGTAATGGAATCCGTACGGATACATATTATCACAAGTTAAAAATAATATATATATTTATTTGAATTAATGAGTTAGGTGTATGTACTCAAATTGTAATATTGTATTAATTAAGAAAATTATCATATCATAAAAAGATACGGTCATATATAGGAATCGAATTCGGGGAGGAGCTCTACCACTGAGCTAATGTGACCCTATCTGATTCGATCATATTTAACTATATCATACTTCGACTAAAAACTACCACATTATTTTCATTTGCATATTTGCATATTTTTATTACCTGCTATCTTTGTGTATGATTGCACGTTTGAATTCGAACTAAATGCTAGGGAAATAGTGTCAGGATAAATTTAGAATTTTTTATTTAATATAACTCTTATGCAAGTCTAGAATTAATATTTAATTTTTATTTTTAACTTAATGAGTAAAACCTCAAATTGTAATATTTAATTAATATTTTTGTGTTTTCAGTTTATCGAGTAAATAAATTTCATAAAATTATTAGCGGCTTTCAACAACTAGATAATATTTTATGATAAACAACCATTTTAAATCTCTCTACTGTGGAAACTTCAGACAAATTCAATATACATATTGTTTAGTAAAATAATTGTATGCAGGAGTTTATGTTCATTTTATGCTTTAAAAGCGCAGGGCTTTGGAAAAATATTTTGAAGTAAAAAATATGTACAGGTAGGTATATTTTTGATTTTGGACCACACGCCACTGATATAAATAATATCTGTCCAGAATGCAAATTTTTAGTTTTTATTTGTTTGGGTAGGGTTGTTTGATTAGGTGTTATAATGTTTTGATACCTTGTTTTTTTATCCAGTCTGTTATATGTTTTTTGTGAATTAGTAGTTGTTTCAGTGTGGTGGGCATGCAGTTGTAGGTATGGCTTGATTGCGTAATACTTAAAGTTTATCTGCCCGTGTGAGGTATGCTAGATCTTGTAACATTATATTTATTTTAAAGTCAACGCTGAGTTTTAATCAAACGAATGTTTAATTAAAACTCAGCGTAAGTTAAATAAATGGAAGTTGATGCACATAAAAACTTAGCAAAAACCTAGCCTAGCCATATTGCTACCTTTGTTACTTACATTAAGTAAAAATGAGCGACGAGAGTTACTGCAATGACTATAAATTAAATACATTATGTGTAGCTGTTTTGTCTCTTAAATTAGCTTTTTTTTCAAAATAATGATTAGCAAAACAAGCTTTTACTTCGTTTATTCATATGACATTTATCCAAATAATATACAACCTTTTTGAACTTTGTAAAGTTTATAAATCTCTGAATTTTTGTTTGCCATGGACGGAGGTCGACCAATCAGTGCAAGACAGAAACGAGTGGAGGACCCTCGTCGATGTAGTAAGTCCCCGACCCGAATAGGACAAGGGGAAGAAGATGAAGAATAAAATTTAAAAATCTAAAAAATTCTGCTAAAGGTACCTTATCTACGAACGATTAAATACATACAAGAATTTTGGTTGTAAAAACGTGTCCTAGTTTCGACCCGTATATTCTTGAAGGTTTTCGTTATTTACCTTATCTTTGCACATATCCCGAGAATTTTAACTATTTACATTCGGCATATAAGTTTTTTTTTTCATTTTTATCATCCTATTTAGTTTGTAAAATACGCGGAGGCGAACGAGCCGTAAAAAAACGCCCATTACATCTAGTAATTTAAGTAGTTCTTTGGAGTTTGACATCTCATTAAATGTATATTGAAAAACTTTTCGTCCCCTTGAAAGTTTGCCGAATATTTTTGAGGGTGGAACATAAAACTTTCAAATGTTTTGTAGGTAGATGTCTATTATCAGGTTTGTTTTACTGATGTACAAGTAGGGGCGTGGCACATTTTTTTTTTGTATCTCGAGATTTATCCAGAAAAACATATTTTGTAATTTGAAAAGTATTTTTTACTTCCATTTTAATATTTTTTTATAGATTTAAGTGATAAAAACAGCTTTCAGTTAGAAAAGATGCAACGTTAATACATATTTGTAAGTACAAATAAAGCAGAAAGCAGTTTATCGAAAGTAGTGAAAACTCTGGAACGATGAATTCAGGTACAATTTTTTATAGTACCCAGGTTAGGATAACAATATCGTTACCACGGGATAATGAGTGTAGTAAGATTTTTTTAATAAAAATTTGTTGTTAAAACTGCATCATTTTTTAAAACTACGAGAACGTACTTGCTGGCTATATATGCTTTTAAAAAAGGTTTTCAGCTAAAACAAACATTAAAGGAAAGCCTTGTGGACAGGAAAATGGCGATAAAAAGAAAAAAGGTTACACCACGGCATTGCTATTTATATGCATAATAAGGCGGACTAAGAAGGTATCTATATGGTTCGATACGTTTTTAGATTTTCACGGCCAAAAGCATTTTCGTTGTTTGTTTTTGGGGTGTTATGCCGTGTTGCGCTACCTCGTTCTTTAAATGACTTTTCGGACAGCGTTGCAGTGTCCATCATCGTCGGATCTGCCGGATCTGCCCTGTTCACCTACGAAACAAAATTAATATAACTATCTATATGAGCTTCCGAAAATCCACCGACGTCCCCTATTCTTACCCCTTACAGCAATAATTAATATAATTTCAGCAAAAGATTAATATAATTAATTGCATGAGTAAGTTTTTAACAACATACATTTTTTTAAATTTGTTCTATGACCAAATGCCATTAAGATAGAAAACTAATTATGGCCAAAAAAAAATATGTCACGCGGAAATAAAAATTGAATAAACAAATCGATATGAATTTCGAAAAAAAGGTTAAATTTATAATCATTATTTTTTTTTTAAAAAGAAAGACAAACATTCCCAACAACATTTGAAAATTTCTTACTACCACGACACAAAGCGGAAGATGTTGCTTGTATTGTAATGGAGGACTTAGCCAGCCGAGGAATCGAACACGGAACGCCTGGGTGAACTTAAAGGTCGTATGTTTTTCTTACGTATTAAATCAGTAAGAAACCAATCAGCCACCCTTATTTTTTAAGTAAAGAACCCCTGTTACGAAAACCTGACACATCGATCGATCACTATTGGTTCAAAGAAAAGTCCTCCTTCGTACAATATGTTCCTAAGGGCCTGTCGCATTATTACATGTCGTCATAATTCTATCATTAATCAAGCGGCCATTATCATACAACTTGAATCCCATAAAAATGTACTTAGACACCTGCCTTTACTGGAGCTTGGTTCACACGTGCAAAGATTTGGTTGCGCCAGGATGTCTGGCATTATCGTTATTTAAAACCCAAGTACAATATACCAAATCCCTCATCTATCAATATTTGCGATCACGGTCAACAATGGGTAAGAAATATTCCGAAGGAAAATTTATAAAATTTTTCCCTTTTAAATTAACTGTCAATATACGTATTTATTTGGATAATGTCGTTTGATATGCAAAAGTTCTGCACATATTAAAGAAGGAGTTCAAATATTGAGCGTTGAAATAAATCGTACGTGCGATCCATAGACTTATAAAATTCAACTAAGTTCGATCGTTGAGAAACTAAAGAGGTTGAAATGTGAATAACTAATCAACGCCATACTCAATGCATACATATTTGGGTTAGTATTTTAATTCAACAATGCCAATTGATTAATAGTATCAAGTAATTGAATGGCGTTTGACGTTTCGGGATGTGAATTCGTAGACAGTTTCGACATTTCGCAGTGCTATGCTCGTTGCAGTTGAAGATTTACGCCAGTTGAAGTTTTGCGCCAGTTGAAGTTTTGCGCCAGTTGAAGTTTTGCGCCAGTTGAAGTTTTGCGCCAGTTGAGGGTTTTTCGAAGTTAAATATTAGTTAATCGCTGGTTAAATATTTCAACAGACATACATATTAGGACAAGCGCAAGTTTTGGTTACGTCGGTTAAACATTTGCACCCGCAAAAAGTTTACATGACCTGAAATAATCAACCCACTAATTTAATATTGCAGGCGCAAGTAGGAATTGCATTAGTTTAAATGACGTGAAATAATCAACCCACGATTTTAATATTGCAGGCGTAAATGGGAATTAGATTTGTAGCGCTATTTTGAATGTAAAAATAATTACTATACCACGACACAGTACTAACAAATTCAACTGAAAGCATAAATATTTAAAGTGATATGCAGGTTTATTTTTGACTCACCGCTTAGACTTCCACCGCAAATTCTAGACGTATTGACACTTTTTACAAAAAAAACATAAATCGGTTCTGAAAGATTGTTATTATATTCGGTAGATGCAGTTTTAAAATTTTGATAAACTAAGTGTGTTTTTAATATGTTGGTCGTTGGCAGATTTGTTCAATTTTCAAACGATAGATTCTATTAAATAACACAAATTTCAAATCATATAATCATATAACAAAATTAATCCTTACATAATCTAGTAAACATAGTTTTCAGAATTTTAATTTTAGTTAAATTAAAATCTTAATTTTAGTTAAATTCAAATCGTTAAAAAATAAATCCGAGAACGTGTTTTGTAACAAAAATACTCCAGTTTTATATTTATTTAAGAGGCTAGACTTTGAACCACACGCGGAACACCCGCGACTGTCATTCTGTCCCGCTCACAATAAGCTCACGCACACTTACAATACATGCGAATGCGAAATTTGCGAATGAGACAACGCTCAAATTTACCTACAGAAATCGCTCGAAAAGGGGTTTATGGAGAATACACTTTTCTACACCGAAACTTTCACGAAATAGAAATTTTAAAAAATATCTATTTTTTAGAAAGAAGAAGCTACGTCGGTAGCTTTTTATAATTTTATAATTATTTATGAGAGTTGAGTTAGCAGCACTTTTTCCTTAAATAATATTTTTTGATAAATCGTACATGTTTGACAGTGAATTTTTACGTTAATACGAAACGCATCGAAAATTCGAAAACATACCGACATAGTTTTCACCCTCTAGAAGGCAGTATAAAAAAAATATATTCATTTTGTGCAATTTTCGATGTAGAAAAGTGTTTTTTCCCGGGCGTCCTTTTTGTATGGGCCGAAAAGCGAAATCTATCATCTTAAGGTCTTACAACTAAAATATTTAAAAAAAAATTTACACACATATTTTGTTTAGACATTAGTGAAAAATCATAAATACTTATGATCAACTTTAATTTTAAACTTTTATTCTCAGCCGCTGGTCAATCTCTCTTAACGGCAGTAAAATTAATGTTGCGATAATATCTCCAAATATGACGAAGTTATGAGCTATCAAAGTGGGCTTTTGTAAAATGTATACAATGGTTTCTTGTGAAGTGACACGCAGTACAATTCGAATAGCAGTGCTGCAGTACGACACACGCTACTCAACCGGCAGGAAATATTAACATTTGACATTTTGACTTTGGTAATTCATTATTCTACAAAAATTCAAAAAGTTCTGTCCTCAGCATATAAAAAGAAACACACGAAGAGGGTTGTAGGCATATTTCGTATTCTATTCTATATTCTATGGTTCTCAACATTTCGGAAACCATTTACAGGATAACCAAGAACTCAGTCACCGTAAGTGGTTCGTTACATTTAGCAGGAGAGCCAGGAATCATTGGGTGAGGTTTAACGGATCTTTAAAAAAACATTATATTTCGTTGTGGTAGTTGACTTCATTACAGATGATGAGTTGTGACATTTTGTAGTTTGTCAATTAAAGTGTCAGTTCAGTTTGCGTATGCTTTAATAAAAAAAAATTGTATAAATGGTTAAAACAGTTATAGAAATGTTAAGGTTACATACTCCTTGACAAATCGTCAACCATCAAATCTCGCATCATGGCAACGGATAAACAACGTGACTTTTGATAGCCCGAAATGATATTTTAACGATACATGTCATCTTTCCCGCCATTTTTTCCCCTATGCGCCATCTTGCTCCAAATTTGAATTTTCCCTCCGTTTAAGCTTTAAGCGACCCCTACAGAGCAGTAGCGCGCCTTGTGTTATTATCTTACCCTGGGAAGCTTTGCAGAGCAGCTGCTCTGATAGTTAGCCGACTTATAATCACACACTGTGGTCCCACTTCAAACTACCATACGGAGAAATGTACCTAACTTCGTACATATAAAATATTTACTTATATGTATCACCTCTCATATAATATGTGGTTCATAATGTCTGTCTCCCGAATATAAAAAGTGAATAATGTTGGTACATCTTAATGTACATTGCACATTTTCATGTAAAAGTAAAACTTTTTTAACTGGAATACCATCCAAGAGTCTCCACTGCTCCCAATCGTCTAGAGCCAGTGAGACCATGGCATCCTCATTTAGGGTATGTTGTGAGGCTGAAGGTAGTAGTGAGGGTAAGCAGGTGAGAAAAGGGAAGTTAGTGAAACACCTGACTATTCATAAGTAATGACTAAATACGGAAAAAAGCCATTTCAAGCGACAAGCGACGTTTCAATTCTTAAAAGTGGTTTTAATATTGGAAGTATCTTCCACTCTGGAAAGTGACGCAAATATACTCGTACTGCATATTATTTTTAAATTAAGAAATTTTTAAATTAAACGAAATACGCAAATAAAATTTTGCGCGATCTTCGGATTGCTAATTTGAGACCCTTACCCCTCGACCACAGAGGCTGTCAAATGCTTAGCTGCATTCTGGTGGAAATCAATTATACATAAAATCAGTTGATAAGTCGCAAATAATAACAATGACTCAAAACTCAAATCCAGTTTGGCGCATCAAAAGGGAAAGTACACAAATGATTTCGGTACCTACCTACTTTCTTTGCAGAAAAACAAAAGCAATTATTGAATATGGGGAAACAGCGTAATTTAATAACGATTTACGCCGTTCTTCCATGGAGCTACCTTCAAGCGACGCGATCGCCGCTCGTCTGTGTTTTCCATACTATTATTAGTTTTTGAAAACGCCGCTAGGTGCTACACTAGCAAATTTGTTTTGTAGCGGTAGCGTCGCTTGTGAATAGCTACGTGGAAGAACGGCGTTATCCTTCTTTCTGATCGATTGTTGCCTGCATATGAGAAGCTCAAATTATTTATTATTACGAATGATTTTTGACCTCTCTGTGTAAATTAAAGTGAGTTAGACTGTATTCATATTTATGACTGTACACAAGATGCCCCGAGAAAAATAAAATCCCTCAGAGTCTATGTCGTATTCGTATCCATGTGGAGGATCTTTTTAAGGAAATGAAAGAGAAAAAGTACTGGGAAGCAAAAAGGTATGAGGGGCGGGTAGGAAATCGACGTGTCCAGGAGTGACCGACGTATGAATCCGTCATGAGAAGAATTATTAAGTCACCGAATGAGAAAATCGAATGAACTTTGGTAGCATACTTAATCATAGCTTAAGTCCTCCAGTCATATTGTTACAACAATTAACATCACTTGATAACTAATTCAAGACAACATAACATTGCGAACGCTTGGCCAAAGCAATCTCTTGAAGGTAGGCCACTGGTGCCAAAGTACCCAAGAAGGCAGTACCAGTACATTTTGGGTTTGTGCCGGTACTCCAATCTACATTCATTATCATTAGACATATTGTATACATTATTTAGTAACAGTGCGGGGTTTTCATATCATGCATAAAGCAAATTATTACGTTGTACGTGTAAGGGACATTTCACTGTGAACTCGAATGGAATGGACTTGCATCTTAAAATGTATGTGTTAGGTTAGGTTTTATTTATTAATATAAAGAATACCGGAAATTAGTCCTTTTTAAATCAAATGTATTTACTCTTTATTACAAAAAAACATAAATTGTTGGCAGATTTGTTCAATTTTCAAACGATAGATTCTATTAAACCACACAAATTTCAAATGATATAGTTATACAACAAAATAAATAAATACATAATCTAGTCAACACAGTTTTGAGATATTAATTTTACTTAAATTAAAATCATTAAAAAATAAATCCGAGAATGTATTTTGTAACAAAAATACCTCAGTTTTTCTATTTATTTAAGGTCTTACAACTAATAAAAAAAATACACACTTATTTTGTTTAGACATTATTAAAAAATCATAAATACTTAGGACTAATTTTGACTCTTGTCTATTTCGATACCATTATAACCCAGAATGGAGATCTGCATACGTAACTAGCTGGAATATTAATACAGGGTCATTTACATGTCAAATAATAGGTTACAATGGGTGTGCTGGTAATTTGTGATAGAAATGAATATTTTCTACAATGAAAGCACGTGTATAGCTGAAGATTAAATGCTCTGTTCGCAGAAGTAAGGTTTACGGAGATGCAACGCATAAGAGTAGAAATAAACGTATTGGAAAATATTTCCAATATCACCTTGGTGTACACATACATTTGTAGGTACTGTGTAATGTGTAACCACCGTGCGACTGAAGTCTATGAAAGAAAGTAAAGAGGTGGAATGTGAGAGCCAGAAGAAACGACTAAAAAATTGTGTGATCGGATTTCCGATGTTTCTTCTTCGTCACAAAATATGTTACTCGTGAAAATGTAACGTGTTTATTACATTCTATTGACTGTTTTCTCATTACAAAGTACTGTAAATCATCTTGAGAATCACTTACATCCTGATTATTTCTCGCAGATTAACAAAGGCACCAAATAAACAAATCTATTCAAAGATTTGTTCATGGATTTTTTATCACAAAAATATTGTCTTTCACATAAAAATCATAAAAAAATATAAATTGACAATAAATATTAAAAGTGTGAAATTAAGCTACAATCTTCAAAGCCTAAAGCTACAAGATTTACTTCCTTGATTAATCTGGACTCTTTCGAGACCCACATCAATAAATTTGTTCCTATGGCCTCTTCAATCGGGCTCTCAACAAACGTGGCGATACAGTTCCCTGGTACAAATTAATCCCACATGTCGGATTTCTTTGGAGGAGTCGCATTAAAAATAAATATGTTGCTACAAGCGATTTTTGTAACTCAATGGAAGTTATTTAGTATCGACTATATTAACAGCGTGTTAAAGAATTTTTTTTTTCAAATTTGGTTACACTTTATATGTACAAAGTTCAAACTTGTTTTAAATGGATAATAAAGGATATATATTTTTTAAATATAAGGTATTTTGTTATTAGATTTTAAGAGAAAATCTGACGTCCATTTTTCGATGTATATAAGTAAAAGCAAATGAACCGGTTTGACAGGTTAATTATTGGAAAAAACCCGGATTTTAGGGAAAAAATTTTGAGGCACTGAATGAGATATGAAAGAGAACGGATATATATAGTAGGTATAGTCTTTTCTTGACCCAAACAATCCAATGAAATTGGGCACCAAACATAAAAAAATTGTATAAATATTGCACACCTATTACAACAATTGCGACCATGTGACACCTCAATATCCATCGCTCGCCCATCTCTAGTCAGCTTTGAAAAACAAAAAAATCACATTCGCTCCGAATCCATTGCGTGCGTGTTTTAAGGTGTTTTTGGAGGTGTTAAACGTTTTTTTACATTTTTTCCACCTTGCCAGAACGGAGACTGAATGCACCGGTTGCGGTTTAGTCAGGCCCATGTATTACGAGGAGGAGAAAATCCATTTGTTATGCATTGTAATATTGCAAGACAATCATAGAAGAATACCCCTTCACCAGTTTTCCGGAGGCGCATCTGTGCTGAATAAGGTGACCCCCGTTGCCAACATTTCTGATATAAGCTTTTGCTTTAAAAATCATTATTAAAAATATAACTTATCGAAGATGTTAAGATATGTTTTATCAACCGTCCAATCAGAAATCGATGGCCATCTTTTATTAGATAAGGCAAATCATATAGTATGTGTACAGAGAAAACAGTAAGTAAAGTTATAAATAACTCCAAAAAATAACATGTATGTGTAATGAACTATTTTCGAGCAAGCGCATTGAAAACTTCGCATTATTTCTTACAGTTAATTGACGGAGAATTCCATAATAGTATTATTAGTACGCCAGAAGGGAGGACCCGGTGCCTGAGCCGGATGCCAGGCAATAACTCCTGCAGATAGGAATAAATTTTAATCATGATAAGTGACACGCGTGATATCGAATAATCTATCCACTCGGAACATCGTGCAAGGCAAGTGAACAAACTCTATGTTAAGGGGTCACCAAATGTGTTACGCGAACTCTTTTTGATTGTAAAACAAGTGTTAATAAATTACATTTCTGCTTTAAAATTATGTAACGTAATAATTATAATATTTAAAAATCAACATAAAAGTAAGTTATATATTAAAATTATTCTTTACATATCACATAGTGTTGAATAAGATTCCAATATAGTAAATACTGTGAGAATCATAATTAGAATTAGAAACATATATTTCTTAGTTTTCATTATGGACAAGAAATCTTTGATAAATAATCGTCTCAATCACTTTAATTATACAATATATATATATATATTTTTTGTTATTTTTTTGTTATATGAAAACAGAAGATGGATCATGAAAATATTTACACCCAAATCTATCACATATTTTTATTAGAAACAAATCGAACAGTTGAGCGGGAAATATATCAAGACACTCGATAACTTTCGGTAACTTCTCATCGTTCCCTAGGACAACTGCAGATCGCTAATGTACAAACAACAGTTGATTTCGAATTTATAAAGGACACTTAGTTGTTGTCACTGTCACTTAGTACCTACACGGAGAAAAATGTTATTCTAAAATACGATCATTTTATTCGTAAAAACGGAGAGATAAATGCAAATTCATTTTAATAAGCAACCCAGCCCGGTTTAAATATTTTAAAATAAAATTATGAAGGTCTTTTTATACAGGGGGTTCTGAGAAACTCTTACTGCTGTCTGGAGGATTTTTTGTGTGTATAAAAGTGTATGCCTAAGAGATAAAATTAGACGGAGGAAAAACTAAAAGAGATAGGTTGCCACAGAACCAAGCTATTTAAAATTACAATTAGTTGTAATAATTACCCTTTCTCGTGCGGAAAATGCGGCCATGTAGTTTTTTGTATCACACAGTAAATCAAAAAACCTTATATCCCAGAGAACTTTCTTAGAAATACTGGTTAAACAGAAACATTTTCTGAAGTACTCAATTTTAACTTGACCGTTTTGCATTTCATATGTCTATAACTTTGTTTGTACGTTCTGTTTCTGGTTCAAGATGGAGGCCGTTTCCATAGTTCAGTATACGACTTTTCGACTAACACAAATGGGCGTGGTGGTCGAAAAATCATTTAATTATGTCATTAACTATGAATATATTAACTTATATAAATCCTAAAATCCTCCAATATATCATTAAATTAAGTTCCTTTGGACAAAGCCAGAACTTTTGGACAAAGGAGTTTTTAATATGCTCAGTGAAAATATATAAACTATAGATACATTGAATTTATTCACAAAAATGGTTAAAACTTATGTACTAACTGAAAGTGATGATTTTGGATTACCCATGTTGACGCTTATGTCATAAATCAGCATGGAATTCCTATATTCGATACGATCCACATTTACTTGCTGTGTATGGTACTTTACTTTTGTATAACTCCTGTTATTTATGTACTTCTCATGTATTTACTGTATAACTATGTAGTGCATAATTGTTAGTATTAGTAGTATTTACTCCTAATTGTTATGTACTTAATTTACTTTTGTTTTTTATTTACTTTTACAAAATTGTAATGCTGCACATCTCTAAACAGGAATGCCCTAGTGAGAAGTGCATCATAACTTTTCAAAAAATAAAGTTTTTTTAAGTATACGGACACGTGTTTTAGGATGATCTTGTACACAGTTTCAATATTTTTCTGCCTAAGAAATTTTGATAAAAGAATTGTCATTGGAGTAGTAACTTTTTTTAAACAAATTGTGTAATTACTTATTTGAAACAGAAAGCTATATAAAATATTATATTGTTATATTTTAGTAGGTAGGTATTCATGTACCTACTTTCAAATCGTATATGATTTCAGGGGAAACATTGGTTTTGTTTTATTAATTAAGAAAAAATAAAAAAAACATGCTTTTATGACGACTTGTTTGCTGTTCACAGAGCTACTAATAATAAAAATAATAATAAAATCATGTATTCATCAATAATTTTTTTTTTTTTTTACATATGTATACATTTTTGATTAAATATTGGTTTTATTGACGAAAAGGTCACTGCTCAGCTGCAATTCAGGATTTTTCCTGGAATGCAGCTGGTTTTCAGCAGTGCCACCAATAAAAGACAGAAATAAATACAAATCAATTAAATTACATAAAAATAATCAATCCAAATCTTGAAATCAACATAAACAATATAAATAATAAAAAAAGAAATAGAAATAGAAATAAATAAAAATACATAAATAATGTAAATTAAAAATTGTTTTTATTAATTAAAAATTAAAATGTTACTAGTATTTCTTGTCCAAAATAATAAAAGGTTGGTGGTTTTAATAAGTATTAAAGTTGCTCGTTTCATTTCTGTGGGCTGGTACACATTATGCGTCAAAATTTCAAAAAGTTTTCCTACCCCTCCCCCTGATTTAAATCAATTAATTACCATTAATGTATCACACGGAAGCGTTCGACCTTGCCACGTAAACTAATACGTTAAAAGCTCGACTCACAATGGAGCTTTTGTGTTCACACACATACTCAGCAGAGAAGATTTAGGGATTTGGAGATATTCCCCGCGTTATTAATGTCCCCTATTCTTCATTCGGTAAATATGTGCCCGCTCAATTGGCTTTCGGTTGTACGGGGAAATCGCGGAAAGAAGAAATCGCTTTCACTGATTTTGATCCATGGAAATAATGTAAGCTCTGTCGTTATCATTCTAGCGAGGCGAGATCATTATTCTCTTGTTATTTGGAGAGGCAAGTTGAACCATTGAAGGTAAATGCGTTGCTTTTTAGTATGAGTTTGGAATATAGTAATGTATGTATCTAAAACTCTATTGTACTTTGGAAAAATGTTACCCATTTAACTAACTAACTAACCAACCAACCATTACGCCGTTTCCCCGCAGGGGTAGGCAGAGAGGACGGACTGCCAAATACCTCGGTCTTGGCACACACTCTTTGCCTCATTCACAATCATACATCGTCTCATACATACTCTTCTATTTTTCTGACTCTTGACATGGCCCGACTCAAGTATCTGATTCACTTGATCGTGCCGTGTCTTCCTCGGACGTCCCCTACTTCTTATACCATTCTCACGTGCATCATATATTCTCCTTACGCTCCTTTCTTCGTTCATTCGCTCTACATGCTCAAACCATCTGAGGGTTCCTTTCTTAATTTTACTCATTACGCTTACATCAGCCTTGCATTCTTTTCGTATCTCCACATTTCTCACACGATCGTAAATGGTTTTACCACAAATACGCCTCAGAGATCTCATTTCAACAGCATTCAGTCTACTTTCATCCTTCCTCTGCCAGTTCCATGCCTCACTGCCTTACATCAGGGTAGGTACAAGCACTCCATTGTGGACTGCCAACTTCGCTTCTTTGGATAGCTTTTTGTTAGCGCCAACGGCATTCAGTCCTCCATTAATGGATTTACCTGCATTTACCCTTCTTTCAATATCTCTATCAGCCTTCCCATCTCTCGTAAACATTCTACCCAAATACTCAAATTCAATTACGTGACATATATTATAGACGGATTTATACGGTGGATCCTGCAGACAAGCTGTCTAGTGACAGCTTTTTGGGACTACCCATCGGATAATAAAATAACGTGAAATAATTAATATTCATATGTAAATATTTAATGTTGTGTATTCTATTATATTTCTTGATTAACTTTTGCTTCCTTAGTCAACATTCCGGACAGCATTTAAATTTTATAGAACCAATGCAGAAGAATAGTGTAAAGGTATCATTGATTATTATTATGCAGGTATGTTATTATAGCCTTCTTATAAATTCTATGCAGATTATAGAATCTTCTGAGAAAGTGTTACAAACTGTATGCAATCTTTTTATAATTGAATTTAAATTCAATTTTATAGTGTAATTATTGAGTTCTGCGAGTATTTTTTTGTATTGTGACATTTTTTTCGGCTAACAAGGCCATTTTCAAACTGTGGTTGTACCATATTGAGACGACGTATTTATACAATTCAAATGTCAACTTTGAGGGTAATTTTTTTTTTCTATTTCCTACTTTTTGTAACAATGTAAACTAACATAAACATGTGTATTCAACTATATTTTTTTTATACTTATACTCAAATGTTACCCATTTATTTCAATAAAGATATATATTATAATAAAAAAATATTTTAGATGGAGTAGTTCTGATTGTGGTATATGTAAGGTAATTAGGCTTAATAAATCAGAGCTGTCTGTAATACCATAATCAAAATAAAGCTCAAATAGCAAATAAGTAGACCATATGAGAGTTTTAATAATTTCAATTATTTAAGCACGTGGTTGTAATTAAATTGTTTCTGTAGGCTACCTACCTACCTACCTACCTACAGAAAGGCTATCAAGGCTACCGAGTTTATTGTCAAAGTATCATAGGAATTTATTGAAAGTTTTTTTAATCGAATCGGAGCGGATTTTAAAGAGAGGGGACCAAATAGACGAATTATATTCGACTTGACTTTTATATGGAAAATAATGTAAGACTTTTAATGTTGAAATATTTTGAAAGTCTCTATCTGCCATTACGGAGAAAGAAGTCAAGATAATAAGTGTAAGAGGATAAAGATTTCAAGGAATGACAAATATTGATTGATTAATAACATTTTCTGAATCTTCCGATTGGTCAAATGGAGAAATGTCATTAGAACCCGCTGGCTCCAGACGAGACGGGAAGTAAACATTGATCAAATTTCAAATCAGGGCAAAGTCAGTCAAGAACAAATAAAAATACAACTTCCTGCAATGAAGAGATCAACGTTCCGGATATTCGGAAGAGCAAAACTTTGTGAGACGAGATCTAAATCCGTGAAACTCATCCTCTCTGATTAACTGTGCGGATAAGAAACGTTAGAAGAAAATAAATTCATTTGACTGAAAACAAATGTCTTCTCGTCGAACGTAGTAAATTACTAACTTAGATTTGATTAACTTTGTATAATCATATTAACTAAATATCTACTCGCGTAGAAGGTTTATCAGCACTTACTAGAAGATTCGCGAAGAAGGTCGCGGGTTCGAACCCGGCGTGCGCAAATAAATTTTATTTTATTAATTTGTATTATTACACAATTAATTCATTAAAAATAATATATAGTATATTTGCGACACGTTCCAGAGTGGAAGATACCTTCAGTATCACTCTGGTGTAAGACCACTCTAGCGGTGTAAATGGCTCTAGCGGTGTTTGGTGACCAGATCTGCAAAGTGAGGTACTTCCCCACCTTCCTCTTCCCCATTTCCTTTCCCTCTCCACTACCTTCAGCCTCACAAAATACCCCGAATGGGGATACCATAGCCTCACTGGATTCAGACGGGAGCAGTTGAGACTGTGCGGTATTCAATTTTTTTTTTTTAAACCGGCATTCCCTGAGCATATTTGGAGTTACATATGTGGACGCCATTTTAGTGACCTATGACATTTTTATTAAAATTAAAAACAATAAATATATTTTTCCATCACACGTCGCTACCGGATTTAATCTAGCCAATCATGTTATCCATTGCCACCTGTGGCATTGTGATCAGTGGCGACATGTGACAGAAAAACATAATTGCCGCTTTAATTGAAAAAAAAATCATCGGACAGCAAAATTACATTAAATTTTTTTACTTAAAATATTCTCAGAAAGGATAGCATAAGTCTTTCGGGTGTGTGCTGATGCAGCGTGTACATGTACGTATGTGAGTCAGGACGTTTTATTTATTTTTTTCTTATTTTTAAATGAATACCGCGCAAGTGACTCATCTGCTGTAATCCCCAATTATAGTGGTATGATGTGAGGCTGAAGGGAGTGTGGAGATGAAGGATTTGGATTTGAGGTAGGTTGGGAAACAATTGGCTATACGTATCCGTTTACCAAACACAGCTTGAGCCATTTCAAGAAAAGTTTCTAGGATGAATGGTGGTCTTTCACCAGACCTATACTAAGATACCACTATCTATAAAAGGCAACCTGCTTATATGTACGAAGTTAATATCTCGAAGTTTTTTTGTGTACAAGTCAATTCACCCTAAGAAGAGTGCTACGTGAATCTCAAAGTTAATATATCTCGGTAATCTGATTATGATACCATAGATTATCTTGAAGTTAATATACCTCGGTAATCTGATTATGATACCATAGATTATCTCGAAGTTAATATACCTCGGTAATCTGATTATGATACCATAGATTATCTTGAAGTTAATATACCTCGGTAATCTGATCATGATACCATAGATTATCTCGAAGTTAATATACCTCGGTAATCTGATCATGATACCATAGATTATCTCGAAGTTAATATACCTCGGTAATCTGATCATGATATCATAGATTATCTCGATGTTAATATGTCTCGGTAATCTATGGTATCATGTTCGAACAGCTTCATGTCTGGGTTTTTAAATTTTAAAACAACTGTCTTATCTCATTGCTGTCGTTAAACATACATATATGTATATGAATCTAGGTAGCTATGGTACATAAATTTGATGTCAAAAAATAATCCAAGATCTAAACTGTGTAATACTCCAATATACGTAATATTTGACAGCATATGTATGCTATCAACACAACAGTAGTGCTGTCCTTGGAAGAGCTTTGCTCTAAAAAATGCTGAATTACGATGTATTTAAAAAAATAAAAACTTTTAATTGAAAAAAAAAACCAAAAAAAAATTTCAACTAGCCCCAATAAAAATAAATTAATAGATACATGAATAAGATTTACCCGGCAGGTTTTCAACCTGTATAACATGAATGCTGCAGGAGCATTATTAGTCTAGGGACAGTTACACCCATTATCAACTAATTTGTAATACATGCATATTTCATAAATATAAAGCCATATTTGAAGTTTGTGCATCTAAGAAATAGATAATACAAAAACAATTACATTTATTAATATATTGTTCACAAACATGTGTATGTGTTCCGTGTCCGGTCAATCAAGATGGTAGTTGTGTTTGTTAGTACGTGTTTATTCCGCCAGAGCGCATTACCTGGCCCCCTAGCCCACTCGATCGATAACGATTGATAGGATAACGTTCGGATAACGATAGGATAACAAAATAATGTAGTCGCAAAGATGCGAATCATGAAAAGTGGACTGTAATCAAAATTAATATATAAGGTGGCGTGACACAACTATGAGGATTGGTATTTCAGACTTCGGGAAGGATCTGACTTACCCCGAATTCTTTGGTCTTCGTTCTTGAGAGTTATGTCACTGGTTATCACTTGCACAATCGATATTATAAGCCCTGAGGGATGAACGATCACTGCACAGAATGCACATAATATCTTCCGATAATAGTTGATGTCTAGTAAAGAGAGGTCCAAGCGACCATTGCACAGTACAAAAGCAGACGGGTTAAAAGTCTATGTAAAAGACGAAGAGGGATGAAGGTACATCGCTGCACATCGCCAAAAACAGACTTCATAAGGTCGATGTTTATTGCATTGACCGTAGATCGCCAGTTGTCCTAGGGAACGAAGAGAAGTTACCGAAAGTTATCCTGTCAATCCTTATCGATCGAGTGTTCTAGGGGCCCTGATGCTGTCAAGTCGGAGTTCTCAACATTCCCTTCGCAAAGTCTACTGTTTTGCAGAACTACTAGTTTTCATAATTTAATTCCGTGTCCGGTCAATCAAGATGGTAGTTCTGCTTGTTAGTACAGTTTTATTCCGCTAGAGCGCATTGCCTGTCCCCCTAGCACACTCGATCGATAATGATTGATAGGATAACTTTCGGTAACTTCTCATCGTTCCCTAGCATGACCGTGGATCGCCAGTTGTCCTAGGGAACGAAGAGAAGTTACCGAAAGTTATCTTGTCAATCCTTATCTTATATTATGGGGCCCTGATGCTGTCAGGTCGGAGTTCTCAAGAGGAAGGCATATATATAACATTCCCTTCGCAAAGTCTACTGTTTGCAGAACTACTAGTTTTCATAATTTAATTCCGTGTCCGGTCAATAAAAATGGTAGTTGTGTTTGTTAGTACAGGTTTATTCCGCCAGAGCGCATTACCTGTCCCCCTAGCACACTCGATCGATAACGATTGACATGATAACTTTCGGTAATTTCTCCCGTTCCCTAGCATGGCCGTAGATCGCCAGTTGTCCTAGGGAACGAAGAGAAGTTACCGAAAGTTATCCTGTCAATCCTTATATTATATTATGGGGCCCTGATGCTGTCAGGTCGGAGTTCTCAACATTCTCTTCGCAAAGTCTACTGTTTGCAGAATTACTAGTTTTTAATAATTTAATAATGTTCATATTTAGGTAGGTAAGCTTATCTGTGATAAAGAAATCACCAGAAGGCAGACTATTCTTCAACTAAAATACTACATTAGGTTTTGAAGACTTCGTATTATTTTGAAATCATCAGCCCTGATGGTTGGACACTAAAAGCGGGTCCCTAATCTCAACTCATTTATTTGTTGGTCCAAGTGATTTTACTCTGGAAACTTCTGAATGTTTACATTAACATTTCCCGAACACGCTGCCGCACTGTTAGAGTTTTCTTTCTACTGCGAACCCGCATTTAATTGTTTCCGAGGCCGCCTTGATTTAATGGCCCAACTTGGGGTACATTTGACTTACAGAAATATTATAATTTAATCGGCCCATTTGGGCGGCAGATGTAAAAACAAATATTGTAAGTGCTAGGATTGGCTTTTCACATCAAGGGTGATCGAAGATCAGTTTGAAAAGATACAATTTAATTCAGTTTAATGTCAAAATACAATAAGCTATGTTTAAATACGCTCGACGGTCCCGAAGAACAATGTCGGATGTGCAATTTTGTAGTTTTGTAGCTTTTTCAAATATCAAATTACTGTTTTTGGTATCAAGAAATATGGTGTTGTTTTAATCTTCATCTCATTGCATTACAAAATCTGATAATATAGACTTTTAAATCAATAAAATAAGCCAATAAATAAGCCAACAGAACGATTTGTCAGATCCGACATTGTTCTTCAGGACGTATATGCAGAAGGAAGTTACTGGTGGTGAACTTGGATAATGTTGTCAGGTTTTAACCACAGATGGCGGGGTGAAACGGATTTGCGTCAGAAGCAAAATTTTTCTCTTAAATTAATGAGGAAATAAAATCTTGTTAGGATCTTTATTTCGTACCTACTCGGAAGAGCCATTATGTATCTACGTTTGGTGAATGAAAGTACTATACAATATTCAAAATTCGTATATTCAAAATTGTAAGTTTAAATTGCAGAATATTTTAACATACCTAATGAATTCTCGATGAAAATGTATTTTATAATGTTTTAGTAGCTTCTCTTATTATTATATATTTTTTCGTAACACAGTTTTGGATATTCGTAATTCATTTCAATCCTTACACATTACATTAAACATTTTCGTTTCTATAGGTAAGTGGTTATTAGAATGACAACAAAAATCGTTTCATTTGGAGATTTATCGGATAACTATTGCCTTAGGTCACCCTAAGTGGTTCGCTACGTTTGGTGGTTAAAGCAGGGGGACCGGGTTCATGGTGTGAGTCATTCCATGACAGGAATTATCCGAAGTGATGGCACTAGTAATATTGGTAATCGATTTGATGGAACAATCTCTCGTAGGACGTACAAAAAATAAGTTGTGCCCTAGAGGAGACACTATGGCTCAATTTCTTACTTATACTATCCGGACTATCGAGATAAATAAGTTAAATGGATAGACGTGGAGGTAACATAAGAGAGTTCTCATCAAGAATTGTTGCTGATAATGATGAATACCCAGAAATTGTAATCCCTAGCCAATCAATAACCTTAACAAAAGAAAATAAAAAATTGACCGAGACGAAGCTTTAAATAAGACTAAATTCCACAGAGGCTTCGGGTTATGAATTTTAAAACACCCTTTATAAGGTTGATCCACTTCCAATAATAAAAAAACTTTTACATCAAGGTCTAACCAATCCAGGCGTAGGCGTTTTTTTACTTCAAATAAAAGTAGCTTGAAAGGAAGAAGTATTTTTTTGATTTGCACGTGTTGGCAAACGGAATAGGCTTAACATAAGTTTAATTTCTTTAAAAACCGTAAATCCAACCAGCAAATCAAAATTAGTTGTGGATAATTAATGATTTCCTATACGGGCATTTACAAAACTTATAATATACCCAACAATTATATGCACAAAGTAATGATAAGATCAATGCTAATTAAATTATATGGAACCCATACCGAAGAAAATACCATTATATTAGGCAATCATTGGTTTATTGAGGTATGCAACAGCGGCCTGTTACTCTATCTATTACTTCTGAAAAAGTATTTCCAATTGCATGCAATCTAAGTAAAAGCGAACATCTAAATGACTGATAATATTGGTGCAATTATAAAGCATTTTAGATCTTGTATTTCTTCTTGGTGGTACATGGAAGGTAATTAAGCTTAATAAACTAGTGCTGTTTTCAATTAACCACTAACAATTTTAAAAATAAAAGTCAATTCGATAATAAGTCTTCTACCTGAGAGATTTAATAATTTTATTTCTTTCTTAAACTGGGTGTAATTTTTTATTTCTATGGGTAGACTAGTATAAGACTTCTATAGGTATGGGAATACTAAATATATCTTTAGAATTAATGCTGATTTTTTTCAATGGAATAACAGTGGATTTTAAAGTGAGGGGACCAAATGGGAGAGTTATATTTGACTTGACTTCTAGCCACAAAGAATTTAAAATATAATAATTCGGTAGATAGAATATAATTTGAAAAAGTTTGATACTTTCTATCATTACGGAGAATAGAGCCAAGCATTTTTTGATTCAGAGACATTTGACCACGAGATAAATTTTAATTTGCATGACCTTTTGCACTAGCGGTCGTAACCAATTCTCGGATTCATACGAAGAATTCAGTATTAAATACCAAAAAATAATATAAAATGTAGTTCTCCAATCTTAAATAAGAAACGTTCCGAAGCTGAAGGCAGTAGGGAAGGGACGGTGATGGCAAAAAGGAAGGTAAGGAATACCTGGTAATTCAAATCTGGTCACTCGACAAAAATAAAACAAAGAGCTATTTCAATCTTTTTATTTTATTATTTATTAAACAAGATACAATATGTATATTTTTTATGTATATGCCACCTCACTGAGCCTGTTCCGAGGTGTTCCAATCTAAGTTTCAATTCTGAATGGTGGTCGTACATAAGCGCTATACTAAGAGTATATTCCACTATGGAAAGGTGGTTCAAATATACCAACTAGTAAACATATAAATTTGTTAAATAAAATTTACTTGTACAGGTCGGGATTTGAACCGGCGTCCTTTGGATTGCTAGTCGAGAGCCTTACCCCTCCAACACGAATGTCGAGAGATCAGTCGCGACCGTTACCTTTCTATTATCCGTGTCTTGTTCTGTTTCATCTTTCATGATATTTTTTATAATTTTTAAAATGGTTTAATAAGCCGATACAGCTGTCACAATAACAAAAAAATAAAATATTTGCTGAACTTCATAATAAAAGTATTAGTCGGCTCTGCTAGGTAGCGTAGAAATGGTACGTAGTTTATTATGCGAAATGAAAAGAGTTTGATAAAGATTAAATACAGAAATCTAGAAAAAAATGAAAATATAGCAGTGCTGTAATATCGATTTACACCTCTGCTCTACGAATGAGTCACATATCGTAACACTTTTACAAAAAAATGTCAGTAGTGTGAAGGGAGTAAATGGTTAATCCAAGAAGTATATTATTAGTTCTACATTTGTCTTTGTTTATCTGCTGTTAAGCTCTACATACGTTGTACGTACCACCCATTAACCCAGCGTGAAGGGGATGGGTCAAAATGACCCGCTAAGTTTTAAATTGCTTGTAGTTTATAACTACGCGTGCGATGTTGGCGTTATTGTCGGTAGCTGGAGACGTTGACTTTCTTTGAACATTTTTAATGAGAAATCATTCGGACGGCGTTCGACATGCGAGGTATACGTGCCGAAAGCTGATAAAGGTGTATGTGACCCTTCCCCATCGGCCCAATTTTTGCGCCGACTGCATTCGTAATAACGATTCTAACTAACATTTTGTTATTTTTTTCCGAAGATTAATTTGTTAAGTTCTTAAAAGTGTTATTTAAATGAAAAGTCTGATAAAAATGTTTAGTATGATTAAGCTAGAGGAAGCTAATTTTGTTAACTTTTATTGAATGGTGTGTTTATTGGTTTTTGTCGATATAATGTCATATTTAAATTCCTTAATAAAGTGAAATATAGCTATAAGTATAAATATTATGAAATACATGGTTTAATAAGTGGGTCGTGATGACCCAACGCCCACGCCCTTGTAACAAATTTCTACCCCCATTTTAAGTTAAGGGGTTAAGTTAGTAATTATTTCAATTCATCCGAGAATCTACATAAATGCCTTGCAAAAACTTTCCCATTAAATATTAGCAATTGAGTTCCTTAAGCATTGATTGAGTTTCACTATTTCGAAGACATTAAACACGTCAAATTTTTAATTAATTTTGTACACATTCAATTGCGCGAGCAAAGTTTTATGGGTTTTCAATTTATTGTTCGAGCAACTTGAGAAAATTGTTTTGAAGAACATGTCGTAAGAATTTAATCAAGAAAATCGATAGAAGTGTGGGTACGTATTATTGATTTAATTTTTTTTTTCAAGCCTTTGAAGACGTTAACAAATAGACACTCTTAAGATATAGATACTCTATTATTATAGATACTAAATTATACATAGGTAAGTTGTACAAAGAAGTATTATAAGTGTATATATACTGCGTAATATAATCAAAATAGTGTGAAAGATATAAGTTGGTAAAATAAATGTTTTAGTGACATTATCACAGAAAGTTGCAGAAAAAAGTTCAATCATTTTTATACTAATAGTAATAACTAGAGTACATAAGAAATAAGCATAACTTTCATGTTACAACGTACAGTAAACATAGGTACCTAGTAATTGTGTTATTATTGTAAAAATATACTTGTTTGATATGAGTTGAGATTTTCACTTATTTATAATATCGTGATTTATTTTTAGGTTATTTTGCTGTGTTAGTCAACCTCCTTCTTAAACCAACGTTCGGTTAGCATTACGGTGTCCATCTTCCACGAAACAGGAAAACAACCATTAAATGCAATATTAGCGACTATCAATCAAAATTTTGAAACGGAAAAATCTGCATAAGTTGAAGAGGTCGCGTCTAGGAATAAATATTACAATTGAAGGTTAAAATCATTAATTTAACATAAAAAGTAAATATTTAATTGGTTTTCTTTATTTCAGAATGGCAGGTACTCAGTTTATAGCGCCATTACCTTTGTTCCACAAAGTATTTACCAATTATTGATTTTCCAACAAAATACCTTCGCAGAATACGTAGGTTTTCCCCCAGCATTATCATACTTTGAAAATTATAAAGTTTAATTTGATATGTCTATCGGATTTCAACTTTATTGTGTTAGTTAATAATTCTCATTTTTGTTATATTCCACGAGATTTCCAATTCCCTGGGCAACGATCAGGGGTATGCAATTACAGCCAAGGACTCTTAATCAGAATTTCGTAAGATTTAATTAGCAGGATTTGACGTAGCCCTGAATAGAAGATAAACTCATTTCCCAAAATGGTGGAAGCTTAGCGTCGAGAAATATTATTCTTTTAACAAATCCTTTTGTGGTCTGTAATTGAATTTCCTACGCGATAGCTACCGCGCAAATCCTTAATTTTACAACCGAATATTATTAAAGTTGAAAATAAAACATCAAACAATACTCAAAATTTACAAGGTTTTTCGAACAGCTTTATGAGCATAATACTTAATCTGTTTTGTCAAGGTTACGTCTTAAGTACTTATCGTATGAATATCGACGTTGAAATTTGTCACCATTAAATTTATAATATTTTACGAAAAAGGTTTTTTTAAAGAGTTGATCTGGGTATAAAATAATCTTCAAGGTGGATTACGCTTTTATGATATGAAAAAATCGTCTTTTAAGTAGTATTAAAATGAATAATATCATATGGAAGGTTGATGCAACTTTTCCAAAATAATAGAATAAACGTGTAGAATTTACCCCATGTGGTGAAATTAGTTTTGAGTGGAAGAAAGAAGTATTTTTTGTCCAATATTCAGCAATTTGGTAGGCGGGCGTGGGTACTGCCACACCGGGAACCATTTATCGGATAACCAAGACCCGTGCCGTAGGTCAGTTAGCAGAGGTGCCTGGGTTCATTGGGAGAGGTTTATCTAGCCTTGCCTCACCTTGGTGGCGCACCTACTGCGTAACGGGTCGGTTCAGGAGAGACCGGTTGCGGGAGACCTAACCTAGACCTCTCCAGCCGGACTCTTTCGACCCATCGCCTTGCAACACAGAGGTAGGGATGGATTTATACGTCTATTATTCCTTGGCATCGATTCCTATCTACCCCTCACTCCTTTTTACTTCCCAGAACTTCCTCTCCTTCTTTTCCCTAAAAAAACCATCCACACAGCATCCCCAAAGTTTACATAAACCTTGAGAATTTTTTTTCCTCAAGACCTCCACACATTGTAAAAAAGTCATTTCATGAAAACAATTGCATATCCATTAAAAATTATATCGATGGCAAAAATATTGTCTTTTTTTCAATAATACATAGAAACATAATCAAAAATACTAATTTAGGTTGTCTGTGATAACGTGTATGATGTGAAATATTCCTGTGAATTATTGAATCAGAAAATGAAACCCAAAATGTCTTTTACGGTGGCTATTTCCCAGCTCGCCGTTTAACCGTAAACCATTCTAAACCACGTACAAACACACTTCACTGTTTCCTATGTGGCCTGTTGTAACTTACGCCAATCATTATACCTAAATAAGGCAATCAATTTACCAAGATTAAACTTGGCTAACCGATGGAACAGTGTGGCGAACTGACCATGGGTGGAACTCGAGACTTGAGCGAAGTTTAAGGTTTGTGACCATTGATTTTATGGCATTTCGTGTGTGTAATTGTTTTGAAATTTTTTTTTGTTAACTCTGGGTTACGACAGCTTCAAGAAAAATTTACAGCAAGTAATCTAAATGAAGCCGGTCGGAAAGGGATATTGGAATCGAATTGGATCAACTACGGAAACGGTGAATGAGAACGTCTATTTGGTGCCGTGACCAGGAGTGTAACATTTTCCTACCTTCTTCACCAGACCCGGCGTACGACAAAGTAATCACACGTGTTAATCACCTGTTAATTATAATTTGCCACTCTAGCATCTTACCGTAAATATTTAAAAACAATTATCTATCTCATTGATAAAACACTAATATATTATGAAACTCTCAACATTATTAACACAATCGAAAATCAAGAAAAATAAATCACGGTAAATCATTTTAAAATTGTCTTTAAATTCATAGATACTCATTAAAGGTCGTGCAATCACCAGTGAACTCACACAAAGTTAATTAAAAAAGAAGATTGTACGTTTGTCGACGAGTAAAGTTATACTAATAAATAAATGGTTTTATTGGAACCTCTATGTTTAGGTACGTCATAATATATATTGGTAAATTACGGACCGCGCATTAATTACTTTTGATACAATTTCTGCCGCAATACAGATTCGCCTGGTGATGCAGATTACCTCCAACTAAATAAATATATTATGATATTCATCATCATCACAACTGGCTCTACAACTCTCGGTGGGTCTTGGCCTCCTCGAGAGTCTTCCTCCACTCATCTTTGTTATGTACAAGTTCTTTCCAGTTTGCAATCTCTTTGTCTTTGAGGACGTTGTTGTTCCATCTTAATTTTGGTCTTCCCAGGCACCTTCGCCCTACAGGTCTAGATTTTTAGCAGGGACTTTGGTGCTCGATGCTCTGTCGTTCTTTCCACATGACCTAGCCACCGAAGTCTTCCCAACTTTATAAATTTTGTCACTTTTGGTCCCTTAAACAGAATGTAGAGCTCATCGCTGTAACTTCTACGCCAAAATCCATTTTCTAGAATCGGTCCAAAGATACGCCTTAAAAATTTTCTTTCAAAATAAAATAATAGTTAACTATTTACTATTTTTATTTCTTTGCTGATACACCGGTCTGAAAATGTTTGAATTAAGAGTTTTCATTGAGATGGTGACATTTTTAAAGACAAATTGTCTAATTTCTTATTTGTAAAATGAATATCTAAATCTTAATTAATACCATTTTCGAAGATATGATTTCATTATTGCTAAAACTATATTTTAAAATCTACCTTTTATAAAACTAGAAACCTTAAAAAACATAATGCTAGAAATAATTATTTTATTAATTTATTGGAATAATTTTTGAAGGTTATGTCCATCAGTGTAATATTTTATCATTGTAAAAGGAGATAACTCTTATAAATCCAATACGAAACAGAGCAAGACAAAAACGTACAAATCCAAATATCACCCTGTACAAATCTCAAATACGCCCAACAACTGGATGTTGGGAGCCACTTCTGGGCTAAAGCCCTAAAATACTTGTTAAATCTATACTTGATTCTGTGCAAAGGAGTGCGGTCCGTCTGATTTACAATCCGTTGTTAATTGTATTATTGTATTAGTAATTGCCGATTGCCAACTCTGATGCACGGAAGCAACGTATTTAAGCTAAGTCTCTTCTACAGGTACTCTATGCAGCTAACAGCATTTTCAGCAAACTCAACGGACATGAGCGGAACACCCGTTTAAAGATATTGGCATCATTAGAACGGGTCCACATTTTTTGTAAATCGGTTGATATGTGAAACGAGCTACCGGCATGTTTTTCCCCCTGCCAAATATAATCCGTGTCTCTTCAAGACCTCCATTAATAAATCCCTTCCTACAGCATTTGAACAATAAGGTAGGCCTTAACCTCTTCCCCTGTCTTTACACTGTCTGGACAGGGAAGCTCTTGTAAGGTATCATGTAAAAAAAGATTCGTAAGTATTATCTTCTTCTTCAATAATGTTTATTTTATTTCGTGTTTTTTGATTCCACAAGCAAGATCACACCATTATTGTATAGTGATGGATAGATTTGTGGAAAAAGCCATAAATCTCCGAATATTTTGTACCTTTGAATTCCCTACCACCTAATAACGAATTAGAGAAAAGCTGCAGTTCCAAGATCAGTTAGTCTTAGAAAGTTTTCGCAGTCACAGCCAAAAGTACTGGCTGCATAATGCGCATCATTTGTCCGTGTGTTTCGTCGTGATTTGTTGGCTTTATGGAAAACGTTCGGCAAACTTACAAGAGAAGGGCACCGTGCCAGCGTCGGATTCTCCGTGACAGAAAGCATTCTCCCAACCCAAAGAGATATCCGGATATTACATTTGATTCAACCACAGTGTTGCATGGACACGTTGTATGGATCGGCATGTGACAAGAGCCAAATATGGAAAAGAAATGTATGCGACAATTCTAGAAAAATATTTTCAAATTTGCTCTAAATAAAAAGGTGAAAAATATGGTAACTATTGTGTCGCTGCTGCATTACAATGTGGTTGCAAAAATTAAAGAATTACATATTAAAATATGCAAAATATCTTATAGCCTTGTCGATGCAGTGGGTCCCCGACCCGAATAAGAGAAGGGGAAGAAGAAGAAGAAGATCTTACATCGATCTAATAATATTTAAATGGTTGATTGGCTTGGGTAGGGGAGTCTTTTTTTTTTAATAGTGAATAGCTCACAAGAGTCCCAACTGCTCCCGTCTGGAGCCAGTGAGACTATGGCATCCCCAATCTGGGTATGTTTTGAGGCTGAAGGTAAGTGGGAAAGGGAAGGAGACGAGGAAGAGGAAGGTGGTGAAGTACCTGGCTCTTCAGATCTAGTGACCAAACACGGCTAAAGCCATTTCAAGCAACGTTTCAATTCTGAATGGTGGTCTTACACCAGGGCGATACTAAGAGTATCTTCTACTCTGGAATACTGTTAAATAAAAAAATTTAAAGCTAAATTTCGTAGTGAACACGTTATGCACAATGGGTAAGGGTAAGTAGTTCAATACAGGTGCGTTAAGGATAAGCTTAAATAAAAGTAAAACCCCATTTGATAAAAATATTTGTCTCCACACAGTTCTTTGGTGGTGCTGTGAAGATGCTCTTTTTATGGAAAAGAAGGAGAGGAAGTTCTAGGAAGGATAACGGGTCTATAATCTGGGGTCAACGTGTCCAGGATTGACGGACGTATAAATCCATTCCACCCACAGTCACAGTCAGTCCAGCTGGAGAGGTCAAAATGTCTCCCTCAGCCGATTATTCCGATCCGGCCTGCAGTAGCAGAAAGTGGTCAAACTCATCAGCCGCCAAGATACGCCAGGACGGCAGGTATACGCCTCCCAAATTGTTTTATTTTATATTCAAAATCCACAGGGGACGTACGGAAAAACATACCTTTTGGCTTCTAAATTTATTTCGTTCTTAACTTTGTTAAATAGATACGTATTATTAATTCCCTAGTGGGTTACAATAACAATTATTATTATCATACAAAAATCATCAATCACCGTAATCAAATTGAATTTAATTAATCTCATTATTTATTTGGTAGAATAAATTTCATGCGAATTTATTAATAATGTCGGTTAATTTACTTTTCCACGTAATACAATAATAGATGACTTTAGGTAAAATATTTCATAAAAGCTTAACGTTATTTTATTCATAAACCATTGGCATTATTAATTATGTCATCTGTAATTGATAGGCCCACGTATTAATACAATAATAGTAAGGTTCATTCCCATGAAACATAATGATTACAATTTATCCGTAAAATAAATATCGTTATTTGAGGTTATACATATATATTTTTTTAAATATAATTTTTATAAAATTAATTATCATAAAATTAATTAATCATAATCATAAAAATGATTAAGGTAGTTAAAATTTTTTCAGATGATATTAAAGTGTTTTTTGGTTTAGATAAATGTAGAACGATCCATATAGAGAAAGGCAAAATTATAGATGGAGACGAGGGTATATTTAGAAATTTCAAAATTAAAAGTATGAAAGGGGATGAGGTTTATAAATACTTAGGATACCCGCAATCGAATAGATTAGATCATACTAGTATTAAAAAATGATATTAGGATTAAATTTCAAACTAGAATAAGAAAAATTTAAAAATGCAATCTATCTGCTAAAAATTTAGTAAAGGCAATAAATAGTTGGGCAATACCTCTATTAAGATACTCATTTGGTATAATTAAATGGTCCAATAATGATTTAGATGGCTTAGAACGATTAATTAGAACTACGTTAACAAAGTTTAATTGTCATCATCCAAATTCAGCTATAGAACGAATTAAATTACCTAAAAATTTAGGAGGTAGAGGTATAGTCAAAATAACTTCTTTAAAACAAAATCAGGTAGAAATGTTAAGAAAATTTTTCCATAGAAAAGCTAATAGCTCAGAGCTGCATAAAATAATTTGCAAGGCAGACAGAAATATTTCACTTTTAAATTTATACGACGAGAATGCCAACATTTTTATAAATACCAACCAGGAATTATTAGATTCCTGGTCAAATAAAATTATTCACGCAAAACACTTCAATTATCTCAACCAAACGTATGTTGACATACTTTCGTCAAACAAATGGTTGAGTATTGGAGAGTTGAGCGCAGAAATAGAAGGATTTATGCTTGCTATTCAAGATAGAGTCATTAATACTAAAAACTATAGGAAGCATATAATCAAAGATACAAATCAAATTGATGATTTATGTAGAAAATGTATGGCTTTTCCGGAAACTATAGAACATATTATATCGGGATGTTCTGTATTAGGGCCGTTCGAGTATACATTTAGGCACAATCAGGTTTTAAAAATAATTTACCAAAGTTTGGTAATTAACCATAACTTGATTGACTGACATAATATAGTACCATATTACGAATACGAACTAAATTCATTTTTATAAAATGATTTCTTTCACCCGTTTAATCACAGGAGACCATATTTGTCCCAGCTCACAAAGGACTTACATAAATCTTGTTTCTCCATTACTATCATAGTCAGAAATGTGATCTAAACGGTATTGGAAAGAGAATACAACAAACTATATATTCAAATCTAAAAGAAAACCACAAAAAAAAATTGATTTAACCAATGTTTTCAATAGCAATTTGAAAAAAAAATATGGAACTTTGTGGATTTTTTAAGATTTTTTTTTACACGAAACGAAAAAAAGTAAGGTGACAGTAAGGTTTATAATTCATTTATCTAATGAAATAAGTTTGTGTTTTATTTTTTTTCATTATCAGTAATTTTAGTTAGAAAAAAAGTAAAGTGAGCCATTTTTAAAACTTTTTAAAGATTTCGCAAAAAAAAATTATATCTATTTAAAAAAATACATAGTAATTTTTTATTTACAATTTTGAAAGCCTATTTCATCACCTTTCGAAAACAGTTTTTATTTTTCGAATACGTTAACAAATGTTCCATTTATTTGGATTTTATTGCAAAGCGGGAATATTTTTAGCCTCTGACAAAATACGCCATTTTTTTTAGGGGTTAAAATATACTATGATAAAACTATAGGTACTAACAGACAGACCAATTAGTCATAATCGACAGTTTTACATGACAAAATTAAAAAAATTACTTATATCATTGATGTAGCTATTCCAAATTCCTGTAATATTGAAAAAATCTGTTTCTCATAAAATAAGAATGTATACAGATTTAGGAAATAAAATTAAAAGAATTTGGCATTCTCAGACCGTTTAAATGTAAAAAAAATACGGCCAATAGATGAAAATTTTACAATTGGATTTCCGTACAATAACTGGCCCTTGGATGTAAAACAAGAGAAATGTTTAAAAAAATAAGTATAAAAAATTCATAAAATTATTTGGACCATCCTATTTCATATTTTAATAATGTTCATTAAGATGAAATGATGTCATAACTGTATGTTCCATATTTTAATAATGTTCATTGAGATGAAATGATGTTATAACACGGGATAAGTAGGTTTGCAAGGTAGCTAACCTCAATCTCTTCCAATCACTATTAGGTCCCACATTAATATCAGAACGAAGTCATTCGAGTAACAAGATTGCATAACGTGTGGATTAAGTACTACATAAAATGTATATATATGCAGATTGCAGATGTAACGTATGTATTTAATCGTTCAGAATTGGCCTACGTGGAATAAGGCATTATAAGATTATCCCTAATTAGACTGCTCGAAGGAGATATGTTGACCTCACCAGTCGGATTCTCGACCCAAAGTCTTGCACCACAGTTGAAGGTGTGGATTCATACTTACATCACTTATGGATACACTGATCTCCAGATTCGTATCAACCATCAAATATTTTTCATACCCAGAACTTTCACTTCTTGTTTTACTTAATAAGACCCTCCACATATCATCCTCTAAGATGATACAGGTCCCGCTGGGAATTATTTTCCTCGGGGTCCCCTGTATGGAACAAATGTTTTAAAAATAATGTATCACAAAAATCTTGCTAACACTGAATTCAGCACTCATCGAACATGAGCAATCGAACTTTGGATGTCACCGTATACGCTCAGCGTACATGGGATTAGACTGGACGGATTGTCCACTCTAAACGAACAACGCCTATGGTATGCTGCGGTACGTACGTTATTTATTTATTTAAACGCCATTATGGCTTTTACAATAAGGTGAACATGTTGTGACACTTGGGCGCTGGTTAGGCTGGGCGGTTATTTGTCTGAGTGACCAGTGACGAGATGCGAAAGAATTTATTTTTGTTTGATTTTGAAAAAAAATATTTGAAAAAAAAAAATAAAACCTAATCGAAATAGTCACAGGACACCAAAATTTCATTTTCATTTTTTACTCCAAATAAGCTCAGGTATCGTTAGTTAAAATCTCTTGGGTATGTCCTTATATACCCTATATATAGATATACTAGTTTTGCAACGCCTTCCAGAGTGGAAGACACTCTCATTCAGAATTGAAACGTTTCTTGAAATGGCTTTAGCCGTGTTTAGTGACTAGATCTGAATATCCAGGTACATTCCCACCTTCCTCTTTCCCATCTCCTTCCCTTCCCCGTTTACCTTCAGCCTCACAACATACCCCAATTGGGGATGACATAGTCTCACTGGCTTCAGACGGGAGCAGTTGGGACTGTTGTGAGGTGTTCACTGGATGTTGTCATCTTCACATGTAGTATATCTGTTGTGGAGACACTTAAGATGATACCCGGGTATTGGAGAAATTTAAAAAATAGATTTTACTAAATTGTTTCTGTCACTGTTGCTGTTACTCCACCGGATATTGAGCGAAAGGGTCAATGCACCTCGGGCTACTAATACCTAACTAAAATCGAGGTGTTTTATTCCCCACTTTTCTCCTCCAAAAATGGACTGATTTTCAATTTTTTTTTACCAACTACACAAGAAAAAACTATTTTATGTCTGTACGTTTTGCTTATTTTAAAAAACATTGTCTAGTTTGCATACTGAACGTCTTTTGACAGCGTTTAAACCAGTCAATTTTATTGATTTTTGGAAGGTCATGACTTCTATAAAAATAAATTATCAAAAAAAACCAAAAAATACCGACACGCTAGTAGTTGATATCTATTTTATGTAAAAACAATATTTTCTCTAGTGTTAAAATCCAGAGAGATAAATAGGCAATATGTTTGTATGGAAAAATCACCGCCGGGTATCCCTTTAATACTCCGTTTAAAACCACAGGCGTACGATTGATGGATGGATGTATCACTGGTGAACACATCGTAAATTTTTCGTTCAATTTGTTTGGATTACTCATTATCAATTGTCACGTCTTTGGTTAAAACTCGGTCAAATCAGATAGTAACTTTTAATATCTAAATAAATACTACGAATCCTAAATAGAGAAAAAAGAGCCAGGAAAGTAAATAACTATAATACAGTTTTCAGTTTTGTCTTAAGAGGAAGCCACAAACCCAATATGTATGTATTCTTAATGCCTTATTCCACTACTAATATAGGTAATAGACATAAAAATCACTTGGCAAACTAGACTTCTAGGGGTCAGGATTTCAAGCGCAAAAGTAGTTTTCATTTATTTTGTAATAATTTTATACGAAAGAAAAAAAGTTGAACAATGGAAAATGTCACAGATAATTTTATATTTATACACAGTTTTTTATCTAATGCTTCTATACATTTCTAATAAAAATAAAATATTTTTTAATAGTTTCCGCTTATGTTTTTTATAAGGCAATTATTCATTTTTTGTAATTTTATTTAACGGAAACGTTAGGAAAAGCTTTACGTCATAAAAATCATATTTTTTTAAATCTTAACTAAGAAGATTATCCCTCAGGGCCTATTTCATCTTTGGGGTTGCTGTGTGGAGGGTATTTATAAGGAAAGGAAGGAGGGGAGATAGAAGTTCTGGGAAGGAAAAGGGGTGAGGGGTTAGTAGGAATCTGGGGTTCAGTGTGTCCAGATCATTCGCTGCCAATACCTTGACATACCTCACCCCACGAACCCGGACACCCTCGCTAAGTCACCAAAAGTAGCGAACCACATAGGTTATCCAATTAATGGTTCCCGGGACTTCGGTACTCATTCCCGCCCCTCAAATTTCTAAATACTGATTTAGTGCAAGAAATCCGCTCAACCTCGACTTCAAACCTTGTAAGAGTTTCCATTTAGTAGTTAGTATGCGAAGCAATGTGACGATACCATGTGTTCAGTAATATAAACATGCATGTATTTTTATGCGATATTGAACCGCATTTCCAATACTACTAACTTATTCATAACCGCAACAGCCTTCCAGCGCGAGTGTCAAAACAGAATAAATCTAATTCCCAGGAACAAATTGCGATATCCTTTCACCATACACATATCCAATTCGACCAGGGTTGTTTATATGACAAAGATTTAGGTCGGGGAAGAAATTAGATTAATATTACTTTTCAGAATGTATCTTCAAATTTGAAAATTTGTAATTCCACCAATTGTAATTTTTTGAATACAAATTTCATAACGAGAGAACACGCCATTACATATAGAACACAACAACTCACTAAAGTTTAAGTTTCATTTCATCGCAGTTGGATGAATGGTATATGAAACATTTTCATAACGCCAGGACTCACCATTGTATATAGAAACCATCGCGGGCACGTGCACTACAATTAATTAATTAAAGTTTCATCGCAATCGGAAAAATGGTTTTGGAAGGCAAAAGGGTCAAACAAATAAACATTTATTTTTATAAATATATTACGGCAATACATTTGTAAAATTAAATACGTATGTGTTTTAATTTTTTTTCTTCATCGGTATTATATTTTAGTTAGAAAGAACTAAGGTGAGCCATTGTAAACTCCTATTTATGTTTGCATCTGAAAAAAATTATTGTTGAATGCAAACATAAATAAGAATTCCAATAAAAACTTTACACTATCTCTTTCGATATGAATGTATACAATAGTTTTTAATATGAATGTATAGTTTTTTAGTAGTTAATTTCATTTTTGTTGTAATATTAAGTTAAGAGAACCTATTGACAAACTACTTAAAATATGTGTTCATATGAAGCTGTGATGTGAATTAGCACTTTGTGGTGTGACATTATAATTTAAATAAAACAATAACTTTGTAAATACCATTTTTGGTGTTTACAAAGTTAATATTTTATTTAAAAAATTAAAATATTTTAAAAAAGTACTTAAAAGTAGTTGTTTTTGTATTATTTTTATTTGATATGGTATTAATTTTTTTACTGTTTCTTAAAATGAATAGATAAAAAAATTAATAAATTGTATGATTATTTCCAATAATAAAATTTGAAACCGTATTTTAACATCTTTTTTTAATTTTGGATGTGTTCAGAAATACACCATTTATTTGAATTTTTTGCGAAGAAATGTGTGCTATATACAATAATATATGACAAAATATCCTCGAGGCCTGGGGGCTAAGAATGAACTATTTTTAACACGGTGCATAATTCTCATTAGCTCTGTTGATATTCTCATTAGCTATGTTCTGGAAGGACCTATTAGTTTTTGTTTCCCAAGCCTAATATTGCGTACATCTTTCCTCTGTAGTATGGGTCACTGGGGCTTAGATCCAGGTTTACTCCATCCTTGACAGAAAAAGACCTTCCGCAACTCAATTTGCGTTGTGAAGTCATTGATAGACTCGTCATTGCTTACTTAAGCCAATTCAATACATTGTTGCTTGAAATACACACTTGTTGGCTACCATTATGAGAAAGCAAAAGAGCCGACGTATACCAAAGAAGTTGTAAACTGATATAATAACATACATGTAGATGACTCGAATGAACAAACATAATTCATCATCCCTTACAATATTTGCCTTGTGTTGTTTCGCAGATATACCCTGTGTACTGGGGACACGTTTACTCAACGGAATCGTGTTCTCACGGCTTGAGTTTTGTTGTGAATCGGAACAATAATTTTCGCAATCTGAATTTAAACAAAGGCCGGTGCTTTAAGTAGGGCTTTGCAAACACATTAAAATATGTGCTCAGGTAACCAGATAGGATCTACCAACAGATTGTTTCTGAATTTATGTGTACATTCTGATTGGCTTAGTTGCCAGTTTGTTACCCTCTCGGTGTGGCTTACACCTAATATGTAATACCTGGTAGGGAGTCCTCGCTTTGTTTATTGCTGACGATTATGCTTTATTCTTCTCTACACCGCAACAAGCCACAAAACTATGGTGCTACGCTATTTAAACACATTACAAGTGAAGGATGCAGGAAAACTAAAGGGATTTGTTTATTGCTGACGATTATGCTTTATTCTTCTCTACACCGCAACAAGCATCAATACTATAGAGCTACGCCATTTAAACACATTACAAGTGAAGGATGCAGGAAAACTAAAGGGATTTGTTTATTGCTGACGATTGTGCTTTATTCTTCTCTACACCGCAACAAGCCACAAAACTATGGTGCTACGCCATTTAAACACATTACAAGTGAAGGATGCAGGAAAACTAAAGGGATTTGTTTATTGCTGACGATTATGCTTTATTCTTCTCTACACCGCAACAAGCCACAACACTATAGAGCTATGCCATTTAAACACATTACAAGTGAAGGATGCAGGAAAACTAAAGGGATTTGTTTATTGCTGACGTTTGTGCTTTATTCTTCTCTACACCGCAACAAGCCACAAAACTATAGAGCTACGCCATCTAAACACATTACAAGTGAAGGATGCAGGAAAACTAAAGGGATTTGTTTATTGCTGACGATTGTGCTTTATTCTTCTCTACACCGCAACAAGCCACTTTATAACTATAGAGCTACGCCATCTAAATACATTACAAGTGAAGGATGCAGGAAAACTAAAGGGATTGTCCCATTTGGTTGAAATTCTAATATTTTAAATTATGTCCCATAATATAAAATATTAAATTTTTTTTGAGCAAATTTCAAAGTTTTATCAATAGCCCACGGTTGCTAAAATGTTGCATCTCAAACTATTAATGTGTTTTCTCACTTGAAATATTTTATAGGAGAAAATATGACAACCCACAAACATCATATTCTATTAGAGCGTCAGAAAGAGAGATCTGACCACGGCCTTCGTACATGATAAAAGTATTTATATCATTTTTTAAGATTAATATTGTGAAGATATGTGGTTCGTTCGTCATAGGAAAAGAAAAAATAGTTTTTCTCAGTTTTTCTTTAAAATTGTACTTGATTCCATGGACAAAATCAAAAAAATTATCAATGTGTGATTAAAAATTGGCGGAATTTCGAAAGCATTTTTTTTGTTGTTTTTTGTTTTTGTATATAAAACGTGGGGTACATCGAACAACAACAACCCCCAACAACGAACAAACCCCTTACTTTATTGCACCACTTACATTATACAATATCAAAGTGAAAAATGTACCGTTTTGTTTTATTTTATTATCACGGTGTTAAAATACACATCCTCACTAAAGAGATGAGCCTCAAAGCCATATAAAACGCTTTACGATAAGGTTAAATTCACTGAGCCGAAACATCTCCTAAAAGATCCCCGGTTTACGATTGATAGGGTGTATGTTTCTGCGCCGAAAGGCAATCTTTTAGATTCATAATGTAATTTTTTTTAAATATTTTAATAGACCGAGAATCTTCCCATTTTTAATATCAATACCCCACACGAGTCTCATTTGCTCCCAATAAGTGAATGAGCCAGTGAGGGAGGCTGAAGGTAGTGGAAGGGGGAGGAGAAAGGAAAAGGAAAAAAGGAAAAGGAAAATCTGGCCATTCATATCTGGTCTTACACCAGTGCGATACTGGGAGTATCTTCACTCTGGAATTTACCGAAAATATATTGTTATAAATTAATATATTGTGTAATAACACTTAGCTGTGTGGTTTTACTTACTGTTACTGATAAGAGTAATTTACAGAATGTAACAAAAAAGCACTTGTATTGGTGTATTTCTGTGTTTTTTTCTAAAGAGAGACAAAAATTCCCTGGTTTATGAATAACTAGCTTCTGCCCGCGACTTCTTCTGTGTGATCTATGCAGGATTAGTAGGTACTTCGGTAGCTTATTTTCTTTCCCTAGGTCCCATCTGTGTTTATACCAAAATTCCATATTTATTTAAAATTTAAAATTCTTGATTCGATTCAAAGTATTAGGCGAGTACTCCAAATAAATTCACAAAATAAAAAAATTATTTGTAATATATGCAAAATAGCTAGCTTTATTAGTTATAGCCTATATGTTATTCTAATGTATGAGCTATATTTTTGTAAAGTTTCATTAAAATCCAATGAGTAGTTTTTGCGTGAAAGAGTAACAAACACACATACATCCATACAAACTTTCACGCTTATAATATTAGTAAGATTTACCTGAAAGTAGTTTAATTTAATGAGTCTAGTTTTTGCACTGTTAAATCGTGATGGAATTCCATTGTAATAGATTTGAAATAAAACAATGTTTGCAATTTGTTCCCCACTTTTATTTTCACCAGGACCGGTTTCATCCTACTACGGACATTTTCAGACTGGAAGTTGAAATTCTTATGCTACGGAATTTATACAAACTTAGGCAAGGGTACACAACATTGTCTCTATGTAGTGAATGTTTCTATTTTGTTAATTTAAGGTATTATATATTTTTTTGTTTTTTAAGGTACATATAGGTAATTATAAAGTGTATTTTTTAAATTAAAAATGATATATATGATAATATAGTAAATAGATAATTTTAATTCACATGAATCTATATTAAAAATAATTAATAATAAATAGATAATTTTAGTTGACATGAATCTAAAAATATCTATTTACTATGTAACATCATTCATAATTTTAATAATAAACTTTATAATTACCTATATGTAACTTAAATTAACAAAATAACTTATAATACCTTAAATTAACAAAATAGAAGCATTCACTTTATAGAGACAATGTTGTGTACTCCTGCCTAAGTTTGTATAAATTCCGTAGCATAAGAATTACAACTACCAGTCCGAAAATGTCCGTAGTAGGATGAAACCGGTCCTGATAAAAATAAATAAGTGGAACAAAGTGAAAAAAATGTTTTATTTCAAATTTAATGGTTTAATTTGTTATTTTTGCAATGATGAAGAACACCTGGTTGAGAACCTGACGCATTATTCCACTATGCTACTAACTAGATTCATGAAATTAATTCCTTATTATGTGAAATTATATATTATTGTGAAAAAAATAATTATAACTCCGAAGAAAAGAAAAGGAGAGAAATATAAAAAAATAGGTCCTGAACAAAATTAATTTATTTAAGTCAATTTGTACCAAGCTCATAAAGCACTCCAACATTTTTTTAAATATTTTGAAACAGGTATTCGAGAAGGAGTTTTTTTCTAATACAGGTAATATAATTTAATAACGTGAAATGCCAAAGGCTATTCCTTGCTGAAATCTTCATTTAATATGATCCTTGTGCATGTTCGTTGAAATTAAATGTTTATTTTGAGTTTATGATTTTTCAAACTAGTAAAAAAATTTCAACGGCTAGGACGGCAGGTATGGGGGTCACTAAGTTATCAAATACTAACTGATGGAGTTGTGTTGACAGACCGCCCACGCCTTATATTGCCGACTGGTTTAGTAGCTATTGAAAAGGCAAGCAAAACATACACGATAAGTGTTTCCCTTCCCGAAGTTTCGGCGCGGTATTGTGAATTACTGATTGCAGCTCTAGACCTTTCCAGTAGGTAGCAAAATAATAATTCGGCGTAGGTAGATAGCGAAATAATAATACGGCGTAGGTAAGTGCAGTGCGAGTAACAAATGTGTTCTGGTCGCCACAAATATATTTACCCAGGCCATTTTTGTCATATTTTCCAGGATTTGGGGATTTTGAAAGGTAATAAATACCAAGAATTAAATTATTATTTCTGTCGATAGAACCTTTTGCATTGAAAAAATATCGATTTTAAAGAGGCAGCATTTTTAACAAATATTGTAAAAAAATTACAGCCGGGGATAAAACATCATATATATTTATGAGATGCCATCGGATTCAGAAGGTCTATATCAAACTCCCAGGGTATTCCTATGCTCGGATCTTATCTCCTAGGAAGCTCTGTTACCCCTTAGATATGAAATAATTTTTCAAACATGCGGCGAGTATTTTGCAAAGAAATAAACTTCGCTTTGAAATTTGCTGTGTTTGCAAATAATTCGTGCACGAAAAATCAAAAAATATTTTCTGCTGACAGATCTCCATAAAGTTAAAAATGTGTTTGTATCATAGCAGCAAAATCTCTACAATGGAATGTTCTGGCTTTATGCAATTGGGACACTTTTTTTGTTTTAAAATAATTAATAATTTGTGTAAATAAATTATGAGCGTTATACAAAATTAATTAATAAATTGTCAATAGCAAGTAAAATCTTATTTTAGATGTTAAAAAAAGGTCAATTGGTGTCCCATTTAAATAAAAACCAAGATTCGTTTTTTATTTAAAGAAATGTCTTTTTATAACTTTTAAGGTTATTCTTATCAATGTAATATATCATTGAAGAAGAGGATAATACTAATAATCTAAATGAATATATGAAACAGAATAAGACACAGAAAAATAAAAGATAACTTTAAAAAATGACCCAATGGTCGAGTTGCTTGAGGCGTTTGTCCCGGTAAGACAAGATATCCTGGCTTCGAGTACATATTTTCATTTAGGTTTATTTATTATCTCTTTGTTAAGAAGTTGAAGCGAAGTCTTAACAAACGGATTGCAATCTTTAGAGCGTAGGCGTCGGGTTGGAGTTGATCTACCAGTATTTCAATAGAAGGAGCTCCGAGGAACTAGCATCATAGATCGGCACCGGTGCATAGTTGGGAAACACGCGAAACGCGCGCTCAACATATGTATATGGTTGACATTTGTCACATGATAACGGGTCGTTTCTACGACTTGGGCCTGAGGAAAATTATTTTCCTAAGGGCCTCCTGTGTGGGGTTAATGCAAAAAAAAAAAAAAACAATCGTGGATGCCATGGTATTACTAGCTCTAGGTGGGGGCAGTTGCTACACTCATGCGGTGTTTACATAAAAAAAGGAAAAAAGGTGGAAAACACAAAGAAATTTCAACACTTAAAACCACAAATTCACCATGAGAATTCAATCATGTGCATTAGTGACAGTAATTGTATTCAAAATTTAAATAAAGAAATAAAGATATTTGAAGAATATTCAACGTAGGTTACCGAAAAAACACCACCTTTAAATAACCCTACACCTCATCTGTAAATCTTTCACACTTTTCCTCACAATGTATCATGCATTTGCAGCGAGCGGGCTGATTTATGGGTAACCTCTGAAACACAACCTTCAAGCAAAATTAAACAGACACTTTCTGTTCTTACCAGCTCTACCCTGTTACCTTTACTTTCCCTGCTCTGTTGCTTCCTGACCTGAATTTAATATGAATGCATTTTACTTTACGTTTAAAACATTCAGACGAAGAAAAAATACTCGTAATCCATAAAAAAAAATCTACTCCCACTCTAATTGGAGTTTGTTAGAAAAATTGCAACGACCCAATTACGCCCACCACGACAAACAATATTGTAACCACACACAAAAATATCTACCCATTAATAATTAAATGTGGTGACTGGATAGTTGATCCTCCGACAGTTGATCGGCCGACGGTCATATTTTTGTATAAAATTTTGCGGTAAATTACTTAACTTAAAGTGATACTTTAACCTCTACGCCAGGTCGAGATTGTTAAAGTTCTTAACTTATGTGATACTTTAATCTCTACGCCAGGTCGAGATAGTTGAATAACTTAACTTAAAGTAATACTTTTACCTCTATGCCAGGTCGAGATAGTTAAATTTCTTAACCTATGTGATACTTTAACCTCTACGCCAGGTCGATATAGTTAAATTAAAGTGATACTTTAAACTCTACGCCAGGTTATGATAGTTGAATTACTTAACTTAAAGTGATACTTTTAATATGCCTGGTCGAGATAGTTAAATTTCTTAACTTATGTGATACTTTAACCTCTACGCCAGGTCGATATAGTTAAATTAAAGTGATACTTTAATCTCTACGCCAGGTTAAGATAGTTGAATTACTTAACTTAAAGTGATACTGTTACCTCTATGCCAGGTCGAGATAGTTAAATTTCTTAACTTATGTGATACTTTAACCTCTACGCCAGGTCGATATAGTTAAATTAAAGTGATACTTTAATCTCTACGCCAGGTCGAGATAGTTGAATTACTTAACTTAAAGTGATACTTTTACCTCTATGCCAGGTCGAGATAGTTAAATTACTTAACTTAAAGTGATAAACAAACTGAGCCAATGTGTCCCTATCCGATTCGCTGTATCATATTTCGACTCAGAATTACCAACATTATCTTCATTTTCTTAACTCACATATTTTTATGGGCTGCTCACTTTATGTATGATTCAATTGATTTTCATATTTCGAATGAATTTCACTATTGTTGTCTTCATTAATTAAACAATAATAATTTTACCCTAAATATTTTTCGAATTTGGGGTTATTTTTGCAAGGAAAATACCTATACAATTTTTAATTAAATGAAAACAAAATACTTCGTGACCACCACCTACATAATCACAATTATCTACATGTTTCAAAACCAAAGGTTTCATCGTCGGAATAATATAAACATGAATAAAAATAACACAAGACAAAACAAATACATTATTTTTAAACACGAAACGTGAACAGAAAATCCATAGTAGTGTGATCTATACCGCTTTGAAATTAAACCGTCATCGCTGATTTGCATAAGATCTTTCATCTCCCATGCCTTAGACAAGTCAATGTAATGTTTTTTTCATTACATGACCTAAAAATAATATCTGCATTTTAAAAAAATGTATCAATTCCACTGGAATATGGAATAATAACACTTAATTCGAGCAAACGTGCACGCCTTCAAGACACTTATATCTGTGTATCTCTCCAGTGTTAATAAAACAATACGTGCTGTACAGAATTCCATAAATATTTATTTACCGAAAAATAACAAATATGGGCTTTTAATATTAAACCTCAAATCGTTATAACAACATACGAACAACGACAGCGTAAACAATAGATAATTCGTAATCTTTTCTAAGAAAAAAAATATTTATATCCGACGTAAACATTTACCAGGGGTGAGTTTTTAAAAGGTAAACCAAACAGCACACGGGTAACAAGTAACAAGGATACAGAGTGTTATTATTATTTAACCCTGTCCTAGATGTAAAGGTGCTACGTTAAGTCCCTCAAGTAAAAAGAGAACCTACTTTGTCTTTGCCCTTACTTGCTTACAAGTTATGCCAGAAAGACAACTAACATTTATGAGTGAACGTGACTGTTTAACTCTCCCTTGTTATTTTTCTTCTTTCGTTCATTCTCGTCTTGCCTCTTCTCTTGTTATGCTTTTTTATGTAAAACTTTCGTGAAACCACACAATTTACAGAGTATGTGGGAGTTAAATGAAGAGATCTTAGTTAGTCGGTAAACTATCACGATTTACGAAGCCTTGAATAATTTGTATAATTTTTTGGGTTTTCTTTCAGTTCAACTAGACCGGTAAGGTATGAAACAAAATTGTTTACTTTATATAACGATTTTAGTGTTATCGATATTCTACAGTTGAAAAAACAATTTAGATTTATGTAATAACTAGCAGATACCTGGCATGCATTAAAATGCAACTTAAATAAGGAAAATGATTCTCCCTGCGTGTAATCTTTCCAACCGTTTCCCTTCCGTCTCCTCTTCCCCTACAGCGTCTCCTTCACCTCCCGCGTTCCCCTTTCACTTTCCCGCGATCCCCCTCCCAACTCCCGCTGAGTCCTTCTCCTTCTAGCGAACTTCCCTCCTTCGCACATTTCCCTACCACCTTCTCCGCCTTTCCCCCTCCCTCAGCCCAACTCTGGCGAACCCTTTACCTTTTTTCCCCTCCACCCCTCCCGGATTCCCATCCCCTTGCCGTCTTTTTCTAATAACTCGCTTATGACCTATCAAATATTTATTATCAGCAATAATTATTAGCCTGAAACACTCATCCATATTGAAAAAACCTACCTAGAAAAGATACATGTCGCCGACGGGACTCTAACCTTTGATTGCCGGTCAAGAGCTCTACCATTAAGCTACGGCGGCTTACCTCATACCCGCCAAATGATTCAATATATACCTAGTGTTTTACCCACATTTTTTTCACCTGCAAACAATTAACTTTATTTTTATATAAGAAAGGCAAGTAAGTGCTAACTCTCCCGCTAGATGGCGTCGAGACATATTATGTCTACATTTTTTGGTGAAATAATTTAACTCGTCAAATATTGATTATTTTGAATTGATGTCTAATGTTTAAGACAAGATTTTTTATGCATCGCACAAAGGGTAACAATTATTTTAAGCAAAAATTATTAGCCGGAAACACTCATCCACATTCAATAAACCTTCCGAGAAAAGATACATGATAAAGCAGTTTTTATAGGCCTTATTTTTTTCTAGGTTTATCTAAAAAAAATTCTATCAAAAACTATCCCAAAAAATTTAATTTCAGAAGTTGGATTAAGTATTGAACAATGAACATGCTTGATTGCAATTTGTGCTGTTACTTTTAAATGGATTCTAATTATATTTATTTAACGTAAAAATAAATTCCGTGAGGTCTTTTTACTGGCTAATAAACTATTAATGGTTGGATGAAGAAGCTTGCGGTTATTACTTCTGCCCTTATTAACCTTATTTCATTAAAAAACATGTGGCGAAGTATCGCATTTAATGTAGGTAGTTTCATTCAGTGGGGTAAACCAACATTTAAAATGTATTTTCAGAATTGGTACCTTATAAACTAAGAGTATGGATATTAGAGAGACGGCATGTGAAATGTGACTGCGCGCTCCGAGAGTGCCTTTTCGAGAATTTCACCCTCACGGCTAATCATAGGACGGATTCAAAGTCTGTCCGTCACCCCTGGAAACATTAAAAAAAATATCTTTATAAATTGAATTGTCAGTTACATGATTTGTAGATTTCTTTGACCACCATGCTTGGACTCCAGATCACTACCCACCCTCATTTTTTATTTTTATTTTTTATTTAATTTTTTTAAAAAGAAAGACAAACATTCCCGGCTTACGAATAACCCAACAACATTTGAAAATCTCCTACTACCACCACACTAAGCGGAAGATGTTGCTTGTGTTGTGGTGGAGGACTTAGCCAGCCGAGGAATCGAACACGGAACGCCTGGGTGGGACCCAAACGAGATGCCCACTGAACCACTGACCGGTCAAGTTTATTCCCAGAACTTCCTCTCGTTCCTTTTCCTAAAAAGACCCCCCAATCAGCATCCCCAAATATTATTTTTTTAGGTAATAAGCGGTAGTTGTTGAATGAAACATTAGTATATATTGAATCATTTGGCGGGTAAGAGGAAACCCGCCGTAGCTCAGTGCATTAAGAGCACCTGACCGGACATCAGAAGGGCGTGGGTTCGAGTCCAGTCGGCGGCATGAACCTTTTCTCGGAAGATTGTTTCAATGTGGATGAGTTTTTCAGGCTAATAATTATTGTTTATAATAATTGATCCCCAAAGATGACATGGCCTCCAGTGCGGAGCTAATGTAAAAAAATATCGGATGATTTCTTAGTTTCACTGTTTTTGGATGGAACTGTATGTAAATGCAGCTAATTTCAGAGTGGAAGACATATTTATTACCACTCTTATGAGATACCGCTTTTCTGAATAGTGTTACGCTATTTTAAATTATTATATCCACGTAACGTGACTACACTCAAAAGAATGAATACTTACTCCTTTCAATATTTCCAAAAGTATCACAGCATTCCTCAAATTGGGAATGCCTTAGTTCCGAGTACAATACGAAAAGACATCATACTCAGATTAATATATCTTCTAAATATCCATGAGAATTTCTTTAAGGCTTTATTACAATGTTTTTCATATTAAATTGATAGCATAATGGTATTAAAAATAGCGGTAGTTTTGAAGCCATAGATACTTCCGAGCTCTTTCTTCATCCAGAACATTTCCTGACCGAAACGAATCACGGAAAACAACCGTATTTCACGTAAATAATCATGCCAGCCTCTCTCGCCTCGCGGGGGAGGTGGTATTCAGGGAAATGTAGCCACCAACCACGAGATGCTAATTATATGCAAATCCTGGAGAAAGATACTGAGATACTGCCTGGGGAGGCTGCGCGGCGAGGAGCTTCTCACTGAAGATAGAGTAGCTAAGTAGTGGAAAGTGGAGGTGTGGTGAAAGGTATCGCGGTTGCCTACGAGTTTCTCAGGAAGAGAATAAAGCGAGATCTACCGAGGACACGTACGGACTGCTGGTATTTAGGAAATACTCAAAATATTTTGTATTACATACTGTGTGTACAATTTTATACAAGGAAAATGTTCATAATTTACTGAGACATAAGAAACCACTTTTTTTTTAATCAGCTGCAAACAGGAGGCCTTAACCACTCGAGCGCTTTTTGCCACATTATGACACTATTTCCAAAACCTCGGATTGCTTTGTTGCCAAAATGTGGCAAATTTTCAATTTTTTATTAAAACTACTATATTATAATATATTGTTCATTCAAAATATAACAAAATAAATATTCTCTAGATTCTTAAAAAGTTTTAAGGTTAAAGATTGAATTATATTTTTTTTATAAATCCTACAAATATGTGATAATAGACCAATTTTATGTCTCCATATTCAAATTCGGAGATATGATTTTTTTAATGTGGGCGGAAAAATTTCCTTTAGCAATCCGAGAAAAAATATTCTAATTGGTCTGTCGCTCCAGTGGTTAAGGAAAAAATATATCTTTGGACCTATGTTATCTTTGAGGTTACTGTCTGGTCTTTTTATAAAAAGCGAGGAGAGGAAGTTCTGGGAAGGAAAAAAGTATGAAGGATTACCAGGAATCTGAGGGTCAATGTGTCCAGGAGTGACGGACGAATAAATCAATCCCTTCCACTGCGTTGCAATGCGATTGTTCGAAAGATCCCCACTGAAGAGATCAAAAGATTTCATCAGAGTTTATAGGTGGGTAAATACATCTACCGCCAAAATCCAGACAAACCTCACCCCATGAGCCCGGGTACTCCTTCTGACTCACCAAACGTAGCGAATCACTTGGGGCGACAAATTGCAGGGGTGTTGGTTATCCAATAAATGGTATCCGGGGCGGCGGTACCCATACCCGCCTCCCAAATTGAATAATTATTGCTTACTTTTTTTAATGCAATTTGTAATAGATTTGATAACGAAGTGTTGATAAGTTTTTGTAGGTATGAAGAATTCAATTGTATTGCAATGCTTTACATAAATTGTAAAAAATCAAAATGAAATGAAAAAAGGAAGGCTTGATTGAGGTTAAAATATCGCTGGGAGAATTTCAACAAAATATTGCTAAAGGATTTCTGTAGTGCATATTTAATTTTCGAAACGTAAATGTAACTCCTACTTTTTCAAGATCCTTTTTTTTCAAAATTTATATTTATTTTCATCAATAGGTTTTAGTAGGTGGGGAGAAGAACAATAGACAGACAGCAAAAACAAATTTAAACTTGTTTTAGTCAAAACATTGTTTCCATTGTGTTAATTTTAACAATCCCGCTGAATCTTCCCCAAAGAGCTGACTGACCATTTCCCTTTTCAACGCGTAGTTATCAAATAATAAAAGTGTCATTTTTACGCAGGCGATTTAAAAAATTAAGGTAATCTCCGGTATAACGGGCGTTTCCGTCGAATTATGCATCGTGGCGCCAAAACAAACAGGTAACGGAAAAGGCGCGGTAAAATCGGCATTAGGCGACCGGAACTTCCGTTTTTTCCACGTGGCTGGGGCTAAGCCATGGATTTGGGTCACGAATTATACTGCCTAATTAGGATTTTATTGCTGGTGAATTAATACATACTTAATGTCATCAAGGTAATCGAAACTAAATCTCACATTAATTTAAAAATAACCCTATTGTCCTGTACAGACCCATGTCACCTTCTTCATCAGCAAAGTTCCCCGGGAGGAATTTATCCTATTTCTCGGGTTGTCTCTATCAAATCCGTTCTCGTCACATCATTTTTCGCCAGAAATTTCGCCATTCTTCTCAGACAGGACTTTTAAATTTTCTCCAAGAGTAACATAATAATTATTTATTTTATTTCGGAATGTGGGGTGTTTAGTGCGATCTCACGTATGACATCAAGTATAAGCATACAGATGAGAAAATTTAAGCAATCTGATAGAGTGTATCGAACAAAAACAAGACTTTAATGGTCTGTAGCATTAATCGGGACATGTTAAGTGAACGAACGAAGAAAGAAGTGTAAGGAGAATAAATTACGCAAATAAGAGGTAGAAGAAGTCTGAGGAACGCATGGGACGCCTGAGGTAGACATGGAACGATTCAGTGAACCTGATACTTGTGTCGAGCCATGTCAAGAGTAAGAATAATAGAAGAGTATTAATTAATGAAAGTAAATAATGCAAGGAATGTGCGTCAAGACCGAGTTTTATTTTTTTTATTTTATTATTTATTTAATATTTATAATTTTTTTTACAATAAATACACAATTTTTACATTTTATACAGTGTTAAAATAGTAGATAAGAATATCTTTTCCTCACTATAAAGAGACGAGGCTCTTGTGTTTGGTGTAGGAATTTTAGTTCAATTATATAATATCATGTGTGAATGTAAATAATACAATATGGCAAAAACAAGGGATAATTAAGAAAATGCAAGATTTATCAATAAAGGATTTGAAAGAAATAATAATAATAGTGAGATATGGGCTCTTAGAGTAGTTTTAGGTATTTTTTTAATTTTTGCTGAAATTCCTGAATATTTTCGATAACTTTCAGATATAATGGTAAGTTGTTCTGTGGTATGTCTTCTCTCCCTACCCCTGCGAGGAAATGACGTGATGGTTAGTTAGTTAGTTTGCATTAGTCGAGATTGTGGGGGCCAATAACTTTCTCAGGTATTTTTCGATGCCAGATTCTGGTTTCCGGCGGAAATCTATAATGAGGTAATCTACCAATGGTGAATTTTTACCCAAGTACTTGTTATAAGTAAAAAATAGAATAATATTTTTCATTAATTCCTAGCCACGCCCCCATCCCTACCACAACACTTACTAATAAATTGTACCCTCCCAGTCTTTTATGATTGTCAAATCATTTTATATTTGCCCTGAGGAAGGAACGGTTGTTCCGAAACCGGTCGGCATTAATTAAATAAATCAGTGGTTTTAACAAAATTATATTGCTTCACTTATATTTATATTTTAATCTTTATATGTAATACTTTCTTTTTATTTGTAATTCTAACAATATATTTACCTCTTTGCACCTTTTTGGTTATTTTTTTTTAAAGATAATGAATATCAACTTTTGAATTGATTTAATTGTTTTCTCACTGATTAAAAGATATAATAAAATGGGTTTTAGAGAAATGACATTGCAATAACACTATCAACAAACAATTTTCACTCAAACGTCAAAATCTAGTATCGGTACATATTATGTAAGTCAAGGACGACGTCAAAATCTTGGATAAGTGTATATATTATGACAGTCAGACAAGGGTTTTAGAGTGAAAGACAGTGCGGCCGGAGAATTTATTTCAAGATGGTAGCTAAAAACATATAGCGTAAGCATTTACGCAGTGATTTCAACGTTGGAAATGGATTTTACTTACAGAAACAAAAATACTGCAACTTTACTTACCAACAGCGATAAAATAGCAATAACGTCATAACTATATTTTACCATATTTTTTACGAAGAACGAGTAGTTGTATTAAATTTTGTGCATTTTAAAAAGTAAGAATTTCGATACTTGATAACTTCCGATGCAGTTTCTGATCATTACTGTGGTTTTACTTAATGCGGGACGGCGATACTAAAGATTTTATTTTTTAATTTCCATTTTTCAGTTAAATTTTCTATCGTCATAATGTCAATTACTATCTATTAAATGGCAGTGTGCATCACCCGTGAGATCGCAACCACTTTCAAAAAAAACAATTTTTGAAGCGATTGTGTCCCTTATGTATAAAGAAATTGTATCAAGCAAAGGTCAGAAACACTTGTTCTCTTTATCTATAATGAACTTGGCGTCACTTTATTAGCCGTTTACATAAACTCCCTATTTAATCATTGTTTTTTTTTATTATATAAATTCATTATGAAAAGCATAGATTAGAGGTATGTATTATCAGAAAGATCGTTTTATCTACACTATTTCCAGAGTGGAAGATACTCTTGGTATCGCCCTGGTGTAAGACCACCATTCAGAATTGAAACATGCTTGAAATGGCTTTAGCCGTGTTTAGTGACTAGATCTGAATAGCCAGGTACTTCCCCACCTTCCTCTTCCTCGTCTCCTTCCCTTTCCCACTTACCTTCAGCCTCATAACATACCCAATTGGGGATGCCATAGCCTCACTGGCTCCAGCCGGGGGTAGTTGGGACTCTTGTGAGGTATTCAATATAAAAAATAATAAAAAATGTAATTTTTGTAATATTTCACAAAAGAAATTTCGTAAATATTGGGCTCGTAAGAAATGTAATTTTTTTTACGTCGTAATAAATAATTATATTTTTAGCATTATTTTATTTCAATTATTTTTTTTTCAATTATGTCTGGTTCTCCAGACAGCGGTGGCTAATTTTGAATCATTGTCTGTGTTTAAAGAGAGGTAACGAAAGTTAGCTTTATTTGTACGACGCTTTTGCGACTCGTTTTAATCGCTTTGCAGGAAATTATGTATTTGCCTCTCTGTTTCCTCCTTCATGCAATATGGGTTTATTAAGGACCCAAGTTCACTAATCGAAAGGACAATTTATACAGCATCCCCAAAGTGGACAATCGTATAATGTATCGTGGAGTTAATGTTAAAAATTGTTTCTTGAACAGAAAATTAATTTTGTAGCTGGTTTAGGGCCTTAAAGTTAAATGGTATTATTAATAAAATCAGCAACATTAGTAGCTTTCTTTCAAATAGCTTATAATAATATTATAGCACTCATGTTGTCTGATTTAGGACTATTTTTGAATGCAATATTTTTCATTTCTGATTTTTCGAATGAATTAATTTCGATTTGAAAATTAACCTATTTCCCGACATCCATCCGATCAAGCGGAAACTTAGCTGATTAAACATTTCACCAACATAGAAAAAGTCAGGCGGGCTAGAGCAGATAGAGAACTGCTCACAATAGTAAAAGTCTGGAAAATTTCATTTCTGGGTCATATACTTCGAGGGGAAAAATATCACTTCCTCCAATTAATATTAAAAGGCAAGATAGAGGGTCGCTGAGGGCCTGGTAGGAGACAAATGTATTCGCTGCGAAATGAACGAGAGTGGATTGGTATTAGATTTGCGGGGGAGCATTTCCGGGCAGCGCAAGATAGATAAATATTCACCCGAGTGATCGCCAACGTCGGGGAGACCAGGGGTGCTAGCATAGACCATCTACAACGATCGGTAGGATAACTATCGGTAACTTCTCATTGTTTCCTAGGACAGCTGCACATCGCTAAAGTACAAACAACAGTTGATGTCGAATATGTTAAGGACACTTAGTCATTGTGAACTGTCACTTATTCGTTGGCGATCTGTAGTCATGCTAGGGAACGATGAGAAGTTACCGATAGTTATCCTATCAATCGTTATAGAGCGAGCGTGCTATGGCCTCTGGTGTGCTAGCACGGTCGCACGATATGAAGTTACCGACCGATTGTCGGTAACTTCTCATCGTTCTCTAGGACAGCTGCAGATCTCAAACGTACAAACGACAGTTGATATCAAATATATTAAGAACACTTAGTCATTGTGAACTATCACCTATTCGTTTGCGATCTGCAGTTATCGTACGGAACGATGAGAAGTTACCGATAGTTATCCTACCGATCGTAATAGAGCAAGCGTGCTAGGGCCTCTGATAAGGCACGTGAAGAAGAGGAATGACTTGGCATTCTACCATGCAATGGCACTCACGGATACATAAGAATTTCCCCGAGATTGGCTACTAACCGACCTAAGAAATTTCCGACCTAAACGACCTAAGAATTGAAAACAGAAATAGGAATGTAGAAAAAGAAATAGGTACATTAAAAAAAAAATTATAAAGGGTTGATATTTTATGATATGATTTTATACTATTCTTCTTTCTACGGGCTCTTCTTGTCTTTGCTCTCTTCAATACTCCGTCTTCTAGTGCGGTGGATGGATATATAATATATAAGATTGCAGAAGCACAGAGTAAAGGGTGTTTGCGCATTTAATGCACTAAAAGCTTACATAATGCTGCACTCAGGTCGCGGATTCTGCTGCAACACAATAACCACTTTGGTCCCATGCAGAAACCACATCTTTATACATCGTCTTGAATTCATTTTGCCATAAGAGTGCATAAATAATTATAAAATGTGTGGAACAAAATATTATAAAAAACAAATAGTCAATCAAAAATTGGAACCTCATGAAATAAATCATTATGCCCTAGCTGGTTGCTTACGGTTCTATGTGCATAGGTATGCTCAAAAATTGTAAGTTAAAACCCTGACTAAACAAAGTAACGAAATGGTCCTTGCCTTGCTTTCTAATATTCACACAATATAACATTTGTTCCCGAAAATTACCTTACAAATTAAATTCTACCTTCGTTTCTGAATTGTGTCGAAAACACATTTTGATTTACATCAACCACCGCCAACCGAGAAAACAACTCGAAGGAGCACCGAACAAAATAACACACGACTGCCTAAACATTAATTACATCGAAATATTTATTAATTACATTCTTGTTTATGTCATTAACTTTGGTAAGCACCTTAAAACATCAAGTGCGATGCGAACATTAACGCGATGGCTTAAACTTATTTTATAAAACCGTTTTAACGTTGGGCGTTAGTTGAATTATTTGGTCTATTTATCAACGTATTCCTGGCAAATTTCTATATTTCATTTGTGATGACGTCTCGAGATAGCTTAAAATTCCTCAAATGGATTCAAATATAGATCATAAAATAAACTACAAAAGGCATTGACATATAAATACATATTTATTGTAGTCTTTCTTGACGTGAGTAGGTTTGGAATTATCCTATAAGCTGTCAGGTTATTAGTTATTATGAATGAATTAATGGAAGATGTTTTTTGCTACTGTGAAAATAGAAAAAAAAATTTTAAAAAAAAGTTAAATGTGTTTGTTAAAAACGTGGGTGGGTAAATTTACGGAATATACAATTTGATAAATAAATGTTTGAATTCGATAGGGTTTTGATCAAACTACTTGAAAATAAACCTAAATTTGATGGGATGAATTCATAAGTCCGTCACTTTTGGACCCACTGATCCTGATATTCTTACCCACCCCTCATAATTTTCCTTCCCAGCTCATCTCCTTCCTTTCCTTTAAAACACCCTCCACACAGCATCCCCAATGATGACATAGGCCACGAAGAAAATTATTCTTCAAGATCTGTTGTGTGAAGCTATTGTAAAAATAAATTGTTCATTGTCTTTTTTGGTATGTTTTCAGAATTCCGCACGTGGGGATAAGGAAGAAAATAAGATGAGGTTGGTTGAGAAATACCTTACTATTCAGGTCTGGTCACAACATGGCTAAAGCCATGTCAAGCAACGTTCCTATTCAGAATAATGGTCTTTCACGGGGGCGTTATTGAGAGTACCTTACATTCATGTAAAAGTAAAAAACACGATGTACAAAGAAGCAGGCAATATAAAATGATTTGCAAAGATTTTCAAACAAAAGTCATCAAATTCGAAGTCATTCATTCATATTAAAGTAATTATTATATTCTACGCAATTCCACATTAACAACACAGTGAAAATTGAGAAGTTTTTTAATAACGTAACTAAATGCTGATGGAACACATCGCTTTTTTCCTTCGTCACTTTGCTCCAAACGCGCACTCAGTTTCGCACAGAATCCTACATTTTGCATCTCTATATATATGCATTGTCATCGAAGGACGTAACTTGTGTACATACTGTTCCTTTTTTAAGCATATGTCAATTTTCAGTTATTACATTCGCACTACTCGGAAAACTTTTTTTTTGCACATTACGAAATTGGTAAATTGGAAGAAACACACTAAAATTTGACAAAAAGCCCATCTTTATTCAATAATCTATATTATTTATTTGTCCAGTTCTGCAGAGTTATAAAAAAATAACCATTTATCAATCTTTATTATTTTACATTACCGGAGGTTCCTGTTGTTTTCGATAAAGACAAATACATTTCAGCGGAAAGCCTTACTTTAGATCACTTTATATATCTTTGTGCACACATCTTACATTATCATATTATTTAATTTCCTTTTACAATTTAGCAATGTTTATATATGTTAGTCCACAATGTGTTTGAATATAATATGCACGTACGATACTAACATTACACGACACGGGTATATTCTGTCACATACTTAGCGGTTAATAAATGTGGAACGCTGTAATTAATTTCCTTAATTATTTGCATAAATCGTTATGTTAAAGCATCTCACTCTGAGGAATTTAGTTCGTTATTTCTATTTACACAATTTTCTAAAATTATTTAATATTATGTTGGCTAACATTCACGTTAGTAAAAGGCAAACAGGAAAAGGTATTTTTAGAAACAACAAGCCGCATTGATAGAAACAGGTAAAGATTCAGGTATTCAAACATTATGATGCAATGAGTTCAAAACCAAATATCAAACCAAAAAAATGGTATTTATTTATTTAGGTACTTATCACACAAAAAATTTAATTTTATAAGTTTACGAAATGTTTGAGAGTACTAGTAGTAGTAGAGATATAATATCACGGTTGAATAACCACACATCAGAATCATAATAGCTTTATATGTATTTTAAGAGCGATTGACCAGCGGCTGAGAATAAAAGTTTAAAAATGCTTGCAACTCTATGTTTCCGATTTTTTAAATTAAAAAATTAATATCAATTTATTTCATTTAAAACTTGATTTAATATATACCTACATTCAAATACCTACAATCAAAATGCACGATGATAAATTATTAAATATCGTGCACTTCTTGCAAGTATTTTTTGATTATAAGTATTTATAATTTTTCAATAATGTCATGATCATAATTTTGACAAAAACCACGGACTTAAAATATAACAAACGGGTTACATCACATCACAGATAAATAATTTAGAGATTTTAGAAATTAGAAAAAATGTAAATAATAAAGCAGACATAATAAATAAGCAACAATTTTTTATAAACCCTCTTTTGAACCTTTTCCCAATTAACCGGTCTTTGCCTGCTAATGACTTCGAAATTCCTAATTGTAATAAACTTCCCCCACCCTTACCCCTTCCCCTTCCTTCTAGCCTTTCCTCCCATATGCGATCTTTATTTAATTTTTATGTTTAGTATATCTACATGTGATCCTGATGATGTGAACATCGTTCATGAAACATGTAGATTGTGTTTTAATAAAAGTGATGTAAACAAAGTTATTTGGCTTGGCATTAAAATAAATAATGACATCACAAAGTGAAAACTTTTCCGAAGAAGTTTTTTTCAAAAAATTAATACATTAACATTATTGTAATTGCCTATTAATTTTCTCCCATGTTACTAACCTTAGTAAAAAATTGTTCAGTCTACCAAAAGAAGTAACCCTGATTAAACAATTCAGAGTGAAATTTATTTTACACAACTTTACCCGGCAAGACCGTAATTCATTTAATCTTCAAAGTTTTCCATTTTAATTGATCAGATCTTCGAGGTATTCCCAAACTTTACCCAACTTTCTCCCGTTGTTCTCCGACATGTGTAATTTTCTAATAAACAATAAAAAAATGATTAATTTCGGCATTCCAATAGATAAATAATGCCTATTTCTTCTCGAATGGTTTAGAAATCTGTTATTTTCTCTTAAAATGAATTAGTATTTGTACTTCACAAAGGCTGATGTTAGTTGGTATGGGTGTGTTCGTTGTTTGGTGTCTCTGGAACTTGTTCGCGTACAATTCCCGAACACACGTCGGAGTTTTCAATTATTTCTCGCGCGTAACTGTCACGAGCACACTTGCTGCTATTGCCGAATAGTGTTGGCGCTGTTTAATGTGTTCACTGGATTATAGAGTCAGTATTTTTATTTGCTCAACTTTTGCGGGTAACCGTGGATCGTGGATGGAAGTTTACAGTGTTGATCTGCGTGCCCAAAAATTATTTTCCCCGGATATTTTCGTTGGGACACAATGAGACGAGAAAACATAAATTTTCATTTCAAAGAGTTTGACCCAATTGTAAAGTGAATAATTTCAAGCAGTAAGATTAATTCTTTAAACTATATTAATCAAACCCAACCGACACAGGGTTAATTTCTTAAAAATAACTTCGTAATCTGCTTTTATTAGTCTTTTTACATTAGCTCCACACAGGAGGCCCTGAGGAAAACATTTGTCATCTTTGGGGATTCTGTGTGGAAGGTATTTTTAGGGAAAGGAATGAGAAAGAGTTCTGGGAAAGAAAAATATGAGGGATGGATAGGAATCTTAAGGTCGGTGTGTCTAGGAGAGACGGACGTATGAATCCATCCCTCCCATTACAGTTGGCAATGGGTAATAAAAGTCCTGATTGAGAGACAAAGAGGTCTCCCTTAACTAGTCTCTTCAATCCGCCACGCATTAGGCGAGCAAACACACATGCCGCCAAGACAAAACTCACCCCATGAACCCAGGCACACCTGCTAAGTCACAAAACACAGCGAACCGTTTGGGGTGACCTATGGTAGGGGTGTCGGTTATCCGGTACGGCGTGGTTGTGGTGGTACCCATATCTGCCACCCAAGTAAAAAGAATTAAAGGAATTAATTTGAAAGATAAAAAAAACCTTAGCCCAAAAAATTCAAACACGGAATTATTAGAAAATGCTTATTAGAAAGTATTAGAAAATTATTAAAAAAAAATTCTGAAAATGTTCGTAACCTTTGACGTTTAAAATCATTAACATGGAAATGAAGAATAAATCACATTTTAAGTAACAACTTAGATTTTAGATTCTAGACCATTTTTTAAAATTTGAATCGCTTAATCTGTTCAAAAACAGTCGGAAGAAACGTGATTTCATTAACCGGCACCTACTGTATTCAATTAGACACGTCAAAGTAAAGCGACACCTTATCTCTCCCGTTTTACCCGAAATTCCCAGATAAATTGCTTATTTAAATTCAAATTATCTGAAACGTGGAAAGCTTTTAAAAGTCCCCTAAGAATATAAATGAATGGCTCCGTATTTGACAACTGTTTCTACCGAGTAAATTATATGCAAAGCAAAACTCTTAAAAGTTTCTTATGTTTCCCATCTTCTATTCTTGAATTCCCGCCCGACCGCCGCCATTTTCTTTCTGGAACTTTCCGGTAACACGAAAGCGCGGGAATTATCGGGAAAGGGAACTGAAATCTGGAAATATTATTTAAAACCTGTTACATAAGTTATTCTGTTGCACGTTTAATCATGACACCTTTGTTTAATGAGAAACGTATTACCTACGACCTGCCGTACCTGCATACGCGTCTATCAAAATTAATTTAATTCCTGTTATACACAATGTTCTATGGAAGTCGTGTAACGGTCTCGTCATCAAAGCAAGAGCATTTTAAGTTAATTTTAATAAAGTGCTAATTCTACAGTAAATTCAACACTCTGCTATTTATAATGTATTTAAAAGAAACGGCTACGCGGCCGTTTTCATAAAAAAACGTAGTTTTGGATTTGAGGCCAATATACCCTTCCAATCCGACATTCGCGGGTTCGAACCCGGCGTGCGCAAATAAAATTTATTTGATTAATTTGTGTTATTCCACAATTAATTCATTTAAAATATAACATACTCTAATATTAATAATAGGCTCACTGGATCCAGACGGGAGCAGTTGGGACTCTTATGAGGTATTCACTATAAAAATATTAAAAAAAAATTATGTTGGTTTGTACCATGACCGTATTTAATGTTGGTTTATACTACATCCATACTCTGGGCGGAGATAGACCAAACCCACAGTAATTTCATCCTATGGCAAATCAAACAATAATAATTTAACATTCACGGACATAAGGTTTAATAAATAATAAGAAAATAAAAAATATTAAAAACTCTTCAAAATAAATTAGAAAATTATGTATTGTTTTATGAATAAATAAAATGTATGGAGTAATCAAACATTAGTTTTTTTTACAAACACGTACATAAGGTTTTAATAAAATATAGTAAAACAATAGTATTGGCCAATGGACATGGTCCAATCCTCATTTTTTTGTATGGAGATAGAACAAAAAGTGATTTTCAAAATGCAAGTGTTCGCTGAAAATTTATTTTATTGTGTATGTATAAAGTAGTTAAAAATGTGATTAATATTACTACATTCACAGTTAAAAAAAAAAAAAAAAAATGGACATAGTACAAGCCAACCCTCAACAAGCGTTAGCCAGAAATAATTAAAATTGCTTTTCCTATTCGGTAATTCGCTATAATTCCCCATTCCTATATTCAATAATAATTTGTTTTGTTTCTCGGTACGTTATCAAAATGTTAATTTCCTTACAGACCTAAAATTAATGGTTAAATCTGCCTACGGGGCTTCCAGCTGACGTAGGCAGTCAAACGCATTCAATTGTTCGTTACTCTGTCAAATGTCAGCTCGATGCTGAGAACGACGACAGCATTATATTATATGCCATGTGCAAACGATAATAAATAATTTTTGTAATTGAAGCCCTAGAAAATTATAAAGCAGAAATTATAAATTAGGCGTATTGAAACAAAAGAACTAAAAATATTTTTTGCGTATTACTCAAAATTATAATAATTGAAGATTGGCGTTTTTGTTTCAATTCGCCATAAATGTTTGTGTGAAGTAATACAATCTGCCATCATAAGCAAAGTGCCAGTTGAAAATTTTCAAAAGTCACATCCTGATATACGAGACTTTTCATATGTATCAACCTATTATAGAAAAAAATACTATTAAAAATTTCCAGCTTATGTTTTTGAATTTTCTAAGTGAGCGTAAGGGGTCCGACAGGCACAGCTATAAAAGCTCAAGCGTTATTTGGCTTGGCCTTCTTCAGCATATCGCTCGTCATACATTCCCATTGGGAATGTACGGCAACCGAAATGCCGAAATACGCCAAACCAAATAACGCTTGAGCTTTTATAGCTGTGTCTGCTGGCCCCATCAATGTTTTCCGCGCGCATCGTCAGTTTCATTGAAATAAAGTGTTGAAAATAACAAATCAACGAATTTTCAATCAACGATCAATTCTTGATACTGATCTTATTAATCTGATAAAGTAATTGTAATATATAGGAATATTGTTTTTATAGGATTCCATTCTCTACGTCTATTATCTTTGCAACGCTCGGGTCACATGGTGTCGGAATAGACAAAAGAGGCAAGTCATTCCGTTTTCAAGAGCTCTTCAGATAAAATCTATCTATCTGACATATTATGTCCTTTTAAATTTGTTCTTGTATCGAAAGCAATAAACATCACTGAGATATTCAAGCACCAAAGTATTTCAATCTAAGTATATAAGTACTAAAAAAAGGGTCCAGTACTTAAATAAGAAAGACAATACCAGCTCTGTAAAAGGATACAGAGCAACAGACACTCTAAAATAATGAATAGTGAAATAATTAACTTCTAACACCAAGCGAACTTATCTTATAAATTCTCCATTTAATTTTATTTAAAACTAGGTTTCTAATGGTACATCGAGACCAACCATTTATTAATTTGACTTTATGTTAATTAAAGGGTCGCTTCAATTAACAAAGCTGGGAATTTATATAATGGAGTTAGGTAAATCAATCCGAGAACCAACACTTATATTACATACTATGTCGAGTTATAAATTCTTCTATCTTTCCACTCGAACAAACAAAACACTATCTCCCAAATGGTATTCAAAATATCACGTACGTTTGATAAAACCATTACATAAATTTTACTAAAAAAATGCTTTATAAAAAGTTATTGAGCTTCAAATTTATCATAAAATCTAACCAAACCTGTGACAAAAAAATCAGGGATTTTCATATAACACTTTTTTTTTATTTGATCATCGAAATTTTAAAACGTACTTGACTACTATCCCACAGATTTTTTTTGTTAATGTGAATGCCGTACAAGAGTCTCAACTGTCCAGTGCGTGTGGGAGCATGGCACCCTCAAATGGGTTTGTTGTGATGCTCAATGGATTGTGAGCAGGAAGCAAATAGGGAATATGAGGAATAGCTTGGCTTTTCAGAACAGTCACCAAACATGGATAAATTCATAGCAAGCAACGAATGATGGTCTTTCACCAGGGATTCGGAATGCGGGTGCGGGTACCGTTGCCCCAGGAACCATTTATTGAATTACTGACACCTCTGCTATGGATCACCTAATCAGTTTGCTTCGTTTGGTGATTTAGTAGGGGTGGCCGGGTTCATGGGGTAGGGTTTGTTGGATCTAACGGTAGATACGTTGCCCAACAAATATAACAGAATGCGATTGATGACTTGAGAGAGAGAGTGAGTCACAGAGAAGGTGTAAATATACACGGGCAAAAGGTGGATATGATGTGGTTTGCTGACGATATTGCTATGGTTGCTGGAAGCGAAGAAGAACTGTATGAGGCCTTAACAACCCTGCAAAGCATTCTTCAAAACAACTACAACATGAAGATAAATACAGACAAAACAAAACTGCTGACAGTAGGCCGAACGCAACATCAGATGAGAGTAGAGATGTCAGGAGTTCCACTAAAGAACACCAACGAGTTTTTTTACCTCGGGAGCAAAATAACATGGGACGGTTGGTCTAAGAGTGAGGTCGACAGCGGAAACTATACACCAGGCTAGGTTTGCATTCAATAAAAGGTCGAAAATAATAGAATCGAATAATATAGACCTAAAACTGAGAATACTCTTATGTATGGAGTATCTTGATGTACGGCTGCGAAACATGGTGCCTATCCCAAAGAGATAAACGGAGACTAAAGGGCTTTTGAGATGTGGTCCTATAGAAGACTATTAGGAATTTCCTGGAGAGACCACATTACAAATGAGGAGGTTCTCCAAAGAATCGAAGGAGGAAAGCACCTGCTCAGGACCTTATCCGAAAGGCGTGCCAGATGGATCGGCCATATAATACGACAAGAAGGCCTCTTGCAGCCATGAGGGAGGGTATGACCGAGAAGACAAACTCTAGGGGACGCCCACGCCGAGAGTACCTGGAGGACCTGCTGGTGGACATGCGCTGCTCATCATATGCAGACTTCAAAAGAGCCGCACAAGACAGGGAATAATGGAAGAGAAGAATAGAGGAAATTGCTGCAAACCAATCCCAGGATTGAAACCAGAGACAGAGATAAACATTGGTTTTAGAACAAATATTTAATAAATACATATTTTGCGTATTTAGAGGTGTGACTTTTGACCTATTTAGATCAACAATAATATTATATATTCGCAGTAGCTTCAACCAATGTGTTAGTTGTATATATTTTCCACGTCCGTACACAATTTCTAAAGCTCTATCGATTTATTGTCAAAACAGATTCGAATTATGCGATTGAAGGGCTAACAGAGGCAAGGTCTTCCGTGAATCAAATCCAATCAACGAAATAAACATCGAACCACGGATATACTATAGAATTTTGAATGAATGGTGTGAAAATATATCTTTATACTAGCTTACCCGCCCACGCCTTGCTGTGGCTAACGAAATACAACGCTTCTAGTGGATGGTTACCTAACTTGGATAACCAAGTGTTGTGTCAATAAATTAACTCACACTGCCATCTGTCAGAAACTTGTAAGTCCTCCATGACGACATAAGCAACATTTTCAGCTTGTTGTGATGGTAGTAGCAGATTTTCAAATATTTTTAGGTTATTTGAAACCCGGGAATGTTTTTCATTCTTTCTAAAAAAATATTTTTTGAGAGGATTTTGAGAGGAAGCAGTTAACATGGGTCTTGAAAAGACCTGTATTTTTGGAGACTATAAACATAGAGTCCGGAGTTGAATTAAAGAATAAAAGGAAGAAACGACTTGTTCTCACATGAAAAATGTCAACGGTTTGCAAATATAATGTTTAGCGCACGTTTGGCGTGTTTTCCGATACGTACCGGTGCCGAAGTGATCGATGGCGCAAGTTTCTTATTAATCTACCGGTAGAAAAGTGATAGCATTCTTGGCTGATGCCTGAGAAAATGAAAAAAAATATGAATCGAATAAATAAATCCGTTATATTATTATGATTAACTTAAGGAAAATACGATTGGAAAGATTATGTTGATTCATCAAACATCCGGTGATTCCAACATTATTTTGAGTAAAATATTACAATGAAATTTTGGTCTCCGGTGACATAAATGTTCATTTTTTATTCATGTTTTCAATTTAAAACAAAAAAATCTTGGGAATTGGACAGGTGGGATCGGGGTGCGGGGTTGGGTGGTTACTCGACAGAGTGACTAGTGATGATATGCGGAAAAAAATGGTTTAGTTTTAAAGATTTCAAAAATATAAAAGAAATTAAAAAATCACAGGAGAGCAAAATTTCTAAGACAAATACTCCAAACGATTTCTGGAATTACTGGTTAAAGTTAATTTTTGCCATTTAAATTAACTTGGGTTAAAAACTCCTGAAACTTGTGAAAGCAAACTTATTGAAATTAATTAGTTATTTCTTCTTAATAACGCTTTACTAGCAAATAACATTGTTAAATCTATTTTTATAACTTTCAGAAATAGGTTTTGTAGTCCCAACAAGCTAGTAATAGTTAGCTCGACTGCTCCGAGCTTTTTTAATAAGTTAGAAGAAAGCAGTTGGATACTAAAAACAAAGAAAGCTTCTTGTGGAACCGGTCCTCTTTTTTAAATAAACAATTTTCACAATGCTAAGTTGTAATGTAATACGATTCTTGAAAATCATTAGGTAAGACTCGGGATATCCAAAGAAAATTGTTACAGTTAAAATATCGTCGCTTCAGTTCGTTTTTATCCAACAGACCAAAACGTAAATCGGAAGAAATGGCGCTTTAATGTTTTTTTAACGATAAAAGCACATAAATTTTGGAGGACGTAAGACAAAGTGCGTTTGAAAACCCCTTAAATAAACTTTTATAATTTTTTTTTAACGATTGTCTTATAAATAAAGGCTTTTTGAAAACAAATGCATACTTAACTCAAGTTCACGAAAAATGGTCTGTTAGACAAAAACGAACTAGAGCGACGATATGTCTGTGTTTTTTTTCTTCTAACATTCATAATTATAACATTAAATTATTCTGAGTTGTATCGCTTACTTATTTGTTACCTTCTTTATCGGTGATAACATTTATTTATTCAATTGAAATTATTTTAACAACACTTAAAAAAAATAGAATAAACAAAAATCCAAAACTAAAAAGATGACAGTCGCTACTGGGAATCGATCCCATGACCTTCACTAAATTAATCATATGATTTTTTATGATCTGAGATCATAATAATTGATATTACTTATTTTTTTTAGATCTCTCAGGTTAATTTTTTAAACTTTTTTTCACCCCAAGAGGTTTACTACGTTTGGTGACTTAGCGGAGTGCTCGGGTTCATATGGTGAGGTTTTTTTTAGATCATGGAGGCAACTGCCTTTATTAGCCTACTGCGTGGCGGGCTGAATCGGGAAAGACTGGTTAAGAACTAACTCTCCAGCCTGACTCTCTCGATTCATCGCTTTGCTCCGCGGTGGGAGAAATGGATTTACACATCTGTCACTCCTAAACATGATTCATGTCCACTCCTCTCCTTCCTTTCCCTAAAAATGCCATCCAAACAGCATACCCAAAGATAACATAGGTCCTGAGGGATTATTTTTCCTCAGGGCTTCCTTTGTGGAGATAACATTATAGATATTGCGTGAAGGATCTTTTTATAATATATGTTAAATATTTTATTAACAAAATACTATTTTGTACCATTATATGTACCATATATGTACATGAAGTTTAAGTAAATTGAAGACAACAAATTTAATATTTAGAAATTTCTGACATAGGACGACGTTAAAAATATGTCTCTCTGGATCTTCCAGGTCAACTCAAGTGATTTCAGCTTATATTTTCATTCATAAAATTACATTAAGACAAGGAAATCTTGGTTTTATCCCAGATATACTTAATATTTAATAAAGAAACATCGAAAAAAATTATGTTGAAATTTCGTGCAAAGCTAAATTATAATGTTGAAATTTCGTTCAAAACCAAATTATAACAGATTGTGAGATTATTCTTTAAGTGTCCTTATTATGTTCGGATAATCTGTAAAGGACACTAAGCTGGATATTATTGAACTAAAGTAATCATATTTCTTCTCTTCCATTGGCAATCAACTATTAAGTAATGTTATTATGTATCCTGCCATGTATATTCTGCGCTTAATGTGCTGTATTGTTTTGGTTCACGGAAAGAAAGTAAACGCTGACCAAACATTGATGAAGTTTTTGGGATTGGGAACTTTCGGTTGTCACTGAGGTGTTTGCATGTGATATTATTGATGTAAATATTTCACTTGCATCATTGGGTACACATTGCACATGAAGAGGTCGAAAGACCTCCATCATCCAGTCTCGCCTCACAGCAGGTGATCAGATGCGTCCATTGCCAAAATCCGAACAAACCACACCCCATGAATCCGGGCACCTCGGCTAAATCACCTATCGTAGCGATGACCTTTGGCATAGGTGTTGGTTATTAAAAAAATGATCCCTGGGGCCTTGATACCCACAGCCGCCTCACCTTATTGTAAACTCATGTGCACGTTTAACATGCAGATAAACAATTTGAACACATAAATTGCCCTTGTCAGAAGTCAACTTGAGTCACAGCACACGTCTTACAGAAAAAAAATGCCTGAAAATACCTAAACAACAAATAAGTATGGAAGCTGAATGCTGGAGTACTATGTACCAGTGATTTTTAATAAGCTCAAGAATAAATTTGCTTTTGAAGAAAATGAAAGTTTAAGCATGAGAATTATAAAGATGTGGCTTATGAACGAGGGATCTATGTATCTGTAAAAAAGACAGTAAACAGGGAAGAAATGGAAAGATATTCTAAATAAGCTTTACTTCTCATATATATTTATGTATTTTTTTTTCTCACCTTAAAATTTTTATTATCATCTGGAAGGCAATGGTTTGCTTACCGTAGAGTATAAATGTATATTATATATGGGGAAACACAAATATCACACTCTTAAACGAAATTCAAATAATTCAGAATAAAGTTATAAAAAAACTTTTTAACTATCGACCAGATACCCCCAATAAAAATAAAAAAAAAGAAACTAACTTAATGAAAATCAGAAAACTGTACGAATACAACATATGCTTATTAATCTACAAAATTATAAATGGCTTTATACACACAAATACTACATTTATGAAAACATCACAAGTACATGAACACCACACAAGACAACGTAATAAATTATACACAAATTCAACAAAGACAGAGTGTGGCAAAAGAAACATAGGCTATGAGCCTAACAACCGAAAATAAAATAAGTATATTTTAAAAAAAAAGTGTTTGCTCTCAAAATTAATGAGCAAAACCAAAATGTTCTTACTTAAAAAAATGTGTTGCTTGGTATTAGGTAGTAAACCATCATTATTAATATTATTTGTATCAATGTATTAAGTTAACAAAGCGAAATATGTATATTTCTTTTAACTTAAAAAAAAAAAATATATATATATTATTGTGTAGTGTAAAATGTCTGTGTACTTGGTACTTTTTGTGGCCTTTTAAATGCAATCTGTGTGTGTATGTGTATGTTAATTTTTTTATTTTGTAGAATTTCACAAAATTACACTTGTATTTTCATTCTTATTGCATATAGAGGTAGAATCTGCAGACAAGCAACCATGTGGTGGCTTCGCGGAACTACCTATTTGTTGTCTAAACCGTGTTCTTTGTTAAGTGTATTCTTTTTGTTAGAAATAAATAAAAATAAAAAAAGGGTACAACTCTCCCGTCTGGAACTCACGTTACAATACCTATTCATATTCAAGCTATTGAAAAAACATAAAGTAAATCATTATTTTATTGATTTGGTTGGACTAAAAATATAAAACTGAATCATTATCGCTGAGTTAGTATTTTTAATATAAAATTCAAAATTGTGTATAGAATAAGTAGTTAAAAAACAGGGTCAGAAATTTGATCTAAAATCACATCTTGAAACATTACTCCCATTTTGTCCAAACTATGTTTACATTATTTCCCTAACGAAATGTCTTCCCAATTCCTTCCGTTTGTTCTTCCCTTTCCGGTAAAGTTTAGTGGTTTGCAAATAAACATTAGATAATGTATATAAGAGCTGGGAACCTTCGAGCGAAGAGGCGACCTATTTTCTTGGAAATGCGAATAACTTGAAGTTTTCATGGGTATTTTATGTATGAAACAATGACAATACAAATGCGATGTTTTTATTCTGTACTCATAGTTAGCTTTCAATGTCTATCATTTGGCTTCCCCTGGTATCTCACTTGTTCAATTATTAACGAGTATAAGTTTGCATTGTATATTTAAGTACGAGTATTAACAGCAAATGTACTTGAATAATACATGTTGAAAACAGAATTTGGCGTAGCTATACTAAAGTAGAAAGAAAAATATATTAAGGTATGTTTGAAGAAATATATTAAGGTATGTGTGAAGGTATATATATATTAAGGTATGTGTGAAGAAAAGAGAAAATTTAATACTTAGTAATGATAAAATTAACCGCCCTTCCTTCGGGTTATTTCCACAAAATACTCATACCTGATAAGATTTTGTCAAAACATATGCATTAACAATAGGTTTTTTAATAAAAGTTTTTAAGACATTTTTTTTAAAGCGCGTACGTGATACGGGGAGTGCGTACGTGATACGGGATAGCGCAAAAAGATACAATCAAAATGAACGTATCACGTACGTCCGTAGGCATAGGGCGGTTAAATATATATTTTTTTATAAATTAGCTCCACACTGGATGTCCTCAGGAAAATAATTTTCCGAAGGGCCTAGCCAAAATATATAATTACGAGTATCTATAGCATCCTTAGGTTATTTTTTTTAAAAAAGGTGCTACTCAAGATATCCAAATTGTATTATTATTATGATTACTATTAAAAATATAAGTGCATCTAAATCGGTGTCTAGCTAGATCAAATAAGTTGGTAATCAGAAACGTTTTTTAGATTTTCACGGCCAAAAGCATTTTCGTTGTTTGTTTTTTGGGGTGTTATGCCGTGTTGTGCTACCTCCTTCTTTAGCCGATGTTTCTAAGCTCAACATCGACGGAGCTAAGCTCAACAGCTCTTGGTATCCGGTAATTGACGGCTACACCAAAGCTAACCGCAAAAAAACCATGTCTAAGTATACTTTAATACCGTATAATAATTTAAATTTTGTTTATACCTTCATATTGGCTAAATTCGCTTTAACTTGGTTTTTCTAATTCTAGTATTCGCCACAAGATGACGCTACTTTCGTTGGACATTTCGTTACATTTCTCCGTGGACCGGCCCCAGGCTAACGTAAATACTGTGCTTTCACAAAATTTCCCTTTCACTGAAATACCTACCAGCTCGTAGTGGATTGAAGCTGACGACACGGTATCGCTTCCAAGTAAATAAGCACATACTTAACACAACAATTTCACATCGTCGGATCTGCAGGATCTGCCTTGATGATGGACACTGCAACGCTGTCCGAAACGTCGGCTAAAGAAGGAGGTAGCACAACACGGCATAACACCCCAAAACAAACAACGAAAAGTTGATAATCATTCGACATAAAATGTTTTTTAGTAGGAATATTCGAATTCTTCGAATAGCCACACCTTACTAATATTATAAACGTGAAAGTTAGTATGGATGTATGTATGTATGTTTGTTCCTCTTTAAATCGAAATTTAATGAATGGATTTTAATGAAACTTTACAATAATATAGCTCATACATCAGAATAACATATAGGCTATAATTTATGAAGCTAGCTATTTATGTTCTATATAATAAAAATAGTAATTATAGTTTAATAGAAAACGTTAAAATTTGAGAATGACATTTTGCTAAACAATGATTGTTAAATCAAAATTCTATTTTGGAAAATATTTAAATTACTGAATTTATTTGAAGTACTTTCCTAATACTTTGAATCGAATCAAGAATTATACATATTTTAAATAAATAGGTAAGAATTTTGGTATAAACGTAGATGGGACCTAGGAAAAGAAAATAGATTACTCGAAGTACTAATCCTACGCAGACGAAGTCGCGGGCACAAGCTTGTTTTAAATATATTTGAGTCCTGTACGATGTTGGTAAAACATAAAACAAAAACCATTTTTTTATCCGCAGTAATTTATCAGAATGTATATATTAATTAAATAAAAAAAACAGCCAATTTAACGATTTAATCGTGTTTTTTTTATTAAAATAAGGATACAATTTGTAATTTTATACCCACATCAGCTGAACGGAAGGAAACATTTTTCATACTTGTTCACTTTTGTGACATTGTTGAATACTGGAAAACAAGTTTTTTTTATATATTTCAAGGGTCGTTACGGAGATTTTTCGTGGTTTTTTCTGGAGGGGTTTTTAATTAATCTCTATTGAATAATGACTACCTTTCAAGCACGTTAAGTTTTCAGTGGTAAATAAAAAAAATCGTAAATGGCAATAATGTGTGTGCTAAATAAGTAAATTTGGTCAACGTGCAATACCGTTACTGTGTAATTTTGGCAGTTAGACCCATAATTTAACAATTTGAATTATTGCAACTAATCTAACCGAAAAGAACGAATTTTACATATTTGATTTTATATATATCTTTTAACAATATTTTTAAATTTCCAGAGTGGCGCAGGAGATAAATCTAGGCAAAATAGATGAAGTTGTACGAGAATAGCCTGCGGTTATGAAATGGACAAAGGATACCGAAGTAGTGCAAGATAGGAATGCCTGGAGGCATCTTGGTATTGAAAATAGGTCCCTGACCCCACTATGAAAGGGTCAAGTTTAAACTGTGATGATGACGAATGATTCAACTCTTATTTCAAATAATAAACCATATTTAACTAATCATTAAATATCCAGAACTCAATAATAATAATATCTAAACATAAATTATACCAATATACTAAATAAACGGTTAGATTTGTCAAACAGCAACATTTTTAACATATTTCCTTTCTCCACGCCTTTTTTTACCTCCTCCTTTTTAGGTACCTCCCGCTTGCCGCCCATCAAAGTTGATGCTCTCTCTGTAACTCGGTATTTTATTAAAAATATTTTATTTACCCCTGATGAAGGTTCAGGTCGAACCGAAACCGGTTGGTTAAAGATATATAATAAAGTGGAATTAGAACAAAGTTACTTTATTGTCAATATTATAATAATAATATAGTTACGCTTCCAAGATCATCTCATATCCAAAACTCACTTCGTTCATCTATAAAATATTCACAACGGAATATGCATATTTAGCATCATATTCGCGAAGGAAGTATTATCGTGCGCTAGATTAATATTTAATACAAAAGCGCACAAATATTTACGGGCACTCGACAGTGTCTTACGCTGTAAGTTTGCGTTTACCTAAGGTATGAATGATACCAAGTTCGTTGATTATGCTTCTAGTATGGCTGTGTTTACCACCGGTAAGTCAGGAGCATCCCTTAGCTAGGGGATGTGGGTATATTACCGACTTGGGTAAACTGTAAACACCACCTTTCCAGTGTTACCAAGGTTGCAGTGGGATCTTGGCAAGGAAGCTCTTTTTGCTTACTCCTGGAATTTATAATCTCCAAACTATCCAAATCACGTTCACGTATGGAGAATTAGGAACAATTTATGAATCAAGATTCAAGTTTCATCCGCCTTATCTAAATCGCTATTGGCAAACATCTGGTTTATATCGGGTCATAAATGAAACTAACTGGAATGATTCCGTATCACGTGCGTGGTACTCTGAATTTAACTATAGAAAATATAGAAGATCTAATCAGAAACACAAAGATCGAACGACTTATGCAATACGTAGCAATCCAAATTTGCGCTAATACGGAAGATATTTATTTACATTGAAACTACGATAAAATTGTTTCTTCTCTTCTTTGTGTTCAGCATCGAGTACGTTTATTTTAATAAAACTCTGGAATACATAACTTTAGTTTCGTAAGTAAAAATGTGTTACTCAATCAACGTCATTAACCACTTGATTCTGGTAACAATTTTCACAGCATAAACGAAAAAGTTCCAAGTGCTAATTCAGCAAATTCTCGCCATAAATACCATCGTCAAGTTGTCTTTTGTGAGGCCTGCGAAACGGTGGCAGCGGCGAAGGGGGAGTTAAGTTGATATTTATTAATATTTCGACGGGTTCCGGAGAAATTTACGATACAATTTCGAAAGGCAATGAGCAACAAAGCGTCGGTATCATTTTTCACGATGGCTCGTCTTTTCCGAAATGAGGCTTCACTAATTGGTGACTTGCTAAAAACTGTGAGAGGCGTCGGATATTCTAAAGTGAAAAGCGACGCCGGACGGTGCTCTAAGGCTTCGGCGCTACGGCGTGAGACGCGGGAGCAATTCATTTTTATGGCACTGAGGTAGCGTTTTCTCCACGAGCGTTTCTTCAGATTTCGCTAAAAAAATGAATGTTTTGACGAAAGATTGCGTGATAAAGGAGACAAAAAAATCATATTTTGTACGCAAGATTTTCTCAGAGTGAAATTTTATTCAAGTGATATTATTCACTCGGAAAAATGTTTAACAAAGGCTTTTTGTAAAATCTTTCCCCGGTTTTGGAACGTACGATTTACTAAATTTCTTGTTTTTATATTTACGATCTCAGCATTATTTTGAATGCCTAAATGTTTGCCAAGGCGGAAATGTGTGGTGTTATTATTCCTTGTGCTTTCGAACAACGCATGACTGCGCGTAAATTAAAGGTAGACAATAACATAAACATTTTTTTCAAGTTGAAAAAATGAAATTATATAAAAAATACGTTAAAAAATGACAGGCATTTTTAACATGGCAAATATTGTATTCAATTGTATAATTTTTCTAACGAAACTCTCCCGTTAATTAAATAAAATTTTGATAACTTTGTATAAAAAAACGTAAGTTTTCAATCCATACGTTTTTTTGTCGTATTAAAATACAGCTGCGAGAAAAAAATGATACTCCCCGAAATAAACGCTTGGAAAAAAAGATAAATGGGAAAATTAAATATAAAAAATATGATACTTTTATTTGGAATATTTTTGTGAGTAAGGGAGCGTGCGTCCAATTTTGCTCTTTATTAATTTAATTTGAGTCCTGACGTGAAAGAAAATTGCCTGGAACAAGTTAATGATTAATACTGTTCCTTAGAATAGTTGTCTCAATATAGGTTACACAAAAAATAACCTTAAAAATGTGATTTAGAAAACTTGGTGAAAAAATGTTGCTTTGTGTTTTGTATTACTTTGAAAATGGTGGATGTTAGGTGCATTTAATGTATCGAAAATGTTACAAATTACTTGACTACGGCGTTGAGTACAATTAATTTTGTTTACAATTTGTTTTTATTCATAGTTTTTAATGAAAACAAATTGTAAAAAAATGTTCACACTAAAGTGGCCATATCCACGATTTTAATAGCCAGGTTTTAACCACCATCTTTCCTTCTTCCCAACAAAATTTTCTTTTTCCTAACAATATTCCCGATTGCGCATTTGAAGTTCGACAACATAGAACTGCACTATACAGGGTATTAAGGAAGGTACTTGACTTACTTTAACCAGTGATTCCTGATAATATTGAGAGTAAAAAATGTAAATGAAATATTGGTCTCCGGGAACTTTAGCTGTCTTTTTTACTCAATTTTGTCTTCTTCAAAAACATTTTTTTTCTTCCACGTGTTCACTCAGCTGAATAACCGACCAACACCTCACCCCGCCCCTAACTTTCCAACACCTAATGATTACTTTTTTTTAGTTGAGAAAAAAATAAACGTCAAAAATTTCACCGGAGACCTAAACATTATTTACATTTTTTACTCCAAATAATGTCAGAAATAACTGGTTAAAATTATTTACCCTTAACACCCGGTATAAGTGCTATGTTATTCAATATTTTGTAATGATATAAATTATTAATTAAAACCTCAAATTGGTTTTAATAGTCAATCATTGAAGACAATATTAATCACTCTCAAACGAAAATTATAAAACAGGAAAGAAAGAAAAGATTCAGTCGCATCTGGGAATTAATCCCAGGACCTCTGCCTTGTCGGGGCATTGCTGAGACCATTGAGCTTATTCGACTACATAATTATTATTTTAATTTCCAAATCCTAGGAGTGCCATCTAACGTGATCTAAAAATATTAACTTTGTACCAACATTGAGAAATTTTATTTGCCAAATGTGTTGAATTAATTGTAACATTATTTTTTATATTACTAGTGGTTTCAAGTCGGTAGTAACAGAATTAAAACAGAATTAAACGTGGACGTGAAATGGGATAATAAAAATTAAAGTGAGATTAAAATACGAATCCCTATTTATATTTTCGGCAGTTCTGGTTTCTCCCTTTTAACGTTATATATTTTAATTGTGTTTTTAATTAGATTATTACAGTAAATTTATACTGCGAAAGAGTTTTCCCTAATAATAATTAGCCAGTTTGACAAAATTATGACGTCCATTGCAGAGAGACAAAATACTTGACTTTGAAAGAACAGGTAACAGGTTTTTAACACGCAAAGAGCAATGGTTAAGAGCTCGGTTATATAAAACTGTTTGTTTATCGTAAAATATTGGCACCCTTTTCAGTGGTAAACGACATTCTCAGCATCATTTAGAATATATATTTTCATAAATATTATACAATTAAAAAAATATTCAAATTATTCTCATAAACTTAGAAAAACCAGTGGTTTTTTATCGTGAAAACTGTAATACCATCATTCAAATATTGAAAAAAAAAAGTTTTCATTAGACAAATGAATCATGTCAATTCACTTTAGGTTTTGGGTTTTATATAAAAAAATAATAATTTGCGAACTTTAACAAATATTTTTAAAACGCTAAATATTGTTTCAAAGAATTTTTTTTTAAATTTGAAAGAATCGATGGTGAACGCTGTTTAAATAATGTATATCACCGAATTACAAAATGAAATAGCATGCATTTTAGGAGTCCGTTTCAGGCTGGGAGCAATATCTCCAAAATTACTCTAGGGGTTAAACCGCGAAATGTACAACCATCGAAGGCGCAAAAATGACTTGAATACTGGTAAGAATGTCACTTTACAGACGTCCCATACCAATAACAGATTCGTGCAGCTCAGGACGATAAGGAGTAAAGAGTCCTGGGGTGCTAGCATAGTCCATCGATAAGGATCGGTAGGATAATTGTCGGTAACTTCTCATCGTTCCCTAGGACAACTGCAGATCGCTAACGTACAAACAACAGTTGATATCGAATATATTAGGGACACTTAGTCATTGTGAACTGTCACCTATTCGTTTGCGATCTGCAGTTGTTCTAGGGAACGATGAGAAGTTACCGACAACTATCCTACCGATCCTTATCGATGGACTATGCTAGCACCCCTGGTAAATCAGAGCAATTGAAGAGGGTGACTACTCCTGAAACGGTCATTAATTGTAATTAAGTATTTTCGATGATATATTTTATAAAATTATTATTAATTTTTTGTATCATTGTGTCAAGGTTGTAATTTCAGTGGTAGAAACAACAGTTGTCTACCAAAATCTAAGCAGTAGGGCAACATTAATATGTTCATCTTTCGTGGCATGTTCTAGTATTCCGTCAAATTACCGTTAACACAGATCATCAATAGTAATGCTGTGAGCAGCTTCTAATTATGTCGGCATGTCGCATACATATGCATAGAATAGCTCCCAGGTGATGGGGAATCAAATTAGGGTCCATCCGACCCCAAGGATCTCGATTGTCTCCAAGCTGAGGTAGGCAGACTAAACCAAAAGAAAATGTGTTAAAATTTTACTCATTGTTAGAATTGCTGTAACCCTGCGTTAGAAAATTTTTGATTTTAAGTTAAAATTAATATATTTTTATCTTATTCCTCGAGTGCTGGAGGAGAGTTGAGAAGGTCAAAGTATCAAGTCCCTTGATTCAGCACATATATTCCCCTAAGAATCTTCTACGGTAATGAAGAAGACATTCTTCTAGTGTGATTTTTGATGTGTTAATTCTAAGTTTCTTATCATCGCAAGAAATATATTCATCAATTTTTGATACTGGATGATAAGGGGTGGTCTACAAGAATTTTATTCAATTTGATTGAAAAAACTCCTCGTAGATCATCCCTCTCATTATAGATTGAGAAACATTTGTGCGAAAAAGGTGGCTATAACAGGCTAAATCCAGTTGCGATCACATATAAATTAAGAGAAAATAATTTTTATATTTGTTTTAATATATTATAATAATCAAGTCCAGATCAATCCAGTCCAATTACATCAAATCGAGGTATTTCGTAATATATGTGTGGTACTTTTCCCCGCCTCTAAGTCCAAGAACCCCAAAATATCACCAAAGAATTTGGATGAGATAGTTCCACAGTAAGCATCACTAAAAAGTTTCGACTTCGTGGATTGAATCTCTTTTATAGGAAAAATTTTAAAGTTGCTTTAATCCAATACGCGAAAACAAAAAAAAACAAGATATTTGCAATTTTTTTCAGTGTAACTAGGTATTACAATTAGACTTTAAGATATTGTGAATCGAGCCAGATATAAAATAAATATAGTAGAAAAACTTCCACGCAATCACATTGAAAACTTTTTTGGAAACATAAATGGGCGGTTATATACTCCGTTGAATTAAAACATAACAATCATATAATAAATTTTATTCCTTAAATATTTGTGAAAAATTCGGAAAGAATCTGAAGAATCATTTAAAATTTATACCAAAGAAAGACATTTCAAACATAAACAGGTTACTATATTAAATTCGACTTCACTATCAAATATCTATTGATATAAAATAACACAATGAGTAGAGCAAACGGAGGTTGAACCTATTATTTTGTCGAACAGAAGAACCATGGCGTGATTTTGGCAGACATGTAAGACGGAACTAAAGAAAGATGAACGGACAAGTAATAAAATAACTGAGTGCTTTATTTATAGATTTAGATGTGTAAAACAAGATTTCCTCGTATTTTCGTTAAATTTTATTCGCGATTTTCTCGGATGTGATTATTTTATTGAATTCTTCTCATCGCCAAAGTAAATTTGATTAAATTTATTTATATCTATCTATCTTAGAAGGGTATAATTTGTCTTGAATGCGTTTTGGTCCGTTTTAATCGTTATTGTTGATTGATGGTCGCAAGCTTTATTATAACAACCAATGTTTCGTATACTTCGTAATCTTTACTTGAGATAAATTCTACATAATTTTTCGGTTTGATAATAAATAATATTAACATCATCAAACATACTGTTTCGGTTGTTTGTGCGTGCGTTAGTTTTTCTTACGTGAATTTTTCTGCATGAAATTTAATTAATTGAATTTTTATTTTTTTATAGTGCATACCTCACAAGAGTCCCAACTGCTCCCGTTTGGAGCCAGTGAGACTATGGCATCCCCAATTGAGGTATGATGTGAGGCTGAAGGTACGTGGGAGAGGGAAGGAGATAAGGAAGAGGAAGGTGGGGAAGTACCTGGCTATTCAGATCTAGTCACCAAACACGGCTAAAGCCATTTCAAGCAACGTTTCAATTCTGAATGGTGGTCTTACACCAGGGCGATACTAAGAGTATCTTCCACTACGGAACGTGCCGAAAATATACTATATGTTATTTTAAATAATTAATTGCGACTAATACAAATTAATTAAATAAAATTTATTTGCGCATGCCGAGTTCGAACCCGCGACCTTCGAAATGGCAGTCCAACGCCCTACCGCTGGACTACGCCAGCCGTCAGAATACAAAGAGGCTTTGAATTTAGGTGTCTTTTTCAAAATTGGAACTGATTTAGAGAAACGACCAAGTATATAAAATATGTAACCATAATTGTACAATTCTTTATTTTAAAAGTGTTATTTAAAAAAAGTTTAATTTTTTTATAGTTTTCAAATTTTTCGAAGTTTACTAATGGTGTTCATTCGAAAGGTAAATTACTTATCGTCTCTTTAATTCGTTGACAAAAAAATGTTTTAAAACGAAAGGATGATCCTGAGACAAACTC